>CM039308.1:95635361-96235361 GCA_022316695.1 Camellia oleifera | reverse complement strand
GAATATGGAAAGATGAATCGCTCGTAGCGTCGAGTGAAACGGTTGTTTTCAAAAGGAAAGTTCATACATATATATTTTTGTATAAACTGTCACATTACTATTCTAGTACAAGAATGAGTATTCATGATCATAGCTATCTGTACGGTTGTTATTGTTGAGGATCATGTTGAGATCCCTACTGGACTATATGTTCATCCCACGTTGTTGAATCCTTTCAGGTGTTTTAGCAGGATGTGCTACAAGATTTGGATCTACTTATTTGTTGGCCACGGGGCCTCTCTGTTATTGGCGGAACGCCATATGTGTAAAAGGGTTACACCCTTCATTTGTTTATTTAAAGATTGTAAGCCTAAGGGCAATTTATTAGTATGTTCATGTAATGTTGACTTTGCATACGAATGAGAATATTGCTTATCGCTTCTACGGATTAAATGTATGAGTTTACTTCCGCGTGTTATCTCTGAAACTGAATTAAGTTAATGAATTTGGTAATGACTTCGAGTAATAAAAAGTGGGGCGTGACATCACCTGCGAAGTAGCCTGTGAAGTAGATCGAAGATGAAAAAAATCAGGGATGAAAAAAGTCAGTTCTGCTGTTCATCCACAAAAAATCAACGATCGGGAAAGAGAGAGAGAGACAGAGATTGAGAGAGAGAGAGTTCACCTGTGAAGCAGATCGGCTGTGCGATGATGATCAGTGCGATAAGATGAGAAAGAGAGTGATTAGCTGTGCGATGAAAAAAATCAGCTGTGCGATGATGAAAAAAATCAAAGATCACCTGTGAAGTAGATCGGAGATGAAAAAAATCAGAGATGAAAAAAATCAGTTCTGTTGTTCATCCACAACAAATCAACGATCGGGAGACAGAGATTGAGAGAGAGAGTTCACCTGTGAATGAAGTAGATCGGTTGTGCGATGATGATCGGTGCGATGAGATGAGAAAGAGAGTGATCGGTGTGTGCAGAAACGAGAAGAGAGTGAGAAAGAGAGACAGTGAGATGAGACTGAGAGAGAGTGAGTGAGGAACCGATTAGATTATTAGGGTTTTTTCTTCTTCTTTTGTTTTGTTTGTTATGAGTGAGTTGGTGAGTGAGAGAAGAGATTGACGGTTAGATTTGATTGAAAAATAAATAAATAAATAAAATATTTAATGCGAGTGGGTTGGGCGGGTGCGGTTCAAACCCGCAACCCCCTCGCAACCCGAAATTTATATAAAATCCAAACCGCACCCTACCCTAATGTGTTTGCGAAACTGCCCACATACGTGCGGTTCGGTTCGGATAGGGCGGTTTGGGTGGGTCGGATGACCCTATGCCCTGCCCTAATACCCTTAATGTTTGGGATCTCATAAAGGAAGTTTCCCATAATTCTTACTGATGTATTGATTATTAATTTGTTTAAATTTTTTTAAGAATTATATCTAACAATAACGTAAATAGTTTAAATTATTTTAAAAATTATGAGAATTGCATTGGCCCTATTTGGTATGACTTATTTCCAGCTTATTTTAGTTTTTAGCTTAATTTAAGCTATTTTTATGTGTTTGGTTTAGCTTAACAATACAACTTATAGCTTTTTGTAAGTCAAAAATCAACTTATTCTTTAAGTGGGGGAGGAGAAACTTAATTTATAAGTCAAAAATTAACTTATGTTTACAGTTATAAGGTATAAGCTGTTAGATTATAAATTATAATCATTTTTCCACAACTCTACCAAACGGGGTCATTGTGCGGAATCTCTATCATTAATGTTTTTTTTTTTTTTTTTTTAACAACAGAAAATTCTCTCTTCTGCAGTTCTAAGACCGTGACTCCCCAAGATTATACTTTCGGTGGAAAGAAAATGATTTGTCCAAAGGTGGAAGGTGAGACTTGAGAATGTGACCTTTATTTATAGTACACGGGTTACCAAGCGGTTAGGTGGTCAAGATTGACTTTTTAACGTATTTGTTTTTTAATAGAATCATACAGTGGAGAGTTGCTTTTGATGTGTTTTCTCTGTATCGAATTGACGACCGAGATGGATTTTCTGAGGTATCGTCACACTAAAACACTTGCTTCCTATAGGTTCATATTGGGTTCGTTCCGTGTTTGTTTTGAATAAAATCATACGGTGGAGAGTTGGTTCTGATGTGTTTTCTCTTTATCGAATTGACGACCGAGATGGGTTTTCTGTGTTCGGTTTGAATGTTTTAGAGTTTTTGGAAAATTAAATTTTTTATTTTTCTTATTTTTTTCAATTTTTAGTGAATATTTTTAAAATTTTAGGCTCTGTTTGGTAAACATTTCAAAATATAGTTCCACCCATTGATTTGAGTGTATTGTTTGTTTGGAGCATTCAAATCTTAATTCTACACACATGTCTCAAAACTCAATTCAAAACATAATCATTACTTTTCAAAACTCATAACTGAACACATAATTCAAAACTCTTTTCAAAACTCAATTCAAATCAATATTTTAATTTTGTTAAGATTTTAAATATTTTAATATTTAAATATGTTACAATTTTTTTAATTTTTTAATTTTCTGAATATTTTAAAAATTTTAATTTCAAAACATTACGATTTTAATTTTTAAAATTTTAAAATATTTTATAAAAATAAATTCAAACTCTGTAACGCCCTCAAAATAATGACAATAAACCCATCAATCGAACATGCATCAACATAATAAAAGTCCACCTTCTTCTATTTAACTGAACTGTTCTGTACAAAAGTATTACATGTAAACAATAAAAACGGATGCCTTAAAGGCTTACAACTCTCCAAGTTAATACTTGGTTACAATCAAGAGAGCTCTAGCTCAATACACGTAAAGCCCTTGGCTTGAAGTTACATGCAACACATCAAAAGTAAGTAGAAGTCAAAAAGTCCATCCGCCACTAGCCTCCCAAGCTAAGTCCTTGGAGGTGGCATGCTGCCTGTACCTGAAAATGATGTTCCCATATAGGGTGAGCCACAGCCCAGTAGAAATATACTAAACCAGTTATGAATAATGACTAAAAGATTAACAGTTGATAGATGGTCAACACTTTTACATTCTTTCATAACACATTACAATTCCAAGACCTTCAAGTCTATATTCAATTCACTCTCCATTTTCATTAAATTCTCAGTTTATAACTCATGGCTCAGAACCTGGCCACACAACTCATATGAAACAACAGCTCATATTAACCACTTACAACTTCATTACTTCCACAGATATGCATACTAGCTATATCACATTCCCAAGACAAGCATATGAGCTTTATCTACGGAGTCCATCCCCTATCTTCTCCCAAACAACATCCGGTTTAGAGGTACATCCCCTATCTTCCCCTAAACCGCGGAGTACATCCCCTATCTTCTCCAACACAACACAATGCATATAAACAACAATTATACACATCATAAATCAATACATAAAGTTAATGTATTCTTCAACTGTCATTCTTAATGACACATTTCAATGATTGGTTTTAATTTACCTAATCATCATGCATTGTCTACAACAATCAAGACTATCCTCCACCGATAGCCCAAAGCAGATATTTCTAAACAGAAAATAAATGCACAATGGATATATAATCAACATCTCAATTCCACAATTAATTATCCCAATTAATTAAACAATATAATTATAGCATTTTCTATAATTAACATTCAACCCCTAAGGTTCCATTTTCATCAATGATTCCACATTAATCTCATTTCTATGTACCAACCGTACATATAGGTTTATTTAAAACGAAACCCCAAACTTTTATAAAATTGCATAAAAGCCCCAAACTTTCCCAAAATTACGCAACTATCCCCAACACATCAAAATGTCAAAATTTAAAGACAGAATCCATAAAGAGGAGTAGGATATCCCTACCTCAAAGTTTAAGCCCAAAAGGAGATGAAGACCCAAAGATCAAAATGCTCCAAACACCGACTTTTTCAGATTAGATCGAAGCCCAAGTCACCCTCTATCTTTTTAACAAAGCACTTAGGGTAGATTCACACTCTAGGGAGATGATTTCTTAGAGAGAAGGCAAGTCTAGAGAGAGAGGCTCTCAAATTTAGGGTTTGAAGATATAAAACTTTTGAAAAAGTGAAGTTTAGATCGCTGCTGCGAACTGATATAAATAGGCTCGCTCGAGCGAAGACTTGGTCGCTCGAGCGACCAGACACAGAAAACCGTTGCTCGAGCCAAGAAGGTCTCGCTCGAGCCAACATCCTAGAAGCTCGCTCGAGCGAAGAAAAGCTCGCTCGAGCCAGGAGCTCGACCCTTCAGGTCTGCAACTAGACGCACGCTCGAGCGACGAACCGCTCGCTCGAGCGAAGACCGAACCAGATCGCTCGAGCGAAGAACAGCTCGCTCGAGCCAGAAATCATGGTGTTCAGGTCCAGTCCAGACGCAGTCGCTCGCTCGAGCGAAGCCGCTCTGGCTCGACCCACCAGACACAAAACTCAACTCTCGCTCGAGCGACCAACTCCTCGCTCGAGCGAAGGACAAAAATTCTGGGCAGCAACCCTTGGCTCCCAAACACAACCAACCTGAAACAAACCTGCCCAACACATCCTATAACTCAAATACAATATATGAAAGGACGTAAACAGGACAACAATCCACTACCAACATCCACGGACACATGTCCGGATCACTATACAACAAGGGGTAAACCCGGGATCGCTATAAACTCTATTTGAAAAAAAAAAAATTTCAAGAGGACTCTGCATATCTATACTATTATTAAAAATGAATAATTCACTAGTATCCAAACTTTGATGACTTCTTCTTATATCACATGTTCTCATTTTCTTATTTAATATATATATATATATATAATAAAATTAGATAGTTAACAAAAATAAGATTTGAATTTTAAACCTTTAAATTAATAAACAATACTCTTAACACTTATATATCATATCATATATAATAAAAATCTGATTTGATTGGATTTTTAATTATTTTAATTGTACACATATTACATGTGTCAATAGCTAATCATATAATAATTTAACTATAATTTTATAATATTTTGATATCATATACATACTCAATATAATACATATCACGTCAAATAGTATATAATAAATATAATATTAATTTTTTTTTTGTTATATATTATTTTTTGGGTTACAATATTATAATATTAATTGATATTATATACATATGCCTATTTTGAAAAGTGGGTTAAAAATCAATTTCTAATTTTTAATCTCACGAAAGAATCAAAAAATTATTTTTAACCATCTTCTCAAAATATCCCATACTCTGTTAACGTCTTTCACCATGGAGTTGTGAGCAAATCTTTTCCCTTGTGATATATATAAAAGAGAGCAGTCTTATAATACATATCACGTCAAATAGTATATAATAAATATAATATTAATTGATACCATATAGATACTCAATGTAAGACATATCACGTAAAATAGTATATAATAATGTTATATATTGTTTTTTGGGTTATAATATTATAATATTATATACTCTGTCTGTTAACGTCTTCTTCACCATAGAGTGTTGAGCAAATTTTATATAGCCAGTCAATCTTCAAACAATGTTCCGCGTGGCGTGACCACTTTACCTGTAACGCCCTCAAAATAATACATAAATCCCATCATGTTAGACATGCAATGGTATAAAGAAATCAACACCTTTCCATTCATCAGAGCAGTTCTTACAACAGTATTACATGTTAACAACAAAAGCAAATGCCCTACGGGTTTACAGCTATCCAAGTTAACACTTGGTACACAAAAGAAGAGTACTAACTCTGTACAAAATAAACCCTTAGCTTGATATACACGTAATATAGACAAAATAATCAAAAGAAAGTCATCAACTCTCATATCCATCCAAGCTAAGTCCTTGGAGGTGGCATGCTATCTGTACCTAAAGGGAGTTTCTAGAGAGAGGGGCTCTCAAAAATGTTTTTGGGAAAGTAGGAGAGAGAGAGAGAGAGAGAGAGAATGTAAAAAGTGACTTCAAAATGCCCAGCTGCCAACTGATATACGACATTCCTGCTCGAGCGGAGAACACAACGCTCGAGCGTCGAGAACAAAAGACTAGGTCCGCTCGAGCGCAATAAGGCCCGCTCGAGCGCCAAGACACAGGAATAAAGTACATCCACTCGAGTGCGAAAACCAGTCCGTTCGAGCGTAGATTTCCCCCTCCTAGAACTTACACCAAAAATGTACCACCCGTTCAAGCGCCAACAAGACCGCTCGAGCGCAACCCGCTCGAGCATAGGAAACCCGCTCGAGCGTAGAAAACACACCTGCAGAAGTTTTGAAGGGACACAAAATACTGGAAGAGAGTAAACCCCGCTCGAGCGGACCATCCAAAAACTGTGGAACAACAATGGGAGCTAAAACTCTACCAACCTGAATCAACCAAGCCCAACACATCCTAAAACCCAAACGAATCGATTTAAAGGATGACAACACGACAATTACAACCAACAACTTCACGGAACCGAGTCCGGAATACAACTGAACAGTAAAGGGACAACCGGGATCGCTATATTACCGTAAGCTGTGACTCTGTTCACGTACAGCAAATCTTTTCCCTTCGAAGTATATATGAAAGATAGCAGTCTTTTGAATAAAAAAAGAAAGTGTCTGTGAGACTCTCTGTATATATATATTTGCTACCCTCCAATCTCTGCATCTTCTGACTCGTCCAGCCAGTCAATCTTCAAACAATGTTCCGCGTGACCTCTTTACCGTGTCGATATCTTCTTCTTCATAAGCTGCAATCGATTTGTGAGCAGATCTTTTCCTTCTAGTAACAAAGAGAGCAGATCTTTTCCTTCTAGTATAATGAAGCAGAGCAGTGGCCTGTGACTACAGATTATTTCTCAAAGTGTGAAAAAAAACTTTAGCCTCAAAAAGTAGCTGGTTAGCCCATTGATTTAAAAAATAAATAAAAGCAGTGGCTGCGACAGCCTACACTGTCACCAATACAGTGTAGGCTGAGCCTATGACTACCATCCCACAGCAGTTAAACAGAGCAGTCTCTTCAATAAAAAAAAAAAAAAAAGCAGAAAGAGAGCAGATCTTTTCCTTCTAGTATAACGAAACAGAGAGCAGATCAAAAAAATAAAGACAGAGAGCAGCGGCGGTGTTTGGGAACTGTTATTTTAGTCTCAAAGTGTAAAAAAAACTCTTAGCCTCAAAAAGTAGCTGGTTAGCCCATTGATTTAAAATAAAATAAATAAATAAAATAAAAGCAGTGGCTGGGACAGCCCACACTGTCACTGTAGGGTGAGCCTATGACTACCAGTCTACAGCAGTTAAATGACTATTTTGTTTCTGTAAATTAATTTAAAAAAACAAATAGTATTAGGAATAAATTTATCATTTCAAATATATTTTTTACTATAACAATTAATTCAAAATTTTAATTACGAATTGAGTGGAGAGTTGTGAAAGTAGTATGGAGTTTTGAGTTATATGTTTGGTTATGTGTTTTAAAAATAATTTCTTAATTGAGTTTTGTTTTATGTGTTTGGTTACGATTTGAGTGTAGAGTTGTTTTTAAATTTAAAATATTAACATTTTAAATTATTTAAAATTTTTGAATATTTAAATTATTTAAATTTTTACAATTTAAATTTTTTGAATATTTATTTTAATTTTTTACTTATTAAATTTTTTAGATTATTTAAATATTTATGATTTAAATTTTTTGAATATTTATTTTGAAAAAAAATTATTTCCTTTGTAGTATTTTCAATTAAAAAATTGATTAATGTTATTTTCCGTTATTAATAATTTTTTTAATTGAATTTTAAAAAAAGTTTGTTTACGAGTGTTGAACATAATTTTCAATAGGGTGAAAGTAGTGTGTTTTGTTATGAGTTATAATAATTTGAATTAAGTTTTGACAATTCTTTCCAAAACTTATAACCAAACAAATTTTCTTACTTTAGATGTCAAATCAAATTTTCAAAACTCAATTCAACATTCTATTCAAAAATCATAACGAAACAAATTTTCTACACTCAAATCATAATTCCACAACTCACAAACTCAAAATACAACTCATATTCTCAAATCATATTTACAAAACTCTATCAAACGTAACCTTAATTTTTAAAAAAATATACCTTATTTAGGTATATCCAAAAAATAAAAAAATTGTGAAAAAATATTTTAAAAAATTAATAAATACAAAAAATACGAAAAATATAGAATTCTTGTATTTTTTATTTTTTATGTTTTTTTTTATATTTTTGGTATTTTGTGAATTATTTAAAAAAAAATTCACAAAAATTATATTTTTTTATGTATATTTATGTTAAGTGTGTCAAAAAATTATAAAAACTACTAAAATTATTAAAAAATTCAAAAAAAAAAATGAAAAACAAGAAAGTAAAATTTTCTAAAATTTGTTTTTGAAAAACCAAAAACAAATAAAGTGCATACAATCCTTAAAACTAGAGTTCTAAACGAGAGGAAAAATTTGAAAAGAAAAACAAAGAAATAATGTCAAAATATCAATCAATGTGCCTTATATATCACATCAATATCATATCAGTGTGTTTGGGTTGAGTTTTTTGAATTAAATTTTTTAAAAATTGAATTTTTTTGTTTTCATGTTTTTTTGTTTTTAGTGAATATTTATAAAATTTTAAACATTTTTTTTAGTTTTTTAAATGCACCTTATTTAGATATATCTAAAAAGTAAAAAATTTAGGAAAAAATATTTTTAAAAATTAATAAATAGATAAAAATATAAAAAAATATACTGAATTCTTGTATTTTTTTTTTTTTTGTAGTTTTGGTATTTAGTGAATTTTTAAAAAAAATTTCAAAAATTTTTTACTTTTAGGTATATTTATGTTAGATATGTGTAAAAAGTAAAAAAACTTACTTAAAATATTTTAAAAAATCAGTAAAACAAAAAAACACGAAAAATAAGAAAGTAAAATTTTCTGAAAAATATTTTTTAAAAAACCTAACCAAGAAAGGTGATTAGAATTGTGAAAACCCACATTTTATTATTCTTAAAAGAAAATAAATAAATTAATTAATTAATTTTATCTAGAGTCTATCTCAAAAATGTATTAGTGTAAAAGTTAGTTTTAAATTAACCCAATTCAATCACTAACAAGGAAATAAATAAATAAATAAATAAATAAATAATAATTTTGTGGGTGTTTAATATTTGTTATTTATAAATTATTTTATTAAGGATTTATTTTAGAATTAGAAATTGAACGTCCAAACGACTTAAGGAAGTAAAATTGAGAAGTTTAATTAATTTAATTTTAATTACGGACCCATTTGGGAGTATTAATTAAATATTCGATTCAGTTTAGAAAAAATGAGATTTGACTAATTAGGTCCTAATTAGAGTCGATTACGTCATGAGAATTGAAGATTGTGGTTATTATAAATTAAATTTAATTACGATACGTCCAATTCGAATATGTAATTTATTGATGAAAATTTGAGTCTGATCAGAAATTGAAGACCTAAATGGTTTGGGAAATCAAAATTATTAATGAAAATAAGTTTAATTCAATATTTGGAACGTTTTAGGAGTTCGATTAAAAATCTAATTTGGATTGATAAAATTAAACATAATTAATTGGGCCTAATGGAAGTCAAATTAGACTAATTAAATTATGGGAATTGTGATTTGTTATGATTAATTATTTGCGTGTTAACCAAGATTTATTAAGACCAAGTGTTGCTTAATTAAAATTAATCCTAAGCATAAATTATCTTGTGGAACAAACTTGAATTTTGGGTGTAGGTGCACTGAGAAGTTAGGTGGGTGTACTAAGAAATCATAAGTGTGTGTGTGCCGTGTAAAGAGGAAGGCAACAAATGATATATATAAGAAAAATGAGTGAGACCCCCTTTGTGGAGGACCCCCACAACCCCCTTACTGATCTACACCATTCATGATGTGTGGGACCTACTCATGTATGTGTGGGGTCCATATCATAAATAGTGCGGATCACAAAAGGAATTGTGGGGGTCCTCCACAAAGGGAGTCTCTATCATTGCTCTGTATATATAAATGCATGCCTTTGGATTGTGTTGCTCGGGACAAATGTCCCACTACCCAGTATAATAATAATAATAATAATTATAATAATAAAGGAGGTAACTGAAGTCAAGAAGAAGCAGGGGTCTGTATTGTTTAGTTCAACAATTTGCTCGGCTGGAGACAAAACCGAGAGAGGGAAAAACACTTTGATGGAAATTTTGGAAGGAAAAAGAGAGCTAATCAAGTCAAAATTGTGAAAAAAAGCATTTTAAGGTAAGAGATCTCACCCTCTTCCTTTTATTGTTTAAATAATCTCGATATAAATGAATTTAAGATGAATTTTGAGAAGATTAAAATGAAGATTTGTAGATCAATTATATAAATGGATAGAAATTAGATTTTTGCATGTAAATCAAGTTAGGTTGTAGATTATGAGTGATGATTTCTTAAATTTGTTAAACTTGGACTCAAAATCATGTAATTAATAGGAATTAACAAGAAGACCAAGAAATTTTGAGTTATGTTTTAAGATCATGGATATATATTTGGAAATTAAATAGTTAGAGTTTGATTAATTTTTATTCTTCACAAATTAAAACTCATCCTTTCATGCATGTGGATACTCATGGAAAATAAATTAGAAATTAATTATTTTAAGTTTAATTTGTGTTATTCCTCATGAATTTGGGCTTGCATGTGTAGTTGATGCCATTAAAAAGATTATTGAAGATGTTATTTGACCCTTCAAATCTGCCAGGAAGTTGTACGAATTTTTAGATAATTTTATACTCAAAATTTGAAGATAATTTCTTCTACAAAGTTCTTGATAATGACGTCTAGTTCATCCAAAAAAAAATTCAAAAATTATTGAGCTTTGTACGAATTTATATAAATTTTTAACCAAATCTGGAGCTATAGGCAGATTTTATTATGTGTTTGCAAAATCATTAAAAATTTTATATTAAACTAAATCTGATAATTTCTAAGCAAAAAATGAAATTTGAGAAGTCTATTTTCATAATAAATTTTTAGATTATGTAATTTATTTATAAATTTAAGTATGGAATTAATTTAAGAAAATGTGATAAATCTGTGTCATGAACATTCTTGGAATTTTTAAGAATTATTTATAATTTATTTTTGGAAACTACTTTCTGAAAAACGACCATAACTTGTTCATTGAGTATTCTGTAGAGTTATATGAATTTTAGAGTTGTATAAGTAATTTATTTATAATTTCATTTGCAAGATATACATTCTGAAAAGTTTGGCAGATTAAGGAGGAATAAAACAAAAAAAAAAAAAAAAATCTCTTCAATTGTTTTCTTTGGACTAAAATTTAATATGGTGCTAATCTAATCTTGTAGATTAAAAATCCATGCACGTGTGTGATTATGATTTATTTCTTCCTTTTGGTATCTACATCATTATTTTATACCATGGTTTAAATAAATTGTTTATTTAAATTTTGTACATTGTTTACAATCGTGTGACATGTGTAATATTTTATGTTGGGAATTTTAATGAGTTGGTAAACCATTATTTGTGATTAAAGATTGGAATTATTTGTGATTAATATCAAAATTAACTGAAATGATTAACGGCATACACAAAGTTAACAATTGACGGTTAATAAATACCAGTTGTTCAGGATGAGTATTGGTTTTAAAGAGTGTACGAAATTAAGGGTTGACGGTCAATACTGGTTGTTCAGGGTGAGTCCTGATTTTGAGAATTCTCATGTAAATTGTGTTGCAAAACTCTAAGATGGCACGGGACTTATTTGAACCCTTTTCGATATTCAGTTTTGGAATAAGGGTGGATGTGCAGGTGGCACACAGGGAGGTTACGTACCCCTGGCAGACTGTTTCCTTGGGGCAGACCACAGATGCCACTGCTTGGGTATATAACTCCGGACGTGGGCATCCCTGGTAGTTACGGTTGGTAATGCTTAAATATTTGACCAAGGGAGGGTTTCAAATTAACCGTTGCCATGCTTAGTGGTTGGTAAGTTAAATCTCTTTGGTGAGATTTCGAGTGTCACCTAATTTAATTAAAATTATTGAAATTATTTTAATGGTTGTAATTTATGTTTACAATTATATTGTTATCTCGTGTGTATAATCTCATTATTTTTCTCTTAAAAAGAATGGTAGGTTGGTTACATTTTCTTACTGTGTTGCAAAACTCATGGCATATATTTTTGTTGTCCTGGCATTTTATGCCAGGTTTCGGCGAGGAAATAATTGAAGCTGAGATGGAGTTTACGCTAACGGAGAGCCTTGGCTGACTTGAAATCATAGTTAAAGTCGAATAACTTTATTATCCTATATATTAGCTATTAAAAACCTTATAATTTCATTGATGTTGTATTTGGATAAATTTTAAGTTTTTATTTAATATTATTTGAACCTTTGGTTATGTACGAGAGTTGGAATGCCCTATTAAGATATCAACTTTTTAGTTTATTAAGTCATTTTGTTTATTTTAATTTCCCTTGATGTTGAAAAAAAAAAATTTGGGGCGTCACAACATGGTATCAGAGCTTAGGTCTAGAAACCCTTGAGACCTTGGGTAGACTTAAGCACATGTCTCTTACTGCGTTTCGAGGAGTAGTGTCATGTGTTAGAAGGAACAAAATTAGGTAACTCATAATTTATGGGAGCTTTGTGCTAATCATAGTAACTATCCTTGTTTGATCCTAACTACCTTGACGCCAAATTTGTCGGATGTAAAATCATCACTTCTCTATCTTCATTGAACCTTTCCAATTCGACAAAGTATTGCCTTAAGATGATCAATTGGTAATTTTGAGCCATGTCTATTGTATCTTGTATGTTGTTCTCTTGAAAGCCGGTTGCACTATTTTAATCCTTACAAGGTGAAGAATCTTAGGTGTTTGGTTTGAAATGTGTATGGCCAAACACAATTTCAATTTAAATATCTAGTTTGGTCACCAGCTCCATAATCTTAACCCTATTAAGAGTTCAAAACCATCATGTCATCCGACTGTACTGTCTGTTCAAATTCCCTTTGAATTCTTATGCTAGTTATGCTATTGTCGTAACCACGTCATACTCTTTCTTCTCTACTATAATTGTGTGGATCTTGGGATTAGAGCTTGAACGATTAGAAACACCTATGAGTGTAGCTTCACTACTAAAAGGTCAAACTCGAGCAGATCTCGTATGCAAATCATGTGAACTAGAAGTCTCTAGTTTGCGTTTAACTTGTCTGTGACTCTAGATCATCTGAGACTATTGGCTCAAGTTTTCTTTACCCAAAAAAAAATATATATAATAAAATAAAATAAATAAATAAAATAAATAAATAAATAACAAATCAAGGCAATGAATTAGGGGCATAGTTGAGTCAGTGATTCTATATTCTCTCCCGCTCGAATCACCTAGTCAGTGTATTCATACCGGTCAGTGTATTTATACCAGTCAGTGTATATAAATGTGTTTGGATTGTTTTGTTTCGTTTTTCTTTCGTTAAGTTATTTTGTGATTCAGGTTAGTAGGGAATCATTGTCCAATTCAGAGTTCAAATTCAATCATTCTCAAATCCAAATTAAACAAAATTATTTTCAAATTCAGAGTGATGTGCCAGTCATGCCATTGATGTATAGAACCTAAACTGATTTTATTGCAGTCTGGAGAGGACATCCCCGATTACAGAGACTTCAAAAAAAAAAAAAAAAGGGATCTTGTTCTTCTTTCTCCTCCGGCAAACGGCCATACGCCGACCTCATTTTCTTGACCCTCCCGCTGTTTTCTTCATCTCAATTTCGTTCTGGGAGACCTTCGAAGGCCCTGCCTCAGTGTGTTTTCACCAAGAGAGTTAACTCTTCGCCGACCATCAAAGGTAAAATACGACGGCGCTCCGAACTGGGTCATACAAGTGGCCTGTCGTTTTACCTCTTTATTCTCCATGGAGGTAGCCTTCCGTTTCAGTTCTTTGTTCTCTGCCTTCAGCGCGCAAATCTCCGCTCGCACATCCTTATACATATGCTGAAACAAAGTGAGTTGGGCGTTAACCCGATGTACCTCACACGACTTGTTTTGCAGACGGTGAGACAGGTTAGTGACCGCGGCCACTGTCTCCATACATGACTTCAACGTGTAGTGGTTGGCCTCAATATCAGTTTGAGCAGCCATCACTTGCTCAACTGTTAGTGTAGGGAGACTAGGATGAGTAAGAGCATAGGGCACTTGGCCCAGAGGAGCTCGATAGATCATTAAGATCCGGAAAGAGAGAGAGGGGGCGAGACGAAGCCATGTATAGTAAGAGAGAAGAAAGAAGGAGTCGTACAGAAATGACAGAAAATAGAAGAGGAAGAGAAGAAGGGGATGGAAGAGTGATGGAGAAGAGACAGAAGAAGAGAGTCATTAAGAAGAAGAGAAAAGAGTGATGAAGAAGAAGAAGACAGAAGGGAAGAAGACAAAGAGGGAGAGAGAGCCGAGGCAAGCTTGCAAATCGAGGAGGCTTACTTTTGTTGGTCAACCGACGCAAAAGCAAGCCCGCGTGTCAAACGCGGTTTTCAAAGGAAGAGAAAGAGGAGGGAGGGTTGTATGCGTATATGTATATGAATTGTATATCTATGTATATATATATTTGTTTACATATTTGGTCACAAGAGTGGCTTGGGTTCAGTGGTTCGGCTGTCGAGGATTGAAAGGCTAAGCCTGAGGTTAGAGGTTCGAGCCCCCATAGTAACGAGTGTTTATTTTATTTTATTTATTTATTTTTTATTATGTGTCTCGTATACCTATATATATATATTTGTTTGAATATTTTGTAACAGGAGTGGCGTGGCTTAGTGGTTGAAAGAGCAAGAGACTAAGCCTGAGGACAGGGGTTTGAAACCTCGTATCCTTACATCCATGCATTTTGAGTTTTTCCTTTCTTTTTCCCTTTTTTTTTTGCGTGTTCGGGAGGAAGATATTCTTAAGACTGCGTTTCGAACGCGTTACGTCCACTATGAACTCGTAGTGATGCCATTCGACCTAACCTATGCACCAGGCGTGTTCATGAGCTTAATGAACAACATATTCACGCCTTACCTAGATCAATTTGTGGTAGTTTTCATAGATGATATTATGGTGTATTCCGAGTCTGAAGGAGACCATGAACAACATTTGAGCTTCATAGTTTCTTAGGATTGGCCGGTTACTATCGAAGATTCATTTAAGACTTTTCAAAATTGGCCAAACCAATGACACATTTGACTCAAAAGAGGGTAAAGTTTGACTGGAACGAGTCTTGTGAAAATTCATTCCAAGAACTTAAGAAAAGATTGACGAGTGTCCTTATTCTCATAGTGCCAGAATGTGACGTTGGGTACAACGTGTATTGTGATGCTTCCAAAGAAGGTCTGGGGTACGTATTGATGCAGAATGGCAAGGTGGTGGCATACGGATCAAGGCAATTAAAGAACCATGAGAAGAATCATCTCATCCATGACTTGGAGTTAGCAGCTATAGTTCACGCACTCAAAATTTGGAGACATCGTGGGACTGGAAGAGTCAATATG
This sequence comes from Camellia oleifera, assembly GCA_022316695.1. Lineage (NCBI taxonomy): Eukaryota > Viridiplantae > Streptophyta > Magnoliopsida > Ericales > Theaceae > Camellia > Camellia oleifera. The sequence goes on along the minus strand of CM039308.1, from coordinate 96,219,838 downwards.
GGAATGAGAAGATATGAAACGTGTCAATTACCCTCAGCTTTTCGAGTCTAAAGGTATGAGTTAATTTCGAGGACGGAATTTTTTTTTTTTAGGAGGGTAGATTGTGAAAACCCACATTTTATTATTCTTAAAAGAAAATAAATAAATTAATTAATTAATTTTATCTAGAGTCTATCTCAAAAATGTATTAGTGTAAAAATTAGTTTTAAATTAACCCAATTCAATCACTAACAAGGAAATAAATAAATAATTTTGTGGGTGTTTAATATTTGTTATTTATAAATTATTTTATTAAGGATTTATTTTAGAATTAGAAATTGAACGTCCAAACGACTTAAGGAAGTAAAATTGAGAAGTTTAATTAATTTAATTTTAATTACGGACCCATTTGGGAGTATTAATTAAATATTCGATTCAGTTTAGAAAAAAATGAGATTTGACTAATTAGGTCCTAATTAGAGTCGATTAAGTCATGAGAATTGAGAATTGTGGTTATTATAAATTAAATTTAATTACGATGCGTCCAATTCGAATATGTAATTTATTGATGAAAATTTGAGTTTGATCAGAAATTGAAGACCTAAATGGTTTGGGAAATCAAAATTATTAATGAAAATAAGTTTAATTCAATATTTGGAACGTTTTAGGAGTTCGATTAAAAATCTAATTCGAATTGATAGAATTAAACATAATTAATTGGGCCTAATGGAAGTCAAATTAGACTAATTAAATTATGGGAATTGTGATTTGTTATGATTAATTATTTGCGTGTTAACCAAGATTTATTAAGACCAAGTGTTGCTTAATTAAAATTAATCCTAAGCATAAATTATCTTGTGGAACAAACTTGAATTTTGGGTGTGGGTGCACTGAGAAGTTAGGTGGGTGTACTGAGAAATCATAAGTGTGTGTGTGCCGTGTAAAGAGGAAGGCAACAAATGATACATATAAATGCATGCCTTTGGATTGTGTTGCTTGGGACAAGTGTCCCACTACCCAATATAATAATAATAATAATAAAGGAGGTAATTGAAGTCAAGAAGAAGAAGGGGTCTGTATTGTTTAGTTCAACAATTTGCTCGGCTGGAGACAAAACCGAGAGAGGGAAAAACACTTTGATGGAAATTTTGGAAGGAAAAAGAGAGCAAATCAAGTCAAAATTGTGAAAAAAATCATTCTAAGGTAAGAGATCTCACCCTCTTCCTTTTATTGTTTAAATAATCTAGATATAAATGAATTTAAGATGAATTTTGAGAAGATTAAAATGAAGATTTGTAGATCAATTATATAAATGGATAGAAATTAGATTTTTGCATGTAAATCAAGTTAGGTTGTAGATTATGAGTGATGATTTCTTAAATTTGTTAAACTTGGACTCAAAATCATGTAATTAATAGGAATTAACAAGAAGACCAAGAAATTTTGAGTTATGTTTTAAGATCATGGATATATATTTGGAAATTAAATAGTTAGAGTTTGATTAATTTTTATTCTTCACAAATTAAAACTCATCCTTGCATGCATGTGGATACTCATGGAAAATAAATTAGAAATTAATTATTTTAAGTTTAATTTGTGTTATTCCTCATGAATTTGGGCTTGCATGTGTAGTTGATGCCATTAAAAAGATTATTGAAGATGTTATTTGATCCTTTAAATCTGCCAGGAAGTTGTACGAATTTTTAGATAATTTTATACTCAAAATTTGAAGATAATTTCTTCTACAAAGTTCTTGATAATGACGTCTAGTTCATCCAAAAAACATTTCAACAATTATTGAGCTTTGTACGAATTTATACAAATTTTTAACCAAATCTGGAGCTATAGGCAGATTTTATTATGTGTTTGCAAAATCATTAAAAATTTTATATTAAACTAAATCTGATAATTTCTAAGCAAAAAATGAAATTTGAGAAGTCTATTTTCATAATAAATTTTTAGATTATGTAATTTATTTATAAATTTAAGTATGGAATTAATTTAAGAAAATGTGATAAATCTGTGTCATGAACATTCTTGGAATTTTTAAGAATTATTTATAATTTATTTTTGGAAACTGCTTTCTGAAAAACGACCATAACTTGTTCATTGAGTATTCTGTAGAGTTATATGAATTTTAGAGTTGTATAAGTAATTTATTTATAATTTCATTTGCAAGATATACATTCTGAAAAGTTTGGCAGATTAAGGAGGAATAAAAAAAAAAAAAAAAAATCTCTTCAATTGTTTTCTTTGGACTAAAATTTAATATGGTGCTAATCTAATCTTGTAGATTAAAAATCCATGCACGTGTGTGATTATGATTTATTTCTTCTTTTTGGTATCTACATCATTATTTTATACCATGATTTAAATAAATTGTTTATTTAAATTTTGTACATTGTTTACTATCGTGTGACATGTGTAATATTTTATGTTGGGAATTTTAATGAGTTGGTAAACCATTATTTGTGATTAAAGATTGGAATTATTGGTGATTAATATCAAAATTAACTGAAATGATTAACGGCATACACAAAGTTAACAATTGACGGTTAATAATACCAGTTGTTCAGGATGAGTATTGGTTTTAAAGAGTGTACGAAATTAAGGGTTGACGGTCAATACCGGTTGTTCAGGGTGAGTCCTAGTTTTGAGAATTCCCATGTAAATTGTGTTGCAAAACTCTAAGATGGCACGAGACTTATTTGAACCCTTTTCGGTATTCGGTTTTGGAATAAGGGTGGATGTGCAGGTGGCACACAGGGAGGTTACGTACCCCTGGCAGATCGTTTCCTTGGGGCAGACCACGGATGCCACTGCTTGGGTATATAACTCCGGACGTGGGCATCCCTAGTAGTTACGGTTGGTAACACTTAAATATTTGACCAAGGGGGGTTTTCAAATTAACCGTTGCCATGCTTAGTGGTTGGTAAGTTAAATCTCTTTGGTGAGATTTCGAGTGTCACCTAATTTAATTAAAATTATTGAAATTATTTTAATGGTTGTAATTTATGTTTACAATTATATTGTTATCTCATGTGTATAATCTCATTATTTTTCTCTTAAAAAGAATGGTAGGTTGGTTACGTTTTCTTACTGTGTTGCAAAACTCATGGCATATATTTTTGTTGCCCTGACGTTTTATGCCAGGTTTTGGCGAGGAAATAATTGAAGCTGAGATGGAATTTACGCTAACGGAGAGCCTTGGCTGACCTGAAATCATAGTTAAAGTCGAATAACTTTATTATCCTATATATTAGCTATTAAGGACCTTATAATTTCATTGATGTTGTATTTGGATAACTTTTAAGTTTTTATTTAATATTATTTGAACCTTTGGTTATGTACGAGAGTTGGAATGCCCTATTAAGATGTCAACTTTTTAGTTTATTAAGTCATTTTGTTTATTTTAATTTCCCTTGATGTTCAAAAAAAAAAAAAATTTGGGGCGTCACAAGAATTTACAAATTAAAACTCTAAAATATATTTCGTTTTCTGAGGTACGTTGCGCATCATCACACTAAAACACTCGCTTCCTATTGGTTCATATTGGGTTCGTTTGAATGATATTGTGTTAAAATCGTTGGCTATAGAATTATTAAATTATATTTATAAAAAATTTATTAAAAATAATTTTTTTATTTAAAAAATATTTAAAATAAATATAAATTTTGTTTTTTCAAATAATAGGTTACAATTGAAAAAAAAAAAAAAAAAAAATTTGAAGAGGACCCTGTATATCTATACTATTATTAAAAATGAACAATTCACTAGTATCCAAACTTTGGTGACTTTTTCTTATATCACATGTTCTCATTTTCTTATTTAATATATATATATATATATAATAAAATTAGATAGTTAACAAAAATAAGATTTGAATTTTAAACCTTTAGATTAATAAACAATACTCTTAACACTTACATATCATATATATAATAAAAATTTGATTTGATTGGATTTTTATTTATTTTAATTGTACACATATTACATGTGTCAATAGCTAATCACATAATAATTTAACTATAATTTTATAATATTTTGATATCACATACATACTCAATATTATACATATCACGTCAAATAGTATATAATAAATATAATATTAATTCATTATAATATTAATTTTTTTTTGTTATATATTATTTTTTGGGTAATAATATTATAATATTAATTGATATTATATACATATGCCTATTTTGAGAAGTGGGTTACAAATCAATTTCTAACTTTTAATCTCACGAAAGAATCAAAAAATTATTTTTAACCATCTTCTCAAAATATCCCATACTCTGTTAACGTCTTTCACCATGGAGTTGTGAGCAAATCTTTTCCCTTGTGATATATATAAAAGAGAGCAGTCTTATAATACATATCACGTCAAATAGTATATAATAAATATAATATTAATTGATACCATATAGATACTCAATGTAATACATATCACATAAAATAGTATATAATAATGTTATATATTGTTTTTTGGGTTATAATATTATAATATTATATACTCTGCCTGTTAACGTCTTCACCATAGAGTTGTGAGCAAATTTTACATAGCTAGTCAATCTTTAAACAATGTTCCGCGTGGCATGACCACTTTACCGTAAGCTGTGACTCTGTTCACGTACAACAAATCTTTTCCCTTCTAAGTATATATGAAAGATAGCAGTCTTTTGAATAAAAAAAGAAAGTGTCTGTGAGACTCTCTGTATATATATATTTGCTGCCCTCCAATCTCTGCATCTTCTGACTCGTCCAGCCAGTCAATCTTCAAACAATTTTCCACGTGAGCTCTTTACCGTGTCGATATCTTCTTCTTCATAAGCTGCCATCGATTTGTGAGCAGATCTTTTCCTTCTAGTAAACAAAGAGAGCAAATCTTTTCCTTCTAGTATAATGAAGCAGAACAGTGGCCTGTGACTACAGATTATTTCTCAAAGTGTGAAAAAAAACTTTAGCCTCAAAAAGTAGCTGGTTAGCCCATTGATTTAAAAAAAAAAATAAAAGCAATGGCTGCGACAGTGTAGGCTGAGCCTATAACTACCATCCTACAGCAGTTAAACAAAGCAGTCTCTTGAACCAAAAAAAAAAAGAAAGAAAGAGAGCAGATCTTTTCCTTCTAGTATAATGAAACAAAAGGCAGATCAAAAAAAAGAAAGACAGAGAGCAGCGGCGGTGTTTGGGAACTGTTATTTTAGTCTCAAAGTGTAAAAAAAACTTTTAGCCTAAAAAAGTAGCTGATTAGCCCATTGATTTAAAATAAAAATAAAAGCAGTGGCTGGGACAGCCTACACTGTTACTGTAGGGTGAGCCTATGACTACCATTCTACAGCAGTTAAATGACTATTTTGTTTCTGTAAATTAATTTTAAAAAAATAGGATTAGGAATAAATTTATCATTTCAAATATATTTTTTAATGTAACAATTAATTCAAAAATTTAATTACGATTTGAGTGGAGAGTTGTGAAAGTAGTATGGAGTTTTGAGTTATATGTTTGGTTATGTGTTTTAAAAATAATTTTTTAATTGAGTTTTGTTTTATGTGTTTGGTTACGATTTGAGTGTAGAGTTGTTTTTAAATTTAAAATATTAACATTTTAAATTATTTAAAATTTTTGAATATTTAAATTATTTAAATTTTTACGATTTAAATTTTTTGAATATTTATTTTAATTTTTTCCTTATTAAATTTTTTAGATTATTTAAATATTTATGATTTAAATTTTTTGAATATTTATTTTAAAAAAAATTATTTCCTTTGTAGTATTTTCAATTAAAAAATTAATTAATGATATTTTTTGTTATTAATAATTTTTTTAATTGAATTTTAAAAAGAGTTTTGTTACGAGTGTTGAACATAATTTTCAATAGGGTGAAAGTAGTGTGTTTTGTTATGAGTTATAATAATTTGAATTAAGTTTTGACAATTCTTTCCAAAACTTATAACCAAACAAATTTTCTTACTTTAGATGTCAAATCAAATTTTCAAAACTCAATTCAACATTCTATTCAAAAATCATAACGAAACAAATTTTCTACACTCAAATCATAATTCCACAAATCACAAACTCAAAATACAACTCATACTCTCAAATCATATTTACAAAACTCTATCAAACGTAACCTTAATTTTTTTAAAAATATACCTTATTTAGATATATCCAAAAAATAAAAAAATTGTGAAAAAATATTTTAAAAAATTAATAAATACAAAAAAATACGAAAAATATAGAATTCTTGTATTTTTTATTTTTTAGGTTTTTTTTTTTATATTTTTGGTATTTTCTGAATTTTTTAAAAAAAAATCACAAAAATTATGTTTTTTATGTGTATTTATGTTAAGTGTGTCAAAAAATTATAAAAACTACTAAAAATATTTAAAAAATTCAAAAAAAAAATAAAAAACAAGAAAGTAAAATTTTCTAAAAATTGTTTTTGAAAAACGAAAAACAAATAAAGTGAATGATACAATCCTTAAAACTAGAGTTCTAAACGAGAGGAAAAATTTAAAAAGAAAAACAAAGAAATAATGTCAAAATATCAATCAATGTGCCTTATATATCACATCAATATCACATCAGTGTGTTTGGTTTGAATTTTTTGAATTAAATTTTTTAAAAATTGAATTTTTTTGTTTTCATGTTTTTTTGTTTTTAGTGAATATTTTTAAAATTTTAAACATTTTTTTTAGTTTTTTAGATGCACCTTATTTAGATATATCTAAAAAGTAAAAAATTTATGAAAAAATATTTTTAAAAATTAATAAATACATAAAAATGTAAAAAATATACTGAATTTTTGTATTTTTGGTATTTAGTGAATTTTTTAAAAAAAAATCACAAATTTTTTACTTTTTAGGTATATTTATGTTAGATATGTGTAAAAAGTAAAAAAACTTACTTAAAATATTTTAAAAAATCAGTAAAATAAAAAAATACGAAAAATAAGAAAGTAAAATTTTCTGAAAAATATTTTTTAAAAAACCTAACCAAGCAAGTTGATTAGAATTTACAAATTAAAACTCTAAAATATATTTCGTTTTCTGAGGTACGTTGCGCATCATCACACAAAACACTCGCTTCCTATTGGTTCATATTGGGTTCGTTTGAATGATATTGTGTTAAAATCGTTAGTTATGGAATTATTAAATTATATTTATAAAAAATTTATTAAAAATAATTTTTTATTTAAAAAATATTTAAAATAAATATAAATTTTTTTTTTTCAAATAATAGGTTGCAATTGAAAAAAAAAAAAAATTTCAAGAGGACTCTGTATATCTATACTACTATTAAAAATGAACAATTCACTAGTATCCAAACTTTGGTGACTTCTTCTTATATCACATGTTCTCATTTTCTTATTTAATATATATATATATATATGTCACGCCCTAAAATATTGCAATAAATATATTTCATATGCGGAATAAATATGAGAAACAACATACTTTCATATATCAGCGTTCACTATTTAACAAGCAATTAAATGCCATATAGGCTATCATCTTTCCAAGACATTGCTTGGTTACACAAATTGAGTCTCACTCATTACATCATAAGCCCTTGGCTTTACAAATAACAAACATGAACACATAAAGCATAAATAGGAAACTTTTGCTTCCCGAGAGTCCATCCATGCTATTGCTTTGGAGGTAACACCTTCACCTGTACCTGAAAATGATATTCCCGTATCGGGTGAGTTAATAGCCCAGTAGAGATATGCTAAACATAATATGAGCAATAACTAAAATATGAGCATTCGATAAATGTTTGACTCACATATATCCATTCATAATCCATTTCAATTACATGACAAATGTATCCATGTTTCATAATAATTTCCATTTCTTAATTCATAATCCATTTCAATTACATGACAAATGTGTCTATGTTTCATTCCATTTTCATTACTTATTCAATTTCTCAATTCATAATCCTGGCTCAGAACCTGACCATATATTTTAAGATTACATCTCTTATCAACAATACTTCCATTTCAATTGAGATAACAACTCAAATTAAACATTTCACACTTAACCAAAGATACACATAATTGCTGTATCAATCTCAAACCAAACACTTCCATACTTTATATATGATATACAAATTTGTTATATCAATATTTCGATAGATACACAAAATTGCTATATCAATGGAGTCCATCCCCTATCTCCTCCCAAATAATATCTGGTTTAGGAGTCCATCCCCTATCTTCCCCTAAACCGTGGAGTACATCTCCTATCTCTTCCCACACAATACAATGTATATAAATACATATCATATACAAGATCAATCAATACATAAATTCAATGTATTATTCCAACCGTCATATTCGATGACATATTCAATTAATTAGTTTTAGTTTGCCTAATCATCATGCATTGTCGACAACAATCAAGACTATCCTCAACCGATAGCCCAAAGCAGTTATTTCTAAACAGATAATAAATGCCTCAACAGATATAAAATTTTCAACAATTTTAAAGTGAGCGATTAATAAATCCAACTCCACCATTCTAACCCATAATGAGCTAATTCCATTATTTCCAACTCAATTTCACATTTCCATAACAGTTGTCATTAATTACACTAATGACCCAAATATATCCAAACATGACATTTTTCCCATTTTTCTCAATATTGACCCAAAGGTCCAAATATTATCAACAACATCAATACTATCATTTTAAGACCCATATATATATATATATATATATATATATTTATGAGCCAAAATAACAAAATCCCTCGTTTGAAAATAATACATTTCAAGTTTTAACTTTCCCAAATCAACCCATCTATACAAATAACTCAATGTCTATATTAAAGCACATAAGAATGAGTAGGAATCCCTACCTCAAGTTTGATGAGGAAACATGCAAAACTCCAAAGCACTTCAATTTACGACCCCAACAAAAATTGTAGCAGCCATGCACGTGGGGTCCACTTCAATTACCAAATCTGACAGCCCATAACACAATCTCACAACAGGAATATATGGGCCAAATACCACCTATGCAAACAAGGCCCACCACTACAATTATAAATATATAAATATATATATATATATATATATATAATATACTTGGCAATCACCTGCCAAGAAAATAGAGTATGAACATTTACCTATTTTTGGCCTTCGAGAATTGAGAACTCTTGTGGTTTGAAATTTATCAAACAAATACAAGTCATCTCCAGTGTAGTATTTCACAACACCCTCAAGTGGATGATGGTGAAGTTCAGACTTGATGAGTGAAGAAAACAAGTGGGTGATTGGTCTGGGGAAGCATGTGATTTGGAATATACAACCTTGGTCTAGCAAAGTCATTTATGATAATTTGAAGGTAGTTGTAGCTTGCTTCCCTGGCACATCCTTTCAAAAGAATAGAATCTCTATGATCCGTCACAATGAAAGCATTAAGCAATTTGCCTATGGCACTTTCAATAGCAACAGCCCACGTATCACCACGAACCAAAGACACGTGGGCTCCAATAAGACCAATGGGTGGTCCTTTAAATCTATGATGATGTCTCTCAATTGCCTGTAAAAGATTAGTCACTCTAACTCTTCCAAAAGCTGTGACCTTGTTGGTTTGATGTAATCGGAGATCACGAATGCATGAACCGATCTCACGCTGCTTCTTGTCATTATCTTGAATCTCACTATAGCAATCTTTTCTACTTCATCCCTTTGCGTAGATAGGCTTTCGAATAAGGCCGCCTCTTCTTCCTTCAATCTTGAAAGTGTTAAATTAGCGGCATCTAACTCGTCTTAAAGTTCAACAACTCTCAGCTCTCTGAGTCCAGCTGTAATCGATCACCTTTCCGTTACGTTGACCTTTATAGTCCAGTCAATGCCTCATATCCAAATGATTCCTTCGTTTTTCATGCATCGAAACTACAACATTTTCCCTTTAGAACAATTTAAGTAGGAAGCCAGCCAGGTCTCACCGAAACCTCCCGAAAGTTAGGCAGTAGAGATGTAGCCATTGAAACATAGGTGTCTTGAGCTGTGAGATATCTAAACCACAGACCGTGTAACGTCCTCAAAATAATGACATTAAACCCAACAATATTGACATGCTATGATATATAAACGATCCACGTCCTTTCATTCAACAGGGTTCTATTACAATTAGCATTACATGTTAACAACAAAAGCAAATGCCCTAAAGGCTTACAGCTTTCCAAGTTAACACTTGGTTACAAGAAAGTAGAGTGCTAACTCATTTACACATTAAGCCCTTGGCTTGAATTTACATGTAATATCACAAAAGGAAAGACAACCAAAAAGTCCGTCCGCCACTAGCCTTCCAAGCTAAGTCCTTGGAGGTGGCATGCTACCTGTACCTGAAAATAATGTCCCCATATAGGGTGAGCCACAGCCCAGTAGAAATATACTAAACTAGTTATGAATAATGACTAAAAGATTAACAGTTGATAGATGGCCATCTCTTTTACATTCTTTCATAACATAATACAATTCCAAGACGTTTAGGTCTATATTTCCTTTCCACTTGCCATATCATAACCTTGGCTCAAACATCTCACATGAGACAAGCATTCATGCCAACACATTTCACTTCAACAAATATAAACATAACAGTCATATTCATACTTTCCAGGACAAGCATATACGCTCTGTCCATACATTTCTAGATAAGCATACATGCTCTATCTACGGAGTTCATCCCCTATCTCCTCCCAATAACATCCGGTTTAGAGGTCCATCCCCTATCTTCCCCTAAACCGCGGAGTACATCCCCTATCTCCTCCAACACAACACAATGCATATAAACAACAATTATACACATCACATAACAATACATAAAATCAATGTATTCTATCCATCGTTATAATTCATAACATTACAACCCTTAGGTTCCAATTTCACTAATGTTTCAACATTAATTCCATGTCTCTATACCAAACATGCTTCTAGGTTTATTATAGACAAAACCCCAAACTTTTATAAAATTACACAATGGCCCAAAGTTTTCCAAAATTACACAACAACTACCAACATATCAAAATGCTAAAATTTAAAGACAAGACTCATAAAGAGGAGTAGGATATCCCTACCTCAAAAGATGAGCTCCAAAGAAGAAGGACCCAAAACCAAAATGCTCCAAACACCAAACTATTCGGATCAAAAGGACGCCCTCGACGATCAACACCCTTTTTGTGAAGACAAAAGGTGAACAACACACTCTAGCTAGATCAATACTTAGAGAGAAGTTATGGTTTTTGAGTGAGATGCTCTGAAAATGGTGTTTTGATAAAGTAAGAGAAAAAAGATAAGTCAAAAAGTGATTTAAAATGCCCATTCCCACTCAGTTATACGACAGGTCCGCTCGAGCGTAAGACTCTCCGCTCGAGCGTAAAGACACATAAAACAGGTTCCGCTCGAGCGCAACATTATCCGCTCGAGCTCTAAGACACAGACACAAAGTTCATCCGCTCGAGCGTAGATCCCAGCCCGCTCGAGCGCAGGTCTCCCCCTCCCAGAACTCTCACCAAAAACATATTGTGCGCTCGAGCGCACAAAGACCCGCTCGAGCGCATAAACCACACTTGCAGAAGTTTTGCAGGTGCACGAAATACTGAAAGGGTGCATTCTCCGCTCGAGCGCCAAAACCTCCGCTCGAGCGTACAAGCAACAACAACCCATCCGCTCGAGCGCAAACATGTCCGCTCGAGCGGACCAGTTAAAACCTGGGCAACTAGACTTGGTTCTAAAGCTTAACCAACCTGTGACAAACCTGCCCAACACATCCTGTAACTCAAAAACAAAGCAAGAAAGGACGTAAATAAGACAATACTCAATTACCAACATCCACGGACACATGTCCGGACCACTATACAACAAGGGGTAAACCCGGGACCGCTATAGACCGAGTCACTATCGAAGAAGTAGAGTCCTTTTATGTAATGAAGCTTCATGGCTAAGTCCATGTTGGTTAGTTCATGGACCTTGTCGTCTCCGGTCACCCTCGTCCGCACCACCGACGACAGCCTGATGTTGTTACTGGGTTTTCGACTTCGTCGGTTGACACCATGTTAGAGAGAGAGAAAGCAAGTGTTTGTGTGTATAATATAATGGCCCTGTTTGTTAGAGATTATTTTCAGCTTTCAGCTTAATTTAAGCTGTTTTGATATGTTTGGTTTAGCTTATGCTTATAGCTTATAGCTTTGTGGAAGTCAGAAATCAGCTTATTCTTTGAGTGGGGCAGGAGATGCTTTGAGAATAAGCTGGAAATCAGCTTAAGCTGAAAGTTATAAGCTATAAGCTGTTTGGGCATAAGCTATAAGCAGTTTCCCACAGCTCTACCAAATAGGGCCAATGAAAAACAACCAGACCCATCTCTCTCTCTCTCTCTCTCTAGATAATGGACTTTTCTTAAGTGTGCAATTGCACACCATGTGTTACTTACACAAAAAGTATAAGTGTAAGGTGTAAGTATAAGTATAAGGTGTAAGTGTAAGGTATAAGTGTAAGGTGTAAGGTGTAAGGTGTAAGGTGTAAGTGGGTTGCATATGGTGTGCAACCTCAAAAAAGGTGTAAGTGTAAAGTTTAATTTTTCACAAAAGATGTAAGTGTAAGGTGTAAGTGTAAGGTATAAGGTGTAAGGTGTAAGTTGCACACCATAACCAAACCCCTAAATAATATTCTTTTCGCCTCCAGCACCTCCTCTTTTCTTTTATCATTGCTGTCTCCCCCCTCCTATCATTCTCTCTTGCATAATAATTTTCCACCCACACGCATGGGTCCTTCCACCGAATTGAACACTCAGATACAGAGTTATATTGCATTAAAAAAAAAAACAAATCATTTGCCACCCATCAAACACCCTTTAACCGAATACCTTTTACCACAAAAAAAATCATCACCAGAAAATATTCCTTTTTTTATTTTATTTTATTTTATTTTGTTTTGAGTCATTACAATATATATATATATATAATAAAATTAGATAGTTAACAAAGATAAGATTTGAATTTTAAACCTTTAAATTAATAAACAATACTCTTAACACTTATATATCATATCATATATAATAAAAATTTGATTTGATTGGATTTTTATTTATTTTAAATGTACACATATTACATGTGTCAATAGCTAATCATATAATAATTTAACTATAATTTTATAATATTTTGATATCATATACATACTCAATATAATACATATCACATCAAATAGTATATAATAAATATAATATTAATTTATTATAATATTAATTTTTGTTTTGTTATATATTATTTTTTGGGTTATAATATTATAATATTAATTGATATTATATACATATGCCTATTTTGAGAAATGGGTTAAAAATCAATTTCTAACTTTTAATCTCACGAAAGAATCAAAAAATTATTTTTAACCATTTTCTCAAAATATCCCATACTCTGTTAACGTCTTTTACCATGGAGTTGTGAGCAAATCTTTTCCCTTGTGATATATATAAAAGAGAGCAGTCTTATAATACATATCACGTCAAATAGTATATAATAAATATAATATTAATTGATACTATATAGATACTCAATGTAATACATATCACGTAAAATAGTATATAATAATGTTATATATTGTTTTTTGGGTTATAATATTATAATATTATATACTCTGTCTGTTAACGTCTTCACTATAGAGTTGTGAGCAAATTTTATATAGCTAGTCAATCTTCAAACAATGTTCCGCGTGGCATGACCATTTTACCGTAAGCTGTGACTCTGTTCACGTACAACAAATCTTTTCCCTTCTAAGTATATATGAAAGATAGCAGTCTTTTGAATAAAAAAAGAAAGTGTCTGTGAGACTCTCTGTATATCTATATTTGCTGCCCTCAAATCTCTGCATCTTCTGACTCGTCCAGCCAGTCAATCTTCAAACAATGTTCCACGTGACCTCTTTACCGTGTCGATATCTTCTTCTTCATAAGCAGCCATCGATTTGTGAGAAGATCTTTTCCTTCTAGTAACAAAGAGAGCAGATCTTTTTCTTCTAGTTTAATGAAGCACAGCAGTGGCTTGTGACTACAGATTATTTCTCAAAGTGTGAAAAAAAACTTTTGCCTCAAAAAGTAGCTGGTTAGCCCATTGATTGAAAAAAAAAAAATAAAAGCAATGGCTGCGATAGCCTACACTGTTACCAATACAGTGTAGGCTGAGCCTATGACTACCATCCCATAGCAGTTAAACAGAGCAGTCTCTTGAACCAAAAAAAAAAGAAAGAAAGAGAGCAGATCTTTTCCTTCTAGTATAATGAAACAGAGAGCAGATCAAAAAAAGAAAGACAGAGAGCAGCGGCGGTGTTTGGGAACTGTTATTTTAGTCTCAAAGTGTAAAAAAAAACTTTTAGCCTCAAAAAGTAGCTGGTTAGCCCATTGATTTAAAAAAAAAATTAAAAAAAAATAAAAAATAAAAGCAGTGGCTGGGACAGCCTACACTGTCACTATAGGGTGAGCCTATGACTACCATTCTATAGCAGTTAAATGACTATTTTGTTTCTGTAAATTAATTTTAAAAAAAATAGGATTAGGAATAAATTTATCATTTCAAATATATTTTTTAATATAAGAATTAATTCAAAAATTTAATTATGATTTGAGTGGAGAATTGTGAAAGTAGTATAGAGTTTCGAGTTATATGTTTGGTTATGTGTTTTAAAAATAATTTCTTAATTGAGTTTTGTTTTATGTGTTTGGTTACGATTTGAGTGTAGAGTTGTTTTTAAATTTAAAATATTAACATTTTAAATTATTTAAAATTTTTGAATATTTAAATTATTTAAATTTTTACGATTTAAATTTTTTGAATATTTATTTTAATTTTTTACTTATTAAATTTTTTAGATTATTTAAATATTTATGATTTAAATTTTTTGAATATTTATTTTGAAAAAAAAATTATTTCCTTTGTAGTATTTTCAATTAAAAAATTAATTAATGTTATTTTTTGTTATTAATAATTTTTTTAATTGAATTTTAAAAAGAGTTTGGTTACGAGTGTTGAACATAATTTTCAATAGGGTGAAAGTAGTGTGTTTTGTTATGAGTTATAATAATTTGAATTACGTTTTGACAATTCTTTCCAAAACTTATAACTAAACAAATTTTCTTACTTCAGATGTCAAATCAAAATTTCAAAACTTAATTCAACATTTTATTCAAAAATCATAACGAAACAAATTTTCTACACTCAAATCATAATTCCACAACTCACAAACTCAAAATACAACTCATACTCTCAAATCATATTTACAAAACTCTATCAAATGTAACCTTAATTTTTTAAAAAATATACCTTATTTAGATATATCCAAAAAATAAAAAATTTGTGAAAAAATATTTTAAAAAATTAATAAATACAAAAAAAATACGAAAAATATAGAATTCTTGTATTTTTTATTTTTTATGTTTTTTTTTATATTTTTGGTATTTTGTGAATTTTTTAAAAAAAAATTAAAAAAATTATATTTTTTTATGTATATTTATGTTAAGTGTGTCAAAAAATTATAAAAACTACTAAAAATATTAAAAAATTTAAAAAACAAATGAAAAACAAGAAAGTAAACTTTTCTAAAAATTGTCTTTGAAAAACGAAAAACAAATAAAGTCAATGATACAATCCTTAAAACTAGAGTTCTAAACGAGAGGAAAATTTAAAAAGAAAAACAAAGAAATAATGTCAAAATATCAATCAATGTGCCTTATATATCACATCAATATCACATCAATGTGTTTGGTTTGAATTTTTTGAATTAAATTTTTTAAAAATTGAATTTTTTTGTTTTCATGTTTTTTTGTTTTTAATGAATATTTTTAAAATTTTAAATATTTTTTTTAGTTTTTTAGATGTACCTTATTTAGATATATCTAAAAAGTAAAAAATTTATGAAAAAATATTTTTAAAAATTAATAAATATATAAAAATATAAAAAAAATGTACTGAATTCTTGTATTTTTGGTATTTAGTGAATTTCTAAAAAAAAATTCACAATTTTTTTACTTTTTAGGTATATTTATGTTAGATATGTGTAAAAAGTAAAAAAACTTAAAATATTTTAAAAAATCAGTAAAACAAAAAAACACGAAAAATAAGAAAGTAAAATTTTCTGAAAAATATTTTTTAAAAAACCTTACCAAGCAAGGTGATTAGAATTTACAAATTAAAACTCTAAAATATATTTTGTTTTTTGAGATACGTTGCGCATCATCAAACACTTGCTTCCTGTTGGTTCATATTGGGTTCATTTGAATGATATTGCATTAAAATCGTTAGTTATAGAATTATTAAATTATATTTATAAAAAATTTATTAAAAATAATTTTTGTATTTAAAAAATATTTAAAATAAATATAATTTTTTTTTTCAAATAATAGGTTGCAATTGAAAAAAAAAATTCAAGAGGACTCTGTATATCTATACTATTATTAAAAATGAACAATTCACTAGTATCCAAACTTTGGTGACTTCTTCTTATATCACATGTTCTCATTTTCTTGTTTAATATATATATCTATATATATATATAATAAAATTAGATAGTTAACAAAAGTAAGATTTGAATTTTAAACCTTTAAATTAATAAACAATATTCTTAACACTTATATATCATATCATATATAATAAAAATTTGATTTGATTGGATTTTTATTTATTTTAATTGTACACATATTACATGTGTCAATAGCTAATCATATAATAATTTAACTATAATTTTATAATATTTTGATATCATATACATACTCAATATAATACACATCATGTCAAATAGTATATAATAAATATAATATTAATTTTTGTTTTGTTGTATATTATTTTTTGGGTTATAATATTATAATATTAATTGATATTATATACATATGCCTATTTTGAGAAGTGGGTTAAAAATCAATTTCTAACTTTTAATCTCACGAAAGAATCAAAAAATTATTTTTAACAATCTTCTCAAAATATCCCATACTCTGTTAACGTCTTTCACTGTGGAGTTGTGAGCAAATCTTTTCCCTTGTGATATATATAAAAGAGAGCAGTCTTATAATACATATCACATCAAATAGTATATAATAAATATAATATTAATTGATACCATATAGATACTCAATGTAATACATATCACATAAAATAGTATATAATAATGTTATATATTGTTTTTTGGGTTATAATATTATAATATTATATACTCTGTTTGTTAACGTCTTCACCATAGAGTTGTGAGCAAATTTTATATAGCCAGTCAATCTTCAAACAATGTTCCGCTTGGCGTGACCACTTTACCGTAAGTTGTGACTCTGTTCACGTACAGCAAATCTTTTCCCTTCTAAGTATATATGAAAGATAGCAGTCTTTTGAATAAAAAAAGAAAGTGTCTGTGTGACTCTCTGTATATATATATTTGCTGCCCTCCAATCTCTGCATCTTCTGACTCGTCCAGCCAGTCAATCTTCAAACAATGTTCCGCATGACCTCTTTACCGTGTCGATATCTTCTTCTTCATAAGCTGCCATCGATTTGTGAGCAGATCTTTTCCTTCTAGTAATAAAGAGAGCATATATTTTCCTTCTAGTACAATGAAGCAGAGCAATGGCCTATGACTACAGATTATTTCTCAAAGTGTGAAAAAAAAACTTTAGCCTCAAAAAGTAGCTAGTTAGCCTATTGATTTAAAAAATAATTAAAAGCAGTGGCTGCGACAGCCTACACTGTCACCAATACAGTGTAGGCTGAGCCTATGACTACCATCCCACAACAGTTAAATGTCTATTTTGTCGTTGTAAATTAAGGGGTTGTTTGAGATAACCTAAATAAGTATATTTTTTGTCTTTTTACGAAAAGATATGCAGAAAAGTAGAGAAGTGATATGATGAAAAAAAGATAAAAAGATGGATTATTTTGGTGTTGGCAAACTTGGCCTAATTTTGAAAAAAATAAGGTTAGGGATAAATTTACCATTTCAATCTTAAATATCATTTCAAATACATTTTTTAAGGATTGTTTGGAATGTTCTAAATAAGTGTATTTTTTGACTTTTTATAAAAAGATGTGTAGAAAAGTAGAGAGGAGATGTTGATTGATGTGACTCAAAAAAGATAAAAAGATAAAAAAAATGCGGACTTATTTAGTCTTTCCAAACAAGGCCTGAATATAACAATCAATTCAAAAATTTAATCTAACTTCTAAAAAACAAAAATTAAAATAGTCAAAAATCCAATTCAATGTGTTTGATTTGAGTTTTCTAGATTTAATCTAAATTTAAGTTTTTTGAAAATTGAATTTTTTGCATTTCTCATAAGTGAGAGTTTAAATTTCAACAACATTGAATACTGTTCAATTGTTACAATACTCGTGTCATCATTTGACTAAGACTAAGGGAGAAAAAAAAAAATAAAATAAATAAATTGAGAGCTCTAATTAATGGATGAACTCTAAAAGAGGTTTAAGTGGGTTATTCATGCGATATGATATGCAATTATGCTAGAGACCACTAATTTGGTGACACTAAACCCACTATTAATGAGGTGGAAAAGCAAAAAAAAAAAAAAAAAAAAGACACAATACATATTGTGGTGCCACATCATTAGTGGTAGCTCTAATTAGAGCTCCCACTCATTTTTCATATGATATGTATGTCTGTGTTTTTGTTTTTTTTTTTTTGGGTTACATCATTATAACTTAATTTAGAATTCTATTTTTAAAGTACTATATTATTGTTCTAAGAATAATATTATATATATTAATTAGTATATTAATTAATATATAATAGATGATGCAACATAATTTTATAAATTTTAAATATTTATAATTTATATAATGAGTGAAATTAATAAAAATATCATAATATATGTTAATACATTATTTAATATATTAATTGATTTATATAACATCAGCGTTTAATTAATGCCACCACGGATTGTAGGAGCAACAAGGAGGGTCCTCCCGGTATAAATGAGATTTGTTGTTTACAGTTGATTCAGAATCCCTCAGCTCCTCTTACCCTATTTAGGCCTAATGATAGGTTAAAAAATATTTTTTAAATTTTTTTAACAAAAATATGTTTAAAAAATAAGAAAAATTTACTAAAAAGTCTTAGGAACTTTTGTACTATTTAATCTCACGTTTTAAATGGTTGATGGATGAGTCTTTATTAAATATAGTGTGTGATTAGTAAGTCATTTTTTAAATGTGGATGGGTATTGGTTAGACAGATATACTCTCACTAGTTAATTGGGAAAGTTTGATTTTTATTTATTTTTTGAATGTGTGACAAGTATGATGTGATACTTCATTGTGACAGGTATTAATATGACACTCCAATGAGAGGACACTCTAAAAAAATTAAAAACTCTTTAGTGTACTTTCTTCAATGTGACCTTCCAAAATTTTTACTCATTCTTAGTGTACTTTTTCTAAATGTGACAACGTAGTAGATATGATGTGACACTCCAAAAAAATAAAGACTCCTTAGTATATTTTTGTTAAATGTGACCACGTGGAGGGTATGTTGTAACACTCTAAAAAAATAAAAATAAAAACTCCTTAGTGTATTTTTCATAAACGTGACATATGACACTCCAACGTGGCGGACCTAATTTGATTAAATTATTGCGTGTCTTTACATCACAAACACTCCACTACCTTCCTACGTGCCAAGTACGTTGTGACACTCTAAAAAAATTAAAAACTCTTTAGTGTACTTTTTCTAAACGTGACATGTGACACTCCAACGTAGCGGTCTGACGCTCGAGCGGTGTGTTGTACGCTCGAGCGAACCTGTTTTATATCAGTTCGTGAAATCACTTTTTGAATCACTTTTTGATTTCCTTTCTCTCTCAAAACCTCCATTGGAGAGCACCTCACTCTAAAACCTAACTTCTCTCTTAGGATTGATCTAGCTAGAGTGTTTTCCTATCCTTTGGCCTTTGTAAAAGTTGTGTTGATCGTCAAGGGCTTCGTTTTGATCCGAGAAATTTGGGATTTGGAGCAACTTCGAGATTCTTCATCTTCTCCATTTGAGGTAGGGATTTTCCTTGTTCTTTTTCAATACTCCGTTTATAGATAGACATGTGGTAGTTTTTGTATTGCATGAAAATTATATCATGTTGGATTTGTTGAAAATCATGAGATTAAACCTTGGGTTGGTTGTTTGAATATGGGTTTATTATCATTGGTTGTGGTTTGGGGTAATTGGTGTGTTAATTAGCATGTTGTTGTTGAAAGGAGAGGAAACCCTAACATTTATTTGATTTAATAAATTAATAGAGGGGTTTTGATCTTTGGGCAAATACTTATGTATTTTGGGTCTTAAATGAGGTTATTGTTGTTTGTTGTAGATGATTGAGCCTTTTTGATCAATATTGAGAAAGAGGGAGGAAAACCATAATTTAATGATTATGACTTAATTTGCATAATTAATTTGGAATGGCTTTGAAAAGAATGTAGTGGATTAAAATGAGTTATGGCTTTATTGTCTTTGAAATTGGTTTTGTAAAAACAAAAGGAATGGAATCAGTTTTGTGGAAACAAAAAGGGAGTGGAATTCGTTTTGTGAAATGGGAAAAGTGTTTCTGAAATAAGTATAAGAATTGGGTTGTTGTATTTTGAGTGTTGAACACACATATGTGAAGGTGGTATCTTTAACTACCATGTTAATGTCATTGTTGGGTTTGTAATCTCATGATTATTGAGTCTTTTAATAGATATACTAAATACATGCATCTAGAGGTTTTGTCCTTGGTCATCGGTGGAGGATGACACGGTTGTGTTGAATTGTTGTGTATGCATTACACCTATGTGTTCATCTACTTTAACACATTGCTGGTATCTTGTTGGTTTATGTGTATGTAGTACACATGTTGGTTATGCCTTGTTGTATCGTGGCTGTTGATGTTATACCCTGCGCTGAGAATCAGAGGTACCGTTACCTTCCAGCTAGCGCCTGGAGAACTGACTGCGTTGAGAATCGAAGGCACCATACCCTTCCAGCTAGCGCCTGGTAAACTGGTAGATTGTTGTGAGAAGTGTATCTTTGGCTTACTACGCACATAGCTAGTAGAGTAAAGTTTTGTTGTTATTGTTTCAGTGTATCTGGGAACATTGTGAATTGTGTTGGTTATAGTTTTGGAGAGCCGAGTTGCCTCATTGGTTTATCTTATGCATGTAGTTGAGTTGTTATCTCCCGTTTATAAAGGTATGCATGTATGATTATGATAGAATTGGGATTGAACCGAAATGCCCTTTTGTCTTTTGGAAGTATGAAGAAAATTGAAAAGTTTTGAAATATGTTTGGAAAAGGCACACTTGTTGTATGTGTGGAAAATGGAAGAGAGTAGTGGGCTTAGTGAATTTATTTCCTAAGTAATTGTTAATGTTATGAAAGATTGGGAACAGGGGTTAATGAAAGGAAGAGAAAGATGAATCGCTTATAGCGTTGAATGAAATGGTTGTTTTCGAGAAAAGTTCACACACACACACATATATATATATATATATTTTGTATAAATTGTCACATTACTATTCTAGTACGAGAATGAGCGTTCATGATCATAGCTATCTGTAAGTTGTTATTGTTAAGGATCACGTTGAGACCCCTATTGGACTATATGTTCATCCCGCGTTGTTGAATCTTTTTCAGGTGTTGAGCTGAATGTGCTGCAAGATTTGGATCTTCCTATTTGTTGGCCACGGGGCCTCTCTTGTATTGGCGGAATGCCATATGTGTAAAAGGGTTGCACCCTTCTTCGTGATTCGTTAATGATGTAAGCCCAAGGGCAATTTATTTATCATACTCATGTTGTATTTAATTGCATACGAATGAGAGCAATGTTATTTACTTCTACGAGTTGAATATACGAGTTTATTTCTGCATGTTATCTCTAAAATGGAATTAAGTAAATGAAATTGGTAATACTTCGAGTAATAAAAAAGTGGGGCGTGACAACCACCTTCTCCATACATAACAACGCCACCCGTTCCCCAACTATACTAACAATGGCAAAACAGTCAACAAATAATTTAAGGAACTATTCAGTCACCAAAAAAACATTTCGGACCTCATGGATTACAAGTCTACGAAACAGGATTTACTAGTCAATTCCCAAAAAAATAAAGAAATAATATGATTTTCAAAAAATTTAGTAAACCTTACTTGAGTAATGTTATATATTTTAAAAAATTTAGTAATATTTTTATTAAATATCACACATGGATATAAGATTCGCATGAAGCTCACACTCATATGATTTGATAGAAATATTGATAATATTGGAGATCCTAAGAGCATTCACAATGGATGTATTAAAAAAGTGTGTTATATGACAAAAAGTGATAAAAGTGGAGCCCAAAAATATGTGTTAAGAGTTTGTTAATTTAGTAAGTGAATGGTAATACAATGGATATGTTAAGGTGTGTGTTAAGAATATATATATATATATAATAAATAACATGAAATCTGCTAAAGATGAAGGCAACAAGGAATAGGGCCAGACGTTAGGCCGACCATTTTTTTTTCCTTGAAGGGTCTAGACGTTTGGTGTGGACAACCAGCTGGACGTTTGGGAGAACGACCGATCGGATATCCGGCAGAATGACCCCACAACACTTCTTATGTCCCCCTCTTTTTTCCTCTCGTTGGTTAAAACGCTAGTCACATTTAAAACACATCTTAACAACTGGCACTAACATATGACACTAACACACCAGTTAACACTTCTATTGTGAAGACAAAAGTCACTATAGCTGGCTAAAAATTTGGCCACTGACACTAACACACTCACAAACACGTACATTATGAATGCTCTAACATTTTTACTACTTACTTTACCTTCTCCCTCATTTATTATATTAAACATAATTTCAAAAAATAAAATTGATAGTACAGCTTACTCATGTGTTTGGAATTTTCTTGCCCTGTGATTAGGCGCTGTTTGGGAACATAGCCTTTTTTTCTTTTTTCTTTTTTTCTAAAAGACAAATTGGTTACAAAACCAAAAAAAAATAAATCCAAACAAAATATCACATCAAATCCCATAATCATTTCACTTTTTCTCTCACAAATATCACATCCAACCACAAAAAAACCCAACTATCTTCCCAAACTGTAATGACTCAAAAAAAATATAAAAAAATAAAATAATAATATATATATATATATATTTTCTCTTTGATGGTTAATAATGAAGACGCTAGTGTATGGAGCTGTCAACTATTTTTATAATAGGAGGGAAGATGCTTCTTGATAAAAAAAGGGAAGCACACAATGATAAAAGAAAAAGAGAAGGTACAGAGTGGGTCTTCAATTCGGTGGGGGAATATTTTATGAGAGAGAGAGAGAGCCTGATTCATCATCTCATGGACAAAGTGACTATTAAAATATTTTCTTACTCATGCAAGATGGCTGATGTCGCACAGTGTAAAGAATATTTTAAGAGAGAGAGAGAGAGAGAGAGAGAGAGAGAGAGAGAGAGAGACTATTGCAGAAGCTGCGGTAAACCAAACCATTTTAGAATCAAAGGAGCAATCCATATCCACACCGGAGCCGGTGAGCTCGGCGTTGGAAGAGGTGCTATCGGATACTAGCTTGTCGTGCTTACAGAGACTACAACGAGCCACAATCATTGAACTTAACACTCTCTTCAAGCTTGCAGCTCCTGCAATTGTAGTTTACTTGCTCAACAATGTCACTTCCATGGCCACCCAAATCTTTTGTGGCCATCTTGGAAATCTTGAGCTTGCTGCTGCTTCTCTTGGCAACAATGGCATCCAAATCTTTGCCTATGGTGTCATGGATTGCACTGGTGCACCAGTTGTGGTTGACCTTGCTTGTATGTGTGAGTTGGCACGGCAGCTCAGATGAGCAAGAAGAGAAAGTTCGTAGCTGATGGAGTGTTCTTTGCGGAGCTAAATGAGGTATTGACGAGAGAGCTAGCAGAGGATGGGTACTCCGGAGTCGAGGTCAGGGTCACTCCGATACGCACTAAGATCATCATTAGAGCCACTCGAACTCAGAATGTTCTCGATGAAAAGGGGAGGAGGATCAGAGAGCTGACATCAGTTGTACAGAAATGCTTCAAGTTTCCGGAAGGCAATGGAGTTGTACCTCGGTTGCCCACCATGCTTTTCTGTTGAAAGCCTTAAAGAATATGTTTCTCGTGAGACACAATTACGGGCTGAAATGGTTTTGAGCTACATGACCAAGAAGGGTTATGCATCAAATGTGATATCCCACACTGCTCTTATTGAATCTTATGGAAGAGGAGGTCAATACAATAATGGTTGTGTGAGTAATGGAGTTATGCAAATGAGGTGAATTATTGGATAAAGGGCAATGCTGGGGACCCCCAGTGGGGGGCGACCCCTAGCACCCCCAGTGCCAGGTGCGGCACTGCCAATGGCCAGAAATCCCCCAAAAAAAAAAAAAAAAAAAAAAAAAAATCAATTTTTGGACCAATCACAAAGGACCCCCAGTATCCCCACTGGGGGTCTCAGCCATTTTCCTTGGATAAAATACACCTTAGAGGTGGAAAATACTCGGAAGAAGGTGGCATCAAACTCATCAAAATCTGACACAACTGAAAATTGAGATTTTTTTTCTTGTCTCCTCTCCTTGGCTTGAGGTAGGGATTCCTACTCATTCTTATGTGCTTTAACATAGACATTGAGTTATTTGTATAGATAGGTTGATTTGGGAAAGTTAAGACTTGAAATGTGTTATTTTCAAAAGATGGGTTTTGTTATTTTGGCTCATAAATATATATTTGGATCTTAAAATGATAGTATTGATGTTGTTGATAATATTTGGACCTTTGGGTCAATATTGAGAAAAAGGAAAAAAATGCCATGTTTGGATATATTTGGGTCATTAGTGTAATTAACGACAACTGTTATGGAAATGTGAAATTGAGTTGGAAATAATGGAATTAGCTCATTATGGGTTAGAATGGTGGAGTTAAATTTATTAATCGCTCACTTTAAAAATGTTGAGATTTTATATCTGTTGAGGCATTTATTATCTGTTTAGAAATAACTGCTTTGGGCTATCGGTGAAGGATAGTCTTGATTGTTGTAGACAATGCATGATGATTAGGCAAATTAAAACTAATCAATTGAATATGTCATCGAATATGACGGTTGGAATAATACATTGAATTCATGTATAAATTGATTATGTATATGATATGTGTTTATATACATTGTGTTGTGTAGGAGGAGATAGGGGATGTACTCTATAGTTTAAGGGAAGATAGAGGATGGACTCTTAAACCGGATTTTGTGTGACATTGATACAACACTACAATGTGTATCAAGTGTTGATTATGGAAGTGTTTAAATTGATTTGATATAGCACTAAAATGTATATCGTTATCAATTGTGAAGTATAGAAGTGATTCTATGACATGTTGATACAACACCGAAATGTGTATCTTTCGTAAAGTGTGGAAATAGTTTATGTGTTATCGATACAGCATTAAAATGTGTATCCATCATGAATTTCGAAAGTGTTTTAAAGATGAGTCTTAATCTCATTAAGTTATTTGGCTAGGTGTTGAGCCTTGTTTTCAAACTCAAAGTTGAAAAAGAAATGGGAAATGAAATGTAACATGGACTTAATGTCATGAAACCGGAAATGTTTAATTTGAGTCTTTATCTCAATTGAAATGGAAGTACTGTTGATATGAGACGTAATCTCACTTAAAGGGTATGGCCAGGTTCTAAGCCAGGATTATGAATTAAGAAATGGAAATTATTATGAAACATGGACACATTTGTCATGTAATTGAAATGGATTATGAATGGATATATGTGAGTCAAACATTTATCGAATGCTCATGTTTTAGTTATTGCTCATATTATGTTTAGTATATCTCTACTGGGCTGTTAGCTCACCCTATACGGGAATATCATTTTCAGGTACAAGTGAGGTGTTACTTCCAAGGCAGTAGCATGGATGGACTCTCGGGAAGCAAGAGTTTCCTATTTATGCTTTATGTGTTCATGTTTGTTATTTGTAAAACCAAGGGCTTAAGATGTAATGAGTGAGCCTCACTTTGTGTAACTAAGCAATGTTTTGGAAAGATGATAGCCTATATGGCATTTAATTGCTTGTTAAACAATGAACGCTGATATATGAAAGTATGTTGTTTCTCATATTTATTCCGTATATGAGTTATCTTTATTGTAATATTTTGGGGGCGTCTCACAAACACAAAAAAATATTTCTCCAATAATATCCTACAACTAAAAAAACCTACAAAAAAACTCACTTCCCAAACATTCACTATATTGATCATCAGAAAAATTCGAAAACAACTTAATAAATAAATAAATAAATATTTATATGTTTTATTTTTTCTTACCAGTTTTAATAAATAACTATTTTTTAGCAAATTTAGTAATAGACACACGTTAATTTTCTTAGGAATTGTTTGAAATTTTCTTATCTAGTGTGTTTTTTTAATATTTTTGTATTTATTAAATATTTTTTAAAAAATTTCACAAATAATTAAATTTTTTAATGCTTCTGGAATAAGACTCTAATAGCATATTACTCGTGCTATGCACAGAATAAAATCATATTTTATTTATTAAAAATACGATAATTGTGTTTAAATTTTTTTTTTTTATACTTTGTCTCTCATAAATAAAATTTTATATATAACTTTAATGGTTTTTATTTCAAATGTTCTTTTACTATAATATATAGTATATATAGATCAAAATTATTGTATAGACAATTAATAATTAAAACTATGCTTTGTTATAAAAAAAAATTTACATAGTTCTAATACTTCACTATTTTAGAATAAAAATATATGAATTTTAAAAAATTATCATATTTGTTTTTGAAAGGGAAATAATTAAAGAAATTTTAAAAACTTAATGAGTAAGAAAGAATTATCGTAACATGCAAAACCACTAAAATCATAGTTAAATCATCAAATCATTCAAATTAAAAATGGTTTAACTTAATCAGTTAGGTCAAAAGACCAATAAACTTAAACAAAAATTAATTAATCAAAACTTTAAATTTTATTTTATTAAAATTTAAACTGTCACTAAATATGGAAAGCAATCTATTAATTTTAATTTAAAATCGGCACAATAGAAATTTAAAATTATAATAATCTATCTTATAATTTATAAGTTTAAAATACAAATTTAAAATTATCATAATTATCTCATAATTTTTGTATTAAGGAACGATAAGAGTGACATTGAGATTATTGATATATCTATATATTTTATATAAAAAAAATACTTTTAAGGATAGATATTATGAGAGTTTCAAAATCTCATATGAAATTATTTTTAAAATCAAAACCTCTATGTGAGATTGTAAAATAAAAGTTAAATCGAAGATAGCCAATCGGAGATTTTCTTAATTGTTTAAAATTAAGAATATTAGAAAAATTAGAATGAGATATTAATCATAAGGTTTCTCACCAAAAATCTCTTTTTGCTTATATAAATAGGAGCATAAGATTCACTTTATGTAAGTGAAATAGTTCACTTTTTTTTTAATTTTTTATTTTTCTCGATGTGAGATTATAAAATAAAAGTTAAATGGAAGCTAACCAATGAAGATTTTCTTAATTGTTTAAAATTAAGAAAATTCAATAATTTATATAAATGAGAGCATAAGATTCACTTTATGTAAGTAAAACAATTCACTTTTTCCTTCTTTTTTCGATGTGGGATTATAAAATAAAAGTTAAATAGAAACTAGCCAATGAAAATTTTCTTAATTGTTTAAAATTAAGAAAATTTAATAGTTCTAGAATGAGAATTTGAAACTTCTATGAAACTTTTCTCTAAAAACTCTATTTTCCTTATATAATATAATTGAAATAACTCACTTTTTCCTTCTTTTCCCGATGTGGGTTTGTATAAAATAAAAGTTAACAATTATTTATATAGCGATCCTGGTTTTCCCTTTGTTGTTTAACTATAATCCGGACTCGGTTCCGTAAATTTGTTGTTGTCTTATCCTCATTTCTATCCCTTACTCTCTGTTTTAGAGTTTTGGGTTGTGTTGGGCAAGTTGGGAATAAGTTGGTTGTGTTTTAAAACTTAGAAGTTTTGCCCAGTTTTTGGTCTCTCCGCTCGAGTGGGGGTTTTGGCGCTCAAGCGGGAAAATCCATCTCCCAGTATTTCTTCTGCAGTGTTGGACGCTCGAGCAGGAGTTCGTGTGTGACGCTCGAGCAGGGACCTGTTCTGCAAAAGTTCTGGAAGCGTGCATCTGCCGCTCGAGCGAGATCCTGTGAGTGACGCTCGAGCGGGGGTTTCCACGCTCGAGCGGGACGTCATGTATATCAGTCCGAGACTTAGCTTTTTGGATCACTTTTTGATTTCCTTTCTCTCTCCTACTTTTTCAAAACCTCCATTGGAGAGCACCTCACTCTAAAACCTAACTTCTCTCTTAGGATTGATCTAGCTAGAGTGTTTTCCTCACCTTGGGCCTTTGTAAGAAGTGTGTTGATCGTCGAAGGCTTCGTTGTGATCCAAGAAATTTGGGATTTGGAGCACTTTGATTTCAGGTCATCTTCACTTGAGTTCTCCATTTGAGGTAGGGATTCTCCTTGTTCTTTTTCAATACTCCGTCTATAGATAGATATGTGGTAATTTTTGTATTGCATGAAAATTGTATCATGTTAGATTTGTTTGAAAATCATGAAATAAACCTAGGGTTGGTTGTGTTGAGAATGGTTTTGGCTTCATTGATTGTTGTCTTGGCTAATTAGAATATAAATTAGCATGTTGTAGTTAAATGAAGAAAAGCCCTAAATTATATTTTGGTTGGGTAAATTAAAATGGGGGTTTGTTGACCATTGTGTGTAAATCTCTTTTGTCAAAATGAGTGTGGTAAGGGTGTTAATGCCTAAGGGATTGACCATGGCTTTGGAGTTGATTTTATGAAAACAAGGAATGTGGAGTTGGTTTTGTGATAACAAAAAGGAAATGGAATTGTTTTTGAGAAAATGAAGAAAGTGTTTTCGAAATAAGTTTGAGAATTGGATTGCTGTATCTTGAGTGTTGAAAACACCTGTAGAAGTTGTATCTTTAACTACCAGGTTAATGTTGTTGTTGGGTTGTGATTCATGATATTTGAGTCTTTTAATAGATGTACTAACTATATGCATCCAGAGGTTTTGTCCTTGGTCATCGGTGGAGGATAACACGGTTGTGTAAAATTGTCGGGTATGCATTTTACCATTGATTAATTGAACATCGTATGTGATGAAGTGTTAGATACATTATATATATGTATATTTGTTCGGAAGGAGATAGTCATGTGTTCATATACTTTAACACGTTGCTGGTGTCTTGATAGTTTATGTATATGCATTATACATGTTGGTTGTGCCTTGATGTGCTGTGATTGTTGGTGTTACACCCCGCGCTTAGAATCAAAGGTACTGTTATGTAGACACCCCATTTTTGACCGTCCTCAAGACTTGGACGTCACCGTTGGAACACTCGGTGATTATCTATGTTTGTGTTCGTTTGGAGTTCCCGGAGTTCTCGGCTGCGCGCGCCCTGCCTCAGGACCTCCGAACTCGACTAGTTGTGTTTGGTTTTGCACCAAACACTTGTGTTTTGCCATGAAAGGGGAGGGAATGCCTTATGAGGCATCCCTACACACCACCGGCTGGGGCTAGAGGCCACCGGCTGGCTGAAGCTTCTGTCAGCACTTTATTGTGCCGACCGGCACTTTTTTGTGCCGACCGGCACTGTTTTTTTTAAAATGGTACTCTTTGCCGGCCGAGCACTGTACACTTGCTTTATCAGATATTTTCTTGTAGCTGTAAAGTTTTTTGCTCCCCTCCATACACGTGTATGGAGGGATGAGCCCTTGGCTTGCTTAATGGCTAAGCATTCCTTGCCTATAAGAGGAGAGCTCTTCCTCTTGGCTCAAGGTTAGCATTTTGGAAGGCAAAAACCAGAGCTTATATCTATATATCTGTGTGATATATCTTCTCTCTCTATATTCTCCCTCTCTCTCCTCTTGTGTGTGTGATTTTAGGCCAAAAAGTGTAGTTTTACCTCATTTTTGCTCCTTTACACACACCATTACACCTTAGCTCGAGATTGAGAGACTTAGGAGGTTGTTTGTGTTGGTTTTGGACTGGTTTTGATCACTGAAGAGTGGCTGGAACCATTGTTCTTCAAAGGATCTTCAAGGGTAAGAACTTCACTTTATATTCCCCAATCTTGCAACAAGTTTCTACCCCTTTTGCTTTATGATTTGAGCTTTGTGTTGAACTAAAAAAATTCTTGTTTTTACTTGTTCTTGAACCTTCATTAAGGTCCTTTTTTGGTTTGAGCAAAGGTCCATCCTATTAGGCCTTATATGGCCACTTTTGGTGCCTTTGCTTAAGACCCTCTTTACTTGTTGTTCTTGGCCTTCCCACCACTAAAAACCAGTGGGTTTTTAGTGGTGAGGAAGATGGTTTTAAGTCTCACATAGGGGAGAGACACCCCTCTCCCCCTTGGCCCTTTGTTTGCCTTTATTTTTGGCTCATGAGGTAACATGTATGCATGCTTGTTTTAGCTTCATTTCAGAGACTTTTTGGGTGTTTGAGGTCATGTTTTGCCTCTGTTTTTGGTCGGTTTTGTAGCCCTTAACATGCCTCCTATGTTTGCTTTGGAATGCTCTCTTGTGCCTAGAAGTGTGCCATAAGTCTAAGCCTTGATACTTGCATGTTTTAGTTTAATTTCATGGAGATAATAGCATCATCTCGCCATGTATAAGGGTTGTGAGCCACTGTCTTAGACCCATTTGGCATGCTTAGTTTGGTTGTCTTGCATTTTGGCTTGTAGGCCTTGCTTGTATGAAGCTCTAGTATGCATGCTTGCTTGCATTTGGCCTCATTTCAGAGCTTTCTTGAGTGTTTTAAGTCATGTTTAACCTCTGTCTAATATGGGTTTAATGGCCCTTAGCATGCTTCTTACACTTGCTTTGTAATGCCTCGTTTGGCCTAGAATTGTGCCATATGTTTAGCCCCATATATCTCCATGTTTTGGCTTAGCATGGTGGAGCATTTAGCCTTGATTTGCCATGTTCAAGGGCTGTGAGCCACTGTTTTGGCCATGTTTGGTATGTTTAGCATGGTTGTCTTGTACTTTAGGCTTGTAAGCCTTGTATGTTTTGGCTCCTAGCATGCTTAACTTGTCTTGATCCCATGATTTGGCATCATCTAGGGTCATTTTTCAGTCCATAAATCATGTTTGTATACATGCATGTGTAGCCTATTCCATGTCATAAGGGTGTGCTCTTGTATGTCTAGGATTGAACATTGTGCATGCTTCCATGATTAATGCATTTTGGGAGGTGCCATGAGGGGATTTGGGTGCCATTTTGCATGATAAAAACCTGTTTTGGTTGCCTAACATGTGCCATGTTTGGTCTTGTTAAGTGGTGGTTCAATGCCCCACTTTGTGCCTTAGCCTTATGTCTTATGGCTTGCATGCTTGTGTGGCATCTTGCTCTTGTTTTTGAGGCATGTTTTGCCACTGTTTTGGGGGAGTTTGAGGACTACCCTCTATGGCTTAAGTCCATTATTGCATGCTCATTACATGGTTGTTGTATGATTGGTCAATGAAGCCTTGAGCGCATGCTAGTTCTATGCTTAATTGGTCCCTCTTTGCACGACTTTTATGCTTTCCACATTCTAGCATTTTGCATGCCTAATTTGCTAGCATCCTAGTCCCCATGTTTGTGTGTTTGCATGTTTGCATGATTGCATAGTTGCATTTCATTGCTTGGTTTGGGGTGTCAAACCAAGTGTGGGAGTTGAGGTGTGTTTGTACCTTAAGTGACAAAACACACCTCAATCCCCTATGTCGTTAGGACCCTTGACATTAACATGATAGGGGCTTAATCCATTTGTTTGTTTGCATGCATTGTTACATCAAAGTAGCAATCTTGGTTCCTTAGGTTATCATGCATCAAATGCATCATTGATGGTCCAAGAACCAAGAGTCTTACCTCCTTGAGTCCCCAAGCATGATAGGAGGCAATGACCATGCTTACATGTCCCCCAAAACCCATGCCATGCATTGCTGTCTTGCTGCTGCTGTCAATCTGTCTGCTGCAGGGACTTTCTGCCGGCCGGCAGTTTATTGTGCCGATCGGCACTATTTTGTGCCGATAAACTCCATATGTAGCCGGTGGAAAACTCAAGTAGCCGATGACCACTCCTCCCAGCCGGCGGAGTACTTCAGACCATTTGGAAGGTATTCCAGAACTTTGGAAATTTTTAGAGAGGCAGGGCAGTAAAAACAGAAGCAGCAGTGTCATGACACGGGTTTTCCGGGCAAGTCGGATCGAGCATGCATCATTCGCGCGCCCCAAGGCAGGGCTGAGGCCCCTTTTCTTTCATTTATTTGCTTTAATTTTAATAGTTAGAATTTTGTAATATTTAATTTATTCGTTTATTCTCTTGGACTGTATTATTATTTTGGTCCCTCCGAGTGAGGGCGCAATTGTAATAGTGTGTGTGAGTGGGTGTATGTCTTCCAACCCCCATTTCTTTCTCCCTTTTATTTACCTGCTTATGTTGGTAGATTAGGGCACATTTAAATCAGCATACCTTATGCAATGCATGTGTGCATTCATGCATTTGTTTACATGCATTCGGGCTCGGTACATCATACAAACTGCATCGTACTTTCAATTCCAAATTGAATACGTGATAGTTGTTGCATCTCATGTGCCATGTTTAGGGTTAGCCGAGCCTACTCTAGATTACATCTCTGCGTGTGATGCATTAGCCACTTAACATGAACTAGGTCATGCATGTTTGCTAACCGGGTCATTGTTTTTGGCACGGAGTACGATGTAAGTTTTTATGGCTTTAGCATATCGCATGCGTGTGAATGTTTACCATGACAGTATGCTTGCCATGCGGCTAAGTGCTTACATGATAAACTGTTTGAATGCCTGTGGGTGGAGGTTGGATTGCCTGAGTTGGAACAACTCATTGAAATCCGCATTTTAGCCTACTTGCGAGTAGCAAAAGAAAATAACACATTTTTCGAGACAAAACGGATATGCAATGTTTATTTCCAAATTAGGCAATCTAGTCTATACTTTTGTGTTGTGCGCATCACATAGTAATTCTAGGCTAAATAACCGGAATAAGAACGCATAAAGTTTTCAAAAACGGATATCACGGTTAGTAGAGGCCGGTCTTCGGACCGGGCGAAAGGGGGTGCTCATAGCTGACCTTCCCCGATCGTACCTAAGCTCCCGAGCCAAGACCACTTTGGTGATGACGGACATGTGGCCTTCGGCACCGAGTCAGGGTTTCCTAAATTTCCCATTTTAAAATATTTAGGTGGCGACTCTGTAATCTGGCAAAGCAGTCCATGTTTGGCACTACTTTTCAAAAAAATCTGTTTTCTCAAACGATTTGCCGGATTTGGACTCTTTGGTTCAGATTTAGAACCGCGACACAAATCGAGTCCGAACTGTAGAGTGAAGCCCACGGGCACGTCTACATGTTACCTTCCAGCTAGCGCCTGGAGAACTGACCGCGCTAATAATCAGAGGCACCGTACCCTTCCAGCTAGCGCCTGGTAAACTGGCTTGTTGTTAATGTTGTTGAGTGGGGTGTATTGTTGGCTTACTACGCACATAGCTAGTAGAGCGAAGTTGGTTGTAGTTATTTTAGTATATCTTTGGCTTACTAAGCACATAGCTAGTAGAGCAAAGTGGGATTTTTGTTGTTTCGTTGTAACTGAAAATATCATGGATTTGATTGGTTACAGTTCGGAGGACCGAGTTACTCCATTGGTTGATTGTATACATGTTGGCGGATTGTAAATTTATATTTTTACAAAGATATGCATGTATAGTTATGATAGTAGGGGAAACAAACCAAAATGTCATTTTTGTCTTTTGGAAAGTGTGAAGGAGAACGAATGTTTTAAAGATAAACATGTTTGAAAAGGTACATCTGTTGTATGTTTGGAAAATGGAAGAGAGTAGTGGTCTTAGTGAATTTATTTCCTAAGTAATTGTTTAAGTATGAAAGAGTAGGAATGGGGGGTTAATGAAAGGAAAGAAAAGTTGAATCGTTTATAGTGCCGAATCAAATGGTTGTTTTCGAGAAAAGTTCGTACACATATATATTTTTGTATAAACTGTCACATTACTATTCTAGTATGAAAATGAGTGTTCATGATCATAGCTATCTGTAAGTTGTTATTGTTGAGGATCATGTTGAGACCCCTATTGGACTATATGTTCATCCCATGTTGTTGAATCTTTTTTTCAGGTGTTTAGCAGGATGTGTTACAAGATTTGAATCTTCTTATTTGTTGGCCACGAGGCCTCTTGTTGTAGGCGGAGTGCCATATGTGAAAAAGGGTTGCACCTTGCATTTGATTATTTATTGTTGTAAGCCTGAGGGCAATTTATTTAGAATGCTCATGTTGTATTTAACTGACATTCAAAAGAGAGAGCTGTTGTTCATTCTTTCTAGTTGAACATTTGAGTCTATTTCCGCATGTTATCTCTGAAATTGGATTAAGTTAATGAACTTGGTAATGACTTCGAGTAATAAAAAGTGGGGCGTGACAACTTGGTATCAGAGCTAGCCGGGTTTGAATACCTTGGGCTCATGGGAAGTGGTTTTTACCATAGTGGGTTTACTACGTGTAGTGAGGACGTTGCATATAGATATCATGAAAGTTAAGACTTATGTGTTGCATTTATGTGAGCATGGGATTCAGTCTCCTGGATAGTATTCATAGCCGGTGAACTTACTTTGAGGTCCTTTTGGAAACACGCCTGATCAACGTGGTTTCTGATAGGAATTCCTTGAGAGTTCCGGGATGAGTGGCTATCTTTGTGGACTTGATTCGATTATGTGTTTACATGTCTAGATGATTATGTGCAATAGAGATGTATATTTTGTGACTAAGTGAGTCTTGCGACTTAATAGCAGTGGTGTGTGCCTCGGAGAAGGCTATTGTATTGTGCACTAAGCGCGGTATTTGCTTTTGTACTTTATAGGATGGCTACACAAGGAAGTAGAGGACGGATGAGTAGTAGGAGTGTCGGTAGGGGCACAGCAGTTCCTTTAGCACCCGCCGTTGCAGCATCGGCTGTCGGCGAGGAGGTCGCACGTGAGATTGTGAGAGCAGTGCAAGACGCCTTAGCTCGCACTGAGGGCGGCAACGGGCATGCTCTCAAACTTACTAAGGAGTTTTTCCGCTCCGGTCCACCAGAGTTTGTGGGAGAGGCTAAACCGTTGGAGGCAGAGAGTTGGCTAGAGCAGATTACTAAGACTCTTGATATGCTCAGAGTCGAAGATGAGGAGTTGAGGGTTTCTTTGGTGACTTTTCAATTGAAGGGCGATGCGAGTTATTGGTGGAAATATGCTAAGAATACTGTAGGTAGCACGTGGGTTGCTTTTACCGAGGCCTTTTGGGCCAAGTATTTCCCTTCTTCTGCTCGGGAAAGGTTGAGGGATCAGTTTTTGGAGTTGCGTCAGGATGATACTCCTGTGGCACAGTTTGAGATGCGGTTTGCTAGTTTGTCGAGGTTTGCTCCAGAGTTGGTGGCAACAGAGGAGCGTCGTTGTTATGAGTTTGAAAGGCGGTTGTGTTTCGATATTCGGGAGAAGGTAGCTGGATCCTTTTGGAAGGATTATTATAATTTAGTCGAGGCAGCGGCCCATGTGGAGGCCATGGTTACGAGCGATGATGGGGTTAAGGAGGGGACCATCTCGGTAAGTCCTACGGTTCCTAAGCGCTCTAGGCTCAGTAAGGGGTGGAGGCAGAAACATGCTCAGTCGGGGGCTGGTTCCTTTTCTTCGTCAGGGGTTTCGGACTCTTCTGTTGGGAGGTCCGGGGAGGTGCAGGTTTCAGACCAGTCTCAGAGTAGGGGGTCTGGTGGTTGTTTTGTTTGTGGTCAGCTGGGCCATGGTAGATGTTTTTGCCCTTTGCGTGTGAATTCTGCAAGTGTTTCAAAACCTAGTCAGACTCAGTCGTACCTATCCAGTCGGGGGCGCTATCGGTACCAGAAACGGACAGGCCAGGCTTCGGGAGCCTCGCGAGGGGCGACTTATTAAGTAGCCTGATAATATTACCCTGGAGGGGGACTTTTGTGTTGTTGACCGGTGTACTGTTGGATGCTGAGGCACCATGTTTATGTATCGCTTATGTATGCATAGTGTTGTTTGTTTAATCCTCATGTATTGGGGAGTATGTATGGGTTTTTAGCTCTCTTTTTATATTGTGAAGTTGTTAATGGGGTCAATGATCCTAACGTTGTTGCTTGCTTGGTACTGTATGATGAGTTAGTTATGTGACGGCTTGTGTGCCTTATGCACTTTAATGATTATTTGTTGAGAACGGGAATTCGTGGGTGAATGCGTTAGTTGTGATGGTTTCGTGAGTTGCGTGGTGTTAGCAAGGTTATGGGGGAATGTTCGAGGTTATGTGAGATGTGTATCTCGGGTTAGCGGGAATGGTACCTGTATGTTGGTTCGTGCTTTGGGCTTTACTAGTTAGTGAGTCTGTAGTGACCCCATATAGGGGTAGTGTTCGTGTAGTGATTGGTTATCAACTGTTGGGTATGGTTTGTGAGTGGAGGCTAGCGGCATTCTTTGGAGGAAGAACAGTTGTGTTCTAGAGTAACGAGAATAGCGTTGGTGAAATTATCCTTCGTGATTAGATAGTTGTAATTGAGGTTGACCATGTCGGTCTTCGGTCGAGGAGATGAGCAGGCTTGCTATGTAGCCATGGAGAGGGAAATGGTAATTCCCTTAAACGCAGTGTTGATACGGTTTAATTTGAGGAGATCCGGCGAGATTCCAAAATTTGGGGTTTGTGTAGGGAATTCCGTATCTGGGGTTAGTGGTTTGAGTGGCACATCAGTGTGTGGATTACTGAGTGTGGGGTTTATTGAGTTGTTTAGTCAGCTTGTTGGTATCGGGTTTTGGGTCGACATCGGTCACCTTGAAGTTAGTCTCGTTTGTTGTAGACTTTGTATGTTGATTAGAGAAAACTGAAACTAATCGAGCATGTTATGCCATTGAATCTGACGGTTGATAGAATACATTAACTTTACGTATTGATTGATTGTGTATATGACCTATGTGTTTATATGCATTGCTTGTATATGGGAGGAGATGGGGGATGCACTCCACGGTTTAGGGGAAGATGGGGGATGTACCTCTAAACCGGTTAATGGTTAAGGAAAGGTGGGGGATGGACCCAGGGATGCAGCTTATATGCTCTCCCATTGTGGTGATGACACAGCTCTTATGCTTGTCTAAAGAAGTGTACATAAAGCTCATATGCTTATCTTTGAAAGTGTGATATAGTTTTTATACTTATCTGTTGATGTGATGATATAGCTAGTATGCTTATCTATTGTGAAGTGAGAAATGTTTTATATGAGTTACTGTCTCATTTAATTGTTGGCCAGGTTCTGAACCATATTTATGATTTTAAATTGGTTAAGTAAAGGGAGGTGGAATGAAATTGCAAAACCATGAATTTCTTATGCCTTATGTGTTGATAGTACTGTTGTTATTTCTATTAACTATCATTATAGAAATGTTATGTTCTGTGTTGGTTGTGGTATCACTGTGTGCGTGATGGTTGTTGATAGTGTTATTTTGGAAAGAAATGGAAAACAAAACTTTTCCTAGTATTTGGGCCACCTAAGGGGTGTTGTTGAGAAATTGATTTAATTCAAGGGTTTTGAGGAATTTCAAACGAATGATTTTTGGCAAATAAACAGTGGATGATTGTGTTTTGGATAACACCGTGTTGGTGAAAAATGTATACAAAGTTTTTGAGTTTCGCATGAAAAATGCAAGGTTTATTTCGAAATGTCAGCATTGAAAATTTGACTATCTTTGAGAAATGTCTCTTGAGCAAGAAAAAGTTTTCTTATTATTTACTCAAAAGGTTTGCTTTGGTCGTGTTGTTGCGTAGTGACTTAGCTAGACGCGCTAGTCGATTTTTGATAAACTGCTTCGGGAAAAGGTTTGATTTTATTGAGACGGTCACGTCTGGAATGTCGTCGTTTGGAACGTGTTCCCTTGGTTAGTCTCTTCCTTGGTAAGAGTGGATTAAAGGTTTGTAGTGAGAGTAGCTTCTTTCCTAGTAGTCGGGTGTTAGTGTTGTGTGATCAGTTGGCCTTGTGTTTTGACGTATCCTTAATTTCGGGGACGAAATTCTTTAAGGGGGGGAGGTTATAGCGATCCCGGTTTTCCCTTTATTGTTTAACTATAATCCGGACTCGGTTCCGTAAATTTGTTGTTGTCTTATCCTCATTTCTATCCCTTACTCTCTGTTTTAGAGTTTTGGGTTGTGTTGGGCAAGTTGGGAATAAGTTGGTTGTGTTTTAAAACTTAGAAGTTTTGCCCAGTTTTTGGTCTCTCCGCTCGAGCGGGGGTTTTGGCGCTCGAGCGGAAAAATCCATCTCCCAGTATTTCTTCTGCAATGTTGGACGCTCGAGCGGGCGTTTGGACACTCGAGCGGGAGTTCGTGTGTGACGCTCGAGCGGGGACCTGTTCTGCAAAACTTCTGGAAGCGTGCATCTGCTGCTCGAGTGGGGGTTTGGCCGCTCGAGCGGGATCCTATGAGTGACGCTCGAGCGGGGGTTTCCACGCTCGAGCGGGGCGTCGTGTATATCAGTCCGAGACTTAGCTTTTTGGATCACTTTTTGATTTCCTTTCTCTCTCTTACTTTTTCAAAACCTCCATTGGAGAGCACCTCACTCTAAAACCTAACTTCTCTCTTAGGATTGATCTAGCTAGAGTGTTTTCCTCACCTTGGGCCTTTGTAAGAAGTGTGTTGACCGTCGAAGGCTTCGTTATGATCCAAGAAATTTGGGATTTGGAGCACTTTGATTTCAAGGTCATCTTCTCCATTTGAGTTCTCCATTTGAGGTAGGGATTCTCCTTGTTCTTTTTCAATACTCCGTCTATAGATAGACATGTGGTAATTTTTGTATTGCATGAAAATTGTATCATGTTGGATTTGTTTGAAAATCATGAAATAAACCTAGGGTTGGTTGTGTTGAGAATGGTTTTGGCTTCATTGATTGTTGTCTTGGCTAATTAGAATATAAATTAGCATGTTGTAGTTAAATGAAGAAAAGCCCTAAATTATATTTTGGTTGGGTAAATTAAAATGGGGGTTTGTTGACCATTGTGTGTAAATCTCTTTTGTCAAAATGAGTGTGGTAAGGGTGTTAATGCCTAAGGGATTGACCATGGCTTTGGAGTTGATTTTATGAAAACAAGGAATGTGGAGTTGGTTTTGTGATAACAAAAAGGAAATGGAATTGTTTTTGAGAAAATGAAGAAAGTGTTTTCGAAATAAGTTTGAGAATTAGATTGCTGTATCTTGAGTGTTGAACACACTTGTAGAAGTTGTATCTTTAACTACCAGGTTAATGTTGTTGTTGGGTTGTGATTCATGATATTTGAGTCTTTTAATAGATGTACTAACTATATGCATCTAGAGGTTTTGTCCTTGGTCATCGGTGGAGGATGACACGGTTGTGTAGAATTGTCGGGTATGCATTTTACCATTGATTAATTGAACATCGTATGTGATGAAGTGTTAGATACATTATATATATGTATATTTGCTCGGAAGGAGATAGTCATGTGTTCATATACTTTAACACGTTGCTGGTGTCTTGATAGTTTATGTATATGCATTATACATGTTGGTTGTGCCTTGATGTGCTGTGATTGTTGGTGTTATACCCCGCGCTTAGAATCAAAGGTACCGTTACCTTCCAGCTAGCGCCTGGAGAACTGACCGCGCTAGTAATCGGAGGCACCATACCCTTCCAGCTAGCGCCTGGTAAACTAGCTTGTTGTTAATGTTGTTGAGTGGGGTGCATTGTTGGCTTACTACGCACATAGCTAGTAGAGCGAAGTTGGTTGTAGTTATTTCAGTATATCTTTGGCTTACTAAGCACATAGCTAGTAGAGCAAAGTGGGATTTTTGTTGTTTCGTTGTAACTGAAAATATCATGGATTTGATTGGTTACAGTTCGGAGGACCGAGTTACTCCATTGGTTGATTGTATACATGTTGGCGGATTGTAAATTTATATTTTTACAAAGATATGCATGTATAGTTATGATAGTAGTGGAAACAAATCAAAATGTCATTTTTGTCTTTTGGAAAGTGTGAAGGAGAACGAATGTTTTAAAGATAAACATGTTTGAAAAGGTACATCTGTTGTATGTTTGGAAAATGGAAGAGAGTAGTGGTCTTAGTGAATTTATTTCCTAAGTAATTGTTTAAGTATGAAAGAGTAGGAATGGGGGGTTAATGAAAGGAAAGAAAAGTTGAATCGTTTATAGTGCCGAATCAAATGGTTGTTTTCGAGAAAAGTTCATACACATATATATTTTTGTATAAACTGTCACATTACTATTCTAGTATGAGAATGAGTGTTCATGATCATAGCTATCTGTAAGTTGTTATTGTTGAGGATCATGTTGAGACCCCTACTGGACTATATGTTCATCCCACGTTGTTGAATCTTTTTTTCAGGTGTTTAGCAGGATGTGTTACAAGATTTGGATCTTCTTATTTGTTGGCCACGGGGCCTCTTGTTGTAGGCGGAGTGCCATATGTGAAAAAGGGTTGCACCCTGCATTTGATTATTTATTGTTGTAAGCCTGAGGGCAATTTATTTAGAATGCTCATGTTGTATTTAATTGACATTCAAAAGAGAGAGCTGTTGTTCATTCTTTCTAGTTGAACATTTGAGTCTATTTCCGCATGTTATCTCTGAAATTGGATTAAGTTAATGAACTTGGTAATGACTTCGAGTAATAAAAAGTGGGGCGTGACAATTTAGGCGGGAAGTTTATTACGAATCAAGCAATCCTGGCCGTTTAATCTCTAATTTGGTCAATTTTTAATTTATTTTGAATCAAACAAATC
The DNA here is from genome assembly GCA_022316695.1 of Camellia oleifera. Taxonomy (NCBI): domain Eukaryota; kingdom Viridiplantae; phylum Streptophyta; class Magnoliopsida; order Ericales; family Theaceae; genus Camellia; species Camellia oleifera. The sequence goes on along the minus strand of CM039308.1, from coordinate 96,178,901 downwards.
TAAACAATATATTTTGACAAAACCGATAAAATTGTAGTTAAACTAGCGAATCAGTCAAACCAAAAACAATTTACCCCATCAGCTAGGTCAAAGAACCAACTAATTTATACAAAAATTAAATAATTTACACTGCCTTCAACTGAAACATACATAATATTACGAAATTAAATGGAAGCATAAGTGAAACAACTTATTTTTTCCTCCTTTTTCTAATTTGGGATTATAAAATAAAAGTTAACAGTTGTTTGGACGAGAAATTCATTTCTAATTAAGCAATCTTGGTCGTTTAATTTTTAATAAATTTAATCTTAGTTTATTTCAAATCAAGTAAAAATATAAGCAATATATTTTGATAAAATAGCCAAAATCACTGTTGAATCAGTAAGTTAGTCAAATCGAAAATGATTCATCCTAATCGGCTAAGTCAAAAGATCAACCAATTTACAACCAAATTAATTAATTAAAACTTTTAAATTTTATTTTAAAATTTAAACTATCTTGAATTGAAACATTCACAATACTATAATATTAAATGGGAGTATAAAATTCACTTTATATAAGTGAAACAACTCACTTTTATTTCTTTTCTCGATGTGGGATTGTAATTATTTTAAAGTTAAATATTATGAGAGTTTTCAAAATCTCATACAAAATTATTTTTAAAATCAAAACCTTTATGTGAGATTCTAAAATAAAAGTTAATTAGAAGCTAGGTAATAGAGATTTTCTTAATTGTTTAAAATTAAGAAAATTTTAAAAAATTGATATTGATTATTGGGTTTCTTACTAAAAATCTATGGAAGTATAAGATTCACTTTATATAAGTGAAACAATTCACTTTTTTATTTTATTTTTTCCCAATGTGAGATTGTAAAATAAAACTTAAATGGAAGCTAACTGTGTGTGTCAATTTCCGACCACACTGTCAAATCAGTATTTAGCTGGATAGCATTGACAGAATAGAATAAGCTCGAACGACCTGCAACAAAAATAAAAGATTTCGGCGGTGGTTCATCCACCCGGGGGCACTCCGATGATCAAGTCAGTAATCAAATATCTCTCAAAGATAATCAATAGTGCTTAACTCACTATTCAGAATATAAATTGTGTACCTTAAACCCATGGGAGTGCCTCTCTTTTATAGCCAACACAATCCTAGTCCCAATAGAAGCTTAGCTCCATTGGACTTAGGGCTATCTTGGACTCCCAGTAGGATTGGGATAAACTTTCTAAGAGTCTTATCCCTACCCAAACTGAAGTCTTCTCTCATTTTAGGACTCTTGTCCCTTATCCGCTTATCCCGGACTTTGATATCTTTGGAGATAACCTCGGCCTAGCCGAGATCACCTCGGCGTCATGACCAGGTCACGCGGCACCTCGGTTGACACTTCGGCATCACCTTAGCCACGTGTTGGCACTCAGAAAATATGTCCCCACAACTGCCTCCTAGGTTTTATTACCTCGGCATCCTAAGGTGATGGAACCTATGTCGTTTCTTCCATTTATCACGTTGGCTAAGCTTACTTCATTCGTTCATTACTGAGGTCATATACAGTCAGCTTTCACCAATGCCACAAAATCACTAACCAAGTTTTATTCAAGTTTCTCAGCCGAGAACATCCTCGAAGCCGAGGTTCTACTCCGTTAAATCGAGAATTCTAAGAGCTTCAACACGCGTATGAGCTGTCACGCATGACTACTCAACCGTTCTTGCCACGCGTCTCTCTCTCTTTGGGCCGTACCTGACACGCGCCACTAAGTCGAATTGCTCTTGCGTGCGCTGTCTGACACATACGTCGTTTTAGGCACATTAATTGCCTTTTTGCCGCCGTTTTTGTGTTAGACAAAACTTCCTTCCTCTCTCTGTCTTTTCACTTTTCACCATCGTTTCTGAAGCTTTTTCTCTCTTTAACTTTTTCTCCCAAATCCACCATTGTTGTTCTCGTGAGGCTTTCTGCAACCAGCTTCGCTCTCCCCTTCCGGCGAGGATTTTTGCCGCACTTCTCCGATTGTTGCCACCATCTAATCTCGGCGACCCCAATCTTCCTTTGTAAGTCACTGTTCCTTCATTTCAATTTTTGCTTTTCCTCAAACTATTACATCTGTATACTGCAATTGCAACGTCATTTTGTGTTTTGAATCCAACCATGTATTGTGAGCATATTTATCTCGTGATTTTTCTTTTTGCCCAAACCGTTCTTTAATATATACACAATACCCACATACTTGTTCATTCTGCCACTGTTCTTGGCCTTGCACCCTTGCACACACTCTGTCACAGTGTTCTTGATGATTTACCATTATTCTTGATTCTGAATCATTGCTCTTGTTTGTGTTTTCTGTATGTTCTCCAGATTCTTGCCTTCAATCTCCATTTGCTTAGACCTAGGTTTGAGATTTGCCATAGAACACACGAATCTTAGGGAAAAACTGAAATAAACTTCACTTTACATCGCAAGAAATCTTTACCCCAGCACTTGTTTAGGTTTTGTCGAGGTCTTCTGAGCCTTTACAGAACACTTTATTTCCAAACTATACACCTTCCCCCTTGGCCGACGTCATGGGTATGTGGAAACATCGGGTAGATACCCTAACCAAGTTGGGATATTTTAGGCAGGAGTTTTCTATCCCCGCCGACGTCCATCTGAGGTTGGTTGGGGAGGATGACTCCATCATGCCCACAACTGATTCTATGTCCTTCCCCGTTATAGCTTTTATTGAGTGTGGACTTAGGCTCCCATTCAACATCCTCTTCCGTGAGATACTCCATTACTATAAATTGAACCCAATGCAGCTCGCCATTAATTCCTACCGAGTCATCAATGCTATAATAGCCTTAGCCAAACAACAGAATGCTAGGGTTACCTTAGTCGACATTCAATACTGTTACACCATGTGTGGCCTCAAATTAGAGAAAGACTATATTTACTATCTCAAACTGAGGTCCACAAAGTACAAAATTGTTGCCGACCTCCCAAACTCCAACAAAGGAGTCGGGGATGATTACTTCATTATCTCGAGGAACTGGGAGTTCGCTCCAGATGAGGACCTCCACCTCTACCCTCTTCCTCAAACAGTTTTTGTAGAGGGTAATGGTAAGAGCCCAGTGTTTTACTTACTTGTTGTTTTTTTTAAAGTCTTCAATACTTCATTTGTTCTAATGTCTGTTTTTCTTGCAGCTCTTCCCAACCAGCGAAAGACTTTCGCAAGTCCTTTTTCCCTAGCAAGGGCTTGCAGAAGTTGTTGGATCTACCCATTTCGAGGCGGAGAGCTCCTTTGCTACTCAACCTCATTCCCACCTATAAGTCGGTTCTTCCCGACGTTCCGAAGAAGAAGAAGAGCCAGTCTCCTCCGTCCGCCACTACTCCTCCAGCAACTTCGTCATCTCAGCCAGATCAGGGGTCAACCTCTGATCCAGCAGAGCAGCCATCTACCTCAGCTCCACAATTGATCCCACCATCTCAACGTTGACGACGACGCCGAACTATTTTTGCTGCTGAGATGGGTCGCAAAAAAGCAGTTGCTGATGACCTTTTGGCCGACATCCCCTCCTCTGTTGATGCTCAACCAACACCATCTCAGCCTCAACCAAAGCCGAAACAAAAAAGGCTAAAGAAGGCTCAGCTAAAGGCAATGGTGACTCAGATTGACACTGAAGACACCTTGCCAATTTCCAAATTGGCCATGAACGAGAAAACCCCTTCCGTCCCCGAGAAGAGGCCTGCCGAGGCCGAACCATCCCAATTAACTCGGTCGAAGAGGCCGAGGTCCGAATTGGCAACAGCTTTGAGCTCCATGAAGTCTGACTCCCCTTGGGCCCCCCCAATCACCCTGGAGGACAGGCCGGTCAGAGTTGGCGATAGTGCCAATGACGTTAACATCGGCATTGCCCTTACTACAGCTTTGATCCTTCCTGGAGATCTCGATCGCAAGGCCGAGATCAGCCAGTATGAAAACTTCGCCTTGATGCTGTAACACTCCGTTCAAGTAAGTCCCTTCACCTGGTAATTTTCTATTTTTCCATACTTAGAGAATTTCTACTAACTTTCGTTATATCCATTTTCTTTCAGGCAATCCAACACGCCCACTCCTTCTCTATGCAATCTTTTCAAATGAGGAAGGAGTTGGCCGACAAGATTAGGGAGGTCTCTGGTTTGCAGAAGACCATCAAAAGGACTGAGGCCAAGATGAAAACTTTATCAGACCAGGCCGAGGCAGCCGTCAAGGCTAAAGATGAGGCCGAGAAGAAAAAAGATGCTGCAGAGGCCATCAAGAAGGTTCTTGAGGCCAAAAAGAAAGAGGTCGAGGAAAAAATGACCCAAGCCTAGAAAGAACTCCAGGATGCCTTGGCCACAAAGGAGGCCGAGATCAAGGCCGCTGATGAGAGGGCGTATTCTGAGGGGGCGGCCGATATCAATGAGGACTACAAAAAGCAAGTGAAGCTAGGCATGCAACAAGGGTTTCATCCTTAGTTGGATGGCTGCTCTAAAAAAGCTTGACGTCCCCGAGGACTCCCCCCTCATGAATGCCGATGTCCTACCCCTGCCATTCCTATCTACTCCAAGCTAATCCGAAGACGATTCTAAGTCTGAGGAGGAAGCTTTGGTAAGGAAATCAAAGGAAGCTGCTAGGGCCAAGTTCCCTACTCCAAATGAGCAAGTCCTAGACTTGACTCAAGATGAGGAAGGTGAGGTCTCCAAAGACGCTCCTCTTGAGAAGGCAACATCGGACGTGCCTAGTGTCGACAAGAGCCTCGACCAAACTCTTCAAGAAATTAATGCCGAGCTCGCGGCTGAGAGGGCCGCCGAGATGTCCTCTCAGCTGTCTTCTGAACCCTAGACCCAACCAGCCATAGACGCCGAAGAGTCTTAGTTTTTTGCTTTATACTTAGTACTTTGTCTTACTTTTTGAATCATTGTAAGCTTGGATCTGGCCAAAGTGCCACTTTTGTAATTTCTGAACAACTACTCTTTTGATAGGCCGAAGTGCCCTCTTCTTTTTGAACTGATTCTTCTTAATGCAAGTACAATTTTCCTTGTATGACTCTTGTATGATTTTGTACTTAGAATAATCTTGTATACTTTCAAGCATACACCTTATCTGTGTAATTTCCTCGGGTTGATATACCTCAGTTATACAAACCGATGGTTTACCTCGGCAAGTACATAAGTACTTCTTTTAATACAACCTTGGTCTTTAACTTGTAAATTTTTCTAAAAAATTTCAACAAGTGTTTAGACCAATTTTCTTTTAGGCACAACCTCGGTTTAACTTCAATTTGTAACTTCAACTTGTAAATTTTTCACAAATTTCAACAAGTGTTAAACATAACCTCAGTTTAACTTCAACTTGTAAATTTCTCACAAATTTCAACAAGTGTTAAACATAACCTCAGTTTAACTTCAACTTGTAAACTTAAAATTTCAACAAGCGTTAAACATAACCTCGGTTTAACTTCAACTTGTAAATTTAAGTTTCAACAAGCGTTAAACATGACCTCGGTTTAACTTCAAATTGTAAATTTAAGTTTCAACAAGCGTTAAACATGACCTCGGTTTAACTTCAACTTGTAAACTTAATTTCAGCAAGCGTTAAATATGACCTCGGTTTAACTTCAACTTGTAAATTTAAGTTTCAACAAGCGTTAAACATGACCTCGGTTTAACTTCAACTTGTAAACTTAAATTTCAACAAGCGTTAAACTAATTTTCTTTTGTAAATTCTACCTTTCCAGGAACCATTTCCCAACTCCCTGCCCCTTATTGTGAACTTAAGTTCTACTTGGGTTCTCATTATGCATGAATTCCAGAGACATCGTCAAGTATCTTATCAGTCATAAGTGTAAAAAATCAAGTTAGAATTTTATTATTACTTCGGCTAATAACAAAGAACAAGAACGTTTAATGATAAAAAAATTTCAGATTGCAAGTATTCCAAGGTCTTGGTAGCTCTTTGCCTTCGCAATCCTGAAGCCGATATGCACCTGTTACCTAAGACCGAGATGATTCTATAGGGTCCTTCCCAATTTGGGCCAAGCTTGCCTTCTCTGGGATCCTTCTTGTTGCCGACGACCTTTCTTAGGACGAGGTCACCAACTTGGAACTTTCGTGGGTTCACCTTTTTATTGTAAGCCCTGGAAAGCTGCTGCTGGTATGTCCCCAGCTGAATTGCTGCTTTCTCTCTTCTCTCTTCTAGAAGATCCATATCTCGGGCTAAAAGTACATCGTTAGTCCCATTCTCCACTGCCTGGGTTCTGATCCCTGGGATGCCGACTTCCAGTGGAATGACTGTTTCTGAGCCATAAGCCATGGCAAATGGAGATTCCCCCGTTGATCTTCTCGGCGTAGTCCGATATACCCAGAGTACACTGGGCAATTCATCTACCCACTTTCCCTTTGCTGCTTGCAGCCTCTTCTTTATCCCATCCAAGATAACTTTGTTGGACGCTTTTGCTTGTCCATTGCTTTGAGGAAAACTTGGGGTCGAAAAGTAATTCCTGATTTTGAACTTTGCACAGAAGCTTTTGATTAGTTTACTGTCAAATTGTGTTCCATTATCTGCAACTATTGCTCTTGGAATCCCAAACTTGGTAATGATGTTCTTCCAGATGAAGTTCTTCACATCAATGTCTCGAATCTTGACAAGGGGTTCAGCTTCTACCCACTAAGTGAAATAATCTGTTGCCACTAGTAAGTACTTCCTTTGTCCAGTTGCTTGAGGTAGTTTTCCGACAAGATCCACGCCCCATTAGGCAAATGGCCAAGGGTTGGATACTGGATTCAAGTCGGCTATTGGTTGATGTATCAAAGGTGCAAACCTTTGGCACTTCTCACACTTCTTCACATAAGCTTTGGCATCTTTCTGCATATAGGGCCACCAGTACCCCTGGGTGATGGCCCTGTGGGCAAGTGACTTGCCCCCAGCGTGGCTTCCACATATTCCTTTATGTATCTCGTACAGAAAATCTTCAACTTGTGCAGGATGTACACACCTCAGAAGGGGTCCAGTAAATGATCTTCTGTAGAGGTGTCCTTCTAGGGTCAAACTGAATCTTGCCGACTTCAGTTTGATCATGTGCGCTTCTTTTCGGTCATCGGGCAGCTTCCCATCTTTAAGGAATGCCATTATTGCATCTATCCAACTTGGTCCCATCTCCACACACATTGCTTCGCGCTCTGTGTTCAGTGGTTCTATGCTTGGACCAAGCAAGTAGTCAACCATTATCGTCCTTGCCTTTCCAGGTTGTATTGCACTAGCCATGTTGGCCAGGGCATCAGCGTGACTGTTATCATCTCGGCTAACCTGCTGTAGTCGACAATTCTGAAACAAGGCCACTAATCTGCCGACCTCCTTTACATAGGCCGACATCCTTTCGTCTCCAGCTGCAAACTCGCCTGTTGTCTAGTTGACTATAAGCTAAGAGTCATAGAAGACTATCACCTCATCTGCTTCTACTGCTACTGCCAGTTTTAGTCTTGCAATCAGTACTTCATACTCTGTTTCATTGTTTGAGGCCTTGAACCCCAAATGAATGGATTGTTCTAGTATTTGTCTATTTGGAGATACCAATACTACTCCTGCCCCCGCTCCTTGTCAGTTTGAACTCCCATCAACAAACAGTCGAAAGGAGTCGCCGATGTAAATGCTGCAAGGTCTGAGTTTTTCACCATTCCTCTGTTTCGTTGCCCTCGGCTGGGCTCCTCTTTGCTCGCTTGGATATCGTTCACCTCGGCTCAACGGAGCCCGATGTGTAATGGATCCTGGCGTGAACTCAGCCACGAAGTCAGTCAAAACTTGGCCTTTGATAGCTGTTCTGGGTCTATATTCCAGGTCATACTGGCCTAAGGTCACTGCCCATTTGGCTATTCTGCCTGTCAGATCTCCCTGCTGCAACAGGGACTTCAAAGGATGTTCAGTTAGCACTACAATTTTGTGGGCTTGAAAGTAATGGTTCAGTTTCTTTGAAGCCATTACTAAAGCCAGCGTTAACTTCTCCAAGGGTAAATACCTGGTTTCTGCATCAGCCAGGATTTTGCTTACATAGTAAACAGCCTTTTGTTCCCTTTTTTCTTCTCAGATTACCACTGCACTTACCGCATGTTCCGAAACTGCCAAGTACAAGAACAGCTCCTCTCTAGGTTCTAGATTTGAGAGAACTGGTGCTGTGGTCAAATACCTCTTCAAGTTGGTCAAGGCGGCTTTGCATTTTTCGGTCCATAAAAAGTCTGTGCCTTTTTCACTAAGCTGAAGAAACGTTTGCACTTGTCTGAACTTCTACTTATGAACCTATTCAGGGCTGAAGCCCTTCCAGTCAGCATTTGCACCTGTTTTGCCGACGTCAGGCTCTTTAGCTCTAGGATGGCCTTGATCTGATCTGGGCTGGCCTCAATGCCCCTTCTGGTCACCAAGTATCCCAAGAACTTACCAGATCCGACTCCAAATGCACATTTTGATAAATTGAGTCGGAGCCGATATGTTTTTAGGATATTGAAGACGACTCTCAGGTCTTCTTCTCAGGTCTTCCAGATGATCCTTAGGTTCTTTGGTCTTCACGACCATGTCATCGATGTATACCTCTACTGTTCGGCCAATTAGGTGTCTGAACATCTTGGTTACCAATCTCTGGTAAGTTGCTCCTACATTTTTCAACCCAAAAGGCATCACTCTGTAGCAATACAGCCCTTTTGGGGTAATAAACGCGGTCTTCTCCTCATCTGGGGGGTACATGGCTATTTGATGGTACCCCCTGTAGGCATCCAGGAAGCTCATCTTTCCATGCCCTGAAGTGGCATCCATCAGTTGATCAATCTTGGGTAAAGGAAAACTGTCTTTGGGACAGGCCTTGTTTAGGCTGGTAAAGTCCACGCAAACCCTCCATTTACCATTCTCTTTCTTCACCACCACTGTATTTGATAGCCATGTTAGGTAATTTACCTCTCGAATGGCTCTAGCCTCCAGAAGTCTATCTACTTCCTCTTTCATTGCCTCAACATGCATCAACGTCGGTCTTCTTGCTCGTTGGATTATAGGTTTGGCCGACCTGTCTACGTTCAGTTTATGGCAAGTGACCTCAGGTTCAATGCTAGGCATCTCGTAAGGCGTCCAGGCAAATACCTTAATGTTTGCTCTCAAGAAAGCCTCCAGCTCTTTTTCTTCTTCCTCGGCTAAGCCCGAGCTGAGAAGGAAGAAGTGTTCCTCATCCCCTTGCTGGACTAGGATTTTCTTCAGGGCTTCTTCACTCTTCTCAGCTGGCTCTTTGCCGACGTCATCTAGGACTTCTACATCCTCGTCTTCGATCTCTACTATCTCTGGTTCTCGTATGCTGTAGGTGGATTTCATTGCTGTCATGGAGCAGTTCTTTGCCTGCAGTTGATCCCCTCTGACCTTCTCTATCCCATGCTCTGTTTAGAACCGCAATAGCTGATGCAACGTTAAGGGAACAGCCCCTATTGCATGTAGCCATGGCCTTCCCAAGATAGCATTGTAGAGGGAGGGTGTGTCGATTATGGTGAATTCTGTTTTTATCTTTTTGGTGCCAGCCTGCACCTCCAAGCTTGCTGCTCCCAGTGGCCACGTCGGCGTTCCATTGAACCCGACCATTGGGCTGTTGGACTACTCCATATCGTCTGGGTGAAGGCCAAGCTCCTTGTAACACCTGACATACATGATGTCACAAGAGCTACCTTGGTTAATTAGGATGCGCTTCACTTGGCACTCCCCAACTTGGAGGGATACTACCAAGGCATCGTTATGTGGATACTGCACCATCTCAAGGTCGGCTTCAGTAAAGGACACTACTGGTCCCTGACACTCCTCGGTTCGATGTCTTTTCTCTTGGACCTGGTACACATGCTGCAAGTGCTTTACCTTCTGGGTCTCCCCCCGTATTTCGTTTTCGTTGACCTTCGAGTGAATTACATTAATTACCCGAGGTCTGCCTTCCTGCAATTGCTGTGCTGGGAGAGGTGGAGCTGCTGGTGCCTGAGGTAGTCTTGCCTGCTCTTCCCTTGTTCTGGCTTCATCTACCAGGTCCCTTAAATGGCCTTGCCTTACCAGGTCTTCCAGGTGTGCTTTTAGGGCTCTGCAACCCTGAGTCAGATGCCCATCTTCATTGTGGTAAGCACAATGCTTACCAAGGCTCCTTCCCATAAACTTTCCTGGCACCCTTGCTGGTGCTCTGAAATAGGACTGGTTTCGGATTTTATCCAGGACTTTGTGAATTGGAATTCGGAATACAGTTATGACTGCCTATGCAGCCCTCAATCCTATCTTTTGCTTGTTGGATCCATTGTTACCTCGGCTTCGCTTTGGCGAGCCGTTTCCTTTTTCTTGCTTTGCCTCTTTAGTCCCTGGTGTATCTTCCTCGGCTCTGGCATATTTCTCAATTCTGGCCATGAGCTCCTCCATGCTTTTTGGCAATGTCTTTGCTAATGAATTTCGTAGTGGACAATCATCTCTTAGGCCGTTCTTGAAAGACACGACCGCCACCTCTTGGTTGCACTCGGGTATTCAGTTGAATACCTCATGATACCTCTTGGCATAGGCTCTCAGGCCTTCGTCCTTGGCAATTTTCAGAGCCATCAGGGCGTCTACCCTTAACGGCTGTAGTTTGTTTGTCACAAACTGTCACGCCCCAAACTCGCCCCTAAAAGTTTGGGCATGACCTATTCATAACCGGACTCTTAACCTGACATACATAACATATGGGGCCTGAACGGAAGCATTTAACAATATAAACGAACATAAATAAAAGAACTATCTCCATTGAGCGACCTCTATTATACCAGGATCACAAACTGAACATAAGGCAAACAAACATGTAGTAGTATGCATCTGAAAATTTAGCTATGGACATATATACATATAGACTCATCTCCCATAATTGGGCGAAACAAAAACAGTAAGAAGTAAAAGAATTATAAACACTTCAACCTTAGATAGGTAAACAGGGTATAAAACCAAAAGCTTAATAAAACTCCATAAAATGGCTGCCTTTACTTAAGTGCCTGGACTCTCCAGGGTTAACACCAAAAGGAGTGGATGCCACGGGTTAAGACTGACCTCCAGGTAGGATGCCTACAGAACAAACGTAACATGAAGTGAGCCAAGCTCAGTGAATAGTAATACTTAAATAAAACAATGCTTAACTTGAAACATAAAACATATCAATGCTTATATAAATAAAGAGAGCATTTAATTTAATTCTATCTTAAGTTCAGATTGATCTTGTCGGTTACAAAGTCATAGATTGGCTCTCGGCCTAAAGAGTTCACACATTCACACATTGGCCCCCGGCCTAACAGATCCATAACTTCATAGCTTCACAAATTGGCCCTCGGCCTCTTAGATTCACAAGTTCACAAATTGGCCCTCGGCCTCATAGATTCACATTTCACATAGTTCACAAGTTGGCCCTCGGCCTCATAGGTCATACTTCACATAGTGGAGGTTCTTACTTCACAAATGGCCCTTGGCCACATAGGTTTGTAGCTTCACAATTCCTTTTGATGTTTTCACAATTTCACAATGTTTCTCACATAACATTCATAACTTCATATACTCTTTGGATGTTTCCATAAGTTCATAAATTCACAAGGTGGCACTTAGCCTCATAAGTTCACAAATTCACAAGGTTATGCCTTTCATATTTTCACACATTATATCTTTCATAATTTCACATATTGTATCTTTCACATAACGGCCATAGGCCTCATAACTTTAATATCGGCTTTCAGCCTAGTTCACATATGTATGGACTCAAGAGGTGGCTCGTACGGATTCTAGAGGTGACTCGCATTGCAGCACTTAGTTCCGTACAGCACTTTGCTCCATACCGATAATTCATAGGTTTTACAGACCAAACCACACATATCATGTCATATATAACCGGAAACAAAGTCATGCATAGTCATTAAGCTTGAATCATAAACACAATCAGAATTCATACTTAATTCTACATGGTACATCAATAAGGAGTATTTCTTGTCATATCTTGTCATTATCGTTCACTTAACAAAGGGAGAATAATTCTCATTCTCATGTGGGTCACATAATGACGTTAAATCTTTGCGTTGGTGTCGTAGGTTCTGAATATCAGTTCATATGTAACACAACAAAATAACTTCAAGTTCATATGGGTATACATAGCTCTTTCCACTTGTTCTGATTTTTCGAAGGTGACCACACTTACTTGATAACTTGTAATTGAATGGCCTGTGGTTCATTAGTAACAAACAGTATACCCTCATATTTACATAGAAGCCGATCTTTTAAGAATAAACATAAATCCTCTGACGTAGTTCACTTAAGCTAATAATCGATAGCATACAAAAGTATACACAATCGTCTAATCGTTCATATACATTAACATAGTTAGCTTGCAATTAAGAGAGTGCTAATGGTAATCGTTGCATCATTCATAAAAGTTAACATAGTTAACTTGTGTTTAACTGAACGTTCTGATAATTATTAATGAAAGGTAAACACAGTATACAAATTGTATGAGTCCAGAGATACGTGGATACCATACTTCCATAATGCTCATACATTCCACTTGTTCATCATGAACCACTATAGCTATCTTGCAAATAACAGAATGTTAGTATTCTTGTCAACAGTATACAGAATGAACATACTTACTTGTAAGGAACAGAACGTTAACCATAATAATCATTAACAGTAATTAAATGGACTACCACAGTACTACTACTCACAGTGATCGGTTCCCGGTGGTAATGGTACAATGTCCTCGTCCCAACCTACAATTATAGTGCACAACACATAATATGAGGTTATACTCGATCCTTTACTTATTCTCTTTGATCGTTCAATCAATTAGTCATGGTGGTACCAAGCTCATTATTCTTTAATAAGTTGTAATCCATGTCTTAGAAAACAAGAGAAATCGATGGGAAATGGTTTAGGTGAAGAAATGGTACAAAATTAGTTGACAGAAAGTGAATAGTCGTCACTAATTTGGGTATAACTTTTTCTGTATTTATAATTTAGGAGTGAGACTAGCGCCATTGGAAACTAGACTTCTGGGGCTTGATTTTAGGCTCAAGAATCACTCAAAACGGAGTCTGGATGCAAAAGATATGCCTATTCAAAGTCGGCTGGACAGAGCTGTCCCCCGCACGTGCGGGTGAACAGTGCCGCACGTGCGGCCCTGGACAGCAGCAGTCCGAAAATGGCAGAATTTTTGGGACTTCTCATTTTCAAAACTCAAACCTTAATTACATGTAATTCAAAGCCCAAAACCCTTTAATACATAACAAATTTCATATATTTAATCTCCATCAAACATCATAACTCAAAATATGATTCAATTCCCAAACACAAGAACATAAGAGCATAAGATAGTTATAGTTGGGGTTTCAAAGTTCATATCTTCCATATCAACCCTTGATTTCATGTAATTGATGCTTTAAACATAGGGATTCAAGATAGATGGTCAAACCTTAACTCAATCTTTGTCTTTCTTTTTGTTCTCTTCAATTTCCCTAAGCTTCCATGGTTGCTCTCCTTCTTCTCTCCAATTTCTTCAAGCTATCATCAAGCTCAACAATGGTGAACCCTCTCTCTCACTCTCTCTTGGCCTCTCTTTCACGGGTCTCTCTCTCCCCTAGATATTTTGTTGACTCCAAATCATAATAAGTTCCAACTCACTTAACATACACACATATAATTACCTATATAAACTATATAAGCTTTATCACAACTACGGAGGGCCAAACACGCCCTTACGAATCGCGCAAAATTAAATTTCAATTAAACTTCCCAGATAACTCTAAAAATTATGCTGATCATAAATATGTCCCCTGTTCCGGTTTCTGAAGTCTCTAAGGCCTTTAATTTGCAGTATAAAGTTAATCACCCAAACGTCTATTAACGAATCAGACAAATTATATTTCAAATTAATTTTCCCAAATAATACCAAAAATTCCCATTAACATATCCACGTACTCAATTTTGATTTTTGAACCCATAAAGGTCAGTAATTGCCATTTTAAGTCCGTAATTCAACTGATAATGCTTCAATTCTAATAGATATAATTAAATTAAACCACATCATTTCATAGGGAAATAAAGATGATTCCTTATACGCATTTTGGGGTCATTACACAAACCTAGCTACAAACATCTCGGCTAGGCCTTCCCAGGTTTTCACAGTTCCTTTCGGCAACTTGTGAAACCAGTCTGATGCAATATCTCCGAAAGATGAGGGGAACACCTTGCGAAGCAACGGCTCGTTCCCAGTGTACAATGCCATCGAGTTTAGGTACAAACCCACGTGAAAGTTGGGGTCCGACTTCCCATCGTAGATCTGGAATCTCGGCATGCTAAACCTCTTCGGGGCTTCGAATTTGTCCAATTCTACCGAAAATAGTTCTCGACTTGACCGGAGAGGTTACCTCGCATCTTGTTGCCTCCTCTGTAGGTAATCCCTTAGGTCCTCCTTGGTCAGACTAGGAGCTCGGCTATCTCCTGACTTCAGCCTTTTGGGTGCACTACTCTTAGCTTTGTTGTGAGCCATCTTCGACCTTTCTCCATTAGTTGCATTGAAGCACAACTCCTGCCTTTGAACATGCCGCTGTTATTTGGGTTCTGCTTCTTTGGTGCGATGTGTCATTCGAGATTCTTCCCTTCTCGACTCTCCTCGCCCGACCTCCCTTGAAGGCCGGTAAGAGTGTTTTTTGCTCCTGGTGTGTTGGGGGACTGTAGGGACTGTTTTCTGCCCATCTTGTTGGGCATCTTTCTTGGCTGCTGGAATCGGCGTATCTTGTAACGGGAATGGTGACTGCATGACGTTATTTTGCATCATGAAATTGACGACCGTTTGTAGGTCTGCCAATTTGTTCACCATTCCCTTTACCTCGTCGTCCCTCCGTAGGCATCTATCCTTTCATACCTGAAGGTCATCCTCATTGTAATACCCGCTTTGGTCCATTTTCTTTGGCACGTCACCTTCCCGATCGACGTCCTTTCCTCCGTGATTCGTATCACGAGTCTCTTTGTTGCAGTTGTCTTCTTCGACATCAAGGTCAATAGGTTTCCCACTCCCAGTAGGAGTGTTATCCCCAATCTTCTCTTTCTGTCCGTTGTTGGCCATCTGTTCCCCTTTCTTTCCCACAGACGGCGCCAAATTGTGTGTGTCAATTTCCGACCACACTACCAAATCAATACTTAGCTAGAGAGCACTGGCAGAATAGAATAAGCCCGAATGACCTGCAACAGAAAGAAGAGATTCTGGCGGTGGTTCGTCCACCCGGGGGTACTCCGATGATCAAGTCAGTAATCAAATATCTCTCAAAGATAATCAATAGTGCTTAACTCACTATTCAGAATATAAATTGTGTACCTTAGACCCATAGGGATGCCTCTCTTTTATAGCCAACACAATCCTAGTCCCAATAGAAGCCTAGCTCCATTGGACTTAGGGCTATCTTGGACTCCCAATAGGATTGAGATAAACTTTCTAAGAGTCTTATCCTTACCCAAACTGAAGTCTTCTCTCATTTTAGGACTCTTGTCTCTTATCCGCTTATCCCGGACTCCGATATCTTCGGAGATAACCTTGGCGTAGTCGAGATCACTTCGGCGTCATGACCAGGTCACGTGGCACCTCGATTGGCACTTCGGCGTCACCTTAGCCACGTGTTGGCACTTAGAAAATATGTCCCCACACTAACCACTGAGGATTTTTTTTAATTGTTTAAAATTAAGAAAATTCAATAATTTATATAAATTGGAGCATAAGATTCACTTTATGTAAATGAAACAATTCACTTTTTCATATTTTTTTTCCCGATGTAGGATTGTAAAATAAAAGGTAAATGTAAGCTAACCAATGGAAATTTTTTTAATAGTTTAAAATTAAGAAAATTCAATAATTTTAGAATGAGGGTTTGGAACTTCAAGAAGGTTTCTCCCTCAAAACTCCCTTTATAAGATTCATTTTATATAAGTGAAACAACTCACTTTTCTTTTTTTTTTTTTGCGGATGTAGGATTGTAACACTTTTTATAAGTGAAACAACTCACTTTTTTTTAATTTTTTTTTCTCGATGTAGGATTCTAATTATTTTAAAGTTAAATATTATGAAAGTTTCAAAATCTCATACAAAATTATTTTTAAAATCAAAACCTCTATGTGAGATTGTAAAATAAAAGTTAAATTAAAACTAGCCAATGAGGATTTTCTTAATTGTTTAAAATTAAGAAAATTTAAAAAATGAGTATAAGATATTGATCATAAAACTTCTCACTAAATATTTCTTTTTGCATATATAAATGAGAGTATAAGATTCACTTTATATAAGTGAAACAATTCACCTTTTTTTTTTTTTTTTTTTTTTGATGTGAGATTTTAAAATAAAAGGTAAATGAGAACTAGTCAATGAAAATTTTATTAATTGTTTAAAATTAAGAAAATGTAATAATTTTAGAATAAGTATTTGTAGTTTCTAGAAGATTTATCCCTAAAAACTCAATTTTTCTTATATAATATATATATTTTATTTTAAGTTGATATTTAATACTTTGTCTCTTAAAATTGTAAATAAAAAAAGTACGAAAAATAAAAAGATTTATATTTTTAAACATTTAATTTAAAAAATTAAAATCAAATAAGGTGAATATTTTTTGTATTTATTAAATATTTTTTTAAAAAATTCACAAATATTGTAGTATGGAGAGAGATTGATTGAGATTGATTGCAGCGTGGGGTGAGGATTGAGGTAAGTGTGTGTGTGTGTAAAATAAAAGGTAAATAGAAGGTAGCCAATGAGAATTTTCTTAATTGTTTAAAATTAAAAAAAATTCAATAATTTTAGAATGAGGGTTTGGAGTTTCTAGAATACTTCTCCCTTAAAACTCCCTTTATAAAATTCATTTTATATAAGTGAAATAACTCACTTTTTCTTTCTTTTCCTGATGTGGGATTGTAATACTTTATATAAGTGAAACAACTCACTTTTTCTTTATTTTTTCGATGTGAAATTGTAATTATTTTAAAGTTAAATATTATGAGAGTTTTAAAATCTCATACAAAATTATTTTATTATGTGAGATTGTAAAATAAAAATTAAATGGAAGCTAACCAATGAAAATTTTCTTAATTGTTTAAAATTAAGAAAATCAAAAAAATGAGTGTGAGATATTGACCATAGAGTTTCTCATTAAATATCTCATTTTGCTTATATGAATGAGATCATAAGATTCACTTTATGTAAGTAAAACAATTCATTTTTTCTTTCTTTTTCCGATGTGGGATTGTAAAATAAAAGGTAAATGGAAGCTAGTCAACGAGAATTTTCTTAATTGTTTAAAATTAAGAAAATTCAATAATTTTAAAATAAGGGTTTGGAGCTCCTAAATGGTTTCTCCCTAAAAAATCTCATTTTCCTTATATAATAGATAGATAGATAGTTAAATAAACTTTGTTTTTTCTTATTCTCTCGATGTAGGATTATAAAATAAATCGTAAACTAATTAGAGTTTTATTTTTATATGGTTAAATGGAAGTTAGCCAATGAAAATTTTTTTAGTTGTTTAAAATTAATAAAATCAATATGAGAAATCATGATTAAATCGGCGAATTGGTCAAACTCAAAATGGTTCAGTCTAATCAGTTAGGTCAAATGATCAACCAACTTATACAAAAATTTATTAATTAAAACCTTTAAATGTTATTTTAATTTTAAAATTTAAACTGTCTTGAATTGAAGCATACACAATACTACACTACTAAGATTTACCTCATATAAGTGAAATAACTCACAATTTTTTTTTTCTTTTTATGATGTGGGATTATAAAATAAAAGTTAACAATTATATGGACGGAAAATTTATTTCTAATCAAGCAATCTCAGTCTTTCAATTTTTAATTAAATCAATCTTGAGTTTATTTCAAATCAAACAAATCTAATCAATATATTTTGATAAAACCGTTAAAATCGCAACTAAACCAACAAATCAATAAAATCAATATGAGAAATCGCGATTAGACCGGCGAATCAATCAACCCAAAATGGTTCAGCCTAAACGGTTAGGTCAAATGATCAACCAACTTATACAAAAATTAATTAATTAAAACTTTTAAATGTTATTTTAATTTTAAAATTTAAACTGTCTTGAATTAAAGTATACACAATACTACACTATTAAAATTCACCTTATATAAGTAAAACAACTCACTGTGGGATTATAAAATAAAAGTTAACAATTATTTAGACGGAAAGTTTATTTCTAATCAAGTAATCTCCGTCTTTCAATATTTAATCAGATTAATATTTAGTTTATTTCGAATCAAACAAATCTAATCAACATATTTTGATAAAATCGCAGTTAAACCAACAAATCAATCAAATCAAAAATGATTTAACATAATCGGTTAGGTCATAATTAATTAATTAAAACTTTTAAAATTTAAATTATATTGAATTGAAACATGCACAACATTACAATATTAAATGGGATGGAAGTATAAAATTCATTTTATATGAGCAAAATAATTCTTTTTTTTTTTTTTTGCATTTTTTTCCGATGTGGGATTATCAAATAAAAGTTAGCCAATGGAGATTTTTTTAATTGTTTAAAATTAAGAAAATCAAGAAAATTAGTATGAGATATTGAAACTCTTATAAGGCTTCTCACTAAATGGGATGGGAGTATAAGATTCTCTTTATATGAGTAAATAATTCATTTTTTCCCTTATTTTCCCAATGTGGGATTATTAAATAAAAACTAGTCAATGGAGATTTTTTAATTATTTAAAATTAAGAAAATCAAAAAAAATTAGTATGAGATATTGAAACTCTCACAAGACTCCTCACTAAAAGACCTGTGGAGAAGTGGTTTGGAAATACTCTTTTGATCCTGGGGACGCTCGTGATCCTCAGCTAGTCACCTAAAAATGAATAAACACTCCGGTCAAGGGTGCCGGAATTAGCACTCCAATGGGCTAGTCAGTCTCTGCACTCAAGATTACTTGTATTTTACGTTAAGCGAAATGGTTCTCACATACCTCTTTCTAGCTGATTTTCTTCTATTTATATTTTTTCTTTCTTGGGCCTCAGGATTGGGCCTCTTTTCAATTCGGCACTCGGCCTCTTTTGTAGCAAACTGCTTTTCACTCGGCCCCTTACCCAATCAGCCTTTCGACCGAACAGGGTGGGACGAATATGCTGGACGAAGCCGAATACTATATTTATATTCCAACTTTCCAAGTTCATCCATTTGGCCTCTTTAAGATCTACATAATTCGGCCCCCACAATTGCCCCCCAAACACCCCGCTAATAACAGTTGGTTGAAGTGTTTGGTTTCGAACTCGAAAAGTCAGGGCCGAAATTCGGCGACTGACCTCATTCCAATGCAGATCTTTGAGCACACGCTTCTCGGTTATCATTTCAACTTCCCGCCCCTTCGTACACTTCTATTTATTATGATTTAAAATTTGGACGTCCTTTCAAATACATACACTTTCAGATATTTGTTGCTGGACTTCCTTCCAAACTATTTCTGTAACTTCCTTTGTTTCACAATCTTCTTCGTTTCTTGTAAGTTTTCTCATTCTCTGCTCTAAATCATTTTTCTTGGTTTGTTTTTCGTTTAGAATATATCTATAAACTAAAGAAAATGGAAAAGCATTTGAAAGATCTCCTCTCTTCGAATCGAATTTCCAGCTTCCGACGCCATTTTTCCATTCCTGATGACGTCCGTCTGTCTCTGGTGACAGACGGCACCCTCAATATGGAGAGGGCTGACGAAACCACGATCTTCTCTCTCCTATCAATCACAGAGGGTGGAGTCCGATTCCCCCTTCATCCACTCCTTAGGGCTGTGCTCTGCCATTGGGGTCTTATTCCTTCCCAACCCAATGTCAACTTCTTTAGAGTCATAATGGGGATTGTAGCGCTAAACCATCGCCTTAGGATCAACCTCGGCATTCCTACTATTCAGCATTGTTATGCCTTGGCCAAGTCCTCCGGTCGGCACGGTCGTTATTTCCTTAGGGCCAAGGACACCGATCATCAACTAGTGACTATGCTTTCCAGCTCTGGGAAGCGAGTCGATGACGTTATGGTCCTTGTCCAAGGCAACTGGGAATTCGGTGAAGGCGAGGATCGCCTCGATCCTATTCCCAGGCGGAGGGGCGAACCAGGTGGCCGTATAGCCTGTTGTGTTTATTTTTCCTTTTGTTATATTTGTAAAGCTTCACTTTTGAGACCTAATGGTTTTGCTTGTGCAGGAAACGATTTGAAGAAAGTTTTGATCACAACCGACGACGCCGTTCTTCCGGAGATAAAAGTTGCGTTGAAATACTTCGGCTGTCCAAGCCTTCAGAAACAAGGGAGGGCAGCCCATATTCTGCTTCAATACAAGCCGACGTACACAACTTTCTGAGCAGCAGAAAACATCCCAATTCCAAGGGGCAAGGAGTTTCCAACAGCTCTTATTTTGACCAACTTCAGAAACTTGCGCCAAATCAGCTTGGAAGGATCCGACTCGGAGCGCGCAAAAGAGGTTACTGACGAATCAGGCCAGTCCGAGGCCGAAGTAGACTGAGGCTTTAAAGCTAGCTTTTGAAGAAGCCGGCCTCAATTCAGCCAACCCTCCGTCCACCTCGGGCCAAAGGGAAGGTTACGACGACGTCTTTATCGAACTAGAGGATCTTCCCGGTGCGCTCCCTAAAGATATGGCCAGCTTGTTACTTACACAACTCGCCAGAAAGGCCAACGCCGAACGAATGGTTGCGCGGCGGAGAACGGAGGCCATTCGAGCAGAGGCCAATCGATCCGAAGTGCTGCCCGTCGTAGATGTTGAGCCGCTCTTGTGTTTAGAGGAGTCAGATACAATTGTGCCCTTTGTGGTTCAACCAAAGGTAAGAAACATGCCGATCTCCTCTGACGCGTCGGCTATAAAAGACCCAGCTGTTGCGCTGAGCCTGGCTTCATCAGTTTCATTGCCGCCTGACAAGGCGACTTTCCGCTCGGAGCCAGACGTTTTAGCAGTAGTGTTAGCTGCTCAATCGGCTCTTCTGGTAAAGATCTTGATCTTGTCTTTCCTTTCTATGTATATATGTTTGGATTTAACCTCCTGCTCCTGTTTTGTAGATGGTCGGAAGGATAGTCGAGATAGGCCGCCGTCAGCACGACGCCATCGAACGAATTGGTTGTTTACAAACCGAAGTCGAGGGCCAAAGGAGTCGTGTCGAGTTTAAGGCCCTGAGGGCGAAAATGGAAGCTACCAGGACCGAGGCTGAGTCGGAGAGGGCTAGAAATGTGGACCAACTCAGAGTGGCTGCCAAGTAGAGGGCGGACACAAGCGAAGCTACGCTCAAGTTAGCCCAAGAGGCAATCGCCAAACTTGAGGCAGACTTGGCGAAATCAAAGGCGGCGAAGGAGGTAGCCGACGCAAAAGCTTCAAAGGTGCATGAGGCTGGGGAAGGCGCTGCCCTAAAAAATTACGTGCAAGAAGTCCCCAAATTTGAGAATCGGGGATTCAAACACGACTGGCTCAAAGCCCTTGCTGCTGCTAATGTGACATTGGCTATGCCAATTCCATACGAGCAAGTGGATGTTGAGCCGCTGGAGTCTGACTCTGAGGATTGATTTGGGCGACACTTGTTTTTGTTTTAGGATTTCAAATGTATTTTACAGCTTTTCGTTTTGTATTGCTATAGTCATTTTCATTTCAGATGTTTTTGTTTTGGTTTTTGTTTTTGCTAGGCATTTGCATACAAACTTGTAGCGTTTTGTTTAGTAGTTTTCATACGTAAAATGGCTACAACTTATGCCCAATTTACTTAATCAAAATTCCTTTTGTGCTTTGCTATTAGTGTTGCTAAATTGTGTTATTGATGAATGATATAGTTTTTTGCTATTTTAGATAAAACGTTCATGTATACTTGCCGAATAGATAATTAGGCAATTTTAACTCTAGAAAGTCGAATGCTTGTATTTCATGGAATGGCTGTGGAACACATCGATTGGCATCGGGCCTAGATACTTGGCCGATCAGATTAATAAATCTGCCCTTGCCCCAGGCAGTGCAGGAACATCATAAGCCGAATGGGACTAGTTCGTGGAGTGGCTGAGGCATAGATCGATCGGCATTGGGCCTAGGTACTTGGCCGATCAAATTAATTAATCTGCCCTTGCCCCAGCCAGTGCAGGAACTTCATAAGCCGAATGGGACTAGTTCGTGGAGTGGCTGAGGCATAGATCGATCGGCATTGGGCCTAGGTACTTGGCCGATCAGATTAATTAATCTGCCCTTGCCCCAGCCAGTGCAGGAACTTCATAAGCCGAATAGGGCTAGTTCGTGGAGTGGCTGAGGCATAGATCGATCGGCATTGGGCCTAGGTACTTGGCTGATCAGATTAATAAATCTGCCTTTGCCCCAGCCAGTGCAGGAACTTCATAAGCCGAATGGGACTAGTTCGTGGAGTGGCTGAGGCATAGATCGATCGGCATTGGGCCTAGGTACTTGGCCGATCAGGTTAATAAATCTGCCCTTGCCCCAGCCAGTGCAGGAACTTTATAAGCCGAATGGGACTAGTTCGTGGAGTGGCTGAGGCATAGATAGATCGGTATTGGGCCTAGGTACTTGGCCGATCAGATTAATAAATCTGCTCTTGCCCTAGCTAGTGTAGGAACTTCATAAGTCGAATGGGACTAGTTCGTGGAGTAGCTGAGGCATAGATCGATCGGCATTGGGCCTAGGTACTTGGTCGATCAGATTAATAAATCTACCCTTGCCCCAGCCAGTGCAGGAACTTCATAAGCCGAATGGGACTAGTTCGTGGAGTAGCTGAGGCATAGATTGATCGACATTGGGCCTGGGTACTTGGCCGATCAGATTAATAAATCTGCCCTTGCCCCAGCCAGTGCAGGAACTTCATAAGCCGAATGGGGCTAGTTCATGGAGTGGCTGAGGCATAGATCGATCGGCATTGGGCCTAGGTACTTGGCCGATCAGATTAATAAATCTGCTTTTGCCCTAGCCAGTGCAGGAACTTCATAAGCCGAATGGGACTAGTTCGTGGAATCATTCGATCGACATCTGGCCTTTTGGCGTTTAGAATTAATGGCGTCGCCTCGGGGGCACTGCATACATTAAGGATAAATAGGGTGAGTTCGCGCCAGTGATTCCACATATTTTTATTCAGACTTGATTTAAACTAGCCTGGGACAAGTGCGAATGTCAAACAGCTGTTCTTCAACAACAAAGGAGAAGGACGGACATTGACTGAGTTAGACACTGCAATGAATCGCAGTAGCAAGCCTATGCGTACGGGAGGAAGGGCGTCCAAAGAACGGGAAAGGCGTCACCCCTTAGTCATCGAAGCAGATCACTCCGAAAGGAGAAGCAGCAACGGGGAAGCTCCCCGCGATCGCGACCGAGAAGTGAGCCTGATGTGATGCCACGACCGTTGATTTTCGCAGTTTTTGTGGGAAATAAATCGATGACGGAGGCAGATTCCATCATTAACGACCCAGGTTGTAGCAGTTGAGTTCGCTTGACAAATCTTTCCACCGAAGGTCCAACAGTCGATGGTTGGATGACAAGATTTTGAAGTATTTCGAGAAGGCATCCATGGAGCAGTGAAGGGGCTGTACATTGCTTATGAGGTCGGCATGCGTCTACGTACCGCGCGGCGGGAAATAGAGAAGAAGGATGAACGAATATGTAGTTTGAAGGTTCACGCGAAAAAAGCCGAGCGTGAGCTCAGGGAACTTAGAAAGGCTCAAACCGTCGAGCCTCACACGGCAGGTCTCTTTAATCCAGTCGTGGACGAAAGGGTGACCCAACAGCTATTAAGTCAAGTGATAGCCGATAGGGAGACGGCAAGCATGTTTGCCGTGGAAAATGCAAGGACCATGGGATATGAACAAGGCTTTCATGCGGGCCGGAAGATTGGGATCGACAAAACCAAGGAGAAGCTTGCAAAGGAGGTTTGCCGAAATGAGAACCGGGGGTTTAGGCACGGTTGGATTGAGGCGCTTCAGGCCGCGGAGACTCTCCGAGCGAAGGGTTTTGATTTGGCGTTGCCGCTGTACCAGCGTGAGCATTTTCCCTTTTCTGCTTTTGAAAACGAAAACAGTGACGATGAAGGAGACGCCAAATAAAAATTATGTAAACACATTGTAATGCTGAAAACGCAGATTGCATTAAAAACTATGTAATCATTGGTTGATTGAATAAAATATTTTGTTTTCAATGTTTGTGTTTCTTTATAATTTTGGTTCGGCATATATATGTTTGCATGTTTCCTGCTTTATTGTATATATGTTTCCATTTCAAATGTATATATGCCCTAATGTGCCAACAGTTTTTGCCGACTCGCCATAACAGAGCGTTCTTAAATATTTATTTAGCATACGTCATTCGTCGATGGGGCTTCGAATCCGGAGTCCATATTCGGCCCATAGTGATATCCGCGAAGGGCGCTCCGAATCCGGAGGCTTTGTCGGCCCAAAGGCGTCATGCGCCGATAGGGCTCCGAATCCGGAGTCAATGGCCAATCGCGACATCCACGAAGGGCGCTCCGAATCCGAAGGCTTCGTCAGCCCATAGGCGTCATGCGCCGATGGGGCTCCGAATCTGGAGTCTTTATTTGGCCAATCGTGACATCAACGAAGGGCGCTCTGAATCCGGAGGCTTTGTCAGCCCACATGCGTCATGCGTCGATGGGGCTCCGAATCTGGAGTCTTTATTTGGCCAATCGTGACATCCACGAAGGGCGCTTCGAATCCGGAGGCTTTATCGGCCCACAGGCGTCATGCGTCGATGGGGCTCCGAATCCGGAGTCTATTTGGCCAATCGCGACATCCACGAAGGGCGCTCCGAATCCGGAGGCTTTGTCGGCCCAAAGGCGTCATGTACCGATGGGGCTCTGAATCCGGAGTCTTTATTTGGCCAATCGTGACATCCACGAAGGGTGCTCCGAATCCAGAGGCTTTGTCGGCCCACAGGCGTCATGCGCCGATGGGGCTCCGAATCCGGAGTCTATTTGGCTAATCGTGACATCCACGAAGGGCGCTCTGAATCCAGAGGCTTTGTTGGCCCAAAGGCGTCATGCGCAGATGGGGCTCCGAATTCGGAGTCTTTATTTGGCCAATCGTGACATCCACGAAGGGCGCTCCAAATCCAGAGGCTTTGTCGGTCCAAAACAATATTGAATTGGACTACGAAATCAGTAAACAGAAAGCTTTGCATTACACAATTAGAAAGCGTACATGGTGAATCATTCTCCACAGGTCAGGTTTAATGATAGAATTTGCGCAAGTGCGTTAAATTCCAAGATCGTGGCAGACTCCTTCCTGACATGTCTTTGTGCCAATATGCCCCTACTCCTGCGATCGAATCAATTTGATAGCGGCCGTCCCAGTTTGGACCCAATTTTCCGTCCGCCGGCTTCTTGGCAGCTGGAAGTACCTTCTTCAGGACAACTCTCCTGGTGTGTAGCGGCGCAGCTGAACACATTGATTATATGACTTGGCAAGCTGCTGCTAGTATCGCGCCATGGACGCAAGGGCACGGTCTCTTTGTTCTTCGATCAGAATAAATCCAAAGCCAACATCATGTCATTTCAGCCCAAATCAAAAACTTGCGATTTCAGGGTTGGGTGGCCGATTTCCAAGGATATGACGGCCTGGGTTCCAAAGCATAGAGCAAACGGCGTTTCCCCAGTGGATCGCCTCGGTGTAGTTCGATGAGCCCACAATACACTCGGCAATTCTTCGACCCACTTGCCTTTAGTTTTCTCTAGCCTCTTCTTGATGCCATCCAAGATAGATTTGTTAGAGGCTTCAGCCTGACCATTGCTTTGGGGATAAACCGGCGTGGAAAAGTAAGGCCGGATACCGTACTTGCTGCACAACTCTCGGTAGATGCCACAATCGAATTGGGTGCCGTTGTCTGAGATCAGTGCTATTGGAATGCCGAATCGTGTTATTATGTTTTTCCAAACAAAACGCTTTATGTCAGTATCTCGGATATGCATTAGTGCCATCGCTTCTACCCATTTTGTAAAATAATCTATTGCGACAATAAAAAATCACTTGTTACCCGGGGCGAGCGGTAGTGGTCCGACTATGTCAAGTCCCCATTGGGCGAACAGCCAGGGACTAGTGATAGAGCTCAACTCTTCAGTAGGTAGATGGGTTAACGGGGAAAACTTCTAGCACTGTTCACATTTTTTCGCATAGCATTCGGCATCAGATCTCATTGTCGACCAATAATACCCCTGTGTTATAGCTCGATGGGCCAAAGTGCGCCTGCCAAAATGTGCGCCGCAACTGCCTTCATGTACTTCGGCCAAAAACTCTTCAACTTTGTTTGGATACACGCATTCTAGGTATGGGCCGGAAAGGGACTTTTTGTAAAGCTTTCCTTGCAGATCCAAGTAGTAACGCAGGGCTTTGTTTCGCAGCTTGTGCGTTTCTTTCTTGTCCTCTAGGAGCTGTTCAGTAGACAAGAATGCGGCGATGGAATCCATCCAACTCGATCCCGATTCTATGATATTGACCTGGACTTCCTCCGAAGGACCAATGCTTGGCTCCGGGATAAAACCCACCTCAATGGTCCGTTTAATTTCTGAGTTGATGGCAGAGGCTAGGCAGGCCAGCGCGTCTGCATGCGTGTTCTGATCACGTGTTATCTGATTCAATTCATGATGGTCAAATTTCGCTAGCAAAGAGTTAGCCGTTTTCATGTAAGCTGCCATCCGGTCATTTCTTGCCGCGTACTCCCCCTTTAGCTGATTGATCACCAGTTTTGAATCACAAAATACAAGCAAACGCCGAGCACCCAGAACATTCGCATTCCGCAAACCGGCGAGAAGGGCTTCGTATTCAGCTTTGTTATTTGATGCTTCGAAGTCGAGCTTGACAGCCTGCTCAATTACTGCGCCGTTGGGAGCCATGATTACAACTTTGACTCCACTGCCCCGCTGGTTGGACGATCCATCACAATACAACTGCCAAATGTCCCCTACATAAATTCTCCAGTTCGGCTTCGATCGAACTTCATCAGACTTGAAGTCGGCAAGACCCCCAGTGAATTCGGCAACGAAGTCGGCAAGCACCTGCCCCTTGATTGAGGTTCTAGGTAGAAACTGAATATCATATTGACTGAGTTCAAGAGCCCACTTTGAAACACGTCTTGATGCTTCTGCACTGCGTAGTACTGATCGGAGGGGATAATCAGTTAGTACCCCAATGTTGTGCCCCTGGAAGTAATGCATCAATTTTCTTGCCGCCGTGACCAGAGCTAGGATGAGTTTTTCCAACAGAAGGTAGCGTGTTTCGGCATCAACCATTGCTTTGCTCACATAATACACTGGCCATTGTTCCCCCAGCTCTTCCCTTATCAATACGGTGCTGACAGCCCGGTCGGAAACTACTAGATACAAAATGAGCGGGTCACCAGTAGAGGGTGTTGTCAGGAGTGGTACTGAGCGGAGGTAGGTCTTAAGGCCGTTGAAAGTGGCTTCGCATTCGGCGGACCATTCAAAAGCCTTGCCCTGCCGTAGTGTATGAAAGAATTGTCGGTAGCGATCTGTGGACCGACTGATGAACCTGTTGAGTGCGGCGGCCATCTCCATCAACTTTTGAACCACTTTTACTGAACGAGGGGAGCTAAGCTCCAGGATTGCTGTGATTTGCCTTGGGTTGGCTTTGATTCCTCTGTGGTTGATGATGTAACCCAAGAATTTGCCAGAGCCGATACTAAACGCACATTTGGAAGCGTTCAGCTTCATTCCATATTTGCGTAGGATGCCGAATGTTTCTTCCAGATCGGCAATGTGATTCTGCTCTTCCTTGGACTTGACCACCATATCGTCAATGTACACTTCCATAGTGTTGCCGAGTTGTTCCTTGAACATGGTGGTGACTAATCTCTAGTAGGTTGCCCCCGCATTCTTCAGCCCAAAAGGCATAACCTTGTAGCAATAGGTTCCTCTTGGGGTGAGGAATGCAGTTTTGTCTTGGTCCTCTTGATCCATGGCAATTTGATGGTAGCCTCTGTAGGCATCGAGGAAGCTCATGCGCTAATGACGTGTTGTGGCATCTACCAGTTGGTCTATCCTTAGGAGAGGAAAACAATCTTTGGAGTAGGCTTTGTTTAGGTCCGTGAAATCAACACAGACTCGCCAGGTCCCATTCTTCTTCTTCACAACCACAGTATTAGAGAGCCATGTAGGGTAGGTCACTTCCCTGATTGCCCCGGCCTCAAGCAACCAATCAACCTCTTCAACAACTGCGGCGGTGTGCTCTGCGGCTAATCGCCGGCTTTTCTGAATGATCGGCTTGCATTTAGGGTCAACATTTAAACGGTGCTGCGAAACAGACGGATTTACACCCGGCATCTCATGTGGAGTCCACACAAATACATCAAGGTTGCCGATCAGGAAGGTAATTAGTTCCTGTTTGTCGGCTTGATTGAGAGAGGCACCGACCATGAAGAACCTGTCTGGGTTGCTGTTGATTTCAACTCGATCTGGGTCTTTCGTGGCCTTTTCACTCAGCAGCCGCCCAACATCATCGAGGCTCTCCAAATCTGGTACCTCAATGGAATTTACTTGCAACTCCTTCAGCGTCTTTTCAGCAAGGACATAGCAAGCTCGCGCCGACTTCTGTGAACCACGGATTTGCTTAATGCCGCGTGTTGTCGGGAAGCGAAGCAGTTGATGATAGGTGCTTGGTATAGTCTGCATAGTATGCAACCAAGTCCGCCCCATGATGAGATTATATGGCGATGGTAGCTTCACGACCAAGAACTCCACATCCACTGTTCGGGAGCCCGCTCTGACGAGTAGTGTGATTTTTCCCAACGGGTATTCTGGATTGCCGTTGAAGCCGAAAAGTGGATAAGGGGCCGGGGATAGGTCCAATTTAGAGAAGCCGAGTTTGGTGAATGTTTTGTGGTACATAACCTCCGATGTGCTCCCCAGGTCAATGAGTACGCGCTCAACTGCGAATCGGTTTATGCGTAACTCAATTACCAAGGGATCGATGTGGGGAAGTGTCACACCGGCCAAAACTGAATCATCAAAAGAAATGCTTGCAGCTTCATGGGGCCGTTTAACCGGAGTTAGTTGATTTGGAGGACCAGGGTTTGACTGAATCATTGTAGACACCCCATTTTTGACTGCCCTCAAGACTTGGGCGTTACTGATGGTTTGCATGGTGGAGAAAGTGTGCAGGGCAAAGGTTCAGTTTATTCGGCAAGGGGAGAGACAAATCTCAACTTCACACCCCATGTTGGACCAAAGCTATTTTGGATGGTTTTCATACCTTAAAACCCTCTCTTTCAAAACATTTTTGAAATAAAGTTTCTTCAATGTTCCGAGGCTCACATTTTGTCAAATAATGAGCTTTTCGATAAACCGAGCAAGGACAAAGTGGAGATGAATGAAAGAGAGATGAAATCTTTGAAAAATCTTTCAAAACACCTTACTTAGGGGTTTGAAGTTGAAGAGAAGAGGAGAAGAGGGGAGAAACCAAGTTAGAGAAGAAGTTCGACATGAATCTGGGTAGAAGAGGGACGAGCAGTCCTCGCTAAATCACCCAGTCTCTAGTCTCCTCCATATGACTCCTCCTTCCCCTCCGTCCAGAGCGTCGTCGGCTCCAACGCCGACCTCGACCACCTCAACCTTAGCTCCTGCCACCGCTATGGTATCACTGTCACCAACACCGGCGATGCCTTCTTCACCGATTCAACTCTTGCTGCTGCTGCTGCTGCTGCTGCTGCTGCTGCGACGTGGCTCCAGCACGGACCTCGACCACGTCGATTTCAAGTTCTCATTGGCTTGGCCGAACTCCTCAAGTCTTCTGTAAAGTTTTCCCAGTAGTTGGCGGCAGATGAGAGGGGATGTGCAAGGCCCACACATGAGGTAAATAACATTGCCTAGAGGCCTCATGTAAATACCATCTTCACGGAGGTTCGGAAGAAGAGAGCGTGCATAAAGCGATGCATAACTGCACAAATTCAACTAGAGTTAAAAACAGTAACTGAAGGAAAGTATCAAATCCCAATGTAGGGACTGCAAAAACCTGTACTGCTACCAAAGAACAGAATTTCATTTATTTTCCTTCAAAACAGTCCGAGATGTTTCTGTTTCCTAAGAAAATGAAATATTGAAATTCAATGTTTCCATCAAAACATACTGAAATGCACCAAAATACACCAAACTATACACAACATATCATAACGTTGAGGATAAATAGATCGACCACTGCCATTAGAGATAGAGAGAGATTTAGGATTTTTTGAAATTGAGAACCTTCTCAATTTATAATATTCTCAATTTTAATCATGAAAAAATCGAGAAAATTCTCAAAATTAATAATTATAAATTTCTTAGTTCTGATAGTTTTGATAATATCTCAGTTCATACTAGAAAAAAAATTGAGAAATTTTCTAATTTTGATAATTATAAATTGAGAACATTCACAGTTTTGAAATTGTAAACATTCTCAGTTTTGGGATTAAAGGGCAAAACGTCTTTTTACCTGTACATGAGACTTATTGGTTCAATTTTTTTTTTATAGAATCTAAGCTACCACCAAATGTGTAGATAGGACTTTTAAGTAATTAACTCTATATTAATTGATGCATATAATATTATTGTTTGATTAATGTTACTACTGATAGTAGGAGAGCAAGAGCGAGTGTCCTCCTCAATATAAATGAGATTTGTTGTTTACAGTTCTTTCACTATCCTTCCGTTTCTCTTACCATTTTTTTTTTTTTTGGCGTATATTTTAACACATTATTTTATTTAAGTCGTAATTATTTTATTTTGATCATATTATTTTTTTATTAAAATTACTTCAAACTCAATTTATATTTTATATTTTTTTATAAAAAATGAAAAAATAGTAATTTTAAATATACTC
The DNA here is from genome assembly GCA_022316695.1 of Camellia oleifera. Classification (NCBI taxonomy): domain Eukaryota; kingdom Viridiplantae; phylum Streptophyta; class Magnoliopsida; order Ericales; family Theaceae; genus Camellia; species Camellia oleifera. The sequence goes on along the minus strand of CM039308.1, from coordinate 96,147,990 downwards.
TTACTTTGTCTTCTCTCTACTCATTTATTATAATTTATATCTATATATAATATTATTATAATTATAAGACGTTATCTTATTGAGGTTAAAAGTTATAATTTTCTTTTCATCTTTTTGATTTTATTTAAAATTTAAAATTTAGATATTTTCTTAAATTATGTTATCATAATTGAATTGAGATCAGTATTTAATCTTTAATCACAAAATAAAATTTTAAATTTAAATATTTCTTAAATTATGTTACTATAATTAGAAAGAGATAAATATTCACATTTGTTATAATGATGTGCCATAATATTATTGGTCTAAACAATATATATTATTAAATTATTAATCGCTATTAAAAGTTTATATTTTTATTTTTTGTTATTTTTCACTATTAATAGTTTATATTTTTTTTTGTCATTTTTGGTTTTAAATTTTATAATATTTTTATGTCCTAAACTAGGACTTGAATAATAATTTTTTTAATACAATATATATATATATATATATTTTAACAAAAGTCAAAAACATTAAGAAAATGAATAACTTTTAAACACATGTCCAACATAGTAGATTCTGTTAAATTTTTTTAATCTCAATTTTAATTAAACAAATTAAAATTAAAAAAATAAATTTTTTTAACTTAAATAGTTAAGAAGTGACTTTTGCTAAAATCAAATAGAAACATTAATTTTCTATTAAAAGTGAAGGTTAATGAAACTTGTTTTTTCATATAATAAAAAAATGAGAGTTACACGTGATAATTTATTATTCCAGAAATGCTAGGTGTCATTGAGTGTATAGCTAGCAATGCTCTTTGTAATTTAATAAAGGATACATAATTTAAGGAATGAATATTTAACTCATTCCAATTATAGTAGTAATATAATTTAAGGAATAATCCATATTTGAAATTTGATTTTAAGAACATAAATTAATTTATAGACCAATAATAGTGTGACACATATTAACAAAAATAAAACAAAATAAAAAAAATAAGAAAAAAGAATTGCAAATTTCAGCCTTGAAAAAATCACAACGTTTTTTTAATTATAATAATATATAGATATAGATGTGTTAGCCAATAGCATTTTTCAAAATTATTTTTTAATTCAAAATTTACAAAATTTAGTAGAAATTTTGGAGTTACCACAAGGAATAATTAGTATTTTTATAATTATTACATTAAATTATTTTTAATTTTATGCATGTTTAATCTCTCTTGAATTTATTTATTTCCAAAATAAATTACATGCATACCAATAGGAATATATACTTTCCTTTTGAAAGTCATAAATTATGGAATAATTGAATTTTATTTTTATAGTTAAATTAGAGTTAAGCATTAAGAGATTTTTAAATTGTATAAAAATAAAAAAAATTAAGAAATTTGGTATTAAATTTTGGAGCTCTCATAATTTTCCTAGTTAAAAACACCTTTGGTATAATATATAGTATAGATAGATAAATATTAAGGAAAATGAGATTTTTAATTAAAAAAAAGCTTTTTAAGAGCATCACCACCAAAATTTTCAAAATTTGGTGTACCAATTTTTTTTTTAAAGCTTAGGTGACAAATTGATATATATCAATTTGACATAGAAACTCTTTATGTGATATGTCAAATCTATTATTCTATTATTTTTTTAAAAAAATATATTTTATTGGGCGGACTCAACATTTGACATCAATATGGAGCATGTCAAACTTGTCATGTTAAGTTCATACCAAACGCCAACTCAATATTTGACATATCGGGTGAACTTTATTCAAACTAGTGGAGTCCAAAACATAAAGTGGGATCAATGTTTTATGGGATCAATGCACTTCTTAAAGGAAAATGCCCTAGACCCCCACTGGAGGTGACCCCCAATGGACTGTGATTGATCTGTTTTTCTTTTTCTTCTTTTTTTGTTTTTTTTTTTTTTTTTATCAAATTACCAACCCCCACGTGTGCGTGGGGCTACTCAAAGTTGCTTCTTAAAAATAAAATTTATTATTTTAAACCAATCGCAATCTAGATATTGATCACACTACAAAAATATATGAACACATTCAATTATTTTTTTCCCCTAAATCAGCATTTCAATGCAGCTTCAAATAAACATATCCCACTCCATAAAAAGAGACAACGGGCCATTTTGAAAACACAAGTTAAAAATAAAAAATCAACTTTTTAAATCATTTTATGTCACATCACTTTTTATATAAAATAGTAAAAAAAAATTTAAAAAATTTAAAAAATTAAATTTTAACCATCTTTCACAGAACACCCCCAATGCCTACACATATTTAAAATTAAAACTTGTTCACACTATAAAATCATGTGAACACATCCATTTTTCTTTTTAATGAGCATTTCAATGTACTTTCAAAAGTATGATATAACATAATAAACCTATCTCAGTCCAAAAAAGAGACGATGTCTACACATTTAAAATTACTTAGGAGAACCATCCCCAATCATTCCCACAATGCTGCATCTTCAATGAGAACCAGAAGGTGCCCCCATTCCACCCGTGTTACTGCAAAATGCACATCGATGCATTAAAAATCACACATTAAAGTATGAGCAGCAGCAGGCAACAACAAACTGACCCCCAAAGCACATAATGAATATGAGCACAACATGGAAAATCATACAACAAAAATACATAAATGAACATCTAAACCTCACCATGAATTAATGCAATGTTATGATTGACAAAGTCAACTATCTATTTGGCATAGCATCCTTTATGTAAGAATTTGACAAAATGGTTTAAGAACTTGAATAACATGGATTATAATGACATTATATGTTCATAAACAATAGATTAAAAACGAAAGAGGAAGAAAATTACCTACTTGTGGCAAGCTTAACTTGAACAATCAGCTTGTCAAGTTTTTCCAAATTTTCAAGCATCAAGTTAATTTAATTGCAGTTCGTGGGAAAAAAAATGCTAAGGAAGAAGCTAAAGAGATGATGAACTTACAGCACTATGCCATCGTAGGACTGGAAAATAATTCCATCAGGTAGATAATATTCGGTAGAAAACGGCTTCACACTCAAACCGAGTACTCCTCTCTTGATGCGCTTGGAGACACAAAACTGATGAACAACAAGCACAGAACGGTGACGTGCAGCAGCATACTCAAGTCCCTCCCATATCAGGCAAAACATTTCATCATGTAAGTGAAAGAAGAGTAGTGGAAAACATCGATCATCCCTTAAAACCAACAAAACTTGTTTCAATGCCCAAAAATGGATACGACCGCAAAAATATTTTTTCTCATTGAGATCATACGCGTGAATGATGTCATCTCCTCCAACCCAATAAAGGGTATGACCAGCCAATGCTGGACCGCAATATGGAGATATGAGCTCAAATTTTTCATCCACCACATCCCACGAATCTTGACAAACATGATAAGCATACAACCCGCGCTCACACAGTGATCCAACAATAATGATTTTTTCATTATGCATGGGTAACAGAAACAAATACATAGAGGGCACACGGAAGGAAGGTTGCTTCAATGGCTTCCATTCATTATTGGAAGCATCAAACACTTCCGCCCACGCCTCTGAACTACAGTTGGTGCTAGAACCACCCCAGGGCTTAGTGCCTCCAAAGACATAAATTTTCCCATCAATAGCCACAGCTTTACCACCACTTCGGCGGCTAATCATGGGAGGAGCTACCTCCATGCCTTTTTGAATATCTGAAAGGTCCCAATACTTGACTTTGTGACTACCTCGTTCGGACCCAAACCAGTATACAACCGATCCCAATGTAGTCCAGAAACAACCAAGTGCCATATTAGGGGTCTCACACACCGGGGTGAGCGGTGTGGAGAAGAACTCCTCCATCTCCTCTACTTTCCCTCCACTAATAAACATGCCAGATATCTTCTTAAACAGATAGGCTCTTCTCTTGGCTTCTTTTTCCATTTTCTTGACATTTTCTTTGTCACAGAGCCCAAGGATAGATGTTGCTTCATTGAGGTTGATTATATACCAACGCGTTTTTTGTTCACCAGAAGCTTCGGTTGTTCTCACACAAAGACACACCGAGGATGACGATGGATTTGATACTTCCATATTGAACCCTTCCATTTCTTTCGCTGCTTTCAGTAGTAAGGAAATGACCCAAGTAAGTTCTATTGAAGGGAAAAACAATTGTAATTGTAATTGTGGTCGTGGTCGTGATCGTGGTCGTGAAGATTATTTTGTTACCAGCTTTAAATTATTATTATTATTTTTATTTTATAATTTCCCATAATAATTATCAACAAAGCAGCAAAACAAAATCAAACCGGAAAAGGAAATCGGAGGGAATACCTGCGATGCGAGGAGATCTGATCTGCAGGGATCGATGAGTTCTGAACAGATCAGCCGGTGACGAGTTCACCGATAACTGAGAAGAGAGCGCTGGTGCTCTGCCGCTTAGAACAACTCCCCCTTCTACTTTTCACCGTGGCACCAAACGGAGGCAGAGAGAGAGATGGAGTTGCAGCGCAACTGTGATGTCTTTTTGGAATTCAATCACTGATTTGGTATTTATAGGATTGTTTTGGTAACTCTTGGGCAAAAAGTTTAGGGATAAATTATATTATTAGGTTTGGTTAAAACCTGAATTGCTCTTATAATTTTGAAAATTATATTTTACTTTTTAAAGTTTTTAATTTTATAAGAAATATTTTTTTTATTAATAAATTATCAAATTAATTAATAATTTTTAATAATGTTAGAAATATATTTTAATTAATAATTTAAGTAATTTTATTATTATAGAGGAAAGTAATTATGAAATTCATTTTTTGTTAATTTTATTAAATAAAAAATATTAACAAGGAGATATTTATAATTTTTCAAACCACAGGGGATAATCTGTACTTTAAGAAAATCTCAGGAGTGTATTGTAATTTATCCAAAGTTTAGAAATTGTAGTCCAACAATTAGGCACCGTTTGATAGAACTTTCAAAATATAATTATACACTCACTTTTGAGTGTAGTATTTGCTTAGCGTTTTTAAAAATTAATTCCACATTTACTTTTGAAAACACTTTGCAAGGCGAAAAAATTTGGGCTAACCGGTCATCCCACCGATTGACTGGAATAGTGTTCGATTTTTTTATTTGCACCTGTTATTTTTATATTATAAAAAAAATATTTGCAAAATTCTTTTTAAAATTTTTTATGAATTTTGAATAGAATTTTGAGTTGTGTATTTGGTAATGAGTTGTAAGTTTTTGTATTAAATATCATTTATCACATCACTCAATTCAAACTCTTTTTAAAATTCATAACGAAACAGATTTTTTACGCTCAAATCACAATTCTAAAACTCACAAATTCAAAATATAACTCTATTCTCAAATCATAATTTCAAAACTCTACCAAACACTACCTTAATTTTTCTTTATATCTTTTTATATATTTTTGTATAAAAATTTAAAAGATCAATTAAAATAATAGTTAATTCTTCACTTCATCCGCTTCTTCTTCTTTCTTTTAAAAAAAAAATAAACTTGTTACTTAAAAAAATTGATATGTAGAGCTAATTTATATCTATCTACATATTATATAAGTAAGGATAATTACAAATACACCCCCTGAGATTTGTAATACCCCCAAAATAATACCATAGAGATAACCCAAGCATAATCAACAATTACGTAAATCAGAGTGTAAGTAATCATTTCATTATATAAAGTTGATAATGGCCCTATTTGTCAGCACTTATTTTCAGCTTTCAGCTTAATTTAAGCTGTTTTGATATGTTTGGTTTAGCTTATGCTTATAGCTTATAGCTTTGTGGAAGTCAGAAATCAGCTTATTCTGTGAGCTGGGCTGGATATGCTTTGAGAATAAGCTGGAAATCAGCTTAAGCTGAAAGTTATAAGGTATAAGTTGTTTGGGCATAAGCTATAAGCAGTCTCCCACAGCTCTGCCAAACAGGGCCAATACAAAAGGGTTTAACACAAACAAATTCCCTTCGGGCTTACATCTTTCCAAGACATTATTTGGTTAAAAACAAAAGAGAGTCATAAGCTCTATACATTTAAAGCCCTTGGCTTGAATAAACATTTACACACAAAAATAATCAAATAGAGCCTTCAGCTCCTAAGTTCCCTCCCTTGCTATATCCTTGGAGGAAACACATCGCCAGTACTTGAAAATAGTTTCCCAAGTAGGGTGAGCCAAAACCCAGTAGAGATAGACTAACACAATATATGAGGTTTAACTAAGATATAAGTGCTAGATAAATGTTCCACATTCATAACCAACTCACATTCTTTCCATAATCATTTAATACTAACACCCATATCCCAATCCATTTCCATCTATCATTTTTAATTCAATTTATGAGTCAAGTCCATTGTCATCTAAACACACCAAATGAAATTAAATTTCATTGATTAACACTTTAACAACATCTATTATTCAAACACTTCAACATTTTGCCATTTTACGGAATTCTCATCCAAGGGAACCGGCACCCATATATACACATGATTTCAAGTTTTGCCATTTTACGGAATTTTCATCCGAAGGAACAGGCACCTATATATGCACAAGATTTCAAGTTTTGTCATTTTATGAAATTTTCATCCGAGGGAACCAGCACCCATATATGCACATGATTTCAAGTTCCACCATTTTACGAAATTTTCATCCGAGGGAACCGACACCCATATATGTACAAGATTTCAAGTTTTGCCATTTTATGGAATTTTCATCCGAGGGAACCGGCACCCATATATGCACAAGATTTCAAGACTTTCACCCTGGACACTCCAGCCAACTTAATTATAAATGGAGTACATCCACTATCTCCTTCCAAACAATAGTACATATGCAATGTATTAAAAGTATCGTCATATACAATGACTATCTATGATACATATCCAACATCTCAATCATGCCATCATATTCAATGAGGTAAATTAAACGATAGGTTTCAATTCACCTAATCCACATACAGTTTCTACAACAATCATGGATATCCTCCACCAATAGCCCAAAACAGATATTTCTAAACAGATATACAATCTTTTAAACAGATAATTTATCAAATTTTCTTAACTGAGTGATTTAACAAATCCAACTACACCATTCACTCATGCACCCTCCCAATTGCATATTTCACATATCTATTTCATCATTTATACAAAATAATTTATTTAACTCAAATTATGGCAAATTTTTCCTTTTCAAAATATTAACCCCAAGGCCAAATTTCACCATTTTAACCTATATAACCTTATATTCAATACCCCATATATGTATTCATGGAGCCCAATATAAAAACCCCTCTTTCAATTTTGTGAATCCAAATCCTTCACCAAAAACCTTCTCAAATCCCACCATTTGTGCATAACAACAAATACCTAGGCTAAAAACCATATCGATGTGTAGAAGCTCAAATGAGAAGAAGAAGAAGATCCTCAAAGATGACCAAACTCGATTTTGCTCGAATGAAATGGAAGCCCCTACAATGCTCTATCTTTTTAATAAAGGGACTAGGGTTGAGAGATCCCCAAATCAAGGTGTATTTGTAGAGAGAGAGAGTGTGTGCCGGATTAGGGTTTTAGGATGAAAAGAAATCAAAAAGTCAAGTAAAATATCTCTGCTGTGAGCTGATAAACGCGGTCTTCGCTTGAGCAAAAGAGTTGTTGCTCGAGCGACTAGATATAACAAATGACCTCGCTCGAGCGCAAGAAGTGTCGTTCGAGCGTAAAATGCAAAGCTTCGGTCTACCGTAGACGCACACGCATGCTCGAGCGCAACAACCCTGCTAGAGCGAAGGAACAGATAACACAAGCTCGCTCGAGCGCAAGAAACCTCGCTCGAGCGAAAGACTCCATCTTCCCCAAAAAGCAAATGTGAATATGTCACAGTGTTTTGCACTTTTTTGCAAATGTGAAATACAAATGTGAATGTGGTTATGTGAATGTGAATGGTTACGTTTATGTGATGGTGAATGTGAAATTGGATGTGATTGTGAATGACATAACAGGTTTGGTTGTATACGTGTTATGCCCAAAATGGAAATGCGAATGTATGACTGTATTGTGTACTATTTTTGCGAATGTGAAATACAGATGTGAATGTGAATTATTATGTTTATATGATAGTGAATGTGAAATAGGATGTGATTGTGTTTGTTAGAACAGGTTTTGTTGTCTACACTTAATAGCAAGATTGTGGTGCCGAATGTGTAACAGTTTTGTGCACTTTTCTTACTGAGTGGGAAAAAGAGGAATGTGAATGTGTTTGTGTAAATGATATTGCCAAATTTAATGTAATAAGGAATCTTGATTGGCTTTGACAATTTAATATGTCAAGAATTTGCTGTAATTTAACATTGACTAACCGGTTGCACGACAACTTGTCAGACGGAGACAATAACAACACCACCTATGTTACAAAAAAAATGTCTTCTCACATACAAGGCCAGCGTGCAACACATTTTGTCTAACGTATTTTGCAGGTCTGAAACATACGTTTGCATGACCAAATAAGTAAACATATAACAGCAACATATGAATGAGACAGTGTGAAAGAAAAATTAGCTGAATGATCAATTGTAAACAGTGTCTTCACTTATTCAAATCTGTCACCAATTGGCTTTGATACATGCTGCTACGATAATACGATGCTGCTGTTCAAAACAGATTACAAAAGTGAATGCTAAATGCCTATTACTAAATTGGTTCTTTACATGTCTTTCAGTTGTGGCTGCCCGTGCGCCCACATCGACCGCACCTAATCTGACTTAGTTTCTCTCTCCGAGATGGTATTCGATTCTTCTTGGGTCGTCCTGGAGAACGTTTAACTGCCGGTGGATATATGATGAAGTCGTCTTCCGAGAAGGAGGGTTTGTCAACTGTTGGTATTGGCTGAATGTATCAAGAATAAGCGGCTTTATACTGATCAATAGTGAAAAATTGTTCAACAAATGTACTGAAATCCCTTCCACTACTCTGTATTGCAACCACCGCATGTACACATGGGAATCTGTGCAATTGCCACTGGAAGTAAGAACATGAACGCTTGCCAACGTTTACCAACATCGTCGGAAATGAATGGATCTCATATATGTCTTCATTTGACTGGCTAACAATCCATATGCAACCAGTGGAGTACGCCTCCCTAACACGGCTTTCCATTTTCGGACAAAGTAACCCATTCCAATTAGTAGCCAAAACTTTACGCTCAGCCCTCATAGTCATTATTTGATTTCTGATTGTATCAATCAACCTTGTGATTGAATAATTACGGGCATCAAGTATCCATTCATTAAACGATTCTGCAGCGTTCGAGGTCATCTCCCCATACCATTTGCCCCTGTTCACATTATAAAAACATAATGAAAATACTATCACATATTGGGTACTTGCAATGTTAGCACGTGTAAGTCTCATACGAACCTGAAATATGCATTGGCCCAATGCTTCGGTGGCATATCTTCTAAGAAATTATTTATTCCAGATCGTCCTGTTCCTTTTAGCTTCTTCCAATGCTGCTGAAACGAAGTCTCGGTTGGAGTATACGCACATTCACGCAACTTCGCCATTAAACCAAAACGTACAGAGTTGTCAACCCATCGTAATTTGTCCTTCAAATTTGCTTGGAGATGTTGTAAGCAATACGCATGGTGTGCAGATGGGAATACAGCAAGTAAGGATTCAAGCAGCCCAATATTACGGTCCGATACGAAAGTTAATGTGCGAGCACTACTAACAACCTTTGTCAATTGCTGTAAAAACCAAGTCCAATTTGCAGTTGTTTCAGAGTCAACAATAGCAAAAGCTAATGAGAATAAACCTGCCAGATTCAACAGGTTTACCTTAGATGAAATATTTTTAACAAAGTTTACGTCCACATTAACAATTGTTCACAATTCGAATCACACCACACACAATGTTTGTAAAATAACATTAAATTGGAAACAAACTTGCAATTAGAGATGACCCACTACTGTAGTGGACTTAAAAAAAAAAAGCTTAGCCATAATGTAATGCATTACTATATGGAAGTATAAAGTAATCATCGTAAGAGACATACCTTTGTTGCCATCCTTCCCCGTCGCTGCAAGCAAATTGCCTTTAAATCTCCCTTTTAAAAAAGTGCCATCAAGAAACAATAATGGGCAGATATGGTTGAATCTGTCAATGCAAGCTTTGAATGAAATGAAGAACCGCTTAAATCGGCCGGTAGACTGCTCAAAATCCAAGTTGACATAACTCCCAGGGTTGTAATGCATAACCGCATCCGCGTACAACTTAAGTTGATCAAATGAAGCATGGTAGTCACCATACACTTCGCCTCTTGCCTTCTCCACACCTAACCATGCTACATGGTAACTAACATTAAGGTCGTACTCCTTTTTAAGCTCAAACACGATGTCAGTAGAACGTGTAAGCGGCTTATCACGTAACCGATCACCGATAACATTGCAAACCAATTCAGAGTTAAGGTTGTTATTCTTCCCAATGCGAACAACAGCACCACAACTATGCAAGTTGTTCAACCTCTTCAAGTAAAAATAACCATTGCATGTTTGAACCCTTCCATGTACGAACCATGAACACCCTTTTTGCTCTCGCAATGTGCACACTGCTGTAACCCAAACTGAGTCAGTTTTAACAAATTTGAAGTCAAACCCACACTCAATAGCATATTTGGACAAAACCAAATGGAAAGCAGCAACACCCCCTTTGAAACATTGGCCGACATGACTAATGCCATGTGACCAATCAACTGTCATCAACATTTTCTCACTATGGTGACAATAATTGGCCAACAAATCTACACTACGTTGGGAACCTGTAAATGGTTCACTATCAGGATCCAGATGATTTGCAGACATAGTCCCACTGAATTGAGTACCTCGATTCAAATCATCCACCTCATTTTGCGAGTCAATTACAACGTTGATATGGGTAACGCCAATGGACCTTGCAATGGAAAACATGTTTTCCATGTCCACATCATTACACAACATCACTTGATTCTCGTGACACGGTAATTTGTAAGATATTGAAATCGATGACGGTGTCACATCCACCCACCTATCACATAAATTTTGTATCAAACGTTTTAATGTCAATCCATTACCACCCCTGACAGCAACCGTGGATGAACCGAAGGTGCAAAAAAGCATGATGTCCATATCCTGCACAACAAAATGAATGAAACATTAACCATGGCATACATCCTACAAAAAAACAATCACAAAACAATCACAACGTTGCCCAACCCACATTCAATCACATTCAATTTTATATCTGCACAATGACAACCCAAATTAAATAACATACAAAGAGAAATTAGATTAACGTTAATATACATTCCAATAAATTCCATCAACCGATACAATTTTCACATTCAATTGTAAAAAATAGAAACCAAAGACTTTGCGAAACGAAATGTGACACATATTTCCACAGTAAATACAAGAATCAGACAACACAATACAAAAACCAAGTACTTCTCCATGTGTATGTGAGCTACATTTACATACATTCCAATAGTATTTATAGACAAGCAAATATGACATTGACAAAGAAATAAATGAAACCCAATAATTTTACGGTTCGTAACGTGACACATATGTTTTGAAAAACTAGCACAACTGCAAAACACAAACTAAATACAAACAAATGTAACACAGACCATTACCACATAACAGCCTTCAAATCTATAGAATTGCGCCAATGTAAGGTTGCACCATTTCGCAAAACGCAACAACATTCTCACATTCTCAATTTCTAATCTAATAAGCTATCGTAAAATACTATTACGAAACGAAATGTGACATGTATGTGAACATTATAACACAATATCATTACCACGGAAGTTGATGCAAAATTACCATAACAAAGTCTACCAATGGATTGCTATAATAGATTGCGAAATTCTTACGATATTTGAGGACATTGAAAACAAAACATTCAGAAAAAAACCAAATCAACACTCACCAATTGAATAAGGAGAAAACTTGATCTCCTTCCCTCAAACAATCTGACTCGAAAGCGGCAAGATGAAACAACCAAACCAAAGCAACACTCACCAATTGAAAACCTAACAAACTCCGCGATCATGGCGCATATCACGGCACCAAACAATATGGAAAGAAAACGGTTAACACATTGCAACCTATATAAGGGTATAAAAGTAAACTAATTCAATTAAAACACAATAGATGGGACTTAATGGAATACTTTCTAATTTAAATAGGACTTCAAAATTAATAAGAAATTTCTTAGGACTTAACATAGTATAAGTCTCCCTAATAGGACTTATAAAAAAATTTTCCTTAAATTTATGTATATCAAAATTAATAAGCCAAATATTTTTTTTTTTTATAGATTTAGGATTACACAGTTTCCAAACATTTTTTTAAATATATAATTTAATTTTGTATGTGTTGAATATGGCCCATATTCAGTGTGCTTTATTCAGTTGCATATATATATATATATTTTAAAAATTTATGTCAAAATATTTGGTGTAACATATATTTTATATAAAAAAAATATTTTAAATAAATTAAATACTAATATTAATGTTTTTACTTTTTACTTTCTGAGATTTTATTTTTAAAAAAATTTATACCGTCAAATATTCCACATATTATTATGTACTACAATGATTTTTCAAAATTAGATTTATATAAATTTAAGTTTAGATTTTAAACTATGTAAAAGTGCCACTTTAGATATGATAATTGTTATTATGATTTTTCCCTTAAAATATATTACCATAACTGCAATGTAATATTATTTGAAAATAATTTTTTTGGTTTTGGTATTATTTTCATATAATTCTTAATTTGGGAAAGGAAACCATACACGTGAATCTTTCATTCTAATCTTTCCAAAATTTAAAAGAGAATTTTGAAAATCGTTCCATATTAGTCTTTAGAAGCAATATAATTAAAGAAAATTTGTAAAGCCATTATTAATGAATTAAGTTAAAATTAATTTTATTTTCAACTTGATTTTTGTAGGTGTAGGTTTCCTTTTCCAAATTAAGAATTATTTGCAAATAATACAAAAAAATATTAATTTTTAAATAATACTACATTGCAATTATGGTAACATGATTTAAGAAAAAGATATGGAATGATTAATATGGAAAAAAAAAAATTATATTTTAAATTCTTACATAGAAAGTACATATGTAATACAAATTATTAATAATTAATTATTTGTTTTTATTAAAAATACAGTTATCAGATTTGTTTGGTTTAACTTTTAAAAAAAAAAATTGAGTTTTGTTTTTGTTTTTGTTTTTTTTTTTTGGTCTTCAAATAAATTTTTGTTTTTTTTTTTTTTTTTTTTTTTTTTCATATTTCAGTCAAACACACCTACAAATTAAGATATTTATGAAAATTACTAAAGACCAAAAACTACGAAAAATGTGTCATTTTTTTGTTTTTATATTTTTGATCTTTTTGTTTTTAGTATTTTTTTCTACAGTTTTCTTCACAAATTTTAGTTTTTAGGTGAATTTAGATTAGGTATATCTAAAAATAAAAATAAAAACAAATTAGTGAAACATGAATTATTTTTTTACTAAAGATAATAAAAAACATGAAAATAAAAATTCAAAAAATGTATTTGAGTTTGAAAATATTATGACTTTTTCACTTCTTTTTTTTTTTTTTTTTTCTATAGCTAAATTAAATTATACTTATTAATGAACTTAGTTATAGTTTCTTTATAAAATGATGAAATTTAGTTTTCTTTAATCAATTTTTTTTTTAAAACATTTATGCTTTTGAACTAAACAATATTTTTTGAAATAATTTAGTTGTAACATTTTGGCTATTTAAATTTTTTTCAGAAATTTATTATAAAAAAAAAAATGAACAATATATGTGTGTGTGAGTATTTTTTGAGAGTTTAAAATCAAACATTTGTTAAAAGGGTAAAAATCATTTTCAATTGAATTTTCCTAATGGTCCAAGTTAAAATTAATATTAAAAATGATAAATTCATTTAAAAGTACTCCAAGAGACACTCCCAAATAATAATAATAATAGTCCATATATAATTGATTAATTGAGCAGACTTGAAATTTAGAATTTTTTTAAGATCGAGTTTAGGATGGCTATATAAAATTTGATGTTGTGTTGGGATTGAATTAACATAATCTTTCTATATAGTTCAGCTCAATATGACACTAACTTAGTTGATGCCCTTATACCAATATACTTAGTAGACAATTCACCTAATCAATATGTATTAGATCTTAACGAAATTTGACATTGTTTTAATAATTAAATTTTGAGTAAATTACAAATACACCTCCTGAGATTTTATTAAAATACAAATCGCCCCCTATGGTTTTGAAAATTACACTTCACCCATTGGGGGTTCAAATTTCATAACAAATCGCCCATTTTATTAATAAATCATCAAGTTAAATAACAGTTTTTAATGATATTAAAAATATGTTTCAATTAATAATTTAGGTAATTTTATTATTGTATAGGAGAGCAATTATGAATTTTATTCTTTTAGTTAATTTTGTTAAATAAAAAATTCTAATAAGGGGATATTTGTAATTTTTCAAACCACAAGAGGCAATTTATATTTTAAGCAAATCTCAGAGGGTGTATTTGTAATTTACCCTTAAATTTTAATAGTTAGTTTAAAATATTGAATTATTTTTGTTTTAATAGAAATTTATTTGTAGAGTTCAAATAAATATGATGAATTATTTTTATTTTATAATATTTTATATTTAAAAAATAAAAAAAAAATTCACTTTGCATGTAGCACGGGTTTATTGCTAGTTATATATTATAGCAAAATGACTTTTCGTGAAAAAATTTGTGGGAGCTCCAAAACTTCCAAGACTTTTGAATTAAAAAATAATTTTAAAAAATGTTATTAGCTAACACATTAATGTAATAATTATAAAAATACTAATTACTACATGATTTGTATCTTTCAAAAGGAAAGTTAAAAGAAAATCTTTTTTGAATTGTCCAAACCTATTATCTATTATAAAAATTCAAAATGAAAGACTCCTTTTTTTTCTCCAATCTATTTTCTCTTTACACAAAATCCTAATTGTTACACAATCACGAACATTTTTTCACACCATATAAAACTTTCTTATCACTCAAAATATTATTGCATGCAATAGATCACTGCAATACTTTTAACTCTTATTTAGAGGTATTAAAAGTTAGCTAAAGCTTATTAATTTTTAATTAATTATCTTCCAATTTTTTCTTTAGAATTCACGCCTAAGTGTGGTATAGTCAAGAAGGATGTAATGCTTTGAAAAAAATAACAACAAAAACCCTCTTGGCTCTCAACGGATATGCAGAAGCTTGCTACTCCAATCATTCAATATTAGAAACATTTCCAAAGCCAACGTTCATTCATTGATTTCCTTTAAATAATACAAGAAACGTCACATGCATTAATACATTCATCAATCTTAGATCATGAATCTATAGTGTGGGTGTTGATTTTTGATCTCACAACCAAACATGGAACATAGTTGGAGAGCACGTGGCAAAATAGATTAAACCAATACCTGTGCACAAGAAGACAAGAAATACCGCGGCGGCTCGTCCACCCGGGGACATTCCGACGATCAAGTCAATTATCTCTCAAAGATATCAACTCAAATCAAGAGCTCACAAAATAAATCACATATCTTAGACTATAGCGATTTTGGTATTCCCTCTACTGTTCAGTTGTACTCCAGACTCGGTTCCGTGGAGTTGGTAGTTGTGTCTGTCTTGTTGTCGTCCGTTAATTCCATTTGTGTGAGTTTTGGGATGTTTTGGATAGGTGTGTTACAGGTTGGTTGAGCCTGAGTCTCAATTCTAGTCGCCCAGGTTTTTGGTGTTGCGCTCGAACGCCTTATTCTACGCTCGAGCGGAGTTTGGTTTTGGATTGTCCGCTCGAGCGGGCCTTCTTGCGCTCGAGCGGGGTTTACACTCTTCTAGTATTTTGTGTCCCTGCAAACTTTTGCAGGTGTGTTTTCGGCGCTTGAGCGGGTTGCCCTCGAACGGGATTGTTGGCGCTCGAGCGGGTAGTACATTGTTGGTGTAAGTTCTGGGAGGGGGAAATCCACGCTCAAGCGGACTGGTTTTCGCACTCGAGCGGATGTACTTTATTCTTGTGTCTTGGCGCTCAAGCGGTATTTATTGCGCTCGAGCAGACCTAGTTATTTGTTCTTTACGCTCGAGCGTTATGTTCTCCGCTCGAGCGGGAATGTCGTATATCAGTTGACAGTTGGGCATTTTGAAATCACTTTTTACATCTTCCCTCTCTCTCTTACTTTTCCAAAAGCATTTTTGAGAGCCTCTCTCTCTAGAAACTCTCTTCTCTCTAGGGTTTGATCTAGTTAGAGTGCTTTCCTTTCCTTTGGCCTTTGTTAAAGTTGTGTTGATCATTGAGGGCTTCATTTTGATCCGTGAATCTTGGTGTTTGGAGCATTTTGGTTTTCTTCAACTTCTTCCTTGAGCTCCGAAATTTGAGGTAGGGATTCCTACTCACTCTTTTGAGGTTTAACCTAGATATTGAGTTTTTGTATAAATGGTTTTGAGTTTTGGAAACTAGGGTTTCAAGTGTTTATTTTTGAAAAGAGGGTTTTGATAATTTTGAATCATAGACTTGTATTTGGATTTCAAAATGGGTTTGTTGATGTTGTTGGTAATATTGGGCTCGTGGAGTCAATGTTGAGAATAAAGAGAGATATGTCATGCTTGGGTATATCGAGGTCATTAGTGTAATAAATGACTTTGTTGTGGTTATATGGAATTGAGCTAGAAATAATGAAATTGATTTATTATATTGTGAAACGGTGGAGTTGGTTTTATTAATCGCTCACTTTTGAAAACATTGATAATCTATCAGTTGGAGCTTTTATTATCTGTTTAGAAATAATTGCTTGGGCTACCGGTGGAGGGTAGTTTTGATTGTTGTAGACAATGCATGATGATTAGGCAAACTAAAACTAATCAATTGGACGTGTCATAGAGTCTGACGGTTGATAGGATACATTAACGTTATGTATTGATTGATTGTGTATATGACTTATATGTATATACATTGTGTGTGGGGGGGAGGAGATAGGGGATGTACTCCACGGTTTAGGGGAAGATGGGGGATGGACCTCTAAACCGGATGTTATTTGGGAGAAGATAGGGGATGGACTCCACTGATACAGCTCATATGCTTATCGGTTTATGTGTTGATACAGCTCATATGATTATCTTTGAAAGTATTGATATAGCTTATATGCTTATCTGGTGATTTGTTGATACAGCTAGTAGGCTTATCTATTGTGAAATGAGAACCGTTTAAAATGAGTTTTGTCTCACGTAAGTTGTTGGCTAGGTTCTAAGCCATCGTTGTAAATTGTGGGCTTGTTAAGGGATGGAAAATGAAATGAAACACAGACACTGTGGTCATGTAATGGAAATGGTGTATGAATTGATCTATGGGAATTAAACATTTATCAATTGTTGATGTCTTAATTATTGTTCATATTGTGTTTAGTATATCTCTACTGGGCGTTGGCTCACCTTATATGGGACATCATTTTCAGGTACAGATAGCATGCTACCTCCAAGGACATAGCTTGGATGGATGTGGGAGTTGAAGACTCTTTAATTTTGATTATTTTGTTGTATTACATGTACATCAAGCCACAGGCTTATTTTGTATAGAGTTAGTACTCTTATTTTGTGAAACCAAGTGTTAACTTAGAAAGCTGTAAGCCTATAGGGCACTTGCTTTTGTTGTTAACATGTAATACTATTGTAAGAATTACTTTGATGAATATAAAATGGTAGATTTCTCTTATATCATTGCATGTCTAAGTGATGGGTTTTATGTAATATTTTGAGGGCATTACATAGACCCATGGAGATGCCTTACTTTTATAATGATCAGTGTCCAACTTCCTTTAGAAGTCTTACTTCATGGAACTCTATCCTTTAAAAGGATAACATCTATCATAGCTCACACTATTCATATTAAGATGAATTTCCTCAAGAGTCTCATATCTATCTAAGTAGGTACCTTGATGTCATTTAGGACTCTAATCTTCTATCCAAACATCTGAGAGGGAGAAAATATGCAAAGATAATAGTAAATAAATACAAGTGGATGCCCTACAGGCTACAAGTTTCCAAGATTTCACTTGGTTACAACAAAGTGGGTTCAAGTCCAATTGCCATAAAATTTTTTTATCTTACTCTTGCTTTCATTAGTATTGATGAATATTTCTTGTTGCATTTATTTTAAAAAATAAATTAATTTTCCTCACCCGCATTAACCTTTTTTTTTTAATGATGCCAAAGCGGGAGAAGAAATATAAATTTGAATTGTGCATATACTTTAATTGTCAAATATCTATTGGTGCATTAATTTAAAACTTGAATTGCTTTTTAAGTAAATGAGAATTTTTGTGAGTGATTTTTTTATATAAAAAAAATCACTTAGTTAGGTGTGATTAGGTACCGGATTCTAAACTAGTCAAAGTGATAGGAATTGATCATTTGTTGTAAAGATTCATTACTATTTAAAGAATAGTGAAAAAATTTCTGAGGAGGGTACTTCGAGAGTGGATATAAGCTTGCATTGAGTTGAACCACTATGAATCACTGAGTTTGATTTATGTTGCTTTTGCTTATTTCATTTTTATTACTCCCATTTATGTTGTTGCACAAATTTATTTGTTTATGTATTGAGTTATAATTTTAATTTAACAAATTATTTAGAAACTGAATTCACCCACTTCTCGGTTGCTTTCTGAGTAACAGAATACATATAGAAACTAGAAAACTAACCCATCCCAAGAGAGGGAACATCAGCAGCCACTAGACATGCTATATCTGGTGGAACAAATTCCATCAAAACACAGCCCCAGCCCGACGCACACCCAGCCCATCGTCATCACAGCACGAGGCTAAAGCCCACCCAAAGCAAAGAAATCACATTGCGAACCCCTGTTGATAATCGAATAGACATGACTCGCAACCCATACCTGATTAGCCACCTCACAGTCCCGCAACCACTGGCCACATTGATAGGGTGATTGTTGTACACCTAAGGGGCGATATAATCATAAGAGATTAAAAATTCTATAAACTAAAACTTCAAACATATTTTAAGAAGCGTTTAAAATTTTAATAAGTGATACAAATTGTAATTATCAAAATAATTCAATTTATTTGAACTAAATATATGCAGTGTTCAATTTTAAATACTGAATTGAGTTATCAAACACCACACACAATATATGCAGTATTCAATTTTAAATACTGAATTGAGTTATCAAACACCACACGCTCCCAATACAAAACTCAAACAACTTGAATTCAGACCAATACTTCTAAGTTATGTTTGATTCACAAGACTGTATTAATAATTTCATCAAATTAATGTGGTATTCACTATCCAAATGGATTAGTAGGATAAATTATCCTCTTATCATTGTTTGATTTGCATTGGATAAAACAACTATATTTATCTTCTTTTTTAATCTTACCCTCCATTAATATTTCTTCACAATCTTTACTTTATCAAAATCTCTTCATAAAAGTGATTTTGAAAAAAAATTATAAATAAATAAATAAAAGCAAAATAAAAATACAAAATACAAAAGTCATGTTTGGTTTGTTTTTTAATTTTTTTTTAAAAAAAATATAAACTAATTTGATAAAATAAATATCAAAAAATATTTTTAAATTTTTAAAAATTATTTTTAACCTTCTAAAATATAAAATTATATAAAAATAATAAGTGTTTCAATTTTTAATCAAGGGTAAAAGAATCTTTTTATTTTATTTTCTAGCTCATAATATATAATCTCACCCCTACCCCATTATTAATAATCTTACAAATTTATTAGATTAATTATTCATTAGATTAATAATCCTGAAACAAAATTTCAAAATAAACACAGAATTATTAAACCCACGAATTAATAATTCCAATCACATGCTCTAATCCTACCACTCAAACATATGCTCCTGTACCACACCACATTCATTATGGAATGTTCACAACCATATAAAGCTCATCAATCGCGTGAAAAAGGGTTAGCTTTCTACATAGGTTGCTAACAATAAAATGATATTCAAATTGGTACTCTCCTTAGGTTTACCAGATGCATCATTTGCACAATCAGCATTCTATATGCAAAACATAAACAAATAACAGTCCAACCAAGACCATTTTTTCTTTCATTTCATGTTAGCTCTCACCAAATCACCCCATCCAAACAGACTGTCGGTGTAAAAAAGAATGTTTAGCAGCAGAATACAAGGAAAATATGCTCATTAAAATTTACAATTAGCACCTGCCAAGCAACATTTTAGACAAAAGCACGACTGTCTATAGTTTAGAAATTTCTCTGCCGCAAATTGACTTGGTCTATGTTGGGTAGACTTTCAATCTTCATACATGAGGACACTACTGGTTACCTGCCTTGATGTTGGGGAACATAAATTTTCTTTCTGACATTTCTACCGTCCAAATACTTGGAGAGTTTTTGGTCGATTCACTCTAATTTCATCTTGACGGATGTTTAAGAACTCAAAATCCAAATCTTTTTCAGCTCGTGGTCTGCAATATGGAATAAAACAGTAACCAAGACAAGCAGCGAGAGAACATAGTCATTCTTTCCACACCCACCCACGCGCGCACACACACACACACGGAGGGAGAGATCTACTTGATGTGAAAGATGAACCACACACAATGCCATATTCAAGAAAAATAGAAACCCGTACCTTTGGAAAAGGCTCATATGCCAACGAATTTGAGTGTCCCGAGCGAGACCAAAGCTCCTCAGCTATGTGAGGAGCATATGATGGAAGCAATAAGACAAATGGTTCAATGGCTGACCTTGGAAGTTTATCCCACTACAGATGTGAAAATGCAGAAAACTGATTAGATAATTTACCAAAAAAATTATATAATTGATGGACAAATAAAACATAATTCAGGCCATTAAATGATGTGAACAAATCAAACATATGGTAGAGCACCAAGACTACCAAACAAGCAACTGTTTCACATGTAGACGATGCTTTCTTTCTTAAAATGGGTGTACTCAATGAAGAAAACCCCCGCTTACACGGAAAGGTAATAAGTAGCCTTACTCTCACTTTCTTTTGACCTCTTTCTTTTTCTTTTCTTTTTTTTTTTTGGGGGGGGGGGGGGGGGGGGGGGGGGGGCGGTTTCCTTGGGTTGGGAGGTGAAGTGTCGAGTTGAATTGCATGTTTCAAAAAGGTATTGTTGTGAACAAGAGCAATAAGACAGAGAACCCACACTATCTCATTTCAGCCATCACTTTCACCTACTTCTTCATTTTTCATTTTGCTTTCGCGCTTCTACAATAATTTAAATGCCCCATATTTTTGATGTGAAGTGTCTCACACCTTCACAGCAAACAAACCTTCCAGTACAATTAATTTGTCAATGGGATGCGACTAGAAGTGTAAAACAAGTTACTGTATCAGTATCCCAACATATTACCAACCACCTAGGGAAAGTACCAATTGCAGTAAATCACATGCCCATAACAAGAAGAAGAAGAACTTGTTAAGGAGCCAAATGACAGAGATAGATAATAGAGACCTTATATGCTGCATTAATGAACTCCATCATTGCAGAGATTCCGGTGTTGAACCATGTCCCTTCAATCTCTTCTGTGACCTACAAGTCAAACCAACTAATTGGTCAGAGCTTCATATTATGTTCAAACTACAACACCTAGGGGCGTGATGACATCTAACAGACGTATCTGCATTAGAAATGCACCAAACACTAAATTGAAAGCACTTGTATAGACTGTTTTACTTTTCATTTCTCCATTTAAACATCAAAATCCCCATTGGTAACATAATTATTATTATTATTATTTTAAATCTTTGCTCCCCTTCACACATATTACGTGATTTGTATCATGCAGCTCTTTAATTTCAATTTCCAAAAATTCAAAATTTTCAAATTTGAAAAGTTTGACACTATAGACCCACCTCAAATTTTACCACCCTTACCCATGCCAATGCAACATGTTAATATGCATTGATAAACAGTGTCTAATAGCATGACTAAAAAGGGGTGACCCAGTGCTCGAGGCTCCGGCTAATGTAGGGCTTGGGCAGAGCATGCCCAGTAGCACGGCTACGAGATAAAAATTTGATTACAGAATTTTAAAAAATAAAAAAATTCAATTTTGTGCTCTCAACAAGATTATAATAGCAAAGTTTTATTATAAACATAAAGCCAAATATCAGAAACTTGACAAATATACAGAACTGTTCTCAAGATCACAAGCTTGAAGTTATCTGAATAGAAATTAACAGAGATTAACTAAAAAGATGAATACCATGCTCCTTCCCACCCATGGGCTTTGCAATGATCACCTTAACATGGCAATTCACTGCATCCCCAGAATTATGCTCGGGTCAAAAACTGTGACCCACGGACAGCAGCCAAACCAGTTATAACACTACAACATCTCATGGTAAGAAACCAAGGCATGTGGCCAATGAGAATGGGAAGGAACAAATATTGTGGCTGCTGAGCAAATGGGATTTAAAAAAAAATTGAAGAGAGAGAGAGCAACAAACTACAATGCAAAAATGGTAACTAGACCACTAGCTTGGTGAGTTGTGACAGCAATGACCAAAATGGATGCAAATAATAAGCTTATTATTTTTAACATTAACATTAAAAGGCCACACACAAAATCTAAAAACAGCTCACTTCTAAATTTAGAAAATAGTACACACTGCTATACGTATTATTTTGTCTTAACATTGACTGTTTTCTTTATTTTATAAAAACGGCATGATGTCCATATGAGCAGCTTCTTTCCATAAAAATTTTATTTTACTTTCAATTAATTATTTGTAGACTTAAAAAACATGGTTCCTATATCTTCAGATATGGTGGTCAGGTGACATTAGATTTCGAACCATACAAATCTTCGACATTGATGAGAGACATCACTTAGGATAAACAAGCTTCAGCAATATTGCACAGCCTTCAGAGAGCATCTTTTAAACACGCGCGCGCACACTTTCACACACACAATGTAATAAACAAAACACACTAGTCGTGAGCTTTATTGTATATTCTTTTGTTTGGTTATAAAATTGCTTATTTACCCAAAATAAATTAATAAAAAATTCAAAATTTCATAACATATATGCGCACTATTGCATTCCAATTTCTAACTAAACTAGACCTCAAAAGAGTAGAAGAGGCAAGGAAGAAAAACTAATAGCTTAAAAAAAATTTGAAAAAAAATAATAATAATACTTTATCAATGCATTTATGGAGAGAACAAAGTTGTTCCAATAGAGGCTCATTGTCAATTGCCACTGTTCCATCTCTGAATGTACCATTGGGTAAAGATGAACCAACTATCAATCTCCAAACTCTCCCCAAAAATCGATGAACGCCTTCAATACCACAAGTATTCCAAGCTTTTGAGGCTCTAGAACAAGAAAGGTCATGCAAGAAAGGAGCAGATATAAAAAGTGAGCTTGAGTTTAAAAATTGCAAGACATGTTCTCGAGTTTAAAAAAAATAATAACAATTACAAGATACTTATTTTAACAGAAAACTACCTAAATGGGCCCATGAACATCTCATATAAGCGAAGAGAGTCTGCACCATACTCAAAAACAACATCGTCAGTATTAACAACATTTCCCCTGCTTTTACTCATTTTATGAGCTCGAGCAATCAACCGAATTTTGGGATTGTCTTTTTACATGAAAGAATCACCAGATTTCATTACCTACATAAGGGAAAAACATAATTCCAAAAACCAAAAATAAAAAGGTGAATGTCAAAAATAATAGCCTTGTCTCTACTAAATTTAGTGGAATGCATCAAGATGGGTGAGAAAATATATAACAGATGCAGAAAACACACTTTTTCATCAGGTATTCTTTCTTGATGATGCTCTCCGAACACATCAACAGAGTCTGCAGCTATGAAATTCCCATCTGAATCTCTGCATGCCATATATTGAACCTGCCACTTAAATCATTAAGAACTAGCAACGGGGAAACATTACTTTGTGACCAAGCAACTTTACTTACTTCCCCAAGGATAATCCCCTGGTTTATGACACATTTGAAAGGTTCTTTGGTTGATACAACACCAATGTCATAGAGAACCTGCAACAAAGTTTGAATTAGAAGCATTCAAATATATATACAGCACCAACAAAAGAAATACGGTCACCAATTTGGTATCAGAAAACAACTATGGACTGCACCAAGCTTTAATTTACTAGCCAGCCTTTGATCATATAAAGCCCCGTTTTTTAATTTCGGTGCTTCCTTCATCACAGTGCTTCTCAAATACGTA
This sequence comes from Camellia oleifera, assembly GCA_022316695.1. NCBI lineage: Eukaryota > Viridiplantae > Streptophyta > Magnoliopsida > Ericales > Theaceae > Camellia > Camellia oleifera. The sequence continues at coordinate 96,123,629 of CM039308.1, read as the reverse complement.
TCTTACCAATTGGGCTCTCCATCTCCCCAGACTGGCTCAGATTACTATGGTAAATAAACTTTTTTTGAAAACCAGAATACAATCATTACAATCAACCTACAATTTGGCTTGACTCATAACAATCTTTTTTTGATAACATCAATTAGATGTGTTCCAAAAAAAATGAGTATTGCCTATAATGCAGCATGGAAAGGGAGACACCAACCAGAAACAAGGACGCCTCAAAATACAGTACAATACAATTTGGAGCACAAACCTTGTGCCAGAACCTGGAATAAAGTAAGTGAAGAACAGCATGTTCAGCACCGCTGACATACACATCAACAGGGCCCCAATACCTGCACATGAAAGATGCTAAATAGAACTCTGCGTAGCATATAATCATTTCTTAGTAGCAAATGACATATACATAAAACAGATCCCCTGTAGGAAACCACTGTAGTGTCAAACTATAGAGATTTGTGTTAGCAAAAGTGGCACTGACATTTCTTTCATCTTATCAACCAACGCTTCGGAATTTTTAGGGTCCATAAATCTCAAATAGTACCTGGACAAGAGCAGAATGTAAGATGACTAAGAATCTAATTTATAAAAGTAAATAAATAATAATAGGAGTGTAACTAAAATGAGAATGTTGAGAAAGATGAACAATGTTATGAGAAAATATAAAATAAGACATAAATGCATTAGGGAAAACATAGAAGTGACACCATAAAATGAGCAAAAGTTGTTTGAAATGGAATGGCCATGTGCAATTTAGACCAATTAACAGTGCCTGCAAGAATGAGCAGAAGTCTTAGAGGACCTCTTGTCCTCTGTACTTCTTTTATATTTAATAAATTTCCTTTTGTTGCAGATCAAAATAAATAAATAAAAAAGAGCGATTGCTTCATGTTAAGTGTGCTAAAAAAAATAAAAGAAGGCCAAGAAGGACTTGACTGGGACATGGCTTTTAATAAAGCCAACAGTAGAAAAGAAAACAATTTTGGGGTGATGCCATCCTTACCGCTGCATTTCTTATAAATCGTATGCCATCCCGTGTCCTCTAGTTCAAAACACCTCTCCATACTTTATCTCAATATCATTCTCTTCCTTCTCTTCTTAACATCCCACCAAAAGTTTTTGGGTGTCTGTTATATTCATGTTAATCACCATCAACGTGGTAAGATGGATCCCCGTGCCCTTAAGTGTTTTTTCTCTTACTTAGAAAGGGTACAGGTGTTATCATCCTCCTTTTGGAAAAGTGTATGTCTCTATGGATGTTACCTTCCTTGAACAAGAAGCTTATTTTTCAGAGGGCACTTCTAACACTTCTCTTCAGGGGGAGATTGTAAGTAAGGAAAAAGAGAAGTTGGCTTGGGATGGAATGACAATACCAACTGTGTCAAGATTGGAGATCACACCACCAATCACTAAATTTCCTGAAGAAAAGGAATTGAGAGTGTATACAAGAAGAAAGAAAAATCAAGAAAGTCAGGATCAAGAAGATATCCAAGTCAGTCAGATAGACCCTACTCTTGAACAACCAGACCAATCGGCTACTTCTCTTAAGAATATCTATGAGAATCGTCCTGACCTTCAGGTAATTCCTGAACTTTCTTCCCTAGTTGATACTCGAATAGAACCTTAAGAATATCTATGAGAATCGTCCTGACCTTGAGGTAATTCCTGAACTTTCTTCCCTAGTTGATACTCGAATAGAATCTAGTGTTTCCATAGATTCTATTGATCCAGTTGATGATTCAGAGTTACCTATTGCTTTGAGGAGACAATCCCGTACTTGTCAATCAAAGTATAAATATCCTATTTCGAACTACATATCATCTCATCGTTTGTCTGATTCCTATATAGCATTTGCAAACCATTTGTCTTCTGTATCCACTCCTCATAATTTACAGGATGCTCTTGGTAATCCAAAGTGGAAAAATGCTATAGTTGAGGAAATGGAAGCACTTTAGAAGAATTCTACTTGGAATTTGGTTGAACTATCTAAAGGTAAGAAGACTGTGGGTTGCAAATGGGTTTTCACGGTGAAACATAAAGCTGATGGATCTGTGGAAAGGTATAAGGCTCGGTTGGTGGCCAAGGGTTATACACAAACCTATGGAATTACCTATCAAGAGACTTTTGCACCGGTGGCCAAGATTAATACTATCCGGGTACTTTTGTCTTTAGCTGCAAATCTAGATTGGCCCTTGCAGCAATTTGATGTGAAGAATTCCTTTTTGCATGGGGAATTGGAGGAAGAAGTATATATGGACCTTCTTCCTGGGTTTACTATGACCTCTGATGTTGGGAAGGTTTGTAAGTTGAACAAATCTTTATATGGGCTGAAACAGTCCCCACGAGCATGGTTTGCCAAGTTCAGTCAATCTATGAAGAATTATGGGTTCAAACAAAGTCAAGCTGCTCATACTTTATTCCTCAAATGTGATAAAGGTAAACTTACAACTTTGATTGTATATGTTGATGATATGGTAGTTATAGGTAATGATGAAGGAATAAGAAGGCTGTGAGATTATCTTGCAAAAGAGCTTGAGATGAAGGGCCTTGGTGCCCTAAGGTATTTTTTGGGCATTGAGGTTGCTCGATCTAGGCAGTGTATTTTCCTGTCTCAAAGAAAGTACGTTTTAGACCTATTGACCGAAACTGGAATGCTAGCCTGCCAACCTATTGATACTCCAATTGAGCAAAATCACAAATTGGGGGATGACCGTGTTGATCAGGTTCCAACTAACAAATAGAGGTACCAAAGGTTAGTTGCGAGATTGATTTACTTATCTCACACACGACCAAATTTGGCTTATGTTGTAAGTGTGGTGGGTCAGTTTATGCATTCACCTAATGAAGCCCATATGGATGTTGTTCATCAGATCCTCAGGTATTTGAAATCCGCACTTGGTAAGGGTTTAATGTTTTCTAAACATGATCATCTAGATGTTGAGGGGTATTCAGATGCTGATTGGGCAGGGTCAATTACTAATCGGAAGTCTACTTTTGGATACTTGACATGTGTTGGAGGAAACTTAGTCACATGGCGTGGTAAAAAACAGAAAGTTGTGGCTAGGTCAAGTGTTGAGGCAGAATACAGGGCCATGTCACATGGCGTCTGCGAGTTGTTGTGGTTAAAGATCTTGATGGGAGAATTGGGTTTTAATCCTGATAAACCAATCAATCTTTACTGTGACAATAAGGCTGCTATTAGTATTGCATATAATCCAGTTCAACATGATCGTGCTAAACATGTTGAAATGGATAGAAACTTTATCAAGGAGAAATTGACTAATGGGATTATCAGCATGCCTTTTGTGATATCTGAAGATCAATTAGCAGATATCTTGACAAAGGCAGTATCAAGTCGGGGTTTTGTATTCCACAATTGTCAAGTTGGGTATCCGCGATAGCTATGCCCCAACTTGAGAAGGAGTGTTGATGTGTGTACAGCTAGGGATTAGTTGTCCTTTTTTAGTTATTTATAGTAGCTGTTAATTAGATTAGCTGCATTAGTTAATTGCAAATCTTTTCCTTTTCTGTATTGCCTTGTATAGCTATATATACCTCCATATTGGAGAAGAATAAAATAATTTGCTCTATTCCAGCAGAAATCCATGTAGTTGACGCCAAGTAATTAGAACAAAGGCTTGTTCAGTTGATGAGTAAAGTTTTATTATTCTTCTCTTCTCACACATGACCACAGACTAGCAACAGCTAAAATACTAATGATGCCACCTTCCTAAAATGACAATGATATAAAACAAGATTTTTAAAATTTAAGGTGTTGTTCCTGCTTATTGATACTAAAATTGTATGCACTTTTCTGAAAAGAATAATTTATTTCCGACAACTTACACATAACTATAGTTTAGATCATACAAATAGCATACAGCTGATAATCAGTGAACTGATATTCAACAAACATGTTACATTATTAAATTTCTCCTTTCCACTTCTAATAAGTGCAACATCCACTCTTCTTTCACTCTTTTGACAAGTCCAGCATCCACCCACCCATTCAACCAAAGTATGTATTTTTGTGCAGGGCCACACAAGTGGAATATATATGACAGAAGACATTTCTTTCTTCTTTGCTTTTTACTTTTTGTTTTCTTCAACAAACCACCCTCTATATCCCTATGTCCTATGTCTCTTCAGGCATTTCCATGCTTCACTCTCAGGTTTTCCTTTCTATTCATCTATGAAGCACCAACACTTCAAAACAAGTGTCGTATTCATGTTAGACACACGGACACTTTGGGGACATGCAGACACTTCGGGGACACGTATGGAATACACCACATGGCATATCTCCTTATTTAATTAATTAATTTTCGGGGGACATGCCGGGGACACACTAGGGACATGCCAAGTTGTCTTTTCCCTTATTTATTTAGTGTTTTTGATGAATGTTGAATGTTTATTATTTTTTTCTTATATTTAAATACATAATAGATCATTCATAAAGAAAGATATAAACTGTAAGTGTTAATTTAAAAGTGTTTTTAAAAAAAATAGAATTAGAGTTAATTTTGTTAATATTGATTGTTTGTGAATGTAATATTAATCTAGATAGAAAATAAAAATATATAAAAACATATTTTATTGCCATGTCTCCGCCATATCCATGTCCGTGTTCCCATTTTTTTAAAATTGCCGTGGCTCGTGTTCGCATCCGCATCTATATCCGTGCTTCTTAGCTATTTATCTTCCCTGAACTTAGAGTACTTCAATGTTTATCAGAAAAAAGAAAATTCTGGTAAAAAATACAGCCCTCATAAAAAACGAAGAAATCTTAATACCATTGCACCATTGGCACTAATACAGTGAAAATAAATAAATTTTAAAATTTTAAACAACAGATTACCAGCATGAACCAGCCCACTGTGGCATGGTATTTGTTTCGCGTCTGGCAAGCTTTCCTGAGAAAGGATCAGTGGTCTCAACCTGAAATCAATCATCCAAGTTTACATGTATGAATATTAAAATGAAAAATAGCTAGACAATTACTAACAATTCAGAAATAAATAATATGAGAAGAGCCAGCATGCTGGTTAAATTTGTGTTGAGGGCGTTAATAGTGGACATGTAGTCCAAAGTAACAATAGTTTGTTTGAAAGAAAGGTATGGCTGAATTTTCAATTACTGTAAATGAGAGCAACTGATCAAATAGGTGTTTTCATTTGCCTACTCATTCATGATGGCAATTCATGCTCCACACAGAGAAGTTACAGAAAAGAAGAAGAAAATTTAAAATCAGAGTAAAATCCACTCCAACTTGCTACAGGATTCCAAGCATTTGTTTGTTTTGCATGCCTTCTCAGCAATCAGACAAAACTAATGACTAGCTAGACAACAATTTTGCCGTGAAGAGTTTGATTTTGAGATCTTGGAAATGGAAAAAAGGGTAAAATTCAAGCACACGTGTTTGATTTTGAGATTATTTGAACAAAGATGTACACAAGCAGGGGGACTAACAGTGCTAGGTAAGCGTTTTAGGCTATTACTGACATTTTGACATCCGTAAGTACGAACTCAGATAAGTAAAATACTGCAGAAATCATCTATCCATCTGTTAAACATAAATGAAAAAACAGAAAGGACAAAAAAAGGAAGAACACATCAAGAAACTGCTTTCGAAAGATTTTGGCCAATTATTAACATTGTCACATCTCCAAGAACAAAACCAGGAAGTAATGTAATGAAGAACTCATCAATTCATCTGCTAGGCAAACAGATGAAAGAATAAAGAAAGCAAAACACACCCAAGAAATTGATTTTGAAAGTGGTGGTTCTCCTGTCCCAGCGAAGTGAAATCATCCAACTCAGGAAGGGCAAAAGGCAGCTCGCTTTCAAGAAGTGGAACACCCTCACTTGTGTCCTTCAAGAAAACAACTGGGATGGGCTCCCCCCAATAGCGTTGCTGAGCAAATAGCCAGTCCCTCAACTTGTAATTCACTTAAAAGAAGACAAGTTTCACACAAAATCAATTGTATTGAATCGTAGAAGCTAAAAACACCTCCAAATTCCCTTTCCTGCCTCCCATCACCCTTCAAAAGGGGAAAAGAATGCTTCATATATACTAAGAAAAGTACCCCTTTCTAGATAAACAACCACTAAAAGTTACCATTTTGTTTCCATTTCCAATTTTCTCCACCCATTCAATGACTTTAGAAGCAGCTTCTTTACTAGGTAAGCCATTGATGTCCAGCCCCAAAATTGGACTTGATGAATTTACACTAATACCTTCACCTGAGTAAGGTCTTTCAGAATCACCAGAACTTCCACCATCTGGCATCACAACCTAGCGGATAGGAATATCATATTTCAAAGTGAACTCATGATCATGCATGTCATGTGCCGGTACAGCCATTATTGCTTATGTACCATAGCTGCAACAGAACATGCTTAATATGTTACAGTCAATTCAAATCCTAAAACTTCACAAAGAATGTAACCAGTTAAAATTTTTGCCTAGTTGACCAAGTGATGTACCAATGCATTTTATATCCTACATAATAGATTAGACAGACATCGCTATTAAGTATAATACATCAGCCAATGCTAAAAAGAACGAGAATATAAGAAATTAAGAAAAGGGATTTACAGACCTCCCCAAAACATAATTCGCAATCCAAATAGGGATAGTTAGTTAGGCCACAAGTCTCCGGCATGCCCGCAGAGCGGAAGAGGGCAACAACCAACACAGTCTTCTACTAGTTCTCAGAGTCATAGCCAACGAAGAGGGCAACCGCCTACCTATTATCAGTGTGGGCAGACCGGGCATTTGATGAAGTTTTTCCCTCAGTTAGGTTGCACATTTGGTGTGTCTGATTTGAGACAAGCATAGAGACATCTGTCGGCTCAGTCAGTTCAGGCCTTGAGGCCCAATCAAGGAGCTACAGCTCAGTCCATGCATCAGACTTATGCTCTGAGGGGTAAGCAGGTAGATCAAAGACTCCTGGGGCATGTGTATAATGTTACTATGTTGGATCAGTTAGCAGTGCCTTTGGTTTTAAGAGGTATCCTTTTGTTGTTCAATTCTCTAGCCAATATGTTGAGTTATAGGGATGCATCTCATCCATTTATATCATCTTCTTTTGTATTTGCCTTGGGGTTGGAGTTTGATGAGTTAGAGTCTCATCTGGTTGTTGAGACACTCGTTGGGGGTAGGGTGGCATTGGGTCAAGTATGCCACTCTTGTGAGATTGAGGTCGTAGATTGTCGACTATCCTTCGATTTCATTGTTCTTGATGTACATGCCTTTGATGTGATTTTGGGTATAGATTGGTTGACCCACTTTTGGGCTTCGATAGATTGTCACCGTAGTAGGGTCTCGGTGTGTACACCATCCGGGGATCGTTTCTATTTCTTGTGCAACAGAGGTGATAGTTTTATTCCTTCGTTGATGACCTTAAGGATCGAGGAGAGCTGAGTTTCCTCTTTGCTACCACAGTGGGCGATGAGGGTAGTGTTGTCTGCGGTGATTTACCAAGAGTGGTTCTAGAGTATCCGGGCAGTTATGACTAATCTACCTCTACTCAACTAATTGATACACGCACACATACTCTGACAAACTCTTACTCTAACTAACTAACCAACTACAGGCTTAAGCTGATGTTGTGGTTGTAGCTACAACACTGATGATGATGATGATAAGCTACAACTGTTGTTTGATATCTTATCATGCCCCTGCAAGCTGATGGGGTGAGTGAACTCCATAAGCTTGGACTTGAGATAAGAGAATTGACTGACGGATAAAGGTTTAGTGAAAATATCAACCAATTGGTCCATAGTAGGAATGTATTGCAAAGTAAGTTGCTTGGTAAGTACTTTGTCTTGGAGAAAATGACAATCAACCTCTATGTGCTTAGACCTTGAGTGGAAAACAGGATTAGAAGCAAGAGCAATGGCAGATACATTATCACACCACAAGATATGAAGAGTGGCAGAAGAAATGCCAAGATCTTGAAGTACCATTGTAATCCATGAAATTTTTATAGTAGTGTAATTAAGAGCTCTACATTCAGCTTCAGTAGAACTTTGAGAAATTATAGCTTGTTTCTTTGTAGACCAAGAGATAAGATTGGAGCCCAAGAAAATACAATACCCAGAGGTGGACTTCTTGTCATCCCCAGCCTAGTTAGAGTCGAAAAATGCATGAAGATCAAAGGAACTAGGATGAAACCACAGGCCATGGTGAAGAGTACCCTTGATAAACTGAAGTAGCCTTTTGACTACAGAGAAATGCCTAATAGTGGGAACATGCATATGCTTCTGAGAATAATATTAGTATAGTATATATTATGTGAATATTGTTTCCTATTTAGGATTGGTTTAGGTTTATTCTTGTTTCCTACTTAGGATTAGGTCTAGAATTGGAATATATATATATACATATCAGATGTACACATTGTATTGAAATTCAATTTAATATACAGTTTCATTCAGAAAACTTACATGGTATCAGAGCTTGGTTCAAAACCCTAGTTGCTTCGCTTGTTGCCATCGTGGTTCACTGGTCGAAGGGTCATCGATCTTGACCCCTCCTTGGTTCTTCTGGTTCGTGATATGTCCTAAGTGGTGACATTCTGGTTTGTCTAGGTCATGACCATCAGCCTTCTCCCCTCAGTATGAGGCTATTTGTGGTGGCATCCTTCATCGATTTCCTCTTTTTTCAATGGATGCTATTGTTCGTGAGCTCCTCTCCGAGGTACTATATTTCAGGGTTTACTATTGTCCTCTACTTCCTCTCTGGATTTAGTGGCCTATATATGCTGATTCTGATTGGGCTGGTGATGTTACTGATCGTAAGTCCACGTCTGGTTTATGTATGTTTCTTAGCGATTCCTTGATCTCTTGGAAAAACAAGAAACAAATTGCTTTTGCTCGCTCTACTGCCGAAGCTGAGTATTGTGCTATGGCTCATGCTATTGCTAAAGTTGTCTGGCTACATTGTCTTCTCTCTGACTTGGGCGTCCCTCAGTCTTCTCCGACCTCCCTCTATTGTGACAACCGTAGTGCTATTTAGATTACACACAACACTGTCTTCCATGAGCGGATCAAGCACATTAAGATTCATTGTCACTTTGTTTGCCAACATTTGCAGTCTAGCTCTATCTCGCTTCCTTTCATCTCTTAGGCTCTGCAGCTTGCTGACTTCTTTACCAAGACTTACACCACTGCTCGGTTTCAGTTTCTTCTTGGCAAACTCTTAGTGTTTTCTGCCCAAACACCTTGCGTTTGAGCAGAGGTGTGAGAATAATATTAGTATATTATATATTATGTGAATATTGTTTCCTATTTAGGATTGGTTTAGGTTTATTCTTATTTCCTGTTTAGGATTAGGTCTAGAATTGCTATATATATCAAATGTACGCATTGTATTGAAATTCAATCTAATATACAGTTTCATTCAGAAAACTTACAATGCTAACAACCCTGATTGACAACAAGAGATAAATCAAGTCGAGTAATTGTGAGATATTGTAAGGCACCAACTAAGATTCTATATAGAGAGGGATTTTGAAAAGAAGCATCAGAATTAGGAATAGAATGAGGTTTGATTGCAATGGGAGAAGAGCAAGGTTTGCAATCAGCCAAACCTCCATTTGTGAGAATATCTTAAGCATACTTTGTTGCAACAAAAAATACCCTGAACCAAGAGTGCCTTTTATAGAAATACCAAAAAAAAAAAAAAAAAGAGATATCTTCTAACTCCTTCACGAAAAAAGCTTGAAGCATTTTGGAACTCAAATTCTAAAAATGAAAAGTGTTATTACCAATGAGCAAGATGTCATCCACATGCACTAGGAGAACAGTGATCGTGGTTGCAGTTCTTTGGATGAACAATGATGTATCATATTTACTATTTTGGAAACCTTGAGATAACAGAAAAGCTGAAAATTTGGAATACCAAGCACGAGAAGCCTGCTTTAAGCTGTATAAAGCTTTATGAAGCTTGTACACAAAAGATCTCTTCTTCAAGCAAACCATGAAAAAAGGCATTTGAAATATCCAATTGTTTCAAGGGCTAATGATAATGAAAGAGCAAGACACAAAAGAATACAAATAGTAGACTGTTTGGCAACAGCACTAAGGCCTCATTTGGCATGCGAGAGTTTTAGCCTAAAAGCCAAAAAGTTACTAAAAAAAACCAAAAAACCTATAACCTATACCAAAAAGTTAAAGATTCTCTTCTCTCTATTTTTTGCACATCTTTCCATAAAAAATCAAAAAGTCATTCCAAACATATTAGCTTTTTTTACCTCATATTTTAGCCAAAAAGCTAAAAAGTTACTAAAATAGCTTGTTCCCAAATGAGACCTAAAGGTCCTCTGAAAATCAATCCCATGTTGTTGGAGATAACCTTTAGCCACCAATCTTGCTTTATGTCTTACAATAGTACCATCTTAATTTCTCTTGACTTTAAACACCTATTTACACCCTAAGGCCTATTAATTGTTAGCTCCATCCCACATGGAAGAGTTATTGAAGGTTGACTCCAAGTCAAGGAATAGGAAGGGAGAGGACAAGTGGAAGACCAGTCCATATTTTTTTTTTTTCTTTCTTTCTTCTTGTGTTATAAATATCCACTAGAATGAGGGAAGTAATTGGCTTCCTTTCTTGACTTTGTTTCCCTCTCTTTTGTGTATAAATTGAGGTGAGAATGAAGGGGTGAGACAACACACAAAAATAGAGTAAGACAGCAAAACAGGAGGGTGTGTATGTAACTTGTGAGTAAGAGAGTTCTATAGAGGGTTGTGAGGTGTGAGTTCTGTAATCTCCCTCCGGGATAATTCTATAATGAATATCTCTCTCCATAGATGTAGGCAATTGCCAAACCACGTAAGTCTCTTGTGTCTCCTTTTTCTATGTGTGTGATTGATTTCTGAGTGTGCCTAATCCTAACATTTATGAGGTGGAAAAGAAACAAAAGACCAGGTGTGTTAAGTATGCAAGGCATTAATTTCCTTTTGCATGGCTTTAATCCAAATAGTTGATAAGAGAGCATCTTTGTAAAAAAGAGGTTCAAAGTTTGCAAAAAGATTAGGAGAAGAAGACTAATAGCTGATAAACAAGCCTTAGACTTGGTGAACATAGGATATGTGTTTATTAAGGGAGGTGAAGGCAAAAAAGGAAGTTGTATAGAATAGACTGAATAGGAATAGGAAGATCAGAAATAAGACGAGAAGAACTAGGCTGTAGAGAATAAGACCTGGGCTGTAAAGATTCAGAACTAGACTACAGAGTGGCAGAACTAGACTGTAAAGAGACAGACCTAGACCTAGGCTGCAAAGGAGTAGATTTGGGCTACAGAGAGGCAAAATTGGATTGTAGATGAGAAGAAATCTACTGAGAAGAGTTGGGCTGAGAAACACAAGGAGAAGACCAGAAAATTAATGTAAAGAAGACAGACTAGAAGAAGAAGAAGAAGAAGAAGATTGAGAAAGAGTATTAAAGGGAAAACAAGATTCATTAAAATGAACATGCCTAGACAAATACACTCAACCTGTAAGAGAATCCAAGCATCTATATCCTCTGACAAATGGATGATAGCTTAAGAAGACACGAGAGAGATTTGGGTTGAAGCTTATGAGAGACATAAGGTTTGAGCCAAGGGAAGCACTGACAGCCAAAGACCCTTAACTGAGAATAATCAGGAACAGATCTGAAAAGAAACTCGTAAAGAGACTGATGTGCTAACGAAGAAGAAGGCATTCTATTCATAAAAAAAGTAGTTACAGCAATAGCATCAAACCAATACTGAATAGACATATAAGCATGATACAATAAGGCAATAGCAGTATCAATTATGTGTCTATGCTTCCTCTCTGCAACACCATTTTAGGGTGGTGTATAAGAACAATAATGTTGATGAATAATGCCCTCAGAAGCAAGAAAATGTTTCATTTTAGTATTAAGAAACTCAGTACCACCATTAGTTTTGAGAATCTGTAAAGAAGTATGAAATTGTTTTCCACATATGCTTTAAATTCCACAAATTTGGTGTAGATTTCACTTTTATAAGATAGGGGATAAAGCCAAGTGAATTTAGTATAATCATCCACAAAAAGAACAAAAAACTTGTAAGGATAAGTAGATTGAAAAGGTCCCCATACATCAGTATGAATTAAAGAAAGAGGTTGATTGCTAATGGAATTAGACAACTGAAATGGAAGCCTATGGCTTCTAGCAACACAAGAATCAATACAATCTTGAGATGCTGATTTATTAGAAACAAAAGACAAATGCTTTTTAAGATGATGAAATTTCAAAAAACTAGGATGACCTAGCCTATTATGCCATGTTTCTTTAGACACAAGAGCTGAAGAAGAACAAGAATTAGTACTAAAATATGCTTGTGCCTATGAAGAAGGTGCATCAGTAGATGGAAGGAAATAATAGAGATCATTGTCATTAGTTCTTTGTGAAGCACTCTCTTCAAATGCTTGTCCTGAATAACAAAATTAGCATCATCAAATGTAATTAACCAATTGTTATCCCTTGCTAATTTTTGAACAGAAATCATATTTGAAAAAATAGAGGAAGCGTGAAGAAAATTGTTTAATTGGAAAGAATGGTGAGAAGTAGGTAAAATACCCTTGCTAGTATGTTGAATGGGAATAGAATTGCCATTGCCAATGGTGATTTGATTTGTACCTTGATACGGTTGATAGCAACTCAGATTACTCATGTCCTTGGTGATGTGATCTGTAATAGCAGAATCAAGAAACCAAGGCATTAGCATTAGTGAAGATGATGAACCAAAAACAACAAAGTCAGAAAAAGCAACAAATGCTTTGGATTATTGAGGAGCCTGGGATAAGACAGACTAAGAGAAATGAAACTGAGAGTCCATACGATACCAGTAATCAAGAGCTATGTAACCAAAACCACCACAGATCTGGCATTGTGGAGAAGAAGATCTGCTTAAACCTCGAAAGGAAGAAGTAGAACCTCTATTGTTGCCATAACCTCGAGATTGAAATCTACCTCACTTGCCCCCTCTATATGATCCTCTTCCTCTGAAATTAGCATGATTAGAACCACAAGACTAAAAATTAGATGGAGTGCCTTTAATAGAGGCAAAAGCAACTATAGGTTTAGAAGAAGAAGGTTTCTTAAGTTTGGATTCCATATGAATTTCTTTACAACAAATGAGAGATGACACTTATTCCATGGTAATAAAACCTGATCTGGCTCGAATGGAAGTTGCAAATGCATCATATTCATCTGGTAATCCATTTAAAGTGGTTAACACTAAATCCTCATCTTCAATCGCGACCGAAACAAGAGCTAATTTATCAATAATTTCTCTGATCTTAGCAAGATATTCAACCTTTGACTCATTTTTGTTAGACATTATTTAATTTGTACTTCAACTGATGTACATGAGACCTGGAGAAAGGGGTGTAATGTTTATGCAAAGTAGACCACACCTCAGAGCAATAGAGAAATTGTAGCACAGTAGAGTAGATAGACAGAGAAAGAGTTGCAGTAATACAACTCAATAAGCGCACATCAACAAGATTCCATTGCACTTGTTCAGGATTAGAAACACTTTTTCCTGAAGCATCAATGATTGTTAATGGTGGACAAGAGATCGTATCATCCACATAACCAAGGAGATCCATAGCTCGAAGGATATTTTTCCATTGAGATTTCCAGATCACGAAATTTGTTGCATCAAGTTTGACAGTGACAAACAAAAACAAATTGGAAATTAACAAGGAAAATTTGAATGAATCGAAAGATTGAAGAGCTTGAAAGTGTTGCAATGGTGGATGTGTAGACATCCCCAAACGTCCCGGGAGGGATATCCCGTTTTGTTCATTTGGGCTCACTACAGTTCAAGACTCAATGTTACGGTCCTGTATCTAATCTCGCAGAGTGCAATGCAAGACCGATGAATCATCAAAGAGTCCAAACCTGAAAAATCCTTTTTGAAAACAGATTTTTTGAAAGAAGTGCCAAACATGGACTGCTTTGCCAGATACAGAGTCGCCACCTAAATATTTTATTTTTGGGAAAATTTAGGAAACCCTGACTCGTGCCTAAGGCCACGTGTCCGTCATCAACAAAGTTGCCTCGACTCGGGAACTTGGGTACGATTGGGGAAGGTCACTTCATGAGCATCCCCGCTCACCCGATTAAAGATCGGCCTCTACTAACCATGATATCTAGTTTTGAAAACATTATGCGTTCTTATTCCGGTTATTAGCCTAGATTTACTATGTGATGCACACAGCATACAAGTATAGACTGGATCGTTTGAGTTGGAACAAAACATTTCATGTTTATTTTGAAAACGGTTTGCTACTCGCAAGTAGGCTAAAATGTGGATTTGCCACCCTTAGGTGGGCTTAGAAAACAAGATGATTTGCCACTCTCAACTGGGATTAAAACTCGCAGTCAATGCATTATTCCAATTCAGATAATCCAAACTTCACCCACAGGCATTCAGGCAGGTATATCTCATAAGCAGTTAGCCTCATGGTAAGCATGCTATCATGGCAGTCACTCACACACATGTAAGGATGCTAAAGCATAAAAGCTTACCTAGTACTCCAAGCCAAAACAGAAGCTATGTTAGAAATCAATGCATGATCCTAACTATACAGAAATGCCTAATGCAACACATGCAAAAATGCAACTATAATAGGCTCGGCTATTCTAAGAATGGCATATGAGATGCTACAGCTAACACGTATTCAACTTGGAATTGAAATACGATGCAGTTAGTATGATGCGCCGAGCCCGGTGCATGCAAGACAGATGAGTGGATGCAAACATGCGAGCATAAGTATGCTAATTGAAACATGCCCTAATCTAACCATCATAGCTGGTAAATAAAAAGGAGAAAGATGTAAGGTTGGAAGACATACATCACACACACGCACACTTATTACAAAATTGCCCTCGATCGGAGGGTCCGAATAAATAGTACAGTCCAAATAAATACAAAACCCTAATTAATTAACAAATTAACTAGGAAAGCAAGTAAATTAGCATGCAAGCTAAATGGACCGCCTCAGCTCTGTTCCGAATGATGAATGATGCATGCTTGAGTTGCTTGGCGCAGAAATCCATCGCGATGACCCGATTTGCCTCTGTTTGCAATTAATGCCGGAATGCTGTGCAAAGCTCTAGAAGGCTGCTGATTTTTGGTTTGCTACAACAGAGAGCAAGAAAGGGGCATGGCAAAGTATTTTCACATATGTATGCACGACCTCGATCCTCAGTGCCACCAATCACGCATCTCGATGCATGATGGCCGAGGAGTCGAATTGCACGACTCGATGTGAAATGAATGCACATGACAACACAATAAGGCCTAGACTCCATCATGGGTAATCTGGAGTGTCGGCGATCGGGAATTGAGACACGTTTCGTCACTTTGAGTACGAAACATCCCTCGTTTCCCGTGTTTGGACTAAACCCTGCTCCAAACACAATGCAATATGCATGGCATACACAATGCGACTAACATGCAACCTAGCATACGCAATGCTATGAACTACAATGGCATACACAATGCAAGGTGGACTTACACCAAGGCATAATCAAAGCATACACAATGCGATGGTCAAACATGCAACAACATGAACCAAATGGCATGCTCAATGTAAGATGGACTTACACCAATATGAGTGGACCTCAGCCACACTCAAATCAGTGGCCATATGATGGAAATGAGACGACCAAAACACATGCAAACATGCACGGATGCAAAGGACCGATCCTAAGGCATAACATGCAACTCTAACTAAGCATGGCAGAGGATGAAGTATGGCATAGAATGACACATGATGCAGCTCTGAAATGGCACAAAAGATGGTCCCGAAACATGCAAATATGGCACACAATGCAAGCTAGGGGGCCCGGGTACCGAAACTAGTGAAGTGCGTTACTCTAGAGGTACCCAAAGCAATGCACCAATGGCAAAACCAACCCCAAACAGACCCTAGGCAGGTCTGAAACAGTGGGGAAATGGCCTAAAATGATGGCTCGGAATGCAAAGAAATGGAGCTCATTCAATGGTCGGTAAATGAGGCATACAAGCCCGACTCTCAAACACATTTAAAGAGTACAAAACATGGCAATATGACATTCAAAAAAGCTCTGAAATATGATGTATAATAAGCCCAAAACATGAACACACCTCAGTATATGCATGGAATGAACCTCAAAACTCAGAGTTAAGCATGGGTATTGAACTACAAGCATGCAAAACCAACATCATTCAACCATGAGACCCAAAAATAGAGCTAGGGCAGTCCAAAATAAGCACAATATCAGTTTAAGGCATGGCCAAAAAGTGTTAAAATTAAGGGTCAACAAAGCATGCGAAGAAAGCTAGTGAACCATGAGTTACACTACAAGTATATGAAGCATATAAAGGCTCATCAAACCAGCCAAAAAAAGAAGTATGTCATGCCAAAATATGCCCAAATAACCATTGAAACTCAGTCAATGCATGCAAGAATGATGGGCTCCTTTGGAAGGCCAATAAGGGGGTTATTCTACACATGCATGATGGACACACACAATGGCAAAACCACCTCTGGAAAGAGGTTTTGAGGGTCCTAAAACCCACTAAAAAGAGCCTGAAATGGGTCAATGAAACATGCAAATAAAGGCCCTTTGAAAGGCCTTGAAGAGGATTGCTCTACACATGCATCAAAGACACAAAATATGGCCAAAAGGGCTCTGGAAAGAGCTAATGCAGACCTTAAAACTCACCAAATAGAGCTTGAAATATGGCTTTGAAACATGCAAATAGGGGTCCCCTTTGGAAGGCCAACAAAGCTAGTAAACAAGACAAGGGGTAAGAGGGTCACCCCTCTCTGATTTTGATGCTCAAAAATACATAATAACCACTGAAAATCCGTTGGATTTCAGTGGTCAAAAGGGCCAACAAAGCTCAACACAAAGGCCCTAATTCATGGCTTAAAACAAAGGGAAATGAAGCATGCAAGGGGATAGATAACAGAAAAATGGTCTTAAACAAACATGTTAATAAGCTCAAAATAAGACTTTTTTTTTTAGTTTATGACAAAACCCAAATATGCTTGCAAATGGAGCTAAGATATGAAGCAAAACAATGCTTAAAAGAGGAAAATGGTGTGTTACCCTTGAAGCTCAAGAAGACAGCAACAAAAGGGGTCCAAACTCTGAGCTAAAACCAGATTTTGGAGCTCAAAATGATCCTCAAAGAACCTCAGCCCAATGGTAGTTGAGTTTGATCAAGGGTGCCTAGGCAAAGGAGAGGTATATCTCCAAGTATAGCTCTTGCTATGCACACAAAGGCAAGAGAAGAAGAGAGAGACATAGATTTGGCTCTGGAATTTCTAGAGAGAGAGGGATTTTTTAGAGTGAGAAGCTCACAAAACTTGCTTAGGAAGATTGTCCTTGAAAATGAGAGATATAACTCATATATAGCCATATACAAGAGTTGGTTCAAAAAAATCTGAGTTTGGAATAGCTGGAGGTTGTGGAAGACAGCTGGAGGATAAATATCTGAGTTTGGGACTTGTAGACCACTTTTCTGGTCGGCCAGCCACTTTTTCTAGTCGGCCGACCACTTTTTCAGGAGAGGGTGGTCGGCCATCCACCTTTTCGGGTCGGCCAGCTAGTTTAGGAAAATTCTGCTTTCTAGGTCCAACTTCAAATGGCCACAACTCCTTCATCTGAACTCCTTTTCAGGTCATTCTTGTGTCCAAATTGAAGCCCCGGAAGTTAGCTTTCCAATGGCACCAGCCTTGCATTAAAATTCCTCCTTTGCAAAAAGTTATGCCTATTTTGGGGAAGCCGCGGAGATTCGGTCCAACCAGATTCATGTCGAACTTCTCCCAAACTAGTTTTCTTCTCTCCTTTCCTCTTTTCTTTAACTCCAAACCCCTAAACAAAGTGTTTTAAAAGATTTTTCAAAGATTTCATCTCTCTTTCATTCATTTCTAGTTTGTCCTTGCTCGGTTTACCGAAAAGCGTAACATTTGACAAAATGCGAGCCTCGGAACATCGTAAAAACTTTATTTCAAAAACGTTTTGAAAGAGAGGGTTTTAAGGTCTAAACTCTTTTGATCAAGATTGTTTTGGTCCAAAAAGGGGTATGAAGTTGAGATTTGACTCTCTCCTTGCCGAAGAAACTGAACCTTTCCCTTGCACACCTTTCTCCACTATGTAAACTATCAGTCGCGTCCAAGTCTTAAGGGCGGTCAAAAATGGGATGTCTACAGTTGCCCCTCTTTGACAGAACTCGGAAGTGAAGAGGTGACGAGAGTGAATGTCAAAGCCTAGAGACGACCCATTTTTTACAAGGCCGAAGACTTAGACAAACAAACAAAGTACAGACAAATAAATGGTTACGCCCGCAGGCTGCCTACGTATCCCTTTGCAAGGAATCAAACCAGCGTAATTCAGGGACAAGATGCAAAATGTTATGCAGGAAGATTTTGATAATTGGACTTATACGCTACGCGAAGCCGATTTGAAAATTGGACTTATACACTACGAGAAGCCGGTTTGAAAATTGGACTTATACGCTACGCGAAGCCGGTTTGAAAATTGGACTTATACACTATGCGAAGCTGGTTTGAAAATTGGACTTATACACTACGCGAAGCCGGTTTGATAATTCAGGATTTATGCAATGAATTGTAATGACTAAAATGCAATGTGATAGCTAGAAAAATGGAAGGTACCTTACAGGGGCAATTGGCAATGACTTACCTCGGCAATGTCCTACCTCATGCTGATGTGGGAATATTTCCCTTCTTTTCGGTTAAACCACAGGTACTACTTTTCTCCCTGACTATGGTCGTAGCTTTCCCTATTCTCCAACAGGGTGACAGACTAGGTTGATTCGGTATCCAAAATTGAGGCGCATACACATGCTATCTCAATCTATGGGGCTGCCATACAGATTTCAAGCCGAGGATATACCCCTAGGTATTTAAACCAGACTTTAGTCTCGGAAATCCCGAACCTTTGCGCTCTAGGCAAGAGCCATTCGAACTCTAGTTTCCACCATTTCAGTTGGTCTCCTAGGAACTCACTGAAAACACAGGCAGGTGGCTATACCAGACCGCCGAAATTCGTTCGAGCACGACAAACACCAAAGGAATTGCATCTTTAGAGGATTTAAGATCTCCTAGACCAAGCGATAAAATAGATATGATGCAATAGATAATAGATACGATGTAACAGATAGTACAGTAGATACAAAGGGTGAACACACTTCCAACCACGCTGGAATTGTGAGAGGAGGAAAAACAAATCCCAAACACGTTGAAATCGTGTGAGGAAAGAAACACTCAAACCACGCTGAAATCGTGAGAAGAGGTCCGAAAACAACCCGCCCAGGTGTGCGCATGACGCAACCTGAGATAAATTCCAAACATACTGAAATCGTGTGAGAAAAGGAACACTCTAACCATGCCAAAATCGTGAGAAGAGGTCCGAAACCGCTGGGGCTCGCGCTTCACGCATCCTGAGATACAAGAGAAAGGTATGAGACTGTACCACAATTGTAATGAAAGTGTGCGCTAGATGTACAAAGTGAATGAGTGCGATAGATACACAAAATGAATGAGAAAAGATGGTGTGAACACCAGGCGTACTTGATGTTTTTAACCCAGTGAATCAGCGACCTAACGCGTCTCGCGCGAAAGGAGGAAAGATGGTGTAAACAACAGGCGCACCTGATGTTTTTAACCAAGTGAATCAACAACCTAACGCATCTCACGCGAAAGAAGGAAAGGGTGAACTTGAGATCCAAATGCATTTCATGCGAGTGCAGGAAAATGAACACAAATCCTAACACGTTTCACGTGAAAGGTGCGAAGGTGGTGTAACCAACAGGCATACCTAGCCGTATCTCATACAGAGAGGGAGAAAATTTTAACCGGGGAGAATAACAATGGTGTAACCACCAGGTGTATCTCAACGTATTTCATATGGAGAGAGGAAAGGTTTTAATCGAGGAGAAAAACAATGGTGTAACCAACATGCGTATCTCAACGTATTTCATGCGGAGATAGGGAAGGTTTTAACCGAGGAGAAAGACAATGGTGTAACCAACAGGCATATCTCAACGTATTTCATACGGAGAGAGGAAAGGTTTTAACCGGGGAGAAAGACAATGGTGTAACCAACAGGCGTATCTCAACGTATTTCATACGGAGAGAGGGAATGTTTTAACCGGGGAGAAAAACAATGGTGTAACCAACAGACGGATCTCAACGTATTTCATACAGAGAGAGAAAGGGTTTTAACCGGGGAGAAAAACAATAGTGTAACCAACAGGTGGATCTCAATGTATTTCATACGGAGAAAGAGAAGGTTTTAACCAGGTAAATGTTACATCCTAACACGTTTCACGTGAAAGGAGGAAAGGTGGATTCGAAATCCAAATGCGCCCCACGCGAGTGGAAGAATGGTAGAATGATTTCTTGCTGACAAGGGGTAATCTCTACATGTAAAAGCCACGGATGTCGCTTTTTTTTTTATTATTTCTGATCATATTCACAACTTTCCCTCATTGCAAACAAAAGCCAAGATAACTCTGACGGGGAATGGTACTCAGGGAGAGCACTTCTGATCGCCATTCTGGCTTGAGACAGTGAAACAGTCAACACAGTATTCTATTCACTTTGAACACATAGCTCATATCAACACACTGCTCATTCTGAACACGCAGCTCATAACACAGTATTCGGTTTATTTGGTACACAGCTCATTCTGAACAGACAGTCTGATCTGAAAAAATAGGATGCAAAACGGAACCTGTAGAAGTTGAAACAAACCCGGATGCTCCAAATTTTCCCTTTTTTCTTTGGTTTTGCAGTCTGGAACCCATATAGCTTCAGAAAGGTCCTGGTTTTACTGTTCTCACATAACCTGGGTTGAACCCTGTAGTTTTATGAAAGAACAAATCCTGTTTTGCACAAATCTGAAGAATGGCACAGCACTCTGAGCACAAAATGATTCGTTTTTGAAATTGAGAGATGAGTTTTTGACCGGTATTGAGCCTACAACTGACCACAGCCAAAACGACTCAAAAACGGAAAACAAAGGTAGAACAACCTAAACTCAACTCAACAAAAGAAAAACAAGGTAAAACAACCTAAACACATCTATTGACACTCAAACGACTCAAAACAAGAATTGAGACAAACAAAACACACAAACACAACGCTCAGCTGTGTTACAAAGGCAAGAGACCTCTCGGTGCATGAGGAGCCAGTTTCTCCGGGTACTGTTTCCCACCCTTTCTCATTTGTGATTCTCACATCACTCGGCCCTCAGGCTCTGTTTTTTTTTAAAAGCCTTTTTCTCACTTTTTCTCTCATCGCACATCTCTCTATTCTTCAATCTCTCGTTTTTCATCCCTCCTCTGGTTGGTTGATGGATAAACAAGAAATTGCGGGCTCATGCCCCTAGCATTCTGCTAGATTCTTCCTTCTGCTTACAACAGTGAACTTTTCCACAGAGGGGTTGCGCTACAACTGGGTGTGTAGCACATCTGCAGTTGACACCGGTTGACGATGCTCTGCAGGGGAATTTGGACGTAATCAGATGTGTCCAAATGAGGGAGTGGAATATCTTGAGCCATTCCAGTTCATGCTTCGCACTGGGCTTGATACGTCGTTGCTCAGAGGATGAGAGCTTTTGGCCCTTCGTTGTTAGCTTCAGTGGTGCCCTTTTCTAGCAAGTAGAATGCCCTTTCTGGCAAGTAGAGTGCCCTTTTCTCGCAAGTATGTTGACAACGGGGAAAAGACAGAACACCTGACTCAACTGTGCCCATAGTTCATTTTTTTTTTGACCATTTTTTTTGTTTTTGGCTTTCTACTAAAACAATTTTGACCAAAATGAGAGTTAGATTAACATGCTTGTTCAACTTTTTGATTTTGAAAATCATGCAAGTTAGGTCATGAGCACTGAAAAATTTCCTTTTTTGGGTTCAAGAAAGGGTCCAGTTTTTGAAAAAAGTGGAATAATTTTCGAGAGAATCAGTCAACCTCAGTAAAAATTCTCAAAAACTATTTTTGCAAATGGCCACCGCTCGACCAACACGGAACTTACTCTTGAGATGCACAACCTCAGATCCGAAGGAAAACTACCCCTTGCTTGAAGAGAGCTACATGGCAACGAAGAGTTACTGTAGACACCCCATTTTGACTGGCCCTAAGACTTGGGCACTTTGTTTTGACTACCCTCACCAAAAACATAAAAAAATCAATCAAATTGAAGCTTTAATCCCAAACCTCATCTCTTTTGGCCAAATTAGTTTATATCATATAGTTTATTACTTTGTAGTATTTTATAATTTTATATGTTTTTATATAATTTGATATGTATGTATATATTTTGAGGTGGTCTATTTTAGAAATCAAAAATAACAAAAACAAAACAAAAATAAATAAAAAAAAAAGAAAAAAAGAAAAGAAATTGAATTGAATTTATATATATGTATATGTTTATATATTAAAATATAGATAGAGTATATTATGATGAGGATTTGAGTGGAAAAAATGATAAATTATTTTAAGAGATAGTGGGTGGTTCATGTGAGTGGCCTCGTGGGTGAGAAAACAAGAATCAATGGATCATATTTTTTTCAGAGAGAAAAATGGGATAGTCATGGAGCATTTATTGAAAAAAAAGGAGAAGAACAGGTGAGAGTGGGTAGAAAAGAGACACACAACAAACACCTCACTCTCTTCAATGATTGACGGATACACTGATGAAGGCACTAATCCGGGGAAGAAAACAAGGGACAATTGATAAAACAAAAAAGAGAACTCTCTCTCTCTTGATAATGCTCGGCAGTGGGTGATATAAAAAAGGAAAGAAAATCAAAAAAGAGAAGTGGGTGGGCTAGTGGGTGAAGAAGATAAAGGGGAGAGGCATAAACGGTTTAAAGGAAGAGAAGACACATGCATGAGGAGAGGGGACACGGGTAGAGGGGAGAAAGAAAAAAAAAGGAGAGAGAACACAAGGCACATGGCCACCGATGTACACCCACTCAGCACAGAGACACAACACAGGCACTGATCTCCTTCTTCTCTCTCTGGGCTTGGAGAGGAGGGGGAGAAAACAACAAACACACGGAATGCACACCCACATGCACACACATGCACGGGTTATCTCGCCCTCACTCTCTCTCTCTCTCTCTGCTTGAGGAGAGAGGGGGAGAAGACACCATAAACACACACACCATGCACACACCCACACACCCATAAACACGGCATCACAGACCCAGCATATCTGGATTCACACATAGACACACAGGGAAGATACACACACCCACCATAGAGAGAAAAGGCAGACACACCCGGGGGGGAGATGGAGAGAAAGACCCAAACGGAGCTCTCCCTAACGGACACAGTTTAGAGAGAGAGAGAGACTGGTTCTCCTTCTCTCTCTAGAGGAGACACACCTCTCTCTCACTCACATGCATGAGAGACCAGACAACACACACCATACACACTGATCACAGACTGACTACCGAGACATATAGAGAATCATCACACAGACACGGGGAGCTCTCTCTCTCTCTCTATGGGAGTTGGCTCTCTACTTTCTGTAAGGGGACAAGGAATTCTATCATGGACCAGAGATGATAATTTTGTTGTGGAGGATAGAGCAACAACCAGTCATGAGCTTACCCAATCAAACAGATGTGAAAGGCAATTGATGATCCAACCACAGGGAATGACACATTTAGGAAGTTATATGGAGCAGCTGTGGTCTACTACAACTATACTGGGGAAGCAGGCCGGTGTTTTGATCTGGCCGACAATTCTGATCTCCATGGTCTTGGTGGGTGGAACTGGCAGATGAAGTGGCAGGGCCCTCCATTGAAGATGAATTGAGTACATGGGCTGAGGTATGTAAGTCTGCTGGATGGAAGATTTTATTTTATTTTATTTTATTTTTGAGTGTTTTGTGAGGTTTTATTTTATTTTATTATTTCTCTCTCCCTCCTCCTTTATTCGGATCTGTAATATTTAAGGTGTTGTAATAATTCCCCCACCCCGCTTCTTTCTATCCCATTCTTTTATCGCTTTCCCTAATTGTGTGTATGTATATATCTGACATGCCATGCATATTCATGCTTTATATTTATGTCTCATGCATTAAGATTCGGCTACATTTACATGTGTGGATTTAATCAATTCTTCTGTGATTCTATACGCTACCTCATATTATTGAAATGATTCACATGCCATATTTTAGAAGACGAATCTTTAGTGCATCTCATGAGTGAATTGCATTAGGATTTTGTATATAAGATCATGCATATTTTACTAACTTTGTTTTGTAGTTGTTCGAGGGACGTCGGTCAATCTGTGAGTTTTTATGCTTTAGCATCTCATTTGTGTGTGATTTTCTTATTATGTTTAGCATCCTACCATGAGGCTAATTGATTAAATGATAAATTGTTTGAATGTCTGTGGATGAAGGCTTGTTGCCTGAATTGGAATGATTCAACGACTGTACGTTTTTAGCCCACTTTGTAGTGGCAAATTCACAAACTCTAAGCCCACTTGAGGTGGCAAATTCAAACCCTTTTCGGAAAACAAACATGAAGTTGAACTGTTCCAATTTGAGCAAACTAGTCTATACTTGTATACTTCACATAGTAAATTTTAGGATTTATTCAATAATCAGAACATGAACATATAAAGAAAATAAAAATCATATCATGGTTTAGTAGAGGCCGATCTTTTGATCGGGTGAGTGGGGGTGCTCATTATTGACCTTCCCCTCTCATACCTAAGGTTCCGAGCCAAGCATCCTTGGTTACGACGAAC
This sequence comes from Camellia oleifera, assembly GCA_022316695.1. Taxonomy (NCBI): domain Eukaryota; kingdom Viridiplantae; phylum Streptophyta; class Magnoliopsida; order Ericales; family Theaceae; genus Camellia; species Camellia oleifera. Next base: position 96,098,811 of record CM039308.1, on the reverse strand, counting down.
AGTGGCCTTAGCGCCGAGTCATGGGTTTCCTAATTTCCCAAAATATTAGGTGGCGACTCTGAGTTCTGATGATGCAGTCCATTTTTAACAAAATTGCAATAAAATGGATTTTCAATAAAAGTTGCCAAATCTGGACTCTCATCTACGTTTCACATTGCACTCGTGAAACTAGAGATCAAAGAGATCTCGAGAGTCCGAACTGTTTAACGCGCGCGGGTACCCCCCGAGCATGTTATAGTTACCCCTTGTTTGAACGGTACCGCGGCGCATTGAATGGCAACGGAAAGTTGCCCCTTGTTTGAATGGCACCGCAGCGCATTGTAGTCAGTCCTCAAAGTGACGAACACAACCAAATTCTCGGATACAGAGAAGGCGAAGATGATCAAAACCATTACATGGGTACAATCAATTTGAAGTGTTTTACGGCTGGACTTCAGAATGAAGTTTCCTACGTATCCCAAAGATGGGAATCAAGCCTTACGCAGTTCGGGGTTAAGGTACACTCGGGTATTTAACCTCTCCTTTTATGCTATAACTTTTGCTAAGGACGCCCTTCCGGATTTTCAACCTTGCGAGCTCTGTTTTTCTTTCTTTTCATTTCTTTTCTTTTCATTTTTCTTTTTTTGATTTTCTTTTTTGTTCTTTTCTTTGCATTTTCTTTTCTTTGTTCTTTTCTTCTTTTCTTTTTTTCTTTTCTTGCTCTAACTTTTGCCTGGGCCGCCCTTTCGGGTTTTCGGCTCAGCGAGCCTCTCAAGGGTAAAAGTGTAGCTTTGTCCACATTGATCGGTTTGAGATCTCAAAGCCACCTGAATCCAAGAGAACGGCTGCTGTTCGCTGACGATACAAGAGTCCATTCTATGGGAGCTAAATTTGCCCCTAGTGTTGTGGATAGGAACTCAGTTGTTCTTCAGCAATGCTTTCTTCTTTCTTTCCTTCTAGGGATTTGGCATTCTTGCTAGTCTTCATTAATTTGCAGGATGGTCCATCTTCGGCTCTTCGAGCACATTTGACATTTTTCTGCCCCTAGGTCGAGGGCTGCTTCGAATCGGGCCACACAGGCCTCACATTGCAGTTGATCGTTGAACATTCTGAGTTAAGGTTCAAGGTTGGAAAGCAAAAAAGGGGGGGGTCGAGTCTTGAGGCTGAGAGCGATCCTAAGCTGCACAATCTCAAGAGCGATTCCACACAGGTCTTCGCAGGACTGCGCAAAACATTTTTTTGAAATCTTTTAAGAAAGCGACTAATCGCTCGCGCGGAAGACAATGTGGAACCAATCTGGATCAAGCTAGGATCCTTCGCAGTACTCACACTAACAAGCATGATCTCATTCGTTAAAGGCTCAACATGCCTCTCTTTCTCTCAATTGATCAAATTTTTGCAAATCCTGAGGAATTCTTTCCTCTTTGTTTTCACCGCAGTGTTCAAAAAGAGTTTTTGAAAAACTTAGGTCGATGTAATGAATTCAAGGCACAAAAGAGCAGGTGAAATGCACTGTCGTTTCATTCAGAACTTCTGGCACAACTGGCACAAGGTAGAAGCGAACACAAGAATGTGAAAATCACTGTTGTTCATTCATAACTATCGGCACAACTGGCTCCCTGGCAGAAACAGACTCAAAAGGAAACAAGGAGACAAACACAAAACAAAATAGTGATGCCTGAGGTAACACCCCTGGAATCACCTGACTCTAACAAAACAAGACTGACTCAATACAACAAGACAGACCCGAAACAAAAAGACTGACTCAAAACAAAGAAAGAGACATAAAACAAAACCACAGAACTGACTCAACACCCAAGTCAGAAACTACAAAACTAGCATTCGCAAATGCTCAAAACAGTGCATGCCATTCCCACGTCTGGAGTAAATCGAGCGCCACCTGTAGCTGGCTCATCCCCCCGATCACATGGTCACATTATCCCCCAAGTTCACCGATCCAGTGCCAATAGACTTTGTAGGACCTAACGCGAAGATGACTTTTTTATCAATCAGATCTTGTATTTCATGGTGAAGACGAAGACACATGTCAGTGTCATGGCCAACTTGTTGATGAAAGACACAGTACTTTGCCGGGTTGTGGGAGAAAGGAAGTTTATTCAGTAATGGCCGCGGCTCCAGGGGCTTCAGATGCCCCTTTTCGATCAGGACCCTCAGGGCCGTTGACAGAGACATGTCTAGTGGGGTGAACACCCTCTAGCCCTGAGGTGGGTATTTGGCAGGTTGTGAGCTGGTTGTGTTAGATGTACCGGCGAAAGGGTCGGTAGGTGCTGACTTTTGATGATCTCTTCCGAGTGTAGGATTAGAGCTGAAAGGTGTGTTTCTGGTACAACATCTCTTGTCTCGGCTTGCCCCTTGATTCAGACTGCCCCCAACTTGAGTGGTAAAAGTATCATCCACAGTTTTTGCAACCACTGCAAGCACTTGCTGTTTGTTTAGTCCTTCAGCCTTCAAAGCCTCAACAACCCATTGAAGGTGTTCATGGGGACCAATGCTTGCCCCTACCTTGTTCTTACCACCTGCTTCCCCTTTGCCAAGGGTTTGGCTTTCTTCAAATGCAACCAGTCCCAAGATTGGGGAGCCTTTTGTCATGAAATTCCCATGTGGTCGATGAGGGAACCAATGTCCCGGAGGCCAGATCTATCACAGTTCTTTGAAGATCTTCAATCATTCTCATCAACTCAAAAGTAGTGGGCTCACGGGTTTGAGATGATTGGGGTCCAGGTGCATCCATCATGCATAAGTCCATGCTTTCTGGAATGAACACCTTAGGCTTGGGTAGATGGGCCGGGGTGATGTATATGCTTGGGTCGAAGGTGGATGGTGGTGTATGGATGAGGTTGAGGTGGGGAGGAGATGTTTGGTCATTGGGGTCTGAAGGTGGAGCTATCGTCCGGTTGTCGATGAGATTTTGGACCTCATGACGAAGGCGGTAACAACGGTCGGTGCCATAACCACGCTGCTGATGGTACATACAGTGCTTGGAGGAGTTATGTCTGGCGGGGAGTGGGTCAAGCAGAGGTTGAGGATCGAGGGGTTTGAGATACCCTCTTTCCATCAAGACTTTTAGTGCGCTAGTCAGGCTCATATAGAGAGGGGTGAAAGTTCTGCCCTGAGCTCGGGTTGGGCTGGCAGTTTGTAGGCTTGGATTGGCAAAAGGGTCGGCTGTGGCAACTGTATTGATTTCGGTGGGTTTGGAAATAACGCTACAACCAGCATTGGTACTCCCTAAAATCGCTCTCCTTGTCGATTCACTTGTTCTGGAAATGATCCCACTGTTGAACGCATTCTCGACCTGAACCCCCAGTTCATGCAAACTTTTGAAAGTGAATAGTGGAGCGACTATCAACTTTTGCAACATATCATGCTCGAGGTTTCACACCACTATCCGCACTTGATCCCTCTCAAAAGGGCGATCTGTCATTTGTGTTGCCTTTGCTCTCCACCTTGCAACAAATTCCACAAAAGGCTCTGTTGGGTTCTGGCGGGTTGTTTCAAGCTCTTGCATGGTCTTTTCAACTTGGGTGTTGTAAGAATACTGATCGACAAAGGCCTCAGCCAACTCTTCCTAGTTCTATTTCACTGTATTCTCCAACTTGGCATACAAAGCGGCTGCTACACCCGACAGGGTTCTTCCATACAGAGAGAGTTTTGTGGCTTAGTCAGACCCATTGGCTTCAAGACATCCAAGAAAAGCCGGATATGTACCATTGGATCTCCAGACCCATCGAAACGGTCAATATATGGCATTTTGAATCTGTCTAGAAGCCGTATAGCAGAGTTAGTGTGTCCATCCTCAATGTCGGGAATGGAGTTAAGGCCCTGTGCCTTCTTGAATTGCTTCTCAAGGTTCACAATTTTCACCGCGGTCGGATCGAGGTCATTACCATCAAAGGGATAAAGCCTCTCATTAGGCTGCACCAGGGGTCTGACAACTCGGGCTTAAGCCAACCCTTCTTCGGGATCCGGACCCTGCAAATTTTCAAGTGGCGGAAGTGGGTCAAAGTTCGGCTGGGGCCCTGAAGCTAGATGTGAGATAGATGCCCCAGATGGGCGTTATGTTTCAGCATTAGTCTCATCCTGCACGGCAGTTCCCTGATTTAACACTGCTATAACGGCCACTAATTCTTCTGAACCCTGTGCCATCACGAGTCTACTGATGATGTGACTGGTGACTGTCGGATCAGATGAACCAATGAACCCTGTTTGGCCCTTCTTTGCCTTACCACTGGCGAAGGAAAACTGGTTACCCTTGAACCGAATCTCTGACCTGACAAAGTCTATCAACACAAGTCCAATGAATCTGGGGGATATCGAAGCCTTCTGAAGCTACGGTTCCAAGACTACCTAGCAAAAGAGAAAATAGAGAGCATCTCAGCCTAATTTCACTAGAATGGACTTGAGCATAGTTGAATGACTGCACTCTTTACTGAATTCTGCCCCAAATTCTGCCTGTAAACCAATACCCTCAGGTAAAATTGATTCCCAAATATTGGTGCCCTCAGGCCTGACACCCAGACTTGCAAACTGATTCATGCATTCCTGTAGAGGCACACTCTAAAAGCACATAGCAGGCAAGTGAGATGCAAAACACCCTTATGGAGGGGTAAGGTTTCCCTGTCCTATTTTGTCAGGAGCTAGGGTTTTACTACGCACGCAACGGTTTCAAACAACCTATAATCGGGTAAGCAACCTATCCTAGCTTGGAATGGTCACTATGGATTCCGAATATGCACTAGGTCAAATGGTCAAAAAAGGGTGCCCCAGTAAAAACCAGGGTTTGTGTTCCCGTCGTGGTAGAGCCCGCAACCGGTCAGCCTTATGGCACGCTTCGCAAAGCGAGCCTCTGGCAAACCGTTCAGGAATAGCATACGGCAAACATGGTGTCCTAGGCGCACCAATGCAAATGCAATGTAAAGAAACACATAAGTGTAGTCAAAACCAGATATCATGAGTTCGAGTCAAGTTCTCTAAATCCCCAACAGAGTCGCCAGAAACTGTAGACGTCCCCGAACGTCCCAGAAGGGATATCCCTTTTTGTTCATTTGGGCTCACTACAGTTCAGGACTCAATGTCACGGTCCTGTATCTAATCTCGCAGAGTGCAATGCAAGACCGATGAATCATCAAAGAGTCCAAATCTGACAAATTGTTTTTGAAAACAGATTTTTTGAAAGAAGTGCCAAACATGAACTGCTTTGCCAGATACAGAGTCGCTACCTAAATATTTTATTTTTGGGAAAATTTAGGAAACCCTGACTCGTGCCTAAGGCCACGTGTCTGTCATCACCAAAGTTGCCTTGGCTCGAGAACTTGGGTACGATTGGGGAAGGTCACTTCGTGAGCACCCCCGCTCGCCCGATCAAAGATCGGCCTCTACTAACCATGATATCTAGTTTTGAAAACATTATGCGTTCTTATTCTGGTTATTAGCCTAGATTTATTATGTGATGCGCAAAGCATACAAGTATAGATTGGATCGTCTGAGTTGGAATAAAACATTTCATGTTTGTTTTGAAAACAGTTTGCTACTCCCAAGTAGGCTAAAATGTGGATTTGCTACCCTCAGGTGGGCTTAGAAAACAAGATGATTTGCCACTCTCAACTGGGCTTAAAACTCGCAGTCAATGCATTATTCCAATTCAGATAATCCAAACTTCACCCACAGGCATTCAGGTAGGTGTATCTCATAAGCAATTAGCCTCATGGTAAGCATGCTATCATGGCAGTCACTCACACGCATGTAAGGATGCTAAAGCATAAAAGCTTACCTAGTACTCCAAGCCAAAACAGAAGCTATGTTAGAAATCAATACATGATCTTAACTATACAGAAATGCCTAATGCAACACATGCAAAAATAAAACTATAACAGGCTCGGCTATTCTAAGAATGGCATATGAGATGCTACAGCTAACACGTATTCAATTTGGAATTGAAATACGATGCAGTTAGTATGATGCGCCGAGCCCGGTGCATGCAAGACAGATAAGTGGATGCAAATATGCGAGCATAAGTATGCTAATTGAAACATGCCCTAATCTAACCATCATAAGCTGGTAAATAAAAGGGAGAAAGACGTGGGGTTGGAAGACATACATCACACACATGCACACTTATTACAAAATTGCCCTCGATTGGAGGGTTCGAATAAATAGTACAGTTCGAATGAATAATACAGTCCGAATAAATACAAAACCCTAATTAATTAACAAATTAACTAGGAAAACAAGTAAATTAGCATGCAAGCTAAATGGACCACCTCAGCTCTGCTCCGAATGATGAATGATGCATGCTTAAGTTGCTTGGCGCGGAAATCCATCGCGATGCCCCGATTCGCCTCTGTTTGCAATTAATGCCGAAATGCTGTGCAAAGCTCTAGAAGGCTGCTGATTTTTGGTTTGCTGCAACAGAGAGCAAGAAAGGGGCTTGGCAAAGTATTTTCACATATGTATGCATGACCTCGATCGTCGCGCCACCAACACAACAAGGCTTAGACTCCATCATGGGTAATCCAGAGTGTCGGCGATCGGGAATTGAGACACGTTTCATCACTTTGAGTACGAAACGTCCCTCATTTCCCGTGTTTGGACTAAACCCTGCTCCAAACACAATGCAATAAGTATGGCATACACAATGCGACTAACATGCAACCTAGCAAACGCAATGCTATGAACTACAATGGCATACACAATGCAAGGTGGACTTACACCAAGGCATAATCAAAGCATACACAATTCGATGGTCAAACATGCAACAACATGAACCAAATGGCATGCTTAATGTAAGATGGACTTACACCAATATGAGTGGACCTCAGCCACACTCAAATCAGTGGCCATATGATGGAAATGAGACGACCAAAACACATGCAAACATGCATGGATGCAAAGGACCGATCCTAAGGCATAACATGCAACTCTAACTAAGCATGTCAGAGGATGAAGTATGACATAGAATGACACATGATGCAGCTCTGAAATGGCACAAAAGATGGTCCCGAAACATGCAAATATGGCACACAATGCAAGCTAGGGGGCCCGGGTACCGAAACTAGTGAAGTGCGTTACTCTAGAGGTACCCAAAGCAATGTACCAATGGCAAAACCAACCCCAAACAGACCCTAGGCAGGTCTGAAACAGTGGGGAAATGACCTAAAATGATGGCTTGGAATGCAAAGAAATGGAGCTCATTCAATGGTCGGTAAATGAGGCATACAAGCCCGACTCTCAAACACATTTAAAAAGTACAAAACATGGCAATATGACATTCAAAAAAGCTCTGAAATATGATGTATAATGAGCCCAAAACATGAACACACCTCAGTATATGCATCGAATGAACCTCAAAACTCAGAGTTAAGCATGGGTATTGAACTACAAGCATGCAAAACCAACATCATTCAACCATGAGACCTAAAAATAGAGCTAGGGCAGTCCAAAATAAGCACAATATCAGTTTAAGGCATGGCCAAAAAGTGTTAAAATTAAGGGTCAACAAAGCATGCGAAGAAAGCTAGTGAACCATGAGTTACACTACACGTATATGAAGCATATGAAGGCTTATCAAAACAGCTAAAAAAAAGAAGTATGCCATGCCAAAATATGCCCAAATAACCACTGAAACTCAGCCAATGCATGCAAGAATGATGGGCTCCTTTGGAAGGCCAATAAGGGGGTTGTTCTACACATGCATGATGGACACACACAATGGCAAAACTACCTCTGGAAAGAGGTTCTGAGGGTCCTAAAACCCACTAAAAAGAGCCTAAAATGTGTCTAGGAAACATGCAAATAAAAGCCCCTTTGAAAGGCCTTGAAGATGATTGCTCTACACATGCATCAAAGACACAAAATATGGCCAAAAGGGCTCTGGACAGTGCTAATGCAGACCTTAAAACTCACCAAATAGGACCTAAAATATGGCTTTGAAACCTGCAAATAGGGGCCCCTTTGGAAGGCCAACAAAGCTAGTAAACAAGACAAGGGGTAAGAGGGTCACCCCTCTCTGATTTTGATGCTCAAAAACACATAATAATCACTGAAAATCCGTTGGATTTCAGTGGTCAAAAGGGCCAACAAAGCTCAACACAAAGGCCCTAATGCATGGCTTAAAACAAAGGGAAATGAAGCATTCAAGGGGGTAGATGACCCCCAACAGAAAAATGGTCTTAAACAAACATGTTAATAAGCTCAAAATAAGACTTTTTTTAGTTGATGAAAAATCCCAAATATGCTTGCAAATGGAGCTAAGATATGACGCAAAACAATGCTTAAAAGAGGGAAATGGTGTGTTACCCTTGAAGCTCAAGAAGACAGCAGCAAAAGGGGTCCAAACTTTGAGCTAAAACCAGATTTTGGAGCTCAAAATGATCCTCAAAGAACCTCAGCCCAATGGTAGCTGAGTTTGATCAAGGGTGCCTAGGCAAAGCAGAGGTATATCTCTAAGTATAGCTCTTGCTATGCACACAAAGGCAAGATAGGAGAGAGAGACAGAGATTTGGCTCTGGAATTTGTAGAGAGAGAGGATTTTTTTAGAGTGAGAAGCTCCCAAAACTTGCTTAGGAAGACTGTCCTTGAAAATGAGAGATATAACTCATATATAGCCATATACAAGAGTTGGTTCAAAAAAATCTGAGTTTGGAACAGCTGTAGGTTGTGGAAGACAGCTGGAGGATAAATATCTGAGTTTGGGACCTGTAGACCACTTTTCTGGTCGGCCAGCCACTTTTTCTGGTCGGCCGACCACTTTTTCAGGAGAGGGTGGTCGGCCAGCCACCTTTTCGGGTCGGCCAGCTAGTTTAGGAAAATTCTGCTTTCCAGGTCCAACTTCAAATGGCCGTAACTCCTTCATCTGAACTCCTTTTCAGGTCATTCTTGTGTCCAAATTGAAGCCCCAGAAGTTAGCTTTCCAATGGCATCAGCATTGCATTAAAATTGCTCCTTTGAAGAAAGTTATGCCTATTTTGGTGAAGTCGCGTAGATTCGGTCCAACCGGATTCATGCCGAACTTCTCCCAAACTAGTTTTCTTCTCTCCTTTCCTCTTTTCTTCAACTCCAAACCCCTAAACAAAGTGTTTTAAAAGATTTTTCAAAGATTTCATCTCTCTTTCATTCATTTCTAATTTTTCCTTGCTTGGTTTACCGAAAAGCGCAACATTTGACAAAATGCGAGCCTCGGAACATCGTAAAAACTTTATTTCAAAAACGTTTTGAAAGAGAGGGTTTTAAGGTCTAAAATATTTTGATCAAGATTTTTTTGGTCCAAAAAGGGGTATGAAGTTGAGATTTGAATCTCTCCTTGCCGAAGAAACTGAACCTTTCCCCTGCACACCTTGCTCCACCATGTAAACCATCAGTCGCGTCCAAGTCTTAAGGGCGGTAAAAAATGTGGTGTCTACAGGATGTTGAAGCCATGAATCACTATGTTCGTTAGAGCTCAATGCTCTAAGACCATGAAGAAACTCAACATTCATTCATTTCATTTCACAGTAGATCAATACAGTCTTTACATGATATGTGTATATACATAAGGCAATTGCAACTAATCTACCTCCACTCAACTAACTGATACACACACACATACTCTAACAAACTCTTACTCTAACTAACTAACCAACTATAAGCTTGAGCTGATGATGTGGTTGTAGTTGCAACACTAATGATGATGATGAGATGCGGCTGTTGTTTGATATCTTATCACATACATATAGAAGTGTTCTCAAGACTTCCCCCCCTCCCCCCGCCCGTGTTCGGGACTATGGGTGGAATTGTGATATCTTTTGAAGGTCTCAAACATTTTTTCAAATATAATATTTGAAGAGCGGTGAATTTATCTTATCAATATTATTTTGTTGTATATTATTTAGATTTTTAGGCAACCTTTGTTTTAGTAATTGCACCAATATTTTGTATTGGTTTTGATTATTATTATTATATTTTGGTTTCATTCAATTCTCCATCTTTTGATTTCCCTTTGTTTTCTCATAATGTAAAAACTACAACTCCTTCTCCACACATTGTTACCTACCTTTTAATTTGCTTTTATAGAGTCAATTCATCAATCCTTCATGCCAATACACCCATCCTTCATGTCATAGGAAATCGAAAATGCACGACTTTTCTCGTTTCATCTATTTGCTTGAAAATAATTTTCACAATACTAATATGGTAAGAGCTATCCAACTATGAACTCCATTATTATTACTATTATTACTATGTGTAAGTCCACTCATTTGAAGCAAAACAATGTTGATGAGTAATTCATTTTGCTGGTTTTTTTTTTCTTTTTCTTTTTTTGTAAATGGGGTGTTACATATAGAATTTTGTTTATTTTGTGATATACTTTTGTTCTTCTTAACTTGTTGTTAAGTAGTGTGATTTGCCATTGGGATTGTCTCAGCTTGTGTGGTCTTCTCTTAGCAAAACTTTTATTTAAAAATTTTATAATCTCTTTGTGGTATGTGTGTAAATCTTTGTTCAATTGTTTCTATGGGGACATTATTTTTAGGTTGTCCACATGGCCAATGTTATTAGCCGAGGTGCCACATGGATGGATCATGTTGCTAAGATATGATGTGATCATACTGGAATTTGATATATTCCGATAGAGGACAAGAGCCCTAGATGGTTTGAGGTTCTCTGTTTGGATAGAGATGAGACTCTAAGAGGAGTTCATTCTAATTTGAATAAGAGGAGTCCAACATAGATGTTATCCTTATAAAGGATAGAGTCCTATGAAATAAGACTTTTAGGAGACGAGGGTACTGCTGGTTATAAAAATAAGACACTCTAGTAGGTCGAAGGTATGCTTTTGCTTGAGAGTTATTTTCTTGTACTGATATCTTGTGAGATAAATTGACTGACTTAATCGTCAGAATGTCCCTGGGTGGATGAGCCACCGTAATGTTTGTTGTCTTCTTGTGTGCAAGTGTTGGGCTCTTCTGTTCTTCCGTGTGCTCTACGACTAAATTCCTTAGAACTCGGCAAGGAGATCTAGTTTGGTTGTGAAATCAAAAATCAACACCCACAGTTTTCCCTTTTTAGATGATATCATAATGGTCTTACCCTTCTTCTTTTTTTTAAATATATATATATATATACTAATTTAAAAGGCATGTGGTATGATATGTATCGTTTTTTAAGTTTTGTTACAGTATGTTTAAGTTTTGTATATTTAAGTTTTGTATTTTGATATTTTTTTTAAATTAAAATATTATTTTTATGAAATTGAATAGAATAAATCATTAGATATATGATAGAATTATGTGGTATGATATGTATCATTTTTTTTAATTTATTATACATCTAATGAGGCATACTCCAATTATATTACCATATCATTTTGGGTGAATTTATGAGTCATTAACATTTCTTCCGAATTTATAAATAAAAAAAAAATTATGATGTGTAACTTTTCTCAATAGATAAATATAAAATAAATATTAAGATTATTCTCCCATCTAAAAAAATATTAAGATAATTTAATGAACTAATAAAAAAATAGAAGAAAATACATACATATATATACAAATGACTAGTTTTCAGTTAGTCATACATAAATCATACTCGCATAACAAACAACAAATTTTGTTAATAAGTAAATCATAAAGTAAATTAATAATTTCTAATGATATGAAAAATATTTTTCAATTAATCATTGTGTTAATAAATAAATCATTAAATAAATTAACAGTTTTTAATGATATAATAAATACTTTTTAATAAATAATTTTAATAATTTATTATTATATAGGAGAATAATTTTTTTTCCCAAAGTATTATATTAAATTAAATTTTATAACAAACGATAATTTATTACAATTTAATTTCCTTTTCAACAAAGTCTTCCAATAGGTAAAAGTTACAAGCAAAAATACAAAAAGTTTTAAAAGGAAAAAAAAAAGAAAAAAGAAAAAAAACCCTTGACAATTTCAAACCCGTTCTGCAGTGCATCTTAGGCTATGTTTGGCATAAATTTTTTAAGTTAAAATAATTGCATAAATACAAAATAGGCTAAAAAATTAATAAAACAAAATGTCATATCCAAATCATAATCATTTCATTTTTTTCTCTCACAAAAGTCAAAAAAGCCAAAATATCTATCTCAAATGAGATTTTTTAACCTCAGGCTAAAAAAAAACTAAAAAGTTTAACTCACATTCCAAACAAAAGCTAAAACATGCAAATTCACATAAAATAGTTGAATAAGGAGAATGTAAAAACACATGACTAAACAAATATCTTTAGGATTCGTTTGGGATGTGGGTTGACTTTTTGACGTTTTGGTTTTTAGCTTGGAGCTAAAAAACCTCATTTGGGATGGGCTTTTTGGCTTTTCTTGATTTTTGTGAGAGAAAAAATGTAATGATTATAAGTTGGATGTGATGTTTTGTTTTATTGGGCTAAAAAACCTATTTTATTTTTTGTAACTATTGTAGCCAAAAAAACCTGGGGCTTTTTCTTCCCAAACGGGCTCTTAATAACTTTTCTTGCATTATCCTAATCAATAAATCTCAATAAAACAGGTGAAAGATTAAACAAAAAAACAAAAAAACAAAAAAAAACTAGTTTAAACATAGTGGTATTTTGGAAAGTTGGTAAAAAGTTAGGGTATGTTTGGTTTGGCTTTGTAGAGTGATTTTGGAAAAAGAAATTCTAAAAAACTTGTTTGGTTTGTAATTTTTCCAAAATAATTTCTAAAATCGCTTTTTTTCTCTTACACATCAATCAATCATTTTTTCTCTTTCCTATCTCCTTCTCAATCACTTTTTCTCTCACACACATCTACTCAATTACAACAAAATATCAAATCATTCCAAACTCTCAAACTCTAAAACTACTTTCAAAATACATAACCAAACAAATCAAAAAAATTTATAAACTCTCTTCCCAAAACAATTTTTAAAAACCACTCTCCCAAAAACCAAATCAAACATACCCTTAATTTTTTTGACTTTTTAACTTTTTTGTGTGTTAAAAAACTGACTTTTTTGTGATTTTCTTTTGTGTAAAAAAGATTAAAAAAAAAAAACTAAAAACTATTTTTTTTTTTAATTTCTTCCCAAATTGTCCCATAGTATCATAATCATGTAAAATGATGGAGACCCATCAAACAGTTTACACATGCATACTGGCCACTAGTGCAGTGTTCAAAAGATAATACCGTTCATGAAAACTGATGGAGACCCATCAAACAGTTTAGACATGGATATTGTTCACTAGTGCAGTGCTCAAAAGATAATACCATTCATGAAAACTGATGGAGACCCATCAAATAGTTTACACATACACACTGTCCACTAGTGCAATGTTCAAAAAATAATACCGTTACTAATCAAAATCAATTTTTAATTTATTAATCATATTATTTTTTTATATTTTTTTTAAAAAATAAAAAATTAGTTTTCTGAAAAAATCAATTTTTAATTTATTAATCATATTATTTTTTATATTTTTTTTTTAAAAAAATCAGTTTTTTGAATTTGTTCGATGTGGCAAAAATTGTCTTAGATATATTTATAACCAACAGTTCAGATCAGTCCTAATCAAAATGTAAGGGCCAAATACATAACATTGTCTGCCTATTTGGATCCCTGCTCATGAGTACCAAACACACCTCCTCCCTCTCTCTCTCTCTCTCTCTCTCTCTCTTCTCTAGCCACTCTCCCTTCTTGGTTTTACCTATGGCGACTTTGTTGAGATTTGAGTGCACTAGTTTGATCAAATGCAAGGTAGATCGGTCGACGCAACAAGCGAGAAAGAGATTGGTATCCTCTTCAAATTTTTCCTTCATTTTCTAGGCATGTCTAGGGTTTCTCAGTTCTTTATTATTTTTTTTTTTCTTTTTAGGCTTTTTTTTTTTTTTTATGTGTGTCTCTTTGTATGCATGCATTGTATTCTATAAAATGCCTCACATAGGCCTCTGAAATATTTTTCTAAAATGGCTCTCCAAAATGCCTCAAAATTTTTATTATGCAACACGAGTGTAATTTTTTAGGGGTTAATCAAATGGCCTCTATTATATTATCTGATTTGTTTGTCATTTGGGTTTGATTGTGTTTCTCATTTATGTTATGTGATTTGTTTCTCATTTATATTGCCTCAATTAAAATCTGTCTCTTTACCCCTCTATATTTTGTGTACCATGTTCGGTAAAATGCCTCAATTAAAATAGTTTATTTTCTTTTGGTTAAACCAACTGCTTATATAATTCTACTTTTTTGTTGTTCAAATAGTGGGTGAATCTATTATAACAGGCCAAGTAAATCTAGTGTATGGTGGTAAGGTTTAGCTAAAATAAAGGTATATTCAAATTGGTGATACAAACCGTGGGAGTTGGATGTTATTTTTAATAATAAGCAGTAGGCAATTTTTGGACGAGGGATAATGGAGCTTGGAGCTTGTTTGCTTATATTTTTTATTCTTTGGAATGACATAGGCACGGATTTATTAAGATCATTTGAAACTTTCATTTGCCTGAGATTAAAAATTTATAACTTCCACTCCCTCTCTCTCTCTCTCTCTGATGTTTTTAATTTTATTTTTCGAGTTGTAGGCCACCAAAGTCCATCAAGGACCAAGGTTGAGAGTAGCAAGTTTTCTCTAGTCCAACTACTCTCTTCCAGTAAGTCTTTCTTTTATTCCCATTCTTAGTACTATTAAATTAAGTTCCATTTGGGTACTCTCTCTCTCTCTCTCTCATGCTTTTGTGTTTTTGTGGGTATGCTTTCTTTCATGTCTTGGGTTTTGTCAATTGATTTGGTAAACAATTTCATCAATATTTTAACAATGCCTTCATCAATTGATGAGCGGTTATCTTTTTTCTTTAAAATGAGCTGTTTCTTCACTACATAGCCGTGGTGTGTCAACCTCTTAAGCAATTTTGGTGTTCATATTAATTCAAACAGTGCACAATATCAATATCAATATCAATATTGTGGCTAGTTTTTATTTATTTATTTATTTTTGAATCCAAATTTTGTTTTTTGTTGTGGCAGTGCGTTGGCTACTTCCCTTGAGCAAATCAAATGGATCCAAAAGGGTTGGTTCATATTTTGCTTATGGGAGGATTTAAATAGTTGGAGCTATTCAATATATTGTTTTTTTTTTTGCATCTATTGTCCGTAGCATTTCAATGTGTGTTAACGCATTAAAGGTATCCTAATTCTTTATGTATGATTGATTATAAGCACCCTTTCTATTAGCCTCATTCATTGATTTTGTTTTCAAAAAAAAAAAAAAAAATCTATATCTCATCAATTTAATTATTTAGTTAATAGATTTTCACACTACTAAAAGCTAATTTTTTTTAGTGTTTTTTATAATGGTAACCTCATTTCACAAATAATTAATTATTTTTAAAATATTAAAACATTTTACATGAAATTTTGTATTAAATAAAAATATAATAAAATTTAAATTAAAAATTATGATTTTTTTTTTAGATTTCACTTCTTTGATCAAGTTCTATGCTAAAAATAGAATCTATAAACTAACTTAATCTGATCTTAAATAATTCTTGCAGATGTAAATATAATTTAAGATTAGATATATTTTAAGAATAATTATGTAATTTATTAATTGAAGTTTTAGAATATTAATAAATATGCCAAATATATATTCATATTTTTTATTTTAGTTATAAAAAATTTTACAATATTTTTACCATTTTAAAAAATAAATAAGTGGGCAATGTAATGGCTGGACATGAACCAAAACAATTATCTAAAAATTAGTTTGATATATAGCATACAAATCAACCAAACTCAGTTTCTACACTATTTTTAGTATTTGATCCAGTATTAGTTCATACTCATCATAACTTAACAAATTATTAAACACAAACTTAAATTGATTATTATTAATTGTTTTCACTAATTGACCGATCAATTTTTAAATCAAGCCCAATGTAGGACTAAAACAAGCTATATATTTTAGGTCGACCTAGTATTATACAATTTTTTCATACATAAATATACTTAATTATTTGTGTAAGAATTTTTAATATAAATATATAATTTTTTTTAAATAAATAAATAAATATGCCAAAAATATACATACATTTTATTATTTTGGTTATAAAAAATAATCATAATATATTTACCAATTTTAAAAACAAAAAATAAATGGGTTAAGTGATCATGAATTGGGTATAAATGAAGATAATTCTCCAACAATTTAATTGTTGGCATAAAAATTAATCTTAATCTAACTTCTAAACTATTTTTAATGCAAGTACTATTCCTCAAATTTGTAACGCCTCCAACATTATGCAATAGATACAACTCAAAAGTGAAAGAATAATAGAAATAAAATACATTCATTCATCAACATTCAAAGTTTGTTTACAGAGGTTAACACATGCAATATACATTCACCAATGTTCATCTTGAATCTATAGCATGTGTTACAATGTTGAGGGAAAAAAAAACTAAACATATAGTCAAATGCCCTATAGATTTACATCTTTCGAAGTCATTGCTTGCTTACAAAAAAGTGAGCTTAGCTCAATACAATTAAAGCCCTTGGCTATACAAAAGAATAAAAAAACAAAAAACAAAAAACAAAACAAAACAAAACAAAAAAACAAAATAGAGAAGCTCTTGCTTCCCAAAAGTCCCTCCAAGCTATTGCTTTGGTAGACACATGTCATCAGCACCTGAAAAGGTTTTTCTTAAATAGGGTGAACCAAAACCCAGCAGGAATAATCTAACATAGTACACGAGATTTAGCAAAGATATAAGTACAATGTGCATACACAATGCTTGTGACAAAACATTCACATTTTTATAACATCATAAAGTACCAAAGTTTGTATTTCAATTCATTTTCCTTCAATTCATTTCAAATTAATTTTACCCTTTTCAATTCATGAACCAATTTCATTATTTTTCAACTACTCAACTGAGACTACAACTCAGTGGTTTTCCAAGTCAATACAATACCACACAAACTCTTCAATCTACCATTTTATGGAAATTTCGTCCACGGGTTCGGCACCCATGTATACATAAGATTTCGAGACTTTCACCCTAGACACTCCGGTCAACTTAATTTCAATGGAGTCCATCCCCTATCTCCTCCCAAACAATGGAGTACATCCACTTTCTCATCCCAAATATTATACGTATACAATGTATTTAAACATAGTCATATTCAATGACAACCAACAATAGATTAGTTTCAATTTTCCTAATCCTTACGCAATTTCTACAACAATCATAGCTATCCCCCACCGATAGCCCAACACATATATTTTCTAAATAGATATATAATATTCTCAATAGATAAATTGTAACGCCCTCAAAATAATACATAAATCCCATCATATTAGACATGCAATGGTATAAAGAAATCAACACCTTTTCATTCATCAGAGTAATTCTTACAACAGTATTACATGTTAACAACAAAAGCAAGTGCCCTATAGGCTTACAGCTTTCCAAGTTAACACTTGGTTTCACAAAAGAAGAGTACTAACTCTATACAAAATAAGCCTGTGGCTTGATGTACATGTAATACAACAAAATAATCAAAAAAAGAGTATTCAACTCCCACATCCATCCAAGCTATGTCCTTGGAGGTGGCATGCTACCTGTACCTGAAAATGGTGTCCCATATAGGGTGAGCCAACGCCCAGTAGAGATATGCTAAACACAATATGAGCAATAACTAAGACATCAGTAATTGATAAATGTTTAACTCACAAAGATCAATTTATAACTCCATTTCCATTACATGACAACCGTGTCTATGTTTCATTTCATTTTCCATTTCTTATACGATTCTCAATTCACAACAACGGCTCAGAACCTGGCCAATAACTTACATGAGACAGTGACTCATATTAAACATTTCCCGTTCTACATTAGACAAGCGTACTAGCTATATTAATATCCCAACAGATAAGCATACAAGCTGTATCCACATTTCAACAGATAAGCATATGAGTTATATCACACTTCCATTGATATGCATATGAGCTATATCAACACTTTAACTGACAAGCATATGAGCTGTATCAATGGAGTCCATCTCCTATCTCCTCCCAAACAACATCCGGTTTAAAGGTCCATCCCCCATCTTCCCCTAAACCGTGGAGTACATCCCCTATCTCCTCACACATACACACAAAGTATATACATATAAGTCATATACACAATCAATCAATACATAACGTTAATGTATTCTACCAACCGCCATACTCCATGACGCACCCAACTGATTAGTTTTAGTTTGCCTAATCATCATGCATTATCTACAACAATCAAAACTACCCTCCACGGGTAGCCCGAGCAATTATTTCTAAACAGATAATAAAAACTTCAACAGATAAAATATCAATATTTTCGAAAATGAGCGATTAATAAATCCAACTCCACCATTTCACAATATAATGAGCCAATTTCATTATTTACAACTCAATTCCAAGTAACAACAACTTTCCCAAATTAATTATGTCACGCCCTCAAAATAATAACATTAAACCCGCATTATTGACATGCATTGATATATAAAATATCAACATCCTTCTATTCATCAGAGTAGTTCATTACGAAAAGTATTACATGTTAACAACAAATAAATGCCCTACGGGCTTACAACTTTCCAAGTTAACACTTGGTTACAAAAAGGGAGTACTAACTCAATTACACATTAAGCCCATCGCTTGAATATACATGTAATACATCAAAAGAAAGAAAGACAATAAAGTCTGCCCGCCTTAAGCCTCCCAAGCTATACCCTTGGAGGTGGCATGCTACCTGTACCTGAAAATGATATTCCCGTATAGGGTGAGCTAACAGCCCAGTAGAAATACACTAAACCAGCTATGAACAATGACTAAAAGATTAACAGTTTGATAGATGGTTAACACTTTTACATTCTTTCATATCACATTACAGTTTCATTTTTCATTCCTTTTTAATTTTCAATTCATAACCATAGTCCAAAACCTGACCAAATAACCGATATGAGACAGTAACTCATTTTAAATATTTCCTCATTTCACAATAGATAAGCATACTAGCTATATCAATACATCAACAGATAAGCATATGAGCTATATCAACACTTCCACTAATAAGTATAAGAACTATATCACACTTCCAACGATAAGCATATGAGCTATATCAACACTTCAACAGATAAGCATACGAGCTGTATCTACGGAGTCCATCCCCTCTCTTCTCCCACACAACACCCGGTTTAGAGGTTCATCCCCTCTCTACCCCTAAACCGTAGAGTACATCCCCTCTCTCCTTCAACACAACACAATGCATATAAACAATTATTATACACATCATCAGTCAATACATAAAGTTAATGTATTCTTTCAAACGTCATCCTCAATTACACATTCTAGTGATTAGTTTTAGTTTGCCTAATCATCATGCATTGTCTACAACAATCAAGACTATCCTCCACAGATAGCCCAAAGCAGTTATTTCTAAACAGAAAATAAATGCACAAAATGAATATAAAATCAGCATTTCAACTAGGTGAGCGATAAATAATTCAACTACACCCTTTAATCCCATACATTCCCATTTCTAACATTTCTCTATGCTAAACATGCATATAGGTTTAATATAAATAAAACTCCAACTTTTGTAAAATTGCACAAAAGCCCCTAAACTTTCTCAAAATTACCCAACAACCCCCAACATATCAAAATGCTAAAATTTAAAGACAAAGCTCATAAAGAGGAGTAGGTTATCCCTACCTCAAATTCGGCGCTCAAACGGAGAAGATGAAAAGAGTTGAAACTCGATCTCCACCACACACCACAAAGCCCTCGAGAATTAACACAACTTTGGCGAAGGAACTATGGCCGAAATCCCAATGGAATTATGGCCAAAATCCAGCTTGGCACAATTAAAATTTATAACTCAAGCTCGGTTCGTAATGGCTTATTAAACCAAGAAAGAACCATAGAAGTTGGTAAGCTAACCCTATGCACTTGCACCTATATATAGGAGTTTGTCCACGTTAAAATGTGTCTCCCAACTGATGTGGGACTTCCAACAAACATATAGAAGTTTGTCCACCTAAAAATGTATCTTGTAACCGATGTGGGACTTCCAACAAACACACCAAAGGTTCCCAAAATAGAATGAAAGGTCCGAATACATTTACCAAAAGCCTTAAAAGGCACAAGTGCTACAAATTATGCCAATTAACTTATATAACAAATTAGGGCTTTCTCCCCCATTCCTCATTATTCACTCAAAGGTTCAATAATCAACAACCAACCACTAGAACATCATTTTGAAACCCAAAATACATCTTCAAGAATCAAAATCACAAAACTCTCATTCATCCTTTTTGAAACCCTAAGTCCCAAATCAAACTATTTAAACAATAGACTCGAAATCTATGTTAAAACCCATAAGAGTGAGTAGGAATCCCTACCTCAAGAGATGACACCCAATGGAGAAGATGAAGAAAAACGGAAATGCTCCAAATCACAAACTTCTTGGATCAAAAGATAGCCCTCGATGATCAACAACTTTTTTGTAAAGGTCAAAGGTGAGGAAACAACTCCTACTAGATCAATACCTAGAGAGAAGGTAGAGCTCTAGAGTAAGAAGCTCAACAATGGTGTTTTAGAAAAGTAAGAGAGAGAAAAGATCTTGAAAAAGTGATCAAAAAGTCGGATTTGGCTTTTAAATAAGAGTCGCCCCGCTCGAGCGTAGAAACCCCCGCTCGAGCGTCACTCACAGACTCTCGCTCGAGCATCAAAAATCCCACTCGAGCGGCGGATACACACTTCCAGAACTTTACACTGAACCAGGTCCCCGCTCGAGCGTCAAACTCCCCGCTTGAGCATTACACACAACCTCCCGCTCGAGCGTCAAAATGCCCGCTCGAGCGTCCAACACTGCAGAAGAAATACTAGGAGATGGAAAATCACGCTCAAGCATCAAAACTCCCGCTCGAGCGGATAAACAACAACGAAGGCCCCGCTCGAGCGCCAAAATCTCCGCTCGAGCGAACAGGTCAAAATCTGGGCAACTAGTTTAGGTTCCTAAGCTTAACCAACCTGTTTCAAACCTGCCCAACACGACCCAAGACTCAAATACAAAGAGTAAAGGATGTAAACAGGATATACGCAACAACCGACTCCACGGAGCCTAAGTCCGGATGCAACAATTAAGGAAAGGGAAACCGGGATCGCTATATAAATTAATCAAGTCTCCATAGGTAAGAGATAACAGATGTCCAACTCCACCCTTTATATCAACAATCCTCCAATTTTCACATTACCAATGTCAATTTTTGTTAATTATACAAAATAACAACTTGACCCCTTTTAGGGCAAAATCTTCCTCTTTTTCTAAGTATCAACCCAAGTACCAAAATCAACAAATTTGACACAAAACAACCTTATTTACAAACTCCATAACCATTTGTTTTCCATTCATCAAAAACCCCTATTTTTACTTCACATCCAAATCCTAGGTTTATTCAAACTACTCCCAAATCCCACCATTATTACACAATGACAAATAACTAAGCTAAATACCATATGAAAGTGTAGAAAATCCTTACCTCAAAGAAAAAAAGATGAGCAAAGCAAGGTTGAAACTCCAAAGACCCCGAAACCCACTTTCGTTTGGATGAAAAGAGAGCCCACAATGTGCTCTACCTTTTTCTCAAATGCACTAGAGTGAAGAACCCAATGGATCTAGGTGAAATAGTAGAGAGAAGATGAGTTTTAGAGAGAGAAACTGAAGATCTAGAGTTTTGGAGAGAGAGAGAGAGAGAGAGAGAGAGAGAGAGGAATGAAAAAGTGATGAAAAAGGTTATCTTCATGGACTGTTATACATGCAGTTCGCTCAAGTGTGGAAAGTAATGCTCGAGCGTCAGACACAACGTTCTGCTCGAGCGTAAGAAGTGACGATCGAGCGTCAAATACACTCTTCCAGCATTTGCAGGTCTTCAAAAAAAAATACTGAGAGTTTGCAAATCCCGCTCGAGCCTAAGAATAGCTGCTCGAGCGAAGAAGAAAAATTGCAAAGCCCACTCAAGCGCAAGAATGGCCACTCGAGCGAAGGAGTAAAAATCTGGGTAACATAGGTTTGGAAAATCAAGCAACCAACCTGTTCTAAATACACAACTACAATCCAAATGACTAATCCAAGGAACAACAAGGGTAATAAGAGATGGACAACAACATTGAATCATGAAACCCGAATCCGGAACATAATATAATGTCGGATTAAAACCGGAGTCGCTATAAAATTAGTTCATACTATTCAAAATATAAGAAATTATAATATAATTTAAACATAAAATCTAAATTGATTATTACCAACTATTTCTATTAATTGACATATCAAAATTTTAAATCAAGTCCAAAATATAATTAGAACAATGTCCATATTTTTAGGTTGACCTTGAATAGTTTTTTCATACATAAATATATTTAACTATTCATGTAATAAGTTTAAATATAAATATAAAATTTTATCAAAGTTTGAATAACTATGCATAAACATGTATATATTTCCTATTTTTAAATTAAGCTGAAAGATGAAATAAGCAGCTTTTAAGCTGCACCAAACAGGCACTATGTATCACTTGAAAAATTAATGAGTTTTAAATTATATTTAAGGCCTTGTTTGGGAATAGATTATTTTAGCAATTTTTTTGCTTTTTAGTTAAAATATGAGATTAAAAAAAAATTAGTATGTTTGGAATGATTTTTTTATTTTTTACGAAAAGATGTGCAAAAAATAGAGAAAAAAGAGAATCTTTGACTTTTTTGTATAGGTTATAAGCTTTTTGATTTTTTAGTAAGTTTTTAACTTTAAACTAAAAATGTTATATGCCAAACAAGGCCTAAATTTGATTTACTTATCTTGCAAATCAGTCTCAAACGAGTTTTAATCTAAGTGAGCTTGAATATTTCTGATTTTTATGGTGTATAAAAACATTTTGAGTAGAGCTCAAAAAATTAACTAGTTTTAAAATGTGCTCTAACTTAATGTATTGGAGTTTCAATAAGCTCTTAGACATGTTTGGATCAAATTAACAAGTTTCATTGGTTTTTTTTCCTTTTCTCTTTATTTTTTGAATAAATTACATGAACATCCCTTGAGACTTTTGTTTAATATAGATTCTCCTTCACATTTGAAAAATTACATTCTCCTCCCTGAGGTTTATAATCTCATAACAAATTGTGTTGATGTCATGTCTTAAAATTTTTTGAATGACCATATTGTTTTTTTTCCTACCATTTCTTCTTCCTATTACATACTATATTTTACAATTTTTCATCATTAAATTCTATCTAAATATATTCTTATTGATAATAATATAAAAACATAAATTTTATATGGAATTTCCAAATACAATAATATAGTTTAATGGTGACCTTTCACTTTAAGGGGTCGTTTGGTTTTTGAGTTGGGCTAAAAAATCGCCAAAGGACAAAAAAAAGTCAAAAAAATGAAAAAGTCAAAAATCACAAGAGGACAAAAAAAAAATTTGCCAAAACAAAGCTAAAAAGCTAAAAAAAACCATACAAGAATACCAAATAACCAAAAAAGTCTCAAGCTAAAAAAGTCAAAAAAGTTAAAAAACCAACCAAAAAGTCGGGTAATTCTATTTCTACGCACCAAAACATCTCATTCTACGTCCTTTCTCAATACACATACCAACTAATTTTAAATTTTATAATATTACTCAATACACAACCCTTTTTGTCAAAAACATCACTTTCTTTAATATTAAAACCCTAAACCAACACCCATTTGAATTGCAACTCTTCGATTAGAAATTGGATTTTCACACAAGCAAGCAAAGTTATATCTTTGTTAATGGACAATATCTTCTATTCCTTTCTATGACAACTATAGGCAAATAGTTTCCTGATGCTATGATCTTATGATTAGTTTGGAGATTTGGATTTGTCGTATAGAGACCATGTGAACACTAAAAGGGATCTAATTAAACTTAGTGCCTATTCCCATGAAAAGACCACGACGATGCTTCCCAAGGAGATAAGATACTTGTATGGGACTTCAATTCCATTTTGCTAATAGAAGTCATGTTGTCAATAATTTATCAAAATAAGTCCTATGATTACCAATAGTCACCAAGTGACCAATTGCCCAAGCAATTGGTACTTCCAACTTCCATTCATTTAAGTGTGAGATACTTGTATAGAACATTAGGAAAAAGAAGTATAGGTCATGATATTAAACTGTGATCTGACTGGAAATGCAAGCAAAGATTTGAAAGTGAAGAGAATCACACTGAGGCATTTGCTGGCTATTAGACGGGATGAAGAAATTAGGGTTTTGATGGAGAAGATAAGGGCACTTTAGTAATTTTAATTTAGAAGAAAACTGTAATAAAAAAATAAATTATTAAGTGTGTGCACAAAGATTGGTAGGTGTGTAGAAATAGAATTTTCCTAAATAGTCATTGCCAAACGAACGCTAAAACAAAACACTCATAAACATTATTTATATTTACAACAATATCAATATCACAACCTTTTATGATATTTTTTGTATAAATTTTTATGTATGAATATAATTTTTCATTTTTATTTCCATCATTATATCTAGATTAGGTCAATTTAATCTAGATATATTTAAAAAGTATAAAATTTGTACCAAAATTTTTTTAAAAAATCATTGAATCTAACAAAATAAGATAATGTATTGAATTTTTGTATTTTTGTATCCTTTTTTTTTTTTTTTTGGTATTTGGTGAATCTAAAAAAAATCACAAAATATTATACTTGCTAAGTATATCTAGTGTGTATCTAAAAAACTATAAAAAAAAAAAAAAAAAAAAAATTGCTTAAAATATTAAAAAAAAAAATCAGTAAAAATAAAAAAATATATGAAAAATAAAATAAAATAAAATAAAAACTCAATTTTTTGTGTGAGTTAAACCAAAGAAGATTCAGTGTGTTTGATTTCAGTTTTCTGAATTCAGTTTTTTAAAAACTGAGTTTTTTGTTTTGTGTGTTTTTTTATTTTTAGTGAATATTTTAAAAAATTTAAGCATTTTTTTTTTTTACTTTTTTAGATATACCTTACTTAGATGCATCTAAAAAGTAAAATATTTGTAAAAAAATATTTTAAAAAATTAATAAATACAAAAAAATATATTGAATTTTAGTTTTTTTTTTATATTTTTGGCATTTAGTGAATTTTTTAAATATTTTTTCACGAAAATTATACTTTTTAAGTGTATTTATGTTAGGTATGTCTAAATTTTTTTTTAAATTGCTTAAAATATTAAAAAAAGTCAATAAAAACAAAAAAAAATACGAAAAATAAGAAAGTAGAATTTTCTAAAAAAAATTTTCAAAAAACTAGAAACAAACATGGTGATATTATTTTTCTTGAAATGATATGAACAAAATATGTATATTATTTTATTATTTTATATGTATACAAGCTAAGGGATAAATATATCATTTTAATCTAACAGGGGGTAAGTGTAATTTTTAAATGTGAGAGAATGATCTATATAAAACAGAAACCTCGAGGGGTTTCAGTGTAATTTTTTTTTTTTTTTTTTATAGGAAAATTCTAAAATAGCCTTAAGGGCTATCATGGGCATTGGAAAAATGTGTAAAAAGTATATTAAAATCTGTAAAAATGTTTTAATATTGTGTAATGTTTTTTTTTTTTTTTTTGGAGAGCCCTTAATTCTATCATTAGTAACAACCCCCTTTTTTTTCTTTTTTTTTTATTCAAATATTTTATCCAAACAGACCCTAAATTGATCCATCAAGAATCAAACTGAAAGCTGATCTAACTCGCAAAACCTGGCTATAATATCCAACCGTTGAGTCCTCTTTATTTCAAAAGAAGAAAATGACTATGAGCTATGAACAAGTTCAACCCTCACTTCTACCCTCCAAAACCACCACCACCACCACCACCACCACCCAATTTCGCCACCGCCACAACCAAGTCATTCAATGCTGAAATCAATCGTCTCTCATCTTCAAGTGCACACAATGACGTCCTTCTCACCTACACCTTAATGCTCAAAACCAACACTCCACCAGACGCCTACACCTTCCCTAGCCTTCTCAAAGCCTGCACTTCTCTATCCCTACTCTCCCATGGCCTTTCATTCCACCAACAAATCATCGTCAATGGGTTCTCTTCCAATTCATACATTGGCTCTTCTTTGAGAAACTTCTATTCCAAATTTGGGTTCACCAACCATGCCCGCCAAGTGTTCGACAAAATGCCTGAGAGAAACTTGGTTCCTTGGACTGCTATCATCGGCTGTTATTCAAGATCGGGTGACGTCGAAACAGCTGTTTGTCTGTTTAATCGGATGCGACACAAAGGAATTCAACCCAGTTCGGTTACTGTGTTGAGCTTGCTCTCTGGAGTTTTTGATGTCACCCATGTGCAATATGTTCATGCTTGTACAATTCAATATGGGTTTGAGTCTGATTTAGCTTTGGTGAATTCTATGTTAAATGTGTATGGTAAATGTGGAAGAGTTGAGGATGCTAGGGACTTGTTTGAATCGATGGAGACAAGAGATGTAGTTTCGTGGAACTCGTTGGTTTCGAATTATGCCTTGGTTAGGAATATTAGAGAAATATTTCATCTATTGAGTCGAATGAGGATTGAAGGTTTGGAACCTGATCAACAGACGTTTGGGTCGTTGGTGTCTGCTACAGCAAGGCAGAGCAATTTTGAAATGGGACGATTGGTGCACGCTAGGATATTAACTTCAGGAATTGAATCGGATGCACATGTTGAAACATCGCTTATTGTTATGTATTTAAAATGTGGAAATTTTGACAATGCTTTTAGGATATTTGAACGAACATCAGATAAGGATGTGATCTTATGGACGGCAATGATATCAGGGCTTGTACAGAATGAATTCGCAGACAAGGCGCTGATATTGTTCCGATCAATGTTAGTTTCGAATGTTTTGCCATCTACTGCCACGATAGCTAGTGCCCTTGCAGCTTGTGGCCAACTAGGTTCCTTAAGTCTGGGAACTTCAATTCATGCCTACATGTTACGGCATAGGATGCCACTAAACATTACTGCTGAAAACTCTCTTGTAACCATGTATGTAAAGTGTAATCACCTGGAACAAAGTCGTTTTCTTTTCAATACAATGGAGAAAAGAGACGTGGTTTCTTGGAATGCAATTGTTGCTGGGTATGCATAAAATGGCAATTTATGCGAGTCCTTACATTTATTTAATGAAATGAGAACAACTCTTCAAAGACCTGATTCAATAACTGTGGTCTCCCTTCTCCAAGCTTGTGCCTCAATCGGGGCTCTCCATCAAGGAATGTGGGTCCATAATTTTGTCATTAAGAGCTGCCTTGGACCGTGCATCTTGATCAACACAGCTTTGGTAGATATGTATTGCAAATGCGGTGACTTAGACACCGTTATGAAGTGTTTTGATAGGATATTACAGCATGATCTGGTCTCATGGAGCACGATCATTGCTGGATACGGTAGTCATGGTAAAGGAGAGATTGCTTTGGAAGTGTACAAGAAGTTTCTCCTTATTGGCCTTGAGCCAAACCATGTCATTTTTCTATCGGTTCTATCTGCCTGTAGTCATAATGGGCTTGTCAACGAGGGTTTGAATCTTTTCTACTCTATGAAAAACGAATTTAGGGTTGAACCAAAACTTGAACACCTTGCCTGCGTTGTTGACCTCTTAAGTCGAGCAGGAAGAGTAGAATATGCATATGAATTTTACAAGAGGATGTTTCCGGAACCAACTATAGATGTTTTAGGTATACTTCTTGATTCTTGTCGGAGGAGTGGTAATTTGGAACTTGGGAACATAATTGCTAGAGAAATTTTCGTGTCAAAACCTACGGATGCTGGAAACTACTTGCAACTGGCACATGGCTATGCTTCGATGGACAGATGGGATGGTGTGAGTGAGGCATGGATTCAGATGAGGTCTCTTGGCCTTAAAAAACTCCCTGGTTGGAGTTTTATTGCACTAAATGGAACCATTATGACATTTTTCAATCATCACAGTTCTCATCCCCAGTTTGAAGGCATAGTTCAAGTTTTAAAATTCTTGAGCCAAGAAACTAGGGATTTGGGAATTGACTTCAAAACCAATGAAATTCTATCATGATTTTCCTATCCCCAGAGGGAAAGGTCCTTCCCTTTTTGGCAGGTTGTGGGAGAGGAGGGATTCGAACCCCCAACACCATGGTTCGTAGCCACGTGCTCTAATCCTCTGAGCTACAGGCTCCACCCCGATTCCACTTGATTTGTTCCCTGGAGTATCCTAATGAAGTTTACAGTCTCTTCCTCAATTTGGAAATTTTGGGGTTAGCCTCAAATCAAGCAAGCAAATCTGTTTCTAGTAAATTTGATGAGAAAAATGCAGTAGTTTTGAAGAAACGAAGTTGGTGGAGGAGACAGATACATTGGCTTGTTTTAAAGGATGAGCCAAGAATCTAAGGTGTATATAATTTGGCTTACTGATTGCTTCTTGTTGACACAATGGACATCTAAGACTTCCAGGATAACCAACAAGTGAAGCTTTTGAAGATGAATTACTTGCAAGCGGCTTGCACTATCGACTGTGATTCAGTGTGCATATAGGATGGTAAGTGAATTATGGATATCTTTTAATCAGAAAATTCCTCGGTTTTGCAGATGCATTGGACTGCTTAGTACGGTTGCAGATGTATTGGACTGTGTAGTACGGTTGCAATTCTCTGAATGCCCACTTTTTACAACAATTTGGAGTTTTTTTTGTCAACCAATGTATATGATTTTGAAGGCCTGTGAGAGTAAACTAGAAATGACAGTTTGACTCAATAGTAAGATTTGTCATTAATGTTCCTAATGATGTGGGTTCGAGTCATAGAAAATCTCGAAAAAATAGGAGTGTTGTTACATATATCTTGACCTCTTTAGATCCCGCTTTAGCAGGAATATTGTGCATTAAATTATTACTATTATTATTTTATTTTTTTGGGGGGAGTAGAAAAGAAACTATATGTGATAATGTGTGACCAAAAGGGATTACTTGAAATCTAACAGACTAGAGTGGAGCTATGTTTGATGGACTGGGACTGCCATTTTTTTCTTCAGAATCAAATATGATTATATTGATGTCAAAAAGGATTGACACATAGTTATAACCTCTCCTAAACAAATTTATTATACCATGTACTTGAATATATTCTTAACGAAATTAAACCAGAGGCCAAACTGTATTGTGCAGTTTTTTATTCATTCCTCTGGATGAAAGTGAAATGAATAATTATTCTATCAAAATATTTATTATAACGTTTAAAATTAAATTATAAATGAAATTATCATTAATCGTTGCAAGTGAATAGCCATCCTATAGAAAGACTAAAGAATCATCATATTTTTTTTTTTTTTTTAGTGAATCAAAAACTATCTAGAAGTATCCGTGTTTTAGTCTTTTATACTTTACTAAGATCCAAAGAAAGACATTTGTTTAAAATGAAAGTCTGAAATCAATTACACTAAATAACTTTAAAAAAAATAAAAGTATATTGATTTATTTTTGAAAAAAACAGCTTTCAAATCACGATACCAAGAATAGTAGTAAAAAAGACTCAATTAGCATACTTTCATTTTTTTTTTTCCCCTTTTCGATCATAGAATTCTCAGTATTTCAAAATAAAAATAAGAATTAAATCTTGTCATCATTATATGACTAAACTTTCAGTTTGGAGATAATTTTTCTAATATTTTCATTAGTTATTTTGCGTTTCAAAAAGTGAAAATTTAAATAGAAAGTTACAACAATATTTAAAATAAAATAATAAAAAAATAAATTACAAATATATCTCTTGAGGTTTACGTTAAAATATGAATTGCCTCCTTATAATTTGAAAAATTGCGAATGCCTCATTTTAAAAAAATTTTATGGGTAAATTACAAATGCACCTCTTGAGATTTGTTTAAAATACAAATTGTCCTATGTGGTTATGAAAATTACATCCCACCCTTTGAAGTTTATAATATCATAACAGGGTAAGTTACATTTGACACCCCCTGAGGTTTATGTTTATTACAGTTCCCCCCTTACCTTTTGGAAATTACATCCCCCTCCTTGAGATTTAAAATTTCATTACAAATTGCTCTCTCAGTTAGTTGACTATTAAGTCAACTAACATATTTTGCTGATGTCAACAATTTAATTTTTTTAAATACCAATTTTTCCTTCATTGGGTAAATTACATTGATACCCATTGAGGTTTGCAACTAATACAGTTCCCCCCTCACATTTTGGAAATTAGAATCCCCTCCCCAAGGTTTAAAGTAGCATTACCAATTGCCCCTGGGTTAGTATTAGTTGGAAAAAAAATTAATTGAAAAAAAAAATTGTTAGTCAAATTTTTAATTTCTATTTAAAAACCAACGTAAACTCATTTTTTGAGTTTGCGTTTTCCTCTCAAATTTATAAATTGAGACAATTATTTATAAACCAAAAAAATTATCAAACAAGTTTTTATGACAATTTTTAAAATTTTTGTAAATATAAACTGAAAACGAAATGGTTACCAAATAGGCCTTAGATGGTAAAAATGTCGTAAAATTAACAAATAATTAAATAAGTTACTAATGTAAGAAGTGATTTATCAAAAAATTTTGAGGCTATGTATGGTTTGATTTTTAGAAATTTTTTTTAAAAATTAAAAATTAATTTGGTTAAGAAATAAAAATTAAAAAATAATTATCATTTTTATATAATTTTTATCTTTCGAGTGGTTAGAAATAATTTTTTACAAATTAAATATATTTCTTCATATTTATTTTTATTAAATTAGTTTTATTTTTTTTAAATGTCAAGAGGGGATCCGTATTAAATTGAAACTTCAGGGGGGTGTCAATGTAATTTACCCTTTAAAGTATATGTAAAAGTTAAGGGTAAATATGCCATTTTAACTTAAAAGCTAATACCATCAAATAATTACACTGATAAGGGGGTCAGTGTAATTTCCCAAATGTGAAGGAGGAGTTGTAATGAACATAAATTTCAGGGGGTGTCAGTGTAATTTACCCTTCATAATAAATAATCTCTTTTATTAATAAATCAAGTCAATTGACAGCTTTTAATTATGTCATAAATTTATTTCAATTAATAATTCATGAATTTTATTATTGTATAGAAAAATAATTAGAATTTTTTTTTAATTAATTCTATTACATAAAAAATTCTAATAATTGTGTATTTATAATTTT
The DNA here is from genome assembly GCA_022316695.1 of Camellia oleifera. Lineage (NCBI taxonomy): Eukaryota > Viridiplantae > Streptophyta > Magnoliopsida > Ericales > Theaceae > Camellia > Camellia oleifera. The sequence goes on along the minus strand of CM039308.1, from coordinate 96,067,588 downwards.
TTAAATTATAGAGACCAATCCATGTTTTAAACAAATATCAAGGTATGTATTTGTAATTTATCTTAAAAAATATGAAAAATTCTATTTCCACACACCCTTTAATCTCTGTGTACACATTTAATGACGAGTGTTGCTATTAACATCCCATCAATTATTTTAAATCCTCATTTTTTAGCCTTTTTTTATTATTATTACAATAATAACCCCAAATGAAATTATTAAAAAAGACATCAATAATTTTGAACAATTCATCTCACAATTAAGCCCACACACCCACTACATTATGAATTAGGATTTATGAAAGTACCCACCTCCATCACCATCTATCTATCTTTCCCAAATCCCACTTTTAAAATCTACCCACCCTCAAAACATTGAAAACCATTTGGCGATAGTATTTTGATGGTAGTTGTGGTAATCATTTGATTACCTACACTTCTCTGACAATGACAATGAGTGGAGATTTTTCTAGCAACCACAACTTCATGAAATAAGAGGAGTACAACAACAAAAGTGCAGATGAGGTTCATGATGGTGTTCTTAACTCAGAGAAGATTGGCCTTATAAGGGTAAGTTTCTTGGAAAAAAAAATGACAAAAATAATAAAAATTGTTTATCATTTTTTCAGGACTGAACTTCCGAACATATGACTAAAATTAGGAAACACAGGCCCGAACATTGTTCATTTGTTCGAAAACAGGTAATCAAACATTTTTTATTTGTATGGGAACAGATAATCGAAACTCGTGGAGATCGCAAAACCCACAAAATGAGAATTTTGAATCAACAATAAAAAATCCTACATTTATTTTCTCAGGTCATGAACAAATATCTGGAGATGAAATAATAATCACCTTCATGGATTTTGTTTGGATTTTTTAGAGAGAGCTTTTTGGGGTGTGAGGGTGTAAGTGTGTGCCTTCAATTGAATGGGTAAAATATTTTTAGAATGACAATTTTGGTATTATTTGGGAGGAATTTTTTTTTAAAGGTTTAAAATTTAAAAGTGAGGGTCCAAAAAAATAGAGGTCCAAAATAATTGATGGGTGCTAACAACAGCACTCTTAATGGAAATATATATATATATATATTACAATTTTACCATTAAATAAAATAATCATAATGAATATCAATGCACACACTAAATATTAAAACCTAATTTTCTCTACACATTTTTTGGAAATAATAGTTCTCCATGAACATTTTGAAAAAACAAAAAACTAAACCCTCTATTTTTTTTTTTTTTTTTTTTTTTTTTTTTTTTTTTGATCAGCTAAAACAAATCATTGTATTAATAGATAGAACAATGGAAAAAGCATCAAAGTTCAATAAGCAATGCAAGAAAAGAGCGCAGCCCAACTCAGCCACCTTCAAGAGATTCCAACAGTGAACAAAGGGCAAACAACAGAGCAACAAACAAGAAAGAAAAAGGAGTGTAAAAAAAATAATAATAAATAAAGCAATCCAGACCTCACAAATTCAACGAAATCTGTCTCTGACATGAGACCAAATCAGAAATTAAAGCCATAGTTGATCCCCAATTCAATTTTACTCAGAAGATCACCCGAAATTAAAACTTTTTATTATTTTCCACTCCCTCTATTACTACACTCTATTGTACTTTATTGTTAGTCATAAAACCGTTTGATATTTCTTCATTGTTCACTCTTTAGATTTATGTAAGTTCATACTCTGTTACTTTTATCCTTATTCTATTGGAACCCACTATCATTTTAATTTTTGTGATGGATGATTTGCAAATCAATAAAGGTTCAAATTCAAATAAGAATATCACGGTTTACAATCAATACAGCAACGAAAATGTGAGAATATTGCTTGGGACCCTACAATTTATGACTTCCACAATCCTCAATTGATTTGTAACTATTCCTTTTTTTTCTTTTTTTTTTCCCTCTCTCCTCCCTCTCTCTTACAAAATGTGTGGAGGTGCTGGGGTAGGGGGGTCTCTAACACCACTGAGTTTTATATGCAGCAGTTGATTTTTTTTTTTTTTTTATTTAGTATCCAGAACAATTTGGTGTGTATAATGAAAATGATTTAAAAGTATGAAGATGTAGTATGTGAAAATGTGTTTTTATGTGGTGTGTGTACAAATTATAAATTAGGGATATAATTAGAATATTTGGTGTGTATAATGAAAGTAATAATATATAATCAAATTCATAAATGTGTGAATTGAAATATGATATGCACAAAGACTAAAAGGGATAAGGGGTCACTGCTGTGCGTGAAGCACAGCAGTGACTGTGGTGCCTCCATTTGAGGTGTATTATGGCCTTATTTTTATGATCCAAATCGTCCATTTTGTAGGTTTTATTGAATACTTCATGCCTACCAAAAATCATGTTAATCGGATATCAAAAACTATATGATCGATAAGCAAAAAAATAAATAATAAGTTTTATTTTGAAAAATAACATAAATAATATGCAATTCGATCATATAGTTGTTGATATCCGATTAATATGATTTTTGGTAGGCATGAAGTACTCAACAAATCCTACAAAATGGACGGTTTGGATCATAAAAATAAGACCATAATACACCTCAAATGAAGATACCACAGTCACTGCTGTGCTTCACGCACAGCAGTGACCCCTTATCCGACTAAAAGGTGTATGAAAATAGAATTTCTCAATATATATAATATGTAAAATTACCTTTTAGGCCCTTCGCCTACCCGGGGTGGGTGGGTTGTTGAATCCACTTTTCTTGGTAGTAAAGGAAACTACACAAATGTGACGCCGTATGAATCTCCAACAGTTGTGTTATATATACTATTACATATATGAGCACATGACTTGGTGTCTAATAGTGTCATGGTTTCTCCTTCTGCCATGTAGCAAAATAGAATTTCTCAATATATAATATATATAATACTCCCTCAGTCCCAAAATATTAGTCCCTTATTCCATTTTTCATTATCCTAAAATGGAAAATGAGCCGTAGCTCGAAAACCTAGGCTCGAAATTGGCTCGAATGTCGTTTTGGGCATTTTGGGCGGTCTGAAACAGAGGAGAAAGAGGGAGAGAAGAGAGGAAGAAGAGAGGAGAAGAGCAAGAGGAAGGGAAGAGGGAATGGAGAGAAGAGAGGGCCCCTCCGCTTCTGCCGTCGGCCGAGCCCCTCCGCTTCGTCGCAGCACCAGCGATCGTCGCAGCACCACCGCCGTCGCCTCTGGCCCCGCCGAGCCCCTCCCCTTCGTCGCAGCACCACTGCCGTTGGCCGAGCCCCTCCCCTTCCTCCTTCCTCCTTCCTTCTCTTCTCCCCCTGTGATTATGCCCCCTCCAGTCCTCATCCTCCTCCTCCTCCTTCCTTCTCTTCTCCTTCTCTGCTTCTGAAATTGGATTCGAGCCAATTTCGAGCTCGACAATTCGAGCTACGTAGCAGTTCCGATCCTAAAATATTAGTCCCTTTTTAAAAATCAAGTACAAAAATAATATAAATTTCCTATTTTGCCCTTATTTTAAATTCATTAACATAAAAATTACAATGATGATATTGATATGTCCCAAAAAAATATACTATCAAAGGGTAATTTTTGAAAATCAATTTTTTAAAAAGGTAATAATTGTATTATCAAAAAAAAAAAAAATTAGATTCTCCAAAAATGACTATTATTTGAAATGGAGGGAGTATGCAAATTACCTTTTAGGCCCTTCGCCTACTCGGGGTAGGTGGGTTGTTGAATCCACTTTTCTTGTTGGTAAAGGAAACTACACAACTACGACGCCTCATGAATCTTTGACAGTTGTGTTATTTATACTATTATATATGTGAGTATATGACTTTGATTTCTAATAGTGTGGTGGCTTCTCCTTCTGTCATGTGGCAAATTTTTCTATCTTAAAATTAAAAAAAAAATTCTATCTTAAAATTAAAAAAAATATTATTCAAAGACGTGAGTAAGATTTGAATCCAAGAGCTTAGATTTCATTAAACACACTCTTACCATTTAAACAACATATATATTATGATACTAATTTTTTTAATATTTATTTTTATACTTACTTGTCTGAATTACACATGCATTGCGTGTGCCATCCCATGGTATTTACCATATTACCCAAATCCGTTTTAGATTGAAACTCTGCCAGTCTGTCAAAACTTGCAGTTTGTTTTTCGGTGCCACTCCCTACCCTCGTATGGTATGATCTGATCACAAAAACAACATTCAGATCCCTCACAAAATTTTAGAGAGAGAGACCTAGATGAATATGCTGGTATGATCTGATCACAAAAACAACATTGAGATCCCTCACAAAAGGCGCGCAACTGTTATACTGCGCCTCGCCTAGGCCTCCTCAAGTCACGCCGACTGCGCCTCGCCTTGCCTGGAGCCTAGGCGCACCTTTCACAACACTGGGTTAGACAATGCTGGGAGACCTGTTTGGGGCTATCGTCTGGTCTATAGAAGAGAGAAGATCACCTGTAGTGATGGGTAACAGAGAAGAAGAGTTGGCTATGGCATGGCTTTGATACCATGAAGGTTTAGAGAAGAGAGAGTTAGGGAATGAGTTAGACTTCATTCCCTTTTATATTAATAATGTCGTCTAGTCTATAGGAGAGAGAAGATCACCTGTAGTGATGGGTAACAGAGAAGAAGAGTTGGTTATGGCATGGCTTTGATACCATAAAGGTTTAGAGAAAAGAGAGTTAGGGAATGAGTTAGACTTCATTCCCTTTTATATTAATAATACTGAATAATTACAGGAGTGTTATAAGACATAATATATAGGCCAACCATTACACCAATCGAGGAATAAATAAAAAGAAAATACAATCACATATTTCCTATTCTAACTTGTTGCATATTCTAACAATTAACATATAACGGATGCAAATTAACAGAGCCTAGATCACCCGTCAAAATCATCGCCAATGACTAACATCAGGGGGCGTCATTTGTTATCACTGGTAAGTTCAAAATTACAATCAAGTGGTTATCCCAGAGAATTTACATGGAGGTTGCATTTATGTAATTCACATCTTCCATTTACGCCTCAAAAAAGCTTTAAAAGGGGTGTTAGAAGGTCCCCCTTAATATACATTAGTGTGGGAAAATACTTGCGCGTTACTTTTGCTGGGCTATTTATGATAACCACTTATAAAAGCAACCAACCACGATTAAGAAAAGAAACATATGCTGACTACACATAAAACAATGGTAGAGTAGAGGTTATCTGCCTTGCAGAACTTCTTGAAGATAGGAAAGATGACCTCATCATCTATAACAACTTCAGCATGGCTCCGAACTAAAAAAATCCACTGAAAGTACAAAATCAATTTTCAAGTCAGAGAACAAAATATGCATATAATATCCTCAGTCATAATTTTGCTTGGTTCCATTTTTCTAAAAATACTTTTTAGAAAATTTTACTTTTTTATTTTTCGTGTTTTTATTTTTACTGAATTTTTTTAATATTTTAAACAATTTTTTTTTACTTTTTAGACATACCTAACATAAATATACCTAAAAAGTAAACAAATTGTAAAAAAAACTTTTTAAAAATTCACTAAATACCAAAAATACAAAAAAAAAATATGAAAATTCAGTACATTTTTTATATTTTTATGTATTTATAAATTTTTTAAAATATTTTTTTACAAATTTTTTACTTTTTAGATACATCTAAGTAAGGTGCATTTAAAAAAGTAAAAATATGTCTAAAATTATAAAAATATTCAATAAAATAAAAAAATACAAAAACCAAAAAACTCAATTTTTAAAAGGAAAATGACTTGGACCCCCAGTGGGGGTACTGGGGGTCACTCCTTATTGGCCAAAAAAAACTTTTTTTTTTTTTTTTTTTCCAGTTTTAGCCACTGGCAGAGTGCCAAGTGGCGCTGGGGGTCACTGGGGGTGCCCCCAACTGGGGGTCCGAATCACAGCCGTTTTCAAAAAACTTAATCCAAAAAACTCAAACCAAACACACTAGATTTTTTTTTTTTTAACAGCAACAAAAGAAAGATATTATTACAATGGAAAAGAGAAGAAAAATAATAACGACCACAATTTCTTGTTTGTACAGCCACACACACACACACACACACACACACAAAAAAAAAGAGTGAAAAAAAGAAGAAGAAGAAAGCTACAAAAAGGTTCGACTTGAGTAGTGCATTAATATAGCAATTTCCACGTATAAGACTAGAGTGGAGAACTGGCTTAAAAGTTTAAGATTGAACTAAAGCAGAGAAGTTTCTGGTATTTTCCTTGAACTGAATAAATTGAAGGAGTCAATAGAGACAGGTTAATATTAGTATTCAACATTAATCCAAAAAAATAATCGCAGTTCAAATCCAAAAAAATAATCAAAGTTCAAAAGACAATATAATGAGTTTCGGGAGTCTTCCAAATCCCGAAACCATTCCAAAATGTTATATACAGCATTTAAGAATGTGATTTGTTCTTTAGAAACAAAGCTAATACAAGAAATAACCCCACCACTCTCAATGATGGTATAGATCATATTCAAGGTTTCCATACTTCGATTTACAATTCCTAGTGTCTTGTAAAACAATATGGAAGAATTCGTCTTTAATGGGACAATAAGGCAAGGTCTAAATGAACCACCTAGCTTTTTCATAAATGACTCACATAATGTACTTACGAATGACCTTTAACAATCTCTATTAAGTATATCTATTCCTATAAACTCAATCTGATGATGAATTTAAATCAAGGACTCAGATGCATAACTTGTGATCCTTTTCATCATTTGCTCCTTGGTATAACAGGTGACATCTTAGGGTTGTAGCGGCCTTCCTTTTTATCAAGAAAGCTACAACACAAAAAGGCTATATAAATAGGTCAGATTGCCAAATTATTGCATAATCTGCGGAAAAATTAGTGATGACCAAATCAATAACTGAAGCAATTTTTTTATTATTATTTTCAGTAAATCAATAACTAAAGCAATCGATCTAGCTATCAACAAAACTCTTTGGAGAAGCCATCAAATATCTGTATATATAGCTAAAGTTGTACAAAGGAACACAACTGCACAATATGAAAGAGAAATTATTAGGAACAAAAAAATGGATTGTATGATGGCCTGTGATTTAACTAAAAGGTATGGCCCCAAATAAAACATGTCAGGAAAAGAAATAAAAAAAAGAAGGAAGCATTAGTTGGCTGTAAGCAATTGGGATATGGCTTCTTGCGTAAAGAACATTAAATTTTAGAAGCCAATTTGATTGGAAATTCTCAAATAACAAAAAACATCCATGAAAAATTTAGGAAAATGGTAGCTAGAATCAAGATAAAGCCAATAAAAATAGAAAACATTGTGACAAAATTAATAAGGGGAATAAAACCAAAAAAAAAAAAAAAAAAAAGGAAAGGAAAGAACCAATGAGTTTAACACATAAGCTAATCACAGATCGAAAATGAAAAATTACTAAATGGTTCGACAAACACCCAGTTATTGTCTTTGCTGACACCATACATAGAATGCTATGAAGCATGGATACTTCGAAAAGAATGTTGTACCCATACCAGATACTTACTGATGTATGATATTTCGTATGGTACTTTTGCATACGTACCAAATACATGAAACATGTATTCAAATTTTTTCTTCTTAATTTTTTGCGTATCCAAACGTACCTAATATATACTCAAGTCGTACCATATCTCAGTAGAAATAATATTTTCTTCTACTACAAAGATAAAATTCCTTTCACTAGAATTTTTTTTTTTTTAATTTTATATTTAGCATAATTTTAAAATTAAGCTATGATTTGTAAGTTATTTGATATAATGGCATTTAATTTTAATTTATACCTTTACTTTTGACATTAAATGTTAATTGTAGGTTAGATCTTAACAAATTAAACTATTTAATCAACTTTTGCATTACTCCAAATCAAAAATAAATTTTTTTAATAAATGTACCAACCATACCTTTATCCTACTTTTTTTGGATTTTAGCGTATCGTACTGGTACCCATGCTTCATAGATAGAATGAAAATTAAGTGAATCTAAGTCAAACAGGAAAAAAGAAAAAGGGAGGGAGAGAGGGGGGTTGTTGGAGAATGTTTGGCCCATGCTGCCATCAAACTTGTCAACTACATTTGGTACATAAACGTGCATGATTAGAAAATGGGTTCACAGAAACACAGCTATTGTCAAGGTTTAACCATAAGAGACAGAAGAGATCCATGAAACCTTTCTTTTCTTTTTTTTATACCAACCCAAAAATCCCCGGGTAAAAGTAATCTCCCATCCCACATTTACCAGGTAATTACCTAGGCCCTGGGAGTGACCTCAGTGGGGAATGGGGTATGGAAACTTAAGTTTATGCAACTTCTACCCATTTTCTAAGGCTTTGGCTTTGGCTTTGGATATAATTTAAGGTTTTGGTCCTTCCAGATGCAGAAGTAAGTGGTAGTGGTTAAGGGGTGTTCGCGGTTCGGTTACAGTCAATAAACTTCCAATCCGCCATCCGTCCGCTGGATTGGCGGATTGAAAAAAATCAATCCGCATCCGTCCGCTGAATTAACGGATGCGGATTGAGCAGATTGGCGGATGGATGCAAATTGGGGGTTTAAATTTTTACAAATTTTGAACATAATACAACTACTGGTTAACATATTTTTTGGATAACAATCCAACTCAATATAACTAAAAGATTATCAAGTTAATTGTCAAATATCAATAATAAATACATATAAGAAAACTATACATTATCAAAACTATTTCATTATTTTTTTTTATTCAAAAAAAAATTAATTTGATTTTTTTTTTAAAATGACAAAATTAAGCCTTATATTTTTCACACAAAAATATCAAGTATCAACACTTGTCATTTGATAAAAGGATTTCCAAATTGAAAACACAACAGAATATTTAAACTCTTTTTTAATTAAAAATATAAATAGAATATCTAAATAAATTGAAAACACAAAGTCTTACAAATTACTAGGAGTGCTCACGTTTTGGCGGTTCAATTGCGGCTGATGGAACCTCAAATCCTTCATCCATCCAAAACTAGACGGATTGAAAAAATCAATCTGTAACCGTCCACTCATCATCACGCATCCGTCTAAAGTGCAGCGGATCGATTCAGTTCGGTCGATTTTGGAGGATCGAAATATCCGCTACTCACTCCTAAATGGAAGCTAAAGAAAGCCTAAGTCCAAGAAATAAGTATGAAATAAATATTATCTTTGCTTTCAGTTATTTTATATTAGTATGTGTATCTTATCTCTCCAAATTCACCTCTTGCTCATACTCCCACTCCCACCTTAAGAAGTGAGTGAACACATCAAAAACGGGGTCAACAGAGACAAAATATACTTCAAAACATATTACCATAGTACCACCTATCATATTAAAACAAATTCTCGGTTGTTCCAATGATAATTATACTGACCTATCTGACAAGAAAACAAATATCTGATTTGCTGGATCCTCAAGAGCTGCTTCTAGTACCAACCTCTCTGCTTAAATCATACTCGCTTCTCCCCATCCCACCTACAACATTACTACCCAAATCAATTCTATAAAACACCAAAAATAACAACTTAATTCCAAGTACATAAAGCAAAAGCAAAAGCAAAACAAAAAGGTTATAAAGTTTAAAAAGCTTTATTTTTTTTAATTTTATCATCTGATCTGAAACCAAATAAAGAAAAAAATAATTAAATTGAAAATCATCCATTATTGAGGAAAGATTTTCATTTTATGTATGGCAAAGGATCAAAGATTGCGAAAATGAAAATCATCCATTATTTCAGTTACTTTTCCTCTTTCTTTTTTCTCAGCATCCAATCAATCAATAATTGTTTATCTTCTCTTATTGTAGTAAATTGAAGCATAAATTCATAAATCACCTTAATGCTATTAGTTAACTGCCGATTATAGAAGAAGGTTGACCTAGTAGTCGATTCATCAGACACAAAACCAGGCTCCGAATGAATATAAACGTAAAATCACTAAAACCTCCAAAATTTTCCCACTCAGCTACTTTGAAATCACAATTTTCTCAAGAAAATCACACAAAACCTCGAAGAAGCTCCCCTAGAGGAAATCGAAAGGCAGATTTCGACGCGCGAGGAAGAGAAACGCGACCTTGGGAGGACCTTGGAAGTGACTATTCAAAACTCGAGATCTGCGAGAGAGCGAAGATGGATTGAGCTCGGCTTGACAGAATCGAATGGAGTCGGAGAAGAGCGAAGAGGCAGAGAGAGAAAGAGAGAGCGATCACCAGCTTCCAACCGAACCACAACACGTGGTGCGCCGAGGGCTTCTTCGGTGGCATGGTTTGTACGGAACCTCCTCCGACTCTCCCTCCTCCAATTCAAAACTACAAAAGCCGACTCCACATCACGAATACAGGCCAAGTTTGGAAAGACTAAATAAGTGTATTTTTTGACTTTTCTTGTATTATGTGTAGAAAAAGTAGAGAGGAGATGTTGATTGATGTGACCCAAAAAAGATAAAAAGATGAAATAAGTGCACTTTTTTAGTTTAGCCAAACTTGATACGATAGAACTAGAGAGAGAAAGTGGTGGCGAGAAAGAGAGAGAGAGAGAGAGAGAGAGAGAGTTGTGTACAATGTGGGGGGTAGTGCTGTTGAGCAAGGATCTCCTCGACTCCTTATTTGATGGGTTATGTGGTCTATTTTTGGGCCCAATTTTGACGATTCAAATCATTTACATTTTAGAATTTATCATATACATTATATTTGTAAAAAATCAAATTGATCGAATATTGGAAGAATTAAAAACCGTTTATTAAAAAAATTTAATAAACAGTTTTATCGTTTAATAAAACTTTTAGTTCACATAGTTTTTAATATCCGATGGATTTGATTTTTTACAGGTATGATATACATGACAAATTTTAAAATGTGAACGGTTTGGATCATTAAAATTCAACCCAAAAGTTGGCCCAATGGCCCGTCAAATAAGAAATTAAGTAGGAGAGTCAATGAGGGGATCCTTGCTCAGTGCTGTTGGGGTTGATAAGGAGAGAGAAGAATATTTTTTGAAGAATCGATGGGTGTGTTTGGTTTGGTTTTGAAAGATAAATTTTTAAAAAATATTTTGGAGAGAAAGTTTAGAAATTTTTTTGGTTTGTTTGGTTGTATATTTTGGAAATAGTTTTGGAGTATAGAAATTTGGGATGATTTGATATTTTATTGTAGTTGAGTAAGGGGTTGTTTGAGGTGTCCTAAATAAGTGCACTTTTATTGATTGATGTGCAGAAGAGAGAAAGTGATTGAGAAGGAGAGAACATAGAGAAAAAGTGATTGATTGATGTGCAGGAGAGAAAAAATGATTTTGAAAATTTTTTTCCAAAATAATTAAACCAAACAAAAATTTTTAAAAAAAAAATTCTAAAATTATTCTCCCAAAAACAAACCAAACAAGGCCGATGAATCTTCTGAGAGAGAGAGATGTGTTTGCCTTTTATTCTTCGTTTTGTTGTGTTTTACATTGTAAGCTCAGGAGGGGTGAAGGTAGGAGTGCAATTTAGACAGGTTCAATCTGATCAATTTAAACTCATTTCAAAAATTTTTAGGGTTTGAATAAGATATTTTTAAATTTAATATGGATTTGGGTAAAAATTTAAAAGGTTGAATTCAATTTGGGCGGGTTTCGGTAAAGACGTCAAATAATTCAAATAATTTGAAACCCAAATTATACATACATAGATATACAAAAATATTAAATAATATATAAATTATTGGTCACTACATGACCTAAAATAATTTAGATTATTAAATCATATTAAATATATATTATATATACAAATAATATAAAATCTTAGGTTGTGTTTAGTGTGAAATTCTAATCATGACTTCACACCCATATTTAAGTGTGGTGTTTGGATACAACTTTTCAAAATTAATTTCATACCCACTTTTGAAAACTCATTCCAGGCAGGGTTTTGAATTTTGAAATTTGGCCTACCCCGTCGTCCTCCCAAACATTCGACCGGTTGACCAAAATAGTTTTTTTTTTTTTTTTTTTGGCAATTGGCACATGTTGTTTTTTATATTTTAAATAAAAAATATTTTCGAAATTTTTTCAAATTTTTTATGAGTTTTGAATAAAAATTTGGGTTATGTGTGTTAGTTATGAGTTGTAAGTTTTTTAATCAAATATCATATGTCACATCGAAAATTCAAAACTCATAACCAAACAAATTTTTCATACTGAAATCATAATTCCAAAATTCACAAACTCAAAATACGACTCTATTATCAAATCATAATTCTAAAACTCTATCAAACGCTACCTTACTTTTTTTATTCACTAATAAATTGTAAAGACTATTGTAATGGTATCTCTCTTACATTATATAAATTATTTGTTTTGATGTTATTAATGATTTTCTATTAAAAAAATATAAATAAAGTCAAATTTTAATAATTTAATAATGTACCCAAAAAAACTGAAATTTATTTACAATTTAGACAACTCAGGCAATTCAGATTTAACTCGGGTCGGGCTTGGGTAGGCAACCTCAGGTTACGATTTGGGCTTAGGTGAGCTTGCACAAGTCTCAACACAACTTAGGCTAGGCTTGGACAACCTCTCAACCTGCCTAAACCCACCCAAGTTGCACCCGTAGGTAAAAGACGCAATTTTAGAGGGCATTTGTGTAACAATCCTAACCCATAATTAAAGTATAATCTATGATTAAGAACGTCTAATAAGTAATTAAGATGGAATCATGTGATTAATCATGTGTTATGTATGTTAGTTGCATTATATCTGTCTGTCGTAGAACTATCTGTCTGTATTTCTGTATTAGTATGCAAATTGAGGGCCTTATCAGTCACAGAATACGAAATTGACTGAAATTACGTACTAATTAAGATTTTTAGAATTTTATGGTAGGTTTAATTGGAATTCAATTCGGAACCAAATAATTAGCATAAAATAATATGAATTAATTAACTTAAACCAATAATTAATTAAGCCCACTAATTAGCCTATATAAGGCATATATGTATCTAGAATCATCCCATCTTCATTTTCTTGAGCTTCAAATGTGAGTAAGAGAGAGAAGAGGATGAAATTGAAATCAACTAGGAAGACTGTTAGGGAATTGGAAAGAAATTGAAGGAAAACTTGAAGAATTGGCAAGAGCTCTCTTGAAATCAAAGAATTGTAAAGCTTAGGTAAGGAATTTAATCTCTAAGTTTGGAATTTGACTTGCTAAATATAAGAACTCAAAGGGAGTAAAAGAATAATTCATGAATTAAGCTAGAATTGTAGAATTTAAGCTCAATACATACATGCATGTGCATTATATTGCATTTTGAGTATGTTTTCTAAGAAATTCTCCCATGCATGAAACAATTCTAACTTGATTTTGAGACATCTTCATATTTTCTAGCATTTTATCTTGTTTAAGCATGATTTGAAGAGTTTAAATTCAAAGGAAGGCATGTATGTTGCATATATGTACATTTCAAGTTTAATTTTGAACAATTCGCTTACTTTTAGGCCTTGATTTTACGAAATAACCTTTAATTCACGATGTGTTATAAGTTGACAAGTGTTTTACCAAGTTTTGGCCCAAAATGATGTGTTTTGAAGGTTTGAAATTGAGTTTTGAACTTGGAAAAGCAATTTGGAAATTCTAGAATTCGAGCTCTCCACTCAAGCGTAGAAAGCTACACTCGAGCAAAGAATGCAAGCTCTCAAAAGTTGCGAGCGTAGGAAGTTGTACTTGAGCGACCACTCACAATTTTGTACCTTGGCTCGAGCGAAGGAATCTACACTCGAGCGTAGAATGAGAGCAACCAGTACTTTTGTAGACCAAGTGGTTCGCTCGAGCAAAGGAACTTGCGCTCGAGCGAACTATATAGTTTTTCAAAATTTGACTAAGTGTTTCAAAATACATTGTGGCATCCTCATTGCATCTTAGGCATTCCTAAGCCTTAATTAAGATATGATAATGAGAAAAAAGGGTTAGAAACACACATTAAGAAAGAAGAACACTGAGTTAAGCACTTTTGGGACAAATGTTTAAGTGTATCTATCACGTGTTTGTGTAGGTCACGTGTTAACGTTGCCTAATCGATTTGTTCTATCGAAGTGATCTATTTTATTACTGGAGCTAATTGTGAGTAACAACTCTGTAAAGCTATTTTCGATTATATGTATTTTCAACATGATATGATATGATCTGTTTTTCTGAAATGGTATTATGTGATTAAATGAATAATTGTCCAACTTTCAAAATGTAATCGTGGCATCCTTAGCATTATGTGTTCAAGTGATATCTGTTACCTAGTACCAGGGTTCACGTGGGTTCCTTTATGAGACTGGTTATGCATAACCGCTTATTTGTTTTCGCGTGGGTCTTTATGACCATTTCAAGTTTTTTTGGGTCTTTATGGCCACCTCATGTGCATGTGAGTTTTTATGACCAATTTGATCTGTTAGCTAATGAATATACCACGTATAACTGTTTATGAAATTTGTATAAGCATGTGAACCTGAAATCGGTAAAAGTACGTGAATCTAATTTTGTTTCTAATAGGAAATCTACTTTTGAATCTGTTATGGGACATCATTCATTAAAACCTTTACTCTGTTGTTATTCACTAGGCTCCAGCTCATTTTATTATTTATGTATGTAGGTGATTAGGTGTGGAACCAGGTTTAAGTGGATAGCCTGGAGTTCAGTTTTGTCAAGCCAACCACTGTGCCTCAAGTGGAGGTTCTCTAGTGCGTCAAGTGTTCAAGTGGTTTGCACGTGGCGTCTATTAATATATTTTGTCTCTTTTGTTTGAACAAGACTTTTGCATAATCTATAAATAGGGCCAAGTCCCTTTTTGTATAACTGAACTTGATGACGCATATATGACGTCATTATAAATACATGTGAATATATGCGTAAATTTTATGTCCCATGTACATCTAAACAGCTCTATGGACAAAGTATTTTGTATTATTGCTTCCGTTAGCCCCTTATTATATGTTAATCTGTTGTAAGGCCTTTGGTAATCTAAGGATTACTGGTTGGTTACGACGTTAAACCTATAAGAACGGGTTTAAGTCGTGATAGAGTGGCATCAAAGCGCGAGTTATACTGCACATACGAGTCCATAAGAGCTATAGGATGTCCAAGAAACGAATTAGGGACATTACATCTCCATGTGTGAGTGTGTGTGCTGATTATATGAATATAACATAATTGAAAGGAACATGTGAACTTATGAATCTGAAATGAAATTAACTGAATATGAACTCTGTGACAATTATGAGAACTATTCCTATGTTTATTATTGCATTGTTTACCTATAGCAAAATAGAAAGTACAAGAAGTGATGGTGCAACTGAATCTTCTGAGGCTCGAACGAATCGAATGGAATGAATGTTAGAGGCCTTAACCAAAACAATGACACAGCAACGGCAATAACCTCTACCTCCTCCGCTCCCTCTGGTCCAAGTTGAACTGGAGAATAATTATATTATCTCGTTTACTCATAAATTCACTAACATGAAGCAGCCAACTTTTCTAGGTGGTATTGAGCCACTAAAGGCTTTGTAGATGTTGGAAATTGAGAAATTATTTGAAGTCTTTCCTTGCTCAAAAATTCAAAAAGTATTGTTGGCCACCTATACACTGAAAGAAGAGGCTCGCCGATGGTGGATGCTTCTTCAAAATGATAATGAAGCCATGACATGGAATCAATTTAGAGAGGTCTTTTACGAAAAATACTTCGCTCAATGCTTTCGAGACAGGAAGGTGTCAGAAAAATACTTCGCTCAATGCTTCTTCCAAATTCACCAAGTTTATCACGCCCCGAAATATTGCAATAAAGATAACTCATATGCGGAATAAATATAAGAAACATCATAAATTCATATATCAGATTTCACTGTTTAGCAAGCAATTAAATGCCATATAGGCTTTCATCTTTCCAAGACATTGCTTGGTTACACAAATAGAGTCTCGCTCATTACACATTAAGCCCTTGGCTTTACAAATAACACTCCTGCACACATAAAGCATAACTAGGAAGGTCTTACTTCCCGAGAGTCCATCCATGCTATTGCCTTGGAGGTAACATCTCACCTGCACCTGAAAATGATATTCCCGTATAGGGTGAGCTAACAGCCCAATAGAGATATGCTAAACATAATATGGGCAATAACTAAAACGTAAGCATTCGATAAATATTTGATTCACATGTATCCATTCATAATCCATTTCAATTACATGATAAATGTATCCATGTTTCATAATAATTACCATTTCTTAATTCATAATCCTGGCTCAGAACCTGGCCATACCCTTTAAGTGAGATTGTATCTCATATCAACAATACTTCCATTTCAATTGAGATAAAGACTCAAATTAACATTTCCGGTTTCATGACATTAAGTCCATGTTACATTTTATTTTCCATTTCTTTTTCAACTTCGAGTTTGAAAACAAGGCTCAACACCTAGCCCAATAACTTAATGAGATTAAGACTCATCTTTAAAACATTTTTGAAATTCATGATGGATACACATTTTAATGCTGTATCGATAACACATAAACTATTTCCACACTTTACGAAAGATACACATTTCGGTGCTGTATCAACATAACATGGAATCACTTCTATACTTCACAATTGATAACGATATACATTTTAGTGCTATATCAAATCAATTTAAACACTTCCATAATCAACACTTGATACACATTGTAGTGCTGTATCAATGTCACACAAAATCCGGTTTAGAGGTTCATCCCCTATCTTCCCCTAAACCGTGGAGTACATCTCATATCTTCTCCCACACAACACATGTATATAAACGTAGATCATATACAATCAATTAATACATAAAGTTAATGCATTATTCCAGTCGCTATATTCGATGACATATTCAATTGATTAGTTTTAGTTTGCCTAATCATCATGCATTGTCTACAACAATCAAGACTATCCTCCACCAATAGCCCAAAGCAGTTATTTCTAGACAGAAAATAAATGCTACAACAGATATATATAATCTCAACATTTTCAAAGTGAGTGATTAAAGAATCCAACTCCACCATTCTACCTCATATTGAGTCGATTTTATTATTTCCAACTCAATTTCATATTTCTGTATTAATTTCATTAATTACAGTAATGACCCAAATATATCCAAACATGGCATTTTTTTTCCTTTTTCTCAATATTGACCCAAAGGCTCAAATATTATCAAAAACATCAATAATCTCCATTTTTAAAACCAAAACACACAGGTATGAGTCAATTGAACAAAACCCCTGTTTTCAACATTATACATCTCCAACCTTAAGTTCCCAAATCAAATCATCTATACAAATAACTCACCATTTATGTTAAAACACATAAGAATGAGTAGGAATCCCTACCTCAAATTCAGAGCTCAAATGGAGAAGATGAAAAGAGATGAAACTCCATCTCCAGCACACACCATACACCACAAAGCCCTCGAGAAATTACACAACTTTGGCGAAGGAACTATGGCCAAAATCCCAATGGAACTATAGCCAAAATCCAGCTCGGCACAACTAAAATTTATAACTCAAGCTCGGTTCGTAATGGCTCATTAAACCAAGAAAGAACCATAGAAGCTGATAAGCTAACCCTCTACACTTGCACTTATATAGAAGTTTGTCCACCTTAAAATGTATCTTGTAATCGATGTGGGACTTCTAACAAACATACCAGACGACGTCGTTTGGCACAACACTTTCGTCCACTCTTTGAGTCCCACATCGCTGAGAGGAGGAAACATTTTGTGTCCAAATGCTTATAAAGTGGAAACCTTTGAACACAAAATGTGAAACCCTATGCTCAAGCGTGACCCGACCGGCCCAGTCGAAGTGGCAAAACATAAATAAATAAAAAAAAAAGATTGAAACCGGGATTGCTACAGAGTTAGCCCAATTTGCTCTTCATATGGTGGACACAGATTATAAGAAAGCACAGAAATTTGACAAAGGGTTGAATCTCGATGTATTTGATAGAGTAGGTGTTTTGAAACTACCAAAGTATGTGGATGTATTGGATAGGGCTCTTATGACTGAAGTCAATCTTAGAACTATGAAACAGACTAAAGCCCCAACAACTGAATGGAGAAGTAAGAGATTTGGGTTCAACTTCAGAAAAGGTCATTCGTTTTCCATGAATAAGAAGCAGAATACGGGTTCAACTAGTAGCTCAAGTCAAGGAAGTGGTTCTATGCATGCCTGTCTAGAGTGTGGTAGAAAGCACAATGGAGTTTGTTATCAAATCACAAGTGCTTGCTTCTAGTGTGGTAAACCCGGACATGTGGTGAAAGATTGTCTGTTTTTAACTCAAAATTCCAACCATCCTATAGCAAGTTCAGTCGGGTCCGCTTCTACTCCGAGAGCCAATACCAGAACCAACACTGGTAATGAAACTTTGAGACAAGGAAGAGTGTTTGCACTTGTACCTAGTGATATCCAGAATACTGAGTCTATGGTGTCAGGTATACTCCCTATATGTGTCCAAAATGCATATGTGTTGATAGATTCTAGATCTACCCACTCGTTTGTGTCATATGTTTTTTCTCGAAAATTGACTAGACCCTCAGAATAAATGAATTATGTGTTGTTTATTTCAACACCGTCTAGGAGTTCTATGTTGTGTGCATATGTTTATCCATTATGTGATATTATGATTGGTGATATGGTGTTGTATATTGATTTGTTTCCCCTAAGTATTAACCATTTTGACTGTACTCTGGGAATGGATTGGTTGACCAAGAATTATGCTACTATTGATTGTGTAAATAAATCTGTTGTGTTTCGACCACTTGGGTTATCTAAATTTGTGTTTTGTGGGAATAGTGTAGTTTCTCCCCCGTTTTTAATTTCTGCTATGAAAGCCATCAAGTAACTTAGAAAGAGATGTAGGGGTTATTTGTGTTGGGTTTTAAATGTGACTTCGAACAGCTCTAATGTGGAAACTATTCTTGTGGTTTGTGAATTTCTTGATATGTTTCCTAGTGAACTACCCGGGGGCTTAATTGATAAAGAAATTGAATTCACCATTGATGTAATCCCTAGAACACAACCAATTTCTAAAACCCCTTGCAGAATGTCAACCTCTGAATTGAAAGAACTGGAAATTCAACTAAAAGAACTGTTAGACAAGAAATTCATTCGCCTGAGCACTTCACCTTGTGGTGCTCCAGTCTTGTTTGTTAAGAAGAAATATGGGTCTTTAAGATTGTGTATTGACTATCGGAGTTAAACAAAGAAATTGTGAAGAATAAATATCCACTGCCCCGAATAGATGATTTGTTCGACCAACTTCAAGGAGCACAAGTGTTCTCTAAGATAGATTTTAGATCCGGATATCACCAATTGAAAGTTAAGGCGGAAGACATAGAGAAAATCGCATTCAAAACTAGATATGGGCACTATAAGTTTTTAGTAATGTAGTCTAGAGTAACTAACGCACCACTCACTTTCATGGACTTAATGAATAGGGTATTGAAACAATTCCTAGATGAATTTGTTGTTGTGTTTGTTGATGATATATTGATTTATTCTAAAAGCAGGGAAGACCATGAGAATCATCTAAAAACTGTCATACAAATTTTGAGAGAGAAGAAATTGCATGCAAAACTTTCCAAATGTGAATTTTGGCTTAACAATGTGACTTTTCTGGGGGCATGTGATCAACAAAAATGGCATTTTAGTTGACACGCATAAGATTGAGGCTATTGTGAACTAGCCAAGACCAACCAATGTATCTGAAGTCAGAAGCTTTTTAG
The DNA here is from genome assembly GCA_022316695.1 of Camellia oleifera. NCBI lineage: Eukaryota > Viridiplantae > Streptophyta > Magnoliopsida > Ericales > Theaceae > Camellia > Camellia oleifera. Next base: position 96,047,820 of record CM039308.1, on the reverse strand, counting down.
GGCTTGGAGGTTATTATCACAGATTTGTAAAAGACTTCTCCAAACTTGCTACACCATCGATACAGTTGACTTAGAAGAATATACCGTTTGATTAGAATGATCAGAGGGAATTCGTTTTTCAAGAATTGAAGATTAGATTGGTGACTATGCCTATTTTGACTCTACCTAATGGTATTGATGGGTTTCAGATTTACAATGGCGCTTCATATAAGGGCTTGAGATATGTATTAATGCAAAATGGAAGGGTGATTGCTTATGCTTCTTGCCAACTCCGTTTACATGAAAAGAACTATCTGACCCATGACCTTGAATTGGCAGCAGTAGTTTTTTCTTTGAAAGTCTGGCACCACTATCTATATGGAACAACTTGTGAAGTGTATATTGATCATAAAAGTCTAAAATACTTTTTCACCCAGAATGAACTAAATATGAGACAAAGAAGATGGCTTGAATTAATCAAAGACTATGATTTACAGATTTTGTACCATCCAGGGAAGGCCAACACAGTTGCAGATGTTTTAAGCCAAAAGTCGATAGGGAATTTGTCATGTTTGCTCACCGGTTGGAAAGAGTTGTTGTATGATCTGGAACGGAATGAGATTGAGATTATGCTGTGTGAACATGGTGAAATCTTGGCTATTATCTCTGCACAATCGGCCATCATTGAGGAAATGAAAGAAAGGTAATTAAAAGATGAATTTTTAAAGAAGATTGTTGATGAGATTGATTCAAAATCAAGGCCGAGATTCGTATGTTGAAATTTCAGGGTAGTCTTTGTGTGCCAAATTGTTATGAATTGAGAAAACGTGCCATGACCAAAGCACATAGTTTTAAATTTGCTATGCATTTGGGGAACACAAAAATGTATAAGGATTTGAAATAGAATTTTTGGTGGCCTGGAATGAAGAAGTGTATTGCCAAATTTGTAACCAAATGTCTGCATTGTCAACAAATGAAAGTTGAACATTAATGACCCGTCGGGCTACTTCGACCGCTCCCAATACCGGAATGGAAATGAGAGCATATTACGATGGATTTCATTATTGGATTGCCTCGCTCCACTCGAGGTATGGATTCTATTTGCATCATTATTGATTGTTTAACTAAGTCTACTCACTTTTTGCCTATCAAAACTTTTTATAATGCGGATAAATTGGCTAACATCTATGTGAATGAAATTGTGAGACTACATGGTGTGCCAGTATTGAGATCCTAAGTTTACTTCGAGATTCTAGCAGAGTTTGCAACAAGCTTTGGGAACTGAATTGAGATTGAGTAGTGCTTATCATCTGTAGACAGATAGCCAATCAGAACGGACCATTCAAACTCTAGAGGATATGTTACGAATGTGTGTGTTGGACTTCCAAGGAACTTGGGAGACATACTTGTCATTGGCTGAGTTTGTGTACAACAATAGCTACCACTCAAGCATTGGAATGGCTCCTTATGAAGCTTTGTATGGAAGAAAATGCCAATCACCTATCCGTTGGTCTGAGGCTAGCGATAGACCGTTATTGGGGCCGGAACTCGTGCAAGAAATGATAGAAAAAGTTAAACTAATTCAGCGAAGATTGAAAACTACACAAAGTCGTCATGAGAGCTATGTGAATGTTCGGAGAAGAGACAGAAAATATGAAGTCGATGACCACGTGTTCATTAAAGTGACTCTCATGAAGAGCCAGACACGATTTTGCGTGAAAGAAAAGTTAGCACCATGATACATTGGTCCGTATGAAATCATTGAAAAGATTAATCCTGTGACGTAACAAGTAGCTTTGCCTCCAGTTATGAAAAATATGCACAATGTTTTCTATGTTTCAATGCTACGAGGCTATTTGAGGGATACATTACATGTGATTGAGTCGACCCACGTGCTATTGAAAGATGATTTTACCTATGAGGAATGATCAATTCAATTTGTGAACCGCTAAATCAAAATATTGAGAAACAAGAAAATACCATCGGCGAAAGTTGACTGGAAAAACCACGGAAGAACGTATGCAACATGGGAAACTGAAGAAGACATGATAAGGAGATACCCTGATTTGTTCTCTCTTGATTCGACATTCTTTTGAAATGAAGGTAATTCGAGTTTAGAGAATCAAACTCTTCAAGGAGGGAAGATTGTAACAACCCCAACCCGTAATTAACGTATAATCTCTGATTAAGAACATCTAATAAGTAATTAACATGGAATCATGTGATTAATCATGTGTTATGTGTGTTATTTGCATTAGATCTGTCTGTCGTAAAATTATCTGTCTGTATTTCTGTATCGGTATGCAAATTAAGGGCCTTATCTGTAACGCCCTCAAAAATAATACATATAAACTCACATTCAAGACATCCATAAACTTAAGAGAATAAAGCATAATTCTATTTATCAGAGTATTCTTACAAAAGATATTATATGTTGATAACAAAAGTAAATGCCCTCTAGGCTTACAACTTTCCAAGTCAACACTTGGTTACAAAAAGAGAGTATTAACTCTAATACATATTAAGCCCTTGGCCTGAATTTACATGTAATATCAAAAGAACAACAAAAAGGTCTATCAGCCTCAAGCCTCCCAAGCTACGTCCTTGGAGGTGGCATATCACCTGAACCTAAAAATGATGTCCCATATAGGGTGAGTCAAAGCCCAGTAGAGATATACTAAACCAAGTATGAGAGATAACTAAAACAAGAGCATTTGATAGATGGTTAACACTTATAAACCAAATTATATCACAATACAGTTTCATGACTTTCATGTCCATGTTACTTTCCACTTTCCTCTACTTATCCAAATCATTTCATAAACATGGCTCAAAACCTGGCCAAACAATTAATGGGAATACATTCCATATTAAAACATTTCCCTCATTCACAATTCAAATGAGTCTACAGCTCACATTAAAAACACTTCCAATATTTCAATTTAATACACACATTTGCTGTATTAACACTTCAAGTGATACACATATTTGCTGTATCCATGGAGTCCATCCCCTATCTCCTCCCAAACAGGTTTGAGAGTCCATCCCCTATCTCCTCTCAAACCATGGAGTACATCTCCTATCTCCTCCCAAACAATATGCATATACAATGCATTTAACAATTGTCATACACAATAATCAATCAATACACATATTTGCTGTATTAATTCAACTGTCATATTCAATGACATATTCAATGTGATTAGTTTCAGTTTTTCCCTAATCAACATACAATGTCTACAACAATCAAGATTATACTCCACCGATATTCTAAAGCAGATATTTCTAAACAGATAATAAATGCAACAAACAGATATAATATCCACATTCTCATAGGTGAGTGATTAACTAATCCAACTACACCATTTAATCCCATAATTTCTCAATTTCATTATCCTCAATTCAATTTCATGTTTCCACAAATTAATTATTCAAATTAATTAATCAACACAATTAGGGCATTTTTCCCTTTTTCTCAACTATTGACCCTAAGGCTCAATTTCTTCCAATTAACAACAACAGTACCATTTCCCAAGGTCTCATATACAAATGGAGTTTTTGAAACACAAAACCCCTCTTTCAAATTTACACAACAAACCTTAACTTTTTCCAAAATTTCCCAACAACACCAACTAATCGAAATGACCAAAATTTATGTTAAAACTCATAGAATAAAGTAGGAAATCCATACCTCGAAATGGAGAGACCAAAGGAGAAGATGGTGAAAATTCAAAGTGCTCCAAACCCACAATTTTTCAGATTAAAAGGAAGCCCAAGTCACCCTCTATCTTTCTTGCAAAGAACTTAAGGTAGAAACACACTAATAATAGATCAATCCCTAGAGAGAAGGTAAGTGTAGAGAGAGGAGCAGCCAGATCTAGGGTTTATACAAAAGAGGAGATGAAAAAATGAAATGTAATCCCGCTGCTGCCTACTGATATAACACAGGCTCGCTCGAGCGAAGGATTGGTCGCTCGAGCGACCAGACACAAGGAATACTCGCTCGAGCGTAGAAAGCCTCGCTCGAGCCAACAATTCGAAGCTTCAGGTCTGCAACCCAGAAGCACGCTCGAGCGACAGAATGCTCGCTCGAGCGAAAAATCCCAAAACAAAGACCTCGCTCGCTCGAGCGAAGAATTGCAACCTTCAGATCCAGAACTAGACGCAGACGCAAGCTCGAGCGAAAAACTTCTCCACTCGAGCCACCAGATACAAAACTCAACTCTCGCTTGAGCGAAGGATCCCTGACTCGAGCGAAGGATCTAAAACACAGAGCTCGCTTAAGCGACAAAAGGCTCGCTCAAGCGAAGGACCAAAATTCTGGGTAGCAACCATTTGCTCTCAATCACACCCAACCTGCAACAATCCTACCCAAAACATCCTATAACTCAAATACAAAGTATTGAAGGATGGAAACAAGATATAAACCACAACCGACATCCACGGAACCAAGTCCGGATACAATAACCAAAGGAGGAAGAACCGGGATCGCTATATTATCGATCACAAAATACGAAGTCGATTAAAAATACGTGCTAATTAGGACTTTTAGAATATTATGGTAGGTTTAATTGGAATTCGATTCGAAACCAAATAATTAGAATAAAATAATGCAAATTAATTAACTTAAGCCAAGAATTAATTAAGCCCACTAATTATCCTATATAAGGCTTAGATGTATCTAGAATCATACCATCTTTATTTTCTTGAGCTTGAAATGTGAGTAAGAGAGAGAAGAGGAGGAAATTGAAATCAACTAGGAAGATTGTTAGGGAATTGGGAAGAAATTGAAGGGAAACTTGAAGAATTGGCAAGAGCTCTCTTGAAATCAAAGAATTGTAAAGCTTAGGTAAGGAATTTAATCTCTAAGTTTGGAATTTGACTTGCTCAATATAAGAACTCAAAGGAAGTAAAAGATTAATTCATGAATTAAGCTAGAATTGTAGAATTTAAGCCCAATACATACATGCATATGCAATACATTGCGTTTTGAGTATGTTTTCTAAGAAATTCTTCTATGCATGTAACAATTCTAACTTGGTTTTGAGACATCGTCATATTTTCTAGCATTTTATCTTATTTAAGCATGATTTGAAGAGTTTAAATTCAAAGGAATGCATGCATGTTGCATATATGTACATTTCAAGTTTAATTTTGAACAATTCGCTTACTTTTGGGCCTTGATTTTACGAAATAACCTTTAAATCAGGATGTGTTATAAGTTGACAAGTGTTTTACCAAGTTTTGGCCCAAAAGGATGTGTTTTAAAGGTTTGAAATTGAGTTTTGAACTTGGAAGAGCAATCTGAAAATTCCAGAATTTGAGCTTTCCACTCAAGCGTAGGAAGTTGTGCTCGAGCGAAGAATGTAAGCTCTCAGAAATTATGAGTGTAGGAAGTTGCGCTTGAGTGACCGCTCACAATTTTGTACCTTGGCTCGAGCGAAGAAATTTACGCTCGAGTGTTGAATGAGAGTAAGCAATACTTTTACAAACCAAGGGATCTGCTCGAGCAAAGGAACTTGCGCTCGAGCGAACTATCTAGTTTTTCAAAATTTGACTAAGTGTTTCAAACTAAGTTAAGCACTTTTGGGACAAATGTTCAAGTGTATCTATCACGTGTTTGTGTAGGTCATGTGTTAGCACCACCTGATCGATCTGTCCATATGATCTATTCTGTTACTGGAGCTAATTGTGAGTAACAACTCTGTAAAGCTATTTTCGGTTATATGTATTTTCAACATGATATGATATGATCTGTTTTTCTGAAATGGTATTATGTGATTAAATGAATGATTGTCCAGCTTTCAAAATGTAATCGTGGCATCCTTAGCATCATGTGTTCAAGTGATATCTGTTACTTGGTACCAGGGTTCACGTGGGTTCCTTTATGGGACTGGTTATGCATAACTGCTTATTTGTTTTCATGTGGGTCTTTATGACCATTTCAAGTGATTATGGGTCTTTATGGCCACCTCATGTACACATGGGTCATTATGACCAATTTGATATGTTAGTTAATGGATATACCACATATAACTGTTTATGAAATTTGTATAAGCATGTGAACCTAAAATGTGTAAAAACATGTGAATCTAATTTTGTTTCTAATATGAAATCTACTTTTTGAATCTATTATGGGACATCATTCATTAAAACCTTTACTCTGTTGTTATTCACTAGGTTCCAGCCCATTCTATTATATATATATATATAGGTGATTAGGTGCGGGACCAAGTTTAAGTGGATAGCCTGGAGTTCAGTTTTGTCAAGCCAACCACTGTGCCGCTTGTGAAGGTTCCCTAGCATATCAAGTGTTCAAGTGGTTTGCACGTGGCATCTATTAATGTATCTTGTCTCTTTTGTTGAACAAGACTTTTGCATAATTTGTAAATAGGGCCAAGTCCCTTTTTGAATAATTGGACTTGATGACGCATATGTGACGTCACTATAAATGCATGTGAATATATGTGTAAATTTTATGTCTCATGTACGTCTGCACAGCTCTATGGACAACGTATTTTGTATTATTGCTTCTGCTAGCCCCTTATTATATGTTAATCTGTTCCGAGGCCTTTGGTAATCTAAGGATTACTGGCCGATTACGACACTAAACCTATAGAGGTGGGTTTGGGTCTTGACAGTTTCGGTGCACTACAAAAAAGTACACTTATTTTGTTTTTATTTTTTGTTATATTATTTCTTTTTTTTATATTTTTATATAAAAAATTAAAAAGCATATTTATTTAGATCATTCTAAACAACCTCTTAATAGCCGATTGAAATATAAGAAAAGTGTGGCTTTGTGTGGTATAGTTTTAATAATGAAAGATGGTTTTTGAAAAAAGTTTACAAAATTGCAAATTTTGTTTGGTGGTATATTTTAAAAATAATTTTAGAGTGATTTGCAATTTTTTTATTTTTATAATTGAATAGATGTGTGTGAGAAAAAAATTGATTGATTGATTGATTGATGCGTAGAATGCGAGAAAATGGAGAAGTTATTGGTAGATCTTGGGGCATCGCCACTTGGTGCCCTAATAATATTGTGATTGGTGGAGGGAGTGGGGCCTACGAATTTGTGTTAGGTGATAGGCGAACATGAGGAGACATGGGGAATTGTGGTTGGTGAAAGATGTGGCCATGTGGCGCCTCTGGATCAACCAATAATTTTTCAATAGAATGAGAGAGGAGCGAGGAGAAAGAAAAGAAAAAAATGATTGATTGATGTATAAAAAAAAAGGAAAGAGAAAGAGAGAGAGAGAGAGAGAGAGAGAAAAAAAAAATTTTAAAAGCTGTAAACCAAATATAATTTTTGAATTTTTCATTACAAAAATTGATTTAAAAATTTAACCAAACACGACCTATGTTTTTTATGCCTAAGCAAGGCGATACAGCGTTGTGCTGTGTTTGGTTTTATTATCTAGTGGCTTTATGGTTGTTGATGGGCCTATGGGTTGGGGCGTCCAATGTTGAGAAAGCCTGAATAGTAATGTGAAACTAAAATATTCATCTCTCCTAAATTCTTGAGTTTATTACGAGTCGGTCCTTTTTTGGGACTTATTACCTTTGTTAGTCCTGAAGAATATTCTTATGTACAGATCAATCATATCCTATTCGTTGTTTTACCTTTCTCTCCTAGAGTATTTTATTATCTATGTACTATTTATGTTGCCCTAATATTGTTCATTGTTATCTCTCTCTCTCCCCAACTATTTTTCCAGTGTATAACACAACGGTGTTTCCATCAACGGCGCTTCATCGCCTTTAACGCCTATCACTTCAACCTTTTCTCTAGAAGCATCCCATCATTTGAATTATTTTAAAGTATATCCCATTAAAGTTAGGCCAGCTAACTTTCATCATAAAGATTTAGGTTGCGTTTCGTAAAATTTTTTAAATATTATTTGAGAGTAAAATTATATTTTGAGTTTTTAAAGTTTTAAAATTATGATTTGAATGTAAAAAATTTATTTGATAAATGAGTTTTAAAAAGAATTTTGAATTGAGTAGAAAATTTTTGATGTGACATGATATTTGATACAAAAATTTATAACTCATAATCAAACACACAATTCAAAATTCTATTCAAAACTCATAAAAAAATTTTAAAAAATTCAAAAAATATTTTTTATTAAATATATAAAAATTAACATGTGTTAATTGCAACAAAAATATATATATATACTTTTTCGATCAACCTGCTGGACAACCGGTAGGACGTCCGATAAAACGACCGGTTAGCCCAAATTTTTCCAGTTTGTATAGAATTTTCAAAAGCAAATGTGAAATTAATTTTTGAAAATCATAAACAAACACGGTATGTAAATCAAAGCCTGAAATTAACGTTCCAAAACTCCACAAAACATAGCGTTATTATTTGTTTCTTAGGCCTCGTTTGAGAACAAGCTATTTTAGTAACTTTTTGACTTTTTACGAAAAGATATGCAGAAAAGTAGAGAGGTGATGTGACAACTTTTAGTAACTTTTTGACTTTTTAACTTTTTGATTAAAATAATCACTCCCCAAACGAGGATAATTCGCTCTAAGAAGCATCCCATCATTTGAATTAGTTTGAAGTATAGCCCCTTTTAAGCCAGCTAACTTTTCATCAGAAAGATATATTATTGGTTTCTTACAACAAAAAAAAAAATTCGCTCTATTTTAACTTACGATATATATTTGTATATCCATGCTTTGATTAGGAAATGGCCTAACAAAAATCAGATCAAAGTAAAAAAAATACATGCAACAATTTAATAAACTTAAATTTTTTACACTTTAATTTCCTTTTCATCGAGCCTTCCAATGGGTAACAGTCACAAAAAAAAAAATGCACACAAAGTCAAATTAAAAAATAAAAAAATAAAAAAACTTGACATTAAATATGGAAACAAGCTAGCAATGATGTTGGTAAGTGTCCATAAAGAAGGAAAAATATTCAGAGAAGACGTGCACAACGGAAAGCTTTCTATGTGGATGCATGAAGTAATTTTTTAACAAAATCAAGAACAGATTATAACAAGAAAGAAGTAGCTTACATGACATCACTAATGAAATAAAAAAACATAATAAAATTTATGTTTTTTTATTTCATTAGTGATGTCATGTAAGCTACTTCTTTCCTGTTATAATCTGTTCTTGATTTTGTTAAAAAATTACTTCATGCATCCACATAGAAAGCTTTCCGTTGTGCACCTCTTCTCCAATAATGATAGAGACCACTAATTTTGGAACTCTAAAGAGACCACTAATGACATGGCATTTAATAAAAAAAGAAAAAAAAAATACAACACCAAGACCAAAACATCAAATCATTCATGGTGGGACTCACTGCCACATCATTAATGGTAGCACTAATTAGTACTCTCACTCATTTTTCATAAAAAAAAATCCAAACTACTAGGCAGCATAAGCAGAAAGAAATCGCAGGTTCCAAGCTAGTTTCAATTCATCTTCATCTTCAAAGTCACCCATTTGCCATCACTGAAGGACAACACTGTGGCACCATTTGAAGGCAATTTGTAAGCAATTTTTGCAGCATTCATATCTGCCCCCTTCTTGCTCTTTGCTACTTGTCCTTGAAAAGACTCTCCTCCTATTTCCACAGTTGACATAAAAATCTGCAAGTGTGGTGGACCAGAAACAGTTCTTTTATACTTTAGAATGAGCAAACCTTTTCTTTGAGCCAGTTCTTGCAAGAGATTCTTGTACACAGTAGAGTCATCCTAACATTTTGTTAAACAAACCAAATATACACAACAGAAAAAATAAAATTAGTGACACAGGTAAAATGAAATACTAAAAATTCACAGGAGATCGTTTAAAAGACTAGCCTCCTCCACTTCATTGAGCAACATAGACTCCCAAGCAACTTTTGCAGCTGCATGTTTAGCTTCTTTAATAGTGAGGAAAAATCTAAGACTCTCATAAATTTTTCCATCAATTGTAACCCTACACCTAAACCGACTGGCATGAGAAGGGCCTTCACGCTCATATGAATACTCAGGCAGAGTGAGCTTCCTCTTTTGTGTATAAATTTGCAGCCTACTTACATACAAATGTTGCACATCTGAAAGCAGAAAATTATTGAACATTACACGTAGCCATGAAAAGTAAGGATGTCCCGTGTCCACAAAACCCATGAATAAACCATTGGCTATATCAAAAAAACTAACAAACAGTGATGCTATTGTTTAGAGATTGTTGAGTATAAGGAAGGCAATAAAATACAAAACAAAAAAAAATGATTTTTGTAGTTAGGACTCCAGGCTTAGCTTGATTTGGTTTGGTTTTCAATTAATGTTCTTAGCTCAACCAGACAAGAAAAAGAATTTAGTTTGTCCACTTGGTTTTCCTTTTTCCCTTTCCTTTGACAAATCCAAGAACAAAACAAAGCATTATATTGAGCTTTTCCTCATGAATTTTCCCAAATCTAATTCAAGATACATGACAGTTTCATAACTACATATAGTATACTTCTCAAAAATATTTTAGACATTGAAACAAAAACAGTGCATTTTCTTTTCAGTCACTTGTCTTTCTTATTTATTTTTTATTTTTACTTCCGAGAAATATTTATTTCTAGAGATAACAGTTTCACCAGCAACACAGAATTTGAAAAGGGCAAAGAAAAAAAATGACAAGTTGCAATATACATAAATATTTATATATAAGAGCATCTTCAATCTTTCATCAAATTCAAATACGACGAAAAAATAGCTAAAAATGTGCAACCATTTCTGCATCAAATCAAGCTCGACGAAAAAATATCAAAAAAATGTGCAAACATTTCTGCATAAAATCAAGCAAGAGGCAATTTGTCACCAAATCAAGGATAAATAAACCAATTCCTCCCCCTTGCTCCCAACATTCACATTTTTACTCAAAACCCAAAAATATTTTATTTAAAAAATTAAGATTTAAAAAAGTGTTCGCTTTTTGCAAAATTTCTAGTGTTTCTAGTTTATTTTTTCCACGTACTCCACATCAAAACAATAACTTACAAGATTAAACATCCATACATATATATACATATAAGCATAGAAAAAAGAGAGAGATTGGGATTGTTTGCTATACCAGAAGAAGACGAAGGCGGAAGTTGAGCCTCTGCAATGAGAGAGCGTTGCAGAGAATTGAGGCTGCAATTAAGGGTCAAAAACTGGGGCAGAGGCGAAGGAGGACCAGATAACAGATACTGGGGCAGAGCTGGAGGCAGAGGAGGAGCAAATAACTGATACTGGGGCAGAGGCGGAGGAGGACCAGATAACTGATACTGGGACAGACTCGGAGGAAGAGGAGCAGATAACTGATACTGGGGCAGAGAGGTAGGAGGGGGACCAGCAGATAACTGATCGAAAGCGAGTTTAGCGGCTTCGTTCTGAGCAGATTTGGCAGTTCGGTACTGATCATCGGTCACGAAATGGACGCCATTGACGATGACTGTGGCCTTGAAAAGAGGGTTGTGATCGGGTCCGTCTTTGGTGGTGTAGTAGTCTGGTAAACCCCATGAGTTCTGTGGACACAGCACTTGAAGCTTCGATTTGTACATGGCTGCTTTCAATGGAGTTGTATGTGTGCATACGTAGAGCGAGAGAGAAAGCAATGGGGGTTAGGATGTTGAGGAGAGGGAAGGAAGGGAAGTGAGGTCTGACATACAAGTAGTTTGACAGTTAAATAGGGTCTGAGATGGTTTGATACTTTGTTAGAATTGAATAAGAGTATATGAAAAAAAAAAATGATTGAAAATAAAAAATGAGAGAGGAATATTGAGGATCATGAAAAATAATATTATAAAATATATTATGAAGATTTTTTATTTTTTGATTAGTGTGTGGTGTTTGGTTATATGTGTAATCTAAAGGTGAATAAACTTTCATGACTTTTTTTTTCATGATCCCTAACATTAATAGAGAAAAAATAATTAATTAGGGAGAAGTAATTTTAGAATTATTTTAAAAAATCTTGATTGCGTTTGGTAAAGCTTTCTAATAATGATTTGAGAGTATGAGTTTTATTTTGAGTTTGCGAGTTTTGAAATTATGATTTGTGTGCGGAAAATTTGTTTGGTGAAAAAGTTTTCAAAAGAGTTTTAAATTGAGCGAAATTTTTTTGATATGACATAATATTTTATACAAAAACTTATAACTCATAACCAAACATACAACTCAAAATTCTATTAAAACACATAAAAAAAATTAAAAATTTAAAAAATATTTTTTTCAAATATATAAAAATTAACATATGTTAATTACAAAAAATAAAAATTTGCACTGTTCTGGACCAGTCGGACGTCTGATTAGTCCAAATTTCCCGCTTCCGACTGTGTTTTCAAAAGTGAGCATGAAATTAAGTTTTGAAATTCGTTAACAAACGTCATGTTCAAATTAAGCTCTGAAACGTTAGTTTCAAAACTGTACCAAACACAGTCCTTATAACTAAAGATATTTTTAGAAACTTCCAAAAACATGTACTTGTAATTTTTAGAAGATAACTGAAGATATTTTTAGAAACTTTCAGCCTTTAATTTTTATTTTTTTGGCTACTAAGGGTTGTTTGGAATGTTTTAAAAAAATATACTTTTTGACTTATTGGTGGGTTTGTGTTGGGTTTGTGTTGGGTTTGATGTGATGTATTAGAGAGGTGATGTGATTTAAATAAGATGATATGACTTAAATAAGATAGTGATTTTTTAATTTTTTGACTTATTTAGTACATGTCAAATTAATCCTAAAAGCAATTCTGGAATCATATTGTTAAAAAAGGTTTAAAAAATCATATTATTTGGAAAAAATTGTGAGGGAAACTTAGGTGCCGTTTGGTAACAAGGTCTGTTTGGTAATGTTTACGTTTTTAGTTTATATTTACAAAAATTTTATAAACTGGTTTTGGTTTATTTTTAGAAAAACATAAACTACAAACGCGTTTGGTAATTGACAAAATGTTCAAAAAAATTTAAAAATATAAAAATGAGTTAGAAATGGCGAGTGGTGGCAAGTGGCGGCGGAAGACGGTAGTGGCGGGTGGTGATGGTGGGTGGTGGGTGGTAGCGAGTGGGTAGTGGTGGCGGGTGGTGGTGGCGGGTAGTGATGGTGGGTGGGTGGGTGGTGGGTAGTAGCGAGTGGGTAGTGGTGGTGGTGGCGGCGGGTGGTGGGTGGTGGTGGTGGTAGGTGAGTGGCGGATGGCGAGTGGTGGCGGGTAAGTGGCAGGTGATGGTGGTGGTGGTGATGGGTGGGTGACGGTGGCGGGTGGTGGGTGGTAGCGAGTGGGTGGTGGTGGTGGTGGTGGATGGTGAGTGGTGGTGGCAGGTGGGTGGCGAGTGGGTGGTAGGTGGTGGTGGCGGGTGATGGTGGCAGACGGTGGATGGTAGTGGCGGGTGGTGGCTGGTGGCTGGTGGATGGCAGGTGGGTGGTAGTGGTGGTGGTAGTGGCGGCGAGGGGTGGGTGGTGGCGACGAGTGGGTGGCAGGTGAGTGGTGGGTGGTGAGTGACAAGTGGGTGGTGAGTTGTGGTGGCAGGTGGTGGTGGGGGTGGGTGGTGGTGGCGGAAGATGGTGGTGGAAAATGGTGGCGGGTGGTAGGTAGTGTTGAGTGGTAAAAAAAAAAAAAAAAAAAAAACTCAAAACTCAAAACTCAAAACAGAAATACATTTTTTGAGTTTACATTTTTTGGCCAAATTTATAAACTGAGACCACTGATTTATAAATCAAAAATTTACGAAACAAGTTTTTATTTGAATTTTTAAAATTTTTATAAATATAAACAGAAAACTGAAAATGTAAGCCGTTTGGTAACACTTACGTTTTCAGTTTTCTATTTATATTTACAAAAATTTTAAAAACTCAAATAAAAACTTGTTTGGTAAAATTTTTGATTTATAAATCAGTGATCTTAGTTTATAAATTTGGCAAAAAAATGAAAATACAAAAAATGTGTTTCCATTTTGAGTTTTCAGTTTTTTTTTTTTTTTTACCACCCAACACTAGTCACCACCCGCCACCATTTTCCATCACCGTCTTCCGCCACCACCACCTACCACCCACCTCCCATCACCACCTACCACCACCACCACCCACCCCTCACCGCTACCACCGCCGCCGCCACCACCACCACCCACCTGCCATCCACCCCTCACTACCATCCACCGCCCGCTATCACCACCGGCCACCTATTTGCCACCACCACTCACCACCCACCTCCCACCACCATCCACCAGCTGCCACCACCAGCCACCCACTACCACCACCCACCTGCCACCCACCCGCCACCACTACCCACCACCACCATCACCCACTACTTACTTGCCACCCACCTGCCTCCACCACCACCACCCACCACCACCACTACCCACTCGCTACCACCTACCACCTACCACCAGCTACCACCTACCACCTACCACCCGCCACCATCACCTACCCACCCACCCACCACCATCACCACCACTATCACCCACCACCCGCCACCCACCTGCCATCACCACCCACCACCCACCACCACCACCACTACCACCACCCACTCGCTACCATCTACCACCCGCCATCGTCACCCACCTACCCACTACCACCACCCGTCATTCACCACCCACCTGCCACCACCACCCGCCGCCACCACCACCACCACTACCACCACCCACTTGCTACCACCTACCACCCGCCACCCTTACCCACCCACCAACCATCACCGCCACCACCCACCACCACCACCACCCACCATCCGCCACCTACCTGCCACCACCACCCACCACCCGCCGCCGCCACCACCACCACCACCCACTCGCTACCGCCCACCACCCGCCACTGTCACCCATTCACCCACCATGACCACCCACTACCTACCCGCCACTACCCACCACTACCCGTCATCCGCTACCCACCTGCCACCACAACCCACTACTACCATAACCACCACCACCACCCACTCGCTACCACCCACCACCGTCACCCACCCATCCACCACCACCACCACCACCACCACCCACTTGCCACCACCCACCACCACCCGCCATCCGCCACCCACCACCTGCCACCACCACCCACCACCCGCCACTGTCACCCACCCACCACCACCACCACCACCCACCCACCCACCCACCCGCCGCCACCAACCACCACCAGTTACCCACCACCCACCGTCATCACTTGCTACCACCGTCTTCCGCCGCCACTTGCCACCACTTGCCATTTCTCGCTCTTTTTTATATTTTTAAAATTTTTTAAACATTTTGTCAATTACCAAACGCGCTTATAGTTTATGTTTTTCTAAAAATAAATAAAAAAATAAACAAAAACCAATTTATAAAATTTTTGTAAATATAAACTAAAAACGTAAACGTTACCAAACACATAAGTGTTACCAAACGGACGTTTTCAGTTTTCTGTTTATATTTACAAAAATTTTAAAAACTCAAATAAAAACTTGTTTGGTAAATTTTTTATTTATAAATCAATGGTCTCAGTTTATAAATTTGGCCAAAAAATGTAAACTCAAAAAATGTGTTTGAGTTTTGAGTTTTGAGTTTTGAGTTTTTTTTTTTTTTTTACCACCCAACACTAGCCACCACCCGCCACCATTTTCCACCACCGTCTTCCACCACCACCACCACCACCACCACCACCCACTCCCTACCACCACCTGCCACCACCACTCCTACCACCACCTGCTACCCACTCACTATCGCCACCCACCTCCCGTCACCACAGCTACTACTACCACCACCCACCCGCCACCACCCACCACCACCACCCACTTGCCACCCACCTGCCACCACCCACCACCACCCGCTACTACCATTCATCCGCCCGCCACTACCATCTATCCGCCCGCCACCTGCCACCACCCGCCACCACCAGCCACCAACAACTACCACCCACCTGCCACTCACCAGCCACAACTCACCACCACCACCACCACCATCACCCATCACCCACCCGCCACCACCACCCGCCACCCGCTACCGTCACCCACCCACCACCCACTCACCCACCATCTTCCGCCGCCACCACCCGTCACTTGCCACCACTTTCCACCACTGTCTTCCGCCACCACCACCCGCCATCATTTTCCACCACCGTCTTCCGCCGCCACCACTCGTCACTACCCACCACCCGTCACCACTTGCCATTTCTGACTCTTTTTTATATTTTTAAATTTTTTTAAACATTTTGTCTAAACCAAACGCGTTTGTAGTTTATGTTTTTTTAAAAATAAACAAAAACCAGTTTATAAAATTTTTGTAAATATAAACTGAAAACGTAAACATTACCAAACAGGCCCAGCATCCCATCAATTTACCTAAATTTTACCTAAAATATTATTAAAAAATTTATTCCCTATTTTAGGAATTTTTTTTTTCATTTACTTTTCCCATCAAACTCCTTATTCTTTTCTATTCTATTAAAATAATATTTTAATTGCTTTTAGATTTAAATATTTTTTTAATAATAAAATAATGAAAACAAATGTAAAAGCACAACATGCAGGAATGAGCAAAGAAAGGAAAGAGGGGCGGACGACCTGACGGTCGACTAATTTTAGATATTTTTCTTCTTTAGCTCCAGGACTCTCATGGGGCATTCGAGAAATGTCCGAGGGGATGTTTGGGAAGACATCCTTCGCGTTTTCTATTACAATAAAATAAGAATTTATCACTATGAGGGAATTACAGTGACTCTTTGCAAATAGGGAGTCACTGTAGCAACACTTTTATTTGGGGGGTTGGATAAGGGACCTGCTGGTAGGGGCGTAATTTTGGCCCGGCACGGCCCATGTCGGCCTTTGCAGGCTCCCGTCAAAAATCGGGTCAGACTGAGCCAGCCCACGGGCCAGAAAGCTAGGCCCAAGCCCAGGCCAGGGATATTCGAGCTCTGGGCGAGCCAGTGGGTCGGGCCTAGATTCGGGCTTTGGGCAGGCCTAAACAATTTTCTTTTAGTTTTTAATTTTTTCAACCAAAATTTTATCATTTTCCATTAAAAATAACACTAGGCTTCTGCGCGGTCCGGGCTTAGGCCGAACTTTTGAGTGGGTCTTGAGCGAGCCAATGGGAAGGGCCACGGGTCGGGCCGGGTTTCAAAACGATAGCCTAAGCCCAAGGCCTCGGGCGGGTTTTGGGCCGCCCACGGGTCACGGACCATTTTTACATTCATATCTGCTGGGGTGGTTTTTGACAACAAAACTCCTTATTTTGGCTAAAAAGCTAATATAAGGGTATTGTTGATGCTCTTAGAGCATCTCCAACGGTTCATCAAATTTTTCACCAAATCTAAGTAAAAAAATCACCATTTTCTCAATTTGATACAGACGGCTCCAACGGTTCACTTTTTATCAAATCTGCTCTGGGACAACTGGTTGGTCGACCGGTAAGAGGAAATTTTTTTTTTTTTTTCAATTGTTTGAACCAATAAAGTTGAACTGTTTGAACCTTTTAGTGGTGGACCGGTTGGTCAACCGGCTGGTCGACCGGTAAGGCAAATTTTTTTTTTTTTTTGAACCTATAAATTTGAACTGTTTAAACATTTTCGTGGTCAACCGACCGGGCAACCGGCTGGTTGACTGGTTCCTTTCCTTCAACGGTCGCGCACAGTAATTTGATGAAATCTGTACGATGTTCTCACTTTGATGAAATTTTTGGTGAATTCTCAAATTGATATCGATTTGGTGCAACCGTTGAAGCACCAAACAGTAACTTTTTCACCAAAATTTAAATTTGATGTCAAGTTTGGTGAACCGTTGGAGATGGTCTTAGAAGGCAAAATTATTTTGCCTAGAAGGTAAAATTATTATTTTATCCTTTAAATTCAACAACTCAAAAGTCAAGTCAAAAAATCAAAAGAGTAGAATGATTATTTTATTTTTACTACAATATTTTATTACATATCTTTTCGTAAAAATTCAAAAAGTTATCTCACATATATATATATATATATATATCTCTTTTTTTCTCTACTTTTTTAGTAAAAAAGTCAAAAAATACACTTATATGGCACATCCCAAACAACAACTAGAAGCATGTAAAAGCTACAAGCATATAAAAGACTTGTTTGGCAAGTGGGGTTAGGCTATTTTTTGGCTAAAATTTATAAAAAGACAAAATAAATTTAAAAAATTAATAAAATAAAATATTACATTAAATTTATAATTATTTTACTTTTTCTCTCACCAACATTACATCTAATCATAAAAAAATTAACATTTTTTTCAAACACAAAAAATTTAACTTATTAAAATAGCTAAAAATTAAAATAATCTATTAAAATAGTTAAATTTCCAAACAAACCCAAAGAGAGAGAGATTTGGGCCTTGTTTGGTTTAATTCTCAAAACATAATTTGTGAAAAAAAAATTCCAAAATCACTCTCTCTAACACATCAATCAATCAATTTTTCTAACTCTTCTCTCATTCTCAATCACTTTTTCTCACACATATCTACTCAACTGCAATAAAATATCAAATCATCATAAACTTCTATACTCCAAAATTATTTCTAAAATATACAACTAAACAAATTTAAAAAAAATTAAATTTTTTTTTCTAATTTCTTTTTAAAAAAATTTACGCCACTCGATTGTTGGATTGTAGAGATGTTAAAAAGGTGTGGTTGACCAAAGGCTATGAAGAGATCTGCCAGACACAGACAAGCTCATTCTACATGCTTCTAGTCCTTTCATTGTCATGAACTCTATAACCATTTTCTCGTGATAGGGAAATGGGATTGATCGTGAGCCATTTGGTTCCTTTTCGATCCTTTTCGATCATTGTTTTACATTATACTGGTTTCACATGTGTTAAAATAATATATATTATTTTATTTAAATCATAATTATATTATTTAAATTATATTATTTATTTATCAAATTACTTCAAATTTAATTTATATTTTATTTTTTTATAAAAAATTAAAAAGTAAATTAATCTAACAATTTTCAAATAATCCTATTGTTAAGATTTACATGGTTCTGATAATAAAAAAATTGTTTTACATGGTTAGGATTTCTTTTAGAATTTATTTGCAATGTGGATTAATTTTTTATTAACTTTTAAGCTTCTTAGGTATTTTAATTTGTTACTAAATATCTCGTTTGGAATAATTTTTTTAACTTTTTTGATTTTTGTGAGAAAAAAAATGAAATAATTATAATTTAAATGTGACATTTTATCTTATAAGACTAAAAAATCTATTTTATCTTTTTGTGATTATTTTAGTAAAAAAATCTCATTTTAATTTATGCCAAACAAAGACTGACTGTGTTTCAAAAGTCCTTTTATTTTATATTTACATTGGAAGGATAACTTTGACCATAAACAAATTGAATCTTGAAAAATAATATACAACCAAACAAATCAAAAAAAATTCGAAACTCTTTCCCAAGATGTTTTTTTTTTTTAAATTTATCTCTCAAAACCAAATTAAACAAACCTAAAAAAATTTAATTTTGTGAAAAATAAATTTTGAAAATCCAAACCAAATACATGCATACATAATGTAAACATGGGATTCTTTTGATGTGATAATTTTTTTTCCCCCTTAAATGTATCCTAGAAACAGCCCTCTATCTGTCCAATTGTGGAAGAAAATTTCAAATTACAAATGCATTTTTTCGAAAAACAAACATATATCTATTTTCGAAATAAGATTTTCAAATCAGTTTTTGAAAAAATAACTCAAAAAACTTAAACCAAACATGTAGAATAGGAAAATGCTAGGGAATAAATATTTTATTAATATTTTTATTAAAAAGTTTATGTAGTGGACTAGAGAATATTGTTGGATTTGTGAAATTCATTACAGGTCTTATTTTGATAATTTAAACTGTTTAATATGTAAGATTTATTAAGTACTTACTATTCCCTCTTTTCCATCGAATTGATCATAACCATGACCCCATAGAAAGACATTGCAGAAAGGAAAAAGAATTTCACGCTCTTCCTTTCATGAAGGAAAGATTAGCAAAATCCTAATGATTACAACTTTCTCCAGACCTCCAGGAAAATCTGAGAAAATACCACACGAATACTCTATTATAGTGGAGATTCAAGAATCAGTACATACATAATGCAAACATGGGACTAGTTTTGATGTGACAAATTTTTCGTTCCCCTTGAATGTATCCTAGAAGCAGCTCTCTATCTATCCAATTGTGGAGGGAAATTTGAAATTACAAATGCATTTTTTTGAAAACTAAACACATTTATTTTCAAAACATGATTTTCAAATAATTTTTTGAAAAAATAACTCAAAAAACTTAAACCAAACATGTAGAATATGAATCTAATTGAATATAATTTTTAGTCTTAAATAACAATGTTGTTATAATAATCTATCTATGTGAGAGTCTCCATTAAAATGTTTGTTTAAATTACAGCCACTTTTTTATTGAAAAAATAATTATAAATTAGTGAGAAATTTTATAAATAAATAATAGTTATAATTATAAATTATTTTATTGTCGTGTAATTACCTCTTCTTAATTTAGAAATGTCTAAATTCCCAACCTGATTTAGCCAAATTTGATTATAATAATAAAAAAAAAAACTATAAGAAATATTCAAGGTTTGCTCCCCTTTCTAAAGACTTTCATCATATTATTATTTTAAATTCATATTAAAAATATTTTGAGAAAAATATATTATTATAGGAGGTATACATATATATTATTCTCAAATTTTGTTAGAATAATTTTTAAGAGAAAAATTATGTAAAAATATTAAGAACATTGGTATTGTGAATCATCTTGTATTGGTAATATTTGTTAAAAATTCAAAAATAAATTTAATTAATTGTATGCTTTGTATCTACATCATATTATGACTATATAATTTATGTTGAGAAAAATAATATTGAAATATTATCTCACCTTTTGATTTATATTTTTTTTGGAATTTATTTTCGAAAAAAATAAATTGATATTAATGAATATTGTGTAATTGCTTAGTTGGGATTATGGAGTTCTTTTGAGATTAAATTTTTTTAAAGTGTTATATTCATAATATTTTATTAAAGATGATATGTTGTTGATTAAGTTGTGTTTATTTTTGTGAAAAGAAAAATATAAAATAAGGACTTTTGAACTCCCAACAATTTTAATCTATTTATACTATATATTATAGTAAAGAAATATTTGAAACAATACTCTTAAACATATATATATATATATATATATTATTTAAGAGAGACAAAATACAAAAAAATTAAATATAATTATCATATTTTTAATAAATAATATTATTTTATTCCGTGCATAGCACGGATTACAAGCTAATAATAAATTATGTAGCTTAACAGTTTCATGAAAGTGACTTTGCAATCGTGAAAATAATTATGAAATTTCTATATCGATTGAAATATTAAGTTATAATATCATTCTATTTTCTTAAAAATAAAAAAAAATTATTTTACATTTTCTACATAAATAAAAATATATTAATGACTAATATTTTATTTTTTATCATGCAAAATATTTATAGCACCAGAAACAAGACTCAATAACTCTTAATGTAAAAAAATACATTACATATTGATATTAATGCATTCTTATATTAACAGTATGCAAACAATATGCAATAGTCGGTTCAATGAATTTGTATTATGAGATGAACTATTAAATAAAATTGTATAATTGTACAATTAATTTCATATCTTCAATTGTAATACAGGTACGGATTATGAAAAAATTAAAGTGAAAAGTTGACAATTTTTTTTGTATAATCTATCTATACTATATATTAAGCAAAAGGGGGGTTTCTAACCCCCAAGGCATGTGGGAGCTCCAATATGTCAATCCTAATTTTCTAATTTTTTGTTTTTTTAAAAAAAATTAACCTCAGCATTTATTAACTTCTCTCAACTCATAAGACTTTTTGACTTCTCTTATAACTAGCCTATCACCCGTGCTATGCACGGGATAATTATAGATATTTATATTTATTTTTATTTTTTTAATATATAAATTAAATACATAGGGTTTGACCGAGGAGTTTGAAAGAATTTAATAAGTGTTTATTTATTTATTTAAGAGGCATTTACACAATAATTACATGGGTCTCTTGGGGATGTAAAAAGTAAGGAAATTAGGATTTCATTTATTGCGTTATTCATTTAATAAGTGTAATGATTATAAATTAAGTGTTTATTGTAATCAATAGTGTAATTATTACAATCTTTGAACCAATCACCAATCACCAAATCAATTTTTTTTTTTAATATTAAAAAATCAGGAAATTATGATTTTTTAATATATAAATTAAATACATGGGGTTTGACCGAGGAGTTTGAAAGAATTTAATAAATGTTTATTTATTTATTTAAGAGGCATTTACACAATAATTACATGGGTCTCTTGGAGATGCAAAAAGTAAGGAAATTAAGATTTTATTTATTGCGTTATTCATTTAATAAGTGTAATTATTATAAATTAAGTGTTTATTGTAATCAATAGTGTAATTATTACAATCTTTGAACCAATCACCAATCACCAAGTCAATTTTTTTTAAAAAAAAATATTAAAAAATCAGAAAATTAGGATTGACATGTAGGCATTTACACAATAATTACATGGGTCTCTTGGAATGCAAAAAGTAAAGAAATTAGGATTTTATTTATTGCGTTATTCATTTAATAAGTGTAATTATTATAAATTAAGTGTTTATTGTAATCAATAGTGTAATTATTACAATCTTTGAATTTATTGTAATCAATGGTGTAATTATTACAATCTTTGAACCAATCACCAATCACCAAGTCAATTTTTTTTTAAAAAAATATTAAAAAATCAAGAAATTAGAATTGGCATGTTGGAGGTTCCACAAGCCATGGGTTTTAAAAGACCCTTTTCCTTAATATATAGATTACTGCAGTACATTTTCCAAAACAAATAATTTGTACATTAAAAAAATTTTAAAACAAATATAAATATCTATATCTATATCTATCTATTTATTTATAACTATCTCTAACCCACAAGTTTTGTGGGAGTTCCAGTATCCCAATCCAAATTTCTTGATTTTTTGATTTTAAAAAAAAAAATCTTAGCATTTATTAATTTTTCACAACCCCCAAGCCTTACCCTTATAATAACATTTTAATGCATTAAGAATAAATATAAAAAAAATTCTTGAAAAGTCCAACACATATGAATTCCTTGAAAAGTCCCAACACATATGATTATTATCCCTCATAATAACACTTTAATGCATTAAGAACAAGCATAAAAAAAAAAAAATTTTGAAAAGTACAACACATATGATTATTATCAAAATATTAAACTTTAATATAATATAAAAAAACAAGACATTTCATTCATTGAAAAGTCCAACACATATGATTATTATCAAAATATTAAACTTTAATATAATATAAAAAAGAAGAAAAAAAAAAAAGAAGACATTTAAAAATCACAATTTACATATATATCCCCTTATCAGCATTTATTATCTTTTTTCAATCCATGTGTCTTTCCACATGCTTGCATTTATTGATTTGATCAAAATTCTCTAATCAACATTTAAAATCCCCTCATACAGATAATTATAGATACAACCCGTGTATAGTTACTGCAGTACCATTTTCAACTTCTCCCATACACTATGGTTAGTGATAAGATTGTTAAATTATTTTTATAAAAAATCTTAAAAAACATAATTTATATATTAAAAAAAATCTAAAATAAATATAAATATTTATAATTATCCCGTGCATAGCACGGGTGATAGGCTAGTACTATATATAAGCAAAAGGGGGTTTTTAACCCCAAGGCCTGTGGGAGATTCAATATCCCAATCTGAATTTTCTAAATTTTTTATTAAAAAAAAAAAAAAAACTTAGTATTTATTGATTTGGTCAAAATCCCCTTATCAGCATTTATTAACTTTTTTCAATCCACATGTCCTTCCACATGCCTGTATTTATTGATTTGGTCAAAATTCCCTGATCAGCATTTAAAATCCCCTCATACAAATAATTATAGATACAATCTGTGTATAGTTACTACAGTACCCTTTTCAACTTCTTTCATACACTATGATTAGTGATAAGATTTTTAAATTATTTTTATAAAAAAATATTAAAAAACAAAATTTATATATTAAAAAAAAATCTAAAACAAATATAAATATCTATAATTAGCATGTACATAGCATGGGTGATAGCCTAGTACTATATATTAAGCAAAATGGGGTTTTTAACCCCAAGTCTTATGGAAGCTTCAATTTTCCAATCTAAATTTCCTAATTTTTTGATTTAAAAAAAAATAAAATCTTAGCATTTATTAACTTCTCCTAACTCCCAAGTCTTACCCTCATAATAACACTTTAATGCATTAAGAACAAATATAAAAAAAATTCTTTGAAATCCAACACAAATGAATTCCTTGAAAACTCCCAACACATATGATTATTATCTCTCATAATAACAATTTAATGCATTAAGAACAAACGTAAAAAAAATTTCTTGAAAAATCCAACATATATAATTATTATCAAAATATTAAACTTTAATATAATATAATAAAAAAAATATTTAATTGCTTGAAAACTCCAATACATATGATTATTTGGTCAAAATTCCCTTATCAGCATTTATTAACTTTTTTCAATCCACATGTCTTTCCACATGCCTGCATTTATTGATTTGGTCAAAATCTTCCGATCAGCATTTAAAATCCCTTCATACAAATAATTATAGATACAATCTGTGTATAGTTACTGCAGTACCCTTTTCAACTTCTCTCATATACTATGATTAGTGATAAGATTTTTAAATTATTTTTATAAAAAAATATTAAAAAACATAATTTATATATTAAAAAAATCTAAAACAAATATAAATATCTATAATTATCCTGTGCATAGCACGGGTGATAGGCTAGTAGTATATATTAAGCAAAAGGGAGTTTTTAACCCCAAGCCTTGTGGGAGCTCCAATCTCCCAATCTAAATTTCCTAATTTTTTGATTTAAAAAAAAATAAAATCTTAGCATTTATTAACTTCTCCCAACTCTCAAGTCTTACCCTCATAATAACACTTTAATGCATTAAGAACAAGTATAAAAAAAATTATTTGAAATTCAATACAAATGAATTTCTTTAAAAGTCCCAACACATATGATTATTATCAAAATATTAAACTTTAATATAATATAATAAAAAAAAAATTTAACTCCTTGAAAAGTCCAATACATATAATTATTATGAAAATATTAAATTTTAATATAATATAAAAAAGGAAAAAAAGGAAGACATTTTTAAAAAAAAAATTAAAAATCACAATTCACATATATAGATAATTGTAAATATAATCCGTGCATAGCACGGGTGATATGTTAGTACTATATATTTAAATGACCTACTTATTACTTATTATTTAAGATAATATTGTCATCTCAACAATCTAACTATTAATTAATATTTATGTTTATAAAATTTTTCATTTATCATTTAAATTATTCAATTGAGTATGAACAATAATTGCACTTTTTATATTTATTTTTTTTACAACAATTGTATAGCAATTGTATACTAATGACTAATTTCATCATGTAAGATATTCGTAGCACAGGAAACGAGAATCAATAACTCGTGATATATAAAAATATATTACATATTGATATTAATGTATTCTTACACCAATATAGTATGCAAATAATATGTAATAGTGAGTTCAATAAATTTGTATTATGAGATGAATATTAAACAAAATTGTGTAACTGTACAATTAATTTCATACCTTCAATTGTATTACTGGTATGGATTATGAATTATTAAAGTGAGAAGTTGATAAAAAAATTTTTGTATAATACTACATATTTATTGTTTATTGTTTAAATTATTCAATCGAGTATGTATTCATTTCTGACTTAATTATATTTTGAATACAATTCAATTTACTCATACAAGTCTTCATATTTTGTATACATATCACATACGAAACACATATAATTACAATAATAACAATTGATAAAAAATAAGTCACTAATATAGGTATATAGCTCAAAATTGTTAGTGTTAAAATAAAATATAAAGTTATAGAAAAATGATTGAGAGCTCTAATAAAGGAACTCTAATGAGCTCTAATAGTAGTAGACCACACTATGATGTGATGTTTTAGCCTTGATTTTATTTATTTTATTTTTTTATTCTCTGTCACATCATTAAAGTTCCAAAATTAAAGGGATATATCATTGCTCAAAGTTATAATACTAATGAAAATTAATCACTTACTTTTTGGTTAAAATAATTAACAAAGGCAAAAAAATATTAAACAAATTAACAAGATAAAATATTAAATAATACACATCAATCAATTATTTTTTCTTCCAGAATCATCTATTCAACTACAAAAAAAAAAAAAATACAAATCATCCCAAACATAACTTTTTTTCATCTCATAAAATAATTAGTTTTTTTTTTTTTACTTTTTGACTTTTTTTAAAAAAAATATGTGACTCACAAAAATACAAAACTAAAAAACTGGTTTTTAACCTCTTATCCTAAAATAATCAAGTTCCCAATCGAGTGTTAAAATTTGTGCATAAAACTTGAAAATTCCCAATTGACTGCCATCTCTACCTATATGTAGAAAAAATTGTATCAAAATATTTAATATAATTTTTGTTCAAAATTTATGTGATAAAAATAATTTAAAT
The DNA here is from genome assembly GCA_022316695.1 of Camellia oleifera. Taxonomy (NCBI): domain Eukaryota; kingdom Viridiplantae; phylum Streptophyta; class Magnoliopsida; order Ericales; family Theaceae; genus Camellia; species Camellia oleifera. The sequence goes on along the minus strand of CM039308.1, from coordinate 96,021,214 downwards.
AATTTAATTTTTAAATAGTAGACTATTGAGAGACAAAACCAGACATTGTTTGATTTGTTTTTCAAAAAAATTTTTGGAAAAAATTTTTTACAAACAAATTTTGAAAAGTAATCAAACCAAACAAATTTTTTCAAAAAAAATATTAAAATTTTGTTTGGTTACCTATTTTCCAAAATCACTCTCTCTTTCTCATATACATCAAATCAATCACTTTTTTTAAAACTCTCTCCCCAAAATAATTTTTCAAAACCATTTCTGAAAAAATGTAAACCAAATAAGTTTTCGTACGTTTTATCTCAAAAACTACTCTACAAACACAAACCAAACACACCCTAATTTTTTTTAAAAAATTCCCTTCTAACCATTGACTTTTACTGGCAAAAAATTATAAAATCTAATTTTCAAATAAAGTGCTAGGAAAAAAATGTTATAGGTTCTAAAATTTCTATCAAATGAATGATAAAATGTTACATAGAAGTGGAGTCTGCAAAAGTCACAAAAGTGTAGACCCCACACTTATGTGAGTCATTTGGGTCTTGTTTGGTTTAACTCTAAGCAATCATTTGGCATAAGCTAAACAGGAGCTTTTCGGTTAAAATAGTCACAAATAGATGAAATAAGTTTTTTAGTTTAATAAGATAAAATATCGCATCTAAGTCGTAATCATTTATTTTTTCTCTTACAAAAGTTAAAAAAATCAAAAAATCTATCTCAAACGAAACTTTTTAGTCCCTGGCTAAAATATCAAAGAAAACTAACACACATCCCAAACGAACCCTCAAAACACAGGACTTGTTTGGTTTGTATTTTGAAGTAAGTTTCTAAAAGAAATTTTTTAAAAACATGTTTAATTACAAATTTTCTCAAAAAAAAAATACTAAAATTACTTCTCTCTATTACACATAAATTAATCATTTATTTCCTCTTCCCTCTCTTTCTTAATCACTTTTTCTGTCATACACATCTACTTAACTATAACAAAATATTAAATCATCCCAAACTCTAAAAAGTCAAACACAATTTCTAAAATATATAACCAAACAAACTAAAAAAATTACTAAACGGTCCCTCTAAAAGCACAAATTAAAGACACTCAAAGTGAGTGCAATACCTAATAAATAAATAAACAAATAATAAAGAGAATAGGTAGAGTGTAATAGCAACAGAGGAATAGGCTATACTACCTCATATCAACACAAATTACGTGTAAAACAAATTCGGACAATAATCCGAAACAGTGGTTCTGAATAACCCCGTCTCTAACATTTTCAAAGAATCTGCAAAATTTGAGACCTGCAAATCTGAGATTACCTGCAAAGAATACGACAAGAGAGAGAGAGGGGAACCTCTGTCAAACCAAAGCAAAGAAATGAAGGGAAAAAGAAAGAAATCATGGGATAAGAAAAAAAGGAGGAGAGGGGGAAATGAAGGAAAAATGAAAGAAAAGATTTGGGAATAATGAAGGAATAGAGATAGAGATACACGGACAAAGAGGGGAGAACCTTCGGTCAAATCAAAGAAAAAGAAATGAAGGGGAAATGAAAAAAATGATGAGGAGGAGGAGAATTTATATTAATTGATAAGATAAAATATTATATTTAAATTATAATTATTATTTTTTTTATAAAATTTTAAAAAGTCAAAAATAAAAATCAAACCAAATTAAAAAAATAAAGTTAAAATAGTTAAAAAGTCAGATTATTTTAGCTCTTCTCATTGCTTTGTCAAAATCTTCTAAATAGAAAATTGTTAGAGGTCTTAAATTTTCTATCAAATAAATGACAAAATGTCTCACATGGGTGTAGGGTCATGGACCCCACACCCATGTGAGACATTTGGTCATTTGTTTGATAGAAAATTTGATATCCCTAACATTACCCTTCTAAATATTTATTCCTAAATTCTCATAATTTTAAAACTCTCTTTCTTATGTGGCAACCTTCTTTAATTCTCTTTCATGTTTTCTATTTTTTTTCATTTTCTATTTGTTTGAATTAAGTAAAATAAAAATTAATTTCATTACTTATGTATAAAAATTGAATTTCAAAATTTTTCTATACAAATAAACATATGAAAATTGAAATAAATTAATTTTATAATTTACTGACAAAAATAAAAATTAAACAATTAATGGGGGTTGTCTTCTTCCCAAGATTGGGGCGTGGGATTCTGACCTAACCCAATCTCGCTACCTAATCCAAGATTTATCTATTTATGTTATAGCTATGTTTGGTTTTTGTTTTTGTTTTTGTTTTTTTTTTTGGTTTTTTTGGTTAAAAACGTAAAATTGATTACATAAATTAATAAAATAAAATGTCACATCTAAATCATAATTATTTTTTTTTTCTCACCAAAAAAAAATCAAAATAAAAAATCAAACCAGACTAAAAAAATCAAGTTAAAATAGCCAAAAAGTCGGACTATTTTAGTTCTTTCCAAACGAAAGCTATATATATAATCAAATGTAGTTGTTTTGTCAAAAGCTTCCAAATAGGGGTGTTTTGAGAAGTTGGTTAAAAGTTAATTTTTTGACTTTTTTAATCTATTTTATCTTTTGATGGGTAAGTTATGTGACAAGTGATTTGATCCAAAATGGGTTAAAAGCTGGAAGTTAGCTTTTAATCTTTCCAAAAGACCACATACAAAAATGCTAGAGGTACCAAATTTTATTGCGGACCCCACATCCACGTAAGACATTTGATCATTTGTTTAGTTTAAAATTTGGTATCCCCCCTATCATTACCCTTCCAAATATTTATTCTTAAATTCTCATAAAAGTTTATGAAAGTCAAAATTGATTATATAAATTGATAAGATAAAATGTCATATCTAAATCATAATCATTACATTTTTTTTTCTTACAAAATTTGAAAAAGTCAAAAATAAAAATCAAACCAGACTAAAAAAACAGAGTTAAAATAGTCAAAAAGTCAGACTATTTTAGCTCTTTCCAAACAAAGGCTATATATATAACCAAATATAGTTGCTTTGTCAAAAGCTTCTAAATAGAAAAATGCTAGAGCTCCTAAATTTTTTACCAAACAAATGACCAAATATCTGACATAGGTGTGGGGTCCACAAAATTGCGGACCCCACACCCATATCAGATATTTGATCATTTGTTTGGTAGAAAATTTGATATCCCTAGCATTACCCTTCTAAATATTTATTCCTAAATTCTCATAATTTTAAAACTCTCTTTCCTATGTGGCAATCTTCTTTAATTCTCTTTCATGTTTTCTATTTTTCTTCATTTTCTATTTGTTTGAATTAACTAAAATGAAAATTAATTTCATTACTTATGTATAAAAATTGAATTTCAAAATTTTTCTATAAAAATTGAAATAAATTAATTTTATAATTTACCGATAAAAATAAAAATTAAACAATTAATGGGGGTTGTCTTCTTCCCAAGATTGGGGCGTGGGATTCTCACCTAACCCAATCTGGCTATCTATTTATTTATGTTATAGCAATGTTTGGTTTTTGTTTTTTTGTTTTTGTTTTTTTTTTTGTTTTGGTTAAAAACGTAAAATTGATTACATAAATTAATAAAATAAAATGTCACATCTAAATTACAATCATTATATTCTTTTTCTCACAAAAATTTAAAAAAATCAAACCAAACTAAAAAAATCAAGTTAAAATAGTCAAAAAGTTGGACTATTTTAGTTCTTTCCAAACGAAAGCTATATATATAACTAAATGTAGTTGTTTTTTCAAAAGCTTCCAAATAAGAGTGTTTTGAGAAGTTGGTCAAAAGTTAGTTTTTTGACTTTTTTAATCTATTTTACCTTTTGTGGGTAAGTTATGTGAGAGGTGATTTGATCCAAAATGGGTTCAAAGCCCGAAAAAGACCACAAAGAAAAATGCTAGTGGTCCCAAATTTTATAACGGACCCCACATCTATGTGAGTCATTTGATCATTTGTTTAGTAGAAAATTTGATATACCTAGCATTACTCTTCCAAATATTTATTCCTAAATTCTCATAATTTTAAAACTTTCTCTTTCCTACGTGGCAACCTTCTTTAATTCTCTTTCATTTTTTCTATTTTTCTTCATTTTCTATTTGTTTGATTAACTAAAATGAAAATTAATTTCATTGCATATGAATAAAGATTTGGATTTCAATATTCTTCCATACAAATAAACATATAAAAACTGAAATAAATTAATTTTATAGTCTACAGATAAAGATAAAAATTAAACAATTAATTTAAAAAAAATTAATTTCATAACTTATAAATAATTTAAAATTTCTTCCCATAAATAAACATATAAAAGTTGATTAATAATTTATGAAAATTAATTTCATGACCTACAAACAAAGATAAAAGTTAAATAATAGATTTAAAAAAAAAACGAAATTACTCATTTTTTTAGCTTTCATTTTATACTTTAATTAATTTCATTATAGATAAACATATAAAAATTCATAAATAATTTATGAAAATTTATTTCATGACCTATAGGTAAAGATAAAAAAATATATATATTTTTTAAAAAACTAATTTCATTGCTTATAGAAAAAATAAGCATATAAAAATTGATAAATAATTTATAAAGATTAATTTTGTGGTCTTCAGATAAAGATAAAGATTAAATAATTGATTTTAAAAAATTAAAATAATAAAATTTAGATAAAGATATGATTGGTTAATCTATATATCTATCAAAAACATATATATCTAAATCTTTGTTTTGATTTACTCCCTTTTTTTTTTTCTCCCTTTATCACATATTATCTTTTTTTTTTATTTTAAAAACGAAATTACTCCTTTTTTTTACCCTTCATTTTATAATTTAATTAATTCCATTATAGATAAACATATAAAAATTCATAAATAATTTATGAAAAATTATTTCATGACCTATAGATAAAGATAAAAATTAAAAAATATTTAAAAATAATAATTTCATGACTTATAGACAAATAAACATATAAAAATTGATAAATAATTTATAAAGATTAATTTTGTGGTCTACAGATAAAGATAAAGATTAAATAATTGATTTACAAAAAAGTAAAATAATAAAATTTAGATAAAGATATGCTTTGTTAATCTATATATCAATCAAAAACATATATATATATATATCTAATTATTTATTTTGATTTACTCTTTTTTTTTTCCTTCTTCTGTCACATATTATCTTCTTTTTTAAAAAAAAATTTATTTTATGAAATGCCCTTTTCAAAATTCCTCCATATAGATAAATATATACAAATTGAAAATTAATTTTATAGTCTACATATAAAGATAAAAATTAAACAATTAATGTAAAAAAATTAATTTCATAACTTATAGATAATTTAAAATTTCTTCCCATAAATAAACATATAAAAGTTGATAAATAACTTATAAAAATTAATTTCATGGCCTACAAATAAAGATAAAGGTTAAATAATTGATTTTAAAAAAAAACGAAATTACTCCTTTTTTATAGCGATTCCAATTTTTGACCCGTCATTTGTGGTGTTTTGGACTCGGGTTTCATGGTTTGATATTATTATCCATGTCTTTTATTCCTTCCACTCTTTGAGTTTGAGATTTGGAATGTCTTGGGAGTGCTTGGAACAGGTTAGTTACAAGTTGTTCAAACTTTTGTTGTCCAGCAATATAGCGATCCCGGGTTTACCCCTTGGTGTACAGTGATTCGGACTTATGTCCGTGGGTGTTAGAGGTTGTTTGAACCTTGGTTGCGTCCTTTTAGACTTTGTATTTGGGTTATAGGACGTGTTGGGCGGGTTCGTTTTGGCTTGGTTGTGTTTGGAGCTAAGTGTTGGTGCCCAGAATTTTGCTCCTTCGCTCGAGCGAGGAGTTGGTCGCTCGAGCGAGCGTAGTTTCTTGTGTCTGGTGGGTCGAGCCAGGGTGGTGTCGCTCGAGCGAGCGACTGCGTCTAAGTCAGACCTGAGAGCTTTGTTTCTTCGCTCGAGCGAGATGTCCGTCGCTCGAGCGTGCGTCTAGTTGCAGTTGCAACCTGAAGGCTTGCATTGCTGGCTCGAGCGAGCTTTTCTTCGCTCGAGCGAGCTTCTGGGTCGGTGGTTGGCTCGAGCAAGGATTTCTTGGCTCGAGCGAGGGGAGCTTTTGAGGCGGTGTTGGGTGTTTTCTGTGTCTGGTCGCTCGAGCGACCGGGTCTTCGCTCGAGCGAGCCTGGTGTATATCAGTAGGCAGCAGCGGGGAGAACTTCACTTTTTCTTCTTCTTTCATTTTGGAACCTTAGCAGCCGACTCCCTCTCTCTCTAAACACATGTTCTCTCTAGGATTTCATCTCTCTCTAGTGTGGATCTAACCTAAGTCCTTTGTTAATAAGATAGAGGGTGGTGAGATCTTCGTTTTAATCTGAAAAAGTTGGGATTTGGAGCACTTTGGGTTTTGGTCTTCATCTCCGTTTGGGCTCGAATTTCGAGGTAGGGATATCCTACTCCTCCTTATGGTCTTTGTCTTTAAATTTTAGCATTTGGATATGTTGGGGGTTGTTGCGTAATTTTTGAGAAACTTTGGGGCCTTTTGTGCAATTTTACAAAAGTTGGGGTTTTGTTTAGAAATGAGCCTGTATGCATGTTTGGCATAGGAAAGGGGGTAAATGGCGGATTTTAAATGAAAATGGAGCCTTAGGGTTGTTTTGTGAATTATGGTAATTTGCCCTAATTGATTTAATTAATTAATGTATATAATTAATTAAAGAGAATGAGGAATTGGATTGAATATGTGGAAATTGAGAATGTACGGGGTTAAAGGGTGTAGTTGAATCGTGTATTACCCACCTGATTGAAATATGGTTATATTATCCATTTGTGCATTTATTTCCTGTTTAGAAATAACTGCTTTGGCTACCGGTGGAGGGTAGTGTTGATTGTTGTAGACAATGCATGCTGATTAGGCAAACTAAACCTAATCGAGTGGAAATGTCATAGAGTATGACGAATGATCGAATACATTAACTTTATGTATTGATTGAATGCGTATGTGGTTATGTGTTTATATGCATTGTTTGTGTTTGTGTATGGGAGGAGATAGGGGATGTACTCCACGGTTTAGGGGAAGATGGGGGATGTACCTCTAAACTGGTTAATCTGATGGCTAGGGGAAGATGGGGGATGTACCTCTAGGCCATTGAAAAATATTGGATGTAGCTCATATGCTTGCCCATGGAAAATATTGGATGTAGCTTATATGCTTGTCCATGGAGAAATATTGGAAATAGCTCATATGCTTTTCCATGGAGATGTGTTGAAGTGTTGTTTATTGATTTGATATAGCACTAAAATGTATATCGTTATCAATTGTGAAGTATAGAAAATGTTTCTATGTTAAGTTGATACAACACCAATATGTGTGTCATAAGTAAAGAATGAAAGTGGTTTATGTGTTAGTAATATAACGCGAAAAGGTTTTGGCCAGGATACTGAGCCAGGTCTTCAAACTCTTGTTGAGAAAGAAATGGAAAGTGAATTGGTACTTAAGCTGGGTTGTCTTGAAATGGTAAAAGAATGTAAGTGTTGTCTCAGAATGTAAGTGTTGTCTCAGAATGTATAAGTGTAGGCCATCTGTTGATTGCTAATGTTTTAGGCATTGTTCAGGAGTTGGTTTAGTGTATTTCTACTGGGCTGTGGCTCACCCTATATGGGACACCATTTTCAGGTACAGGGAGCATGCCACCTCCAAGGATATCGCTTGAGAGGCTAGAGGCAAGCAGATGATTGTGGTTTTGACTGTATTTGTTTTAATTACCTGTAATTTCAAGCCAAGGGCTTTTCATGTATTTTGAGTTAGTACTCTTCTGTTTGTAACCAAGTGTTAGCTTGGAAAGATGTAAGCCCATGGGGCGTTTAATTCTGTTGATTAACATGTAAAGATGTTTATCCCTTGTAGCAATGCATGTATGAATGGATGGGTTTTCTGTTATTATTTTGGGGGCGTTACAACTTGGTATCAGAGCGTACCAGGTTTGAATACTTTGGGTACGTGGGAAGTGATTAGGATCACAATGGGTTTGTCTCGCTTGTTAGAGACTTAGATGTAATGTTATGTGCCTGTCTGATAACATGTTTATGTGGCTATTTGGGTATGGGATTTGGTTTCTAGGATGTTGATTGGATCCTTGGGTTTCTGGGAGTCCTGTTGGAAAGGCACCTGATCAATGCCGTTTCTAACTGGAACTCTAGTTACGCCTTGGGACTATCATTATCCGGAAATGAAATTCGTAAGTGCTTATATGTTTATGTGCTTACGTGGAGTGACTTACATTCATCCATGCATTAGGACGCGAATGTTTAGTTTCGGCGCATTTATGAATGTGCTAATACCTTTGTTATCTTTTACTAGGATGCCTAGGCGAGGCAGTTGTGATTTCCCTCCTTCCGCTCGGGAAGAGCTGCGGAAACAATTTGTGGCGTTACGCCAAGGTACTACACCTTTGGCGCAGTTTGAGAGATGGTTTGCTAACCTGTCGAGGTTTGCTCCAGAGTTGGTTGAGACGGAAGAGTTGCGTTGTGCGGAGTTTGAGAGTAAGTTGTGTGATGATATCCGGGTGAGGATTGCGGGATCCTGGCATAGGAGTTATAGTGTGCTTGTTGGGGCGGCTGCTCATGTAGAGGCTGCGGTGTTAGCAATGGGGCAGAGTGGGGAGGAAGCCATTTCGGCGATTCCGGTGACTCGGGGTGTTGGTAGGCCTTTGAAGAGGCAGAGGGGTTTAGACCTGCAGCAGGGAGGATGGGCTAGAACCACTCTTCCAGTGACGGATTTGGGTTCGGGAGCAAGCGAACAGAGGGGTGTTGTTTGTTTCAGATGTGGTCTGCGGGGTCACAAGGTTTCGGTTTGCCCACAGAGGAGGGGGACAAGGTTAGCAGTCCAACTAGTAGTTGTACCATCAGGATTGTCTAATCAGCCGGGTTTTACGCCGACTGAAAGTTCAGTGGGGAGGCAATTGTTGGAGCCTTCGTCAGCTCAGACTTCGAATCAGGCTCGTACCCGGGAGCCGTTTACTTGTTGGGTGTGTAAGCAGCCGGGCCATCTTGACGTTTTTGTACTCGGCAGGGGGCTTCTTTGGGGACCTTGCAGCCTAGTCAGGCTCAGTTTCTTTCGACTAGGCAGGGGCAGTATCGTTTTGAGGGACTAGCAGGCCAGATTCCGAGGGCCTCGGGAGAGTCGAGTTTCCAAGTTCCAGTTGGGGAGGTTGATAGTTGTTCTCGGTGTGGCCAGAGGGGGCACGTTGGTAGCACCTGTCCGTGGCCTGTAAACTCGTAGGTTATCTTGTGTTTGGAGATGACCAATTTTTGTCGGTCCAGCGAGGGACGATAGTGGTGGTAATACCGAGGGATTGGTTCTGTTTTGACTGATCCGTTTTGTAATCCGTGGTTTATCGTTTTGTAATCTTTGGGTTTGGTTGTGTAACCCGTGTGTTGGAGGTTTGTTGTATAACCCAAGTGGTTGGGAATGTTGAAACACTTGAACCATTTATTTAACTATATGTATGTATGCTCTGTTTGTTGATTTCCCTGGACTGGATGCATGTGAACGTGTTATAGCTCAAGAGTGTTATTAATGTAACGAGTTGGGGTGAAACCGAAAGGGTGGGTAGTTAATACATTTCCTTGCAGGAAACCTGATTTGGGCAAAGTAGGGGCTAAGGAGCCATGTTTTCAAAAGTTGTGAACCACCGAGGGGTGTGTGTGTTAGTCAAGGCACTGGTGGGGCGAGAGCTGTTTCACTTGCCAAGTGTGTAACCCATTTATGATTTTGTCAGGGTTGGACCGGTACCTTCGTGGCGGTTAGCATTACCGAGATTGTAGGTACACTAGTATGGTTGTTTTGAGTGAGGGGATGCTAGTCCCTGTATTCAATGGTAGCTGTTATGCTAGGAGTGGTATGTGGTGAGTAGCTGGTGCTATGTGTTGGGCAGTGGGAAATAAGAGTTTCCTAAGTTCTTTATGTGAATCGAGGGTGATAGATTTGTACCTTAGTTTTGACCAAGTCAGGAGGTATTGTTAGAAGGGTTGATTGGGTGTATAACCCGTAGTTGAGGTGTGACCCGTGGATAGAGTCACAGTGGTGTGAGATTGGCAGACCCAGGTATGTCTTAATGACGAGGGGGGGGTGAGGACATGTACTCCTCCGAGAGGTTAGAATGGTGAATAGTGACAGCCGAGTTGGCGGCGTATGTTAAGGCTGGGTTAGTCCATGGTGGTTGTCGGGCGATAGCATTGGCTAGTGGTTTGGCACGGAGATTGGGTGTCAGGGTTGTACTCTCGAGGTGGAGGGTGAGACCTCTAAATGAGGGAGCTTTGCACGGTGTGATGCATGATGATGAGTGGTCGATATGTTGTGTTTGGGTGGATAAATCTAGAAAGGAGTTGGACATAGGTGTCCTTCGTCCAGGTCAGATAGTGGTAACACAAGTGAGGTGGTAAGGTTGTGAAGAGTGATTGAGACACTCAGTCAGAATCAGTTCGGTTTGTTTGGTTCCTACTTGTGCGTGGCGAGGCACGAGGGTGTGTGTTATTACCCGTTGGGATGTTACGTGGATGGGACTTCCAGTGTTAGGGGAGTCTCTCTCTGTGAATATGTTGTTGGGAATATCGCGTCATTCCGTGAATTGGCCTTATTGTGACTTGCTTGGAGTGTCAAGTGTTGGACACCGGTTAGCATATGGTTAGCAGTCGTGGTGTAGAGGACGTTTCAGAACGCTGTAGTGATAGTATGTGCATTACTATTGTTGTTGATCTTCGGTCTATGTGATTAGACCTTTCCATTTGTTGAGGTGTTGTGAAACACAGTGGGGTAGCGAAGCCATTGGGGTGGGAGAGGAATCTCTGGAACCATTATGGGCATTTGCGTATATATTATATCTTTAATGTGGTGTGCATATCATAGGTATTGTGGTTTATGGTCATACTGTGGGTTATACCATGAGGATGTAGTTGTATTTAGCATCGTATATGTTAAATGTGTGGTAGAAATACATGTTATAGACGCGTGTGGTGGCATATATATATATGTGATTTGTCTCTTGAATAGGGACGGGGTAACCAGTAGTGGGTCTGATGGGCTAAATCAGATGAGAATGATTGGGTTGTGAGCAGCATCATGTTTTTGAAAAATCTCTACAAAACTCTGGAAATTCGCATGGGAAGTGCAAAAACTAGATTTCAAATATTTTTTATAAATTTCAAAGTTTGGTTATTTTTCTGAAAATGCTTTTGAACCAGAGAAATTTTTATGTGCTCAGACAAACCGATATGTTAATTGTTCCATTCAGTATTGTGGTTGTTGAGTTGTTGAGTAGTGACTTAGCTTCGAGAGCTAGTCGGCTGTTTTGGTGGTTTATCTCGGAAGAGGTTGGGTTTTGTTGAAGTTTCGTATGCCGGGGTGTTGTCTTCAGTTGGGGCATGTGTCCTCGTTTAGTCCTTTCCTAGTGTGAGGGACGAATAGAACGTCAGTTGAGGGATTGATTTCTTTGTATTGAGGGGTTGGTAGTCAGTTGGCCTTCGTGTTGGCGTGACCTTAATTTCGGGGACGAAATTCTTTAAGGGGGGGAAGTTATAGCGATCCCGGGTTTACCCCTTGGTGTACAGTGATTCGGACTTATGTCCGTGGGTGTTAGAGGTTGTTTGAACCTTGGTTGCGTCCTTTTAGACTTTGTATTTGGGTTATAGGACGTGTTGGGCGGGTTCGTTTTGGCTTGGTTGTGTTTGGAGCTAAGTGTTGGTGCCCAGAATTTTGCTCCTTCGCTCGAGCGAGGAGTTGGTCGCTCGAGCGAGCGTAGTTTCTTGTGTCTGGTGGGTCGAGCCAGGGTGGTGTCGCTCGAGCGAGCGACTGCGTCTAAGTCAGACCTGAGAGCTTTGTTTCTTCGCTCGAGCGAGATGTCCGTCGCTCGAGCGTGCGTCTAGTTGCAGTTGCAACCTGAAGGCTTGCATTGCTGGCTCGAGCGAGCTTTTCTTCGCTCGAGCGAGCTTCTGGGTCGGTGGTTGGCTCGAGCAAGGATTTCTTGGCTCGAGCGAGGGGAGCTTTTGAGGCGGTGTTGGGTGTTTTCTGTGTCTGGTCGCTCGAGCGACCGGGTCTTCGCTCGAGCGAGCCTGGTGTATATCAGTAGGCAGCAGCGGGGAGAACTTCACTTTTTCTTCTTCTTTCATTTTGGAACCTTAGCAGCCGACTCCCTCTCTCTCTAAACACATGTTCTCTCTAGGATTTCATCTCTCTCTAGTGTGGATCTAACCTAAGTCCTTTGTTAATAAGATAGAGGGTGGTGAGATCTTCGTTTTAATCTGAAAAAGTTGGGATTTGGAGCACTTTGGGTTTTGGTCTTCATCTCCGTTTGGGCTCGAATTTCGAGGTAGGGATATCCTACTCCTCCTTATGGTCTTTGTCTTTAAATTTTAGCATTTGGATATGTTGGGGGTTGTTGCGTAATTTTTGAGAAACTTTGGGGCCTTTTGTGCAATTTTACAAAAGTTGGGGTTTTGTTTAGAAATGAGCCTGTATGCATGTTTGGCATAGGAAAGGGGGTAAATGGCGGATTTTAAATGAAAATGGAGCCTTAGGGTTGTTTTGTGAATTATGGTAATTTGCCCTAATTGATTTAATTAATTAATGTATATAATTAATTAAAGAGAATGAGGAATTGGATTGAATATGTGGAAATTGAGAATGTACGGGGTTAAAGGGTGTAGTTGAATCGTGTATTACCCACCTGATTGAAATATGGTTATATTATCCATTTGTGCATTTATTTCCTGTTTAGAAATAACTGCTTTGGCTACCGGTGGAGGGTAGTGTTGATTGTTGTAGACAATGCATGCTGATTAGGCAAACTAAACCTAATCGAGTGGAAATGTCATAGAGTATGACGAATGATCGAATACATTAACTTTATGTATTGATTGAATGCGTATGTGGTTATGTGTTTATATGCATTGTTTGTGTTTGTGTATGGGAGGAGATAGGGGATGTACTCCACGGTTTAGGGGAAGATGGGGGATGTACCTCTAAACTGGTTAATCTGATGGCTAGGGGAAGATGGGGGATGTACCTCTAGGCCATTGAAAAATATTGGATGTAGCTCATATGCTTGCCCATGGAAAATATTGGATGTAGCTTATATGCTTGTCCATGGAGAAATATTGGAAATAGCTCATATGCTTTTCCATGGAGATGTGTTGAAGTGTTGTTTATTGATTTGATATAGCACTAAAATGTATATCGTTATCAATTGTGAAGTATAGAAAATGTTTCTATGTTAAGTTGATACAACACCAATATGTGTGTCATAAGTAAAGAATGAAAGTGGTTTATGTGTTAGTAATATAACGCGAAAAGGTTTTGGCCAGGATACTGAGCCAGGTCTTCAAACTCTTGTTGAGAAAGAAATGGAAAGTGAATTGGTACTTAAGCTGGGTTGTCTTGAAATGGTAAAAGAATGTAAGTGTTGTCTCAGAATGTAAGTGTTGTCTCAGAATGTATAAGTGTAGGCCATCTGTTGATTGCTAATGTTTTAGGCATTGTTCAGGAGTTGGTTTAGTGTATTTCTACTGGGCTGTGGCTCACCCTATATGGGACACCATTTTCAGGTACAGGGAGCATGCCACCTCCAAGGATATCGCTTGAGAGGCTAGAGGCAAGCAGATGATTGTGGTTTTGACTGTATTTGTTTTAATTACCTGTAATTTCAAGCCAAGGGCTTTTCATGTATTTTGAGTTAGTACTCTTCTGTTTGTAACCAAGTGTTAGCTTGGAAAGATGTAAGCCCATGGGGCGTTTAATTCTGTTGATTAACATGTAAAGATGTTTATCCCTTGTAGCAATGCATGTATGAATGGATGGGTTTTCTGTTATTATTTTGGGGGCGTTACAAGCAATTTGGCTCCTCGCTCGAGCGAGCTTTGTGAGCTCCCAGCATTTTTGGAAAAAAGAGTCATTCGCTCGAGCGAGACTTTTTGTGCTCGAGCGAGGTGTGCGTCTGAAAAACTTCTGAAGCTATGTATTCTACGCTCGAGCAGGGCGACTTTTTGTGTCTGGTCGCTCGAGCGAGAACTCTTTCTCTCGAGCGAGCCTCGTGTATATCAGTTCGCAGTAGCCCTATTTTACATCATTTTTCTGATATCTTTTTACTCACAAACCCTAGATCTCGACCCTCTCTCTCTAAAATACACATTCTCTCTATATTTTCACCTAAATCCATTGTGTTCTTCACCCTAGTGTCTTTGAAAAAAAAGGTAGAGTGCTTCAAGAACTTCATTTTGATCCAAGAAGAAATTGATTTTGTCATTTTTGAAGTTCTTTCTTATTGTTGGGTCTTCTACACTTGAGGTAGGAATTTTTTTACACTCTCATATGATTTTTAACTTAGTTATTCGCTATTGTGTATAGATGATGAGATTTGATTGTAGTTTGGACAAATCTAAGATTTGGGTATAAAATGAAAAGAGGGTTTTTGATGGATATGAGATAAATGGGTATGGGATTTGAATACGAGGTCATGTTGTGCCAAAATGGTTGATTTTGGTATTTGGGTTTGTCACGCCCCACTTTTTATTACTCGCAGTATTACCAACTTCATTTACTTAATTCCATTTAAGAGATAATATGCGGAAATAAACTCGTATATTCAACTCGTAGAAGTGAATAACATTGCTCTCATTTGTATGCAATTAAATACAACATGAGTATAATAAATAAATTGCCCTTGGGCTTCCATCATTAACGAATCAAGAAGAAGGGTGCAACCCTTTTACACATATGGCATTCCGCCAATACAAGAGAGGCCCCGTGGCCAACAAATAGGAATATCCAAATCTTGCAGCACATTCAGCTCACCACCTGAAAAAGATTCAACAACATGGGATGAACATATAGTCTAGTAGAGGTCTCAACATGGCATTCAACAATAACAACTTACAGATAGCTATGATCATGAACGCTCATTCTCGTACTAGAATAGTAATGTGACAGTTTATACAATATATATATATGTATGAACTTTTCTCGAAAACAACCATTTCATTCAACGCTATAAGCGATTCATCTTTCTCTTCCTTTCATTAACCCCCGTTCCCAATCTTTCATAACATTAACAATTACTTAGGAAATAAATTCACTAAGCCCACTACTCTCTTCCATTTTCCACACATACAACAAATGTGCCTTTTCCATACATATTTCTAAAATGTTCAATTTTCTTCACACTTCCAAAAGACAAAAGGGCATTTCGGTTCAATCCCAATTCTATCATAATTATACATGTATACCTTATAAACGGGAGATAACAACTCAACTACTTGCATAAGATAAGCCAATGAGGCAACTCGGCCCTCCAAAACTGTAACAAACACAATCCACAATGTTCCCAGATACACTGAAACAACAACAACAAAACTTTGCTCTACTAGCTATGTGCGTAGTAAGCCAAAGATACACTTCTCACAACAATCTACCAGTTTACCAGGCGCTAGCTGGAAGGGTATGGTGCCTTCGATTCTCAGCGCAGTCAGTTCTCCAGGCGCTAGCTGGAAGGTAACGGTACCTCTGATTCTCAGCGCAGGGTATAACATCAACAGCCACAATACAACAAGTCATAACCAACATGTGTACTACATACACATACCAACAAGATACCAGTAATGTGTTAAAGTAGATGAACACATAGGTGTAATGCATACACAACAATTCAACACAACTGTGTCATCCTCCACTGATGACCAAGGACAAAACCTCTAGATGCATGTATTTAGTACATCTATTAAAAGACTCAATAATCATGAGATCACAAACCCAACAATGACGTTAACATGGTAGTTAAAGATGCAACCTTCACATATGTGTGTTCAACACTCAGAATACAACAACCCAATTCTTATACTTATTTCAGAAACATTTTCCCATTTCACAAAACGAATTCCACTTCCTTTTGTTTTCACAAAACCAACTCCGTTCCTTTTGTTTCCACAAAACTGATTCCAAAGTCAACAAAGCCATAACTCATTTTAATCCACTGCATTCTTTTCAAAGCCATTCCAAATTAATTATGCAAATTAAGTCATAATCATTAAACTAGGGTTTTCTTCCCTCTTTCTTAATATTGATCAAAAAGGCTCAATCATCTACAACAAACAACAATGACCTCATTTAAGACCCAAAATACATAAGTATTTGCCCAAAGATCAAAACCCCTCTATTAATTTATTAAATCAAATAAAAGTTAGGGTTTCCTCTCCTTTCAACAACAACATGCTAATTAACACACCAATTACCCCAAACCACAACTAATGATAATAAACCCATATTCAAACAACCAACCCAAGATTCAATCTCATGATTTTCAACAAATCCAACATGATATAATTTTCATGCAATACAAAAACTACCACATGTCTATCTATAAACGGAGTATTGAAAAAGAACAAGGAGAATCCCTACCTCAAATGTAGAACCCAAGGAGAAGAAGAGCAAAACTCGGAAGTGCTCCAAATCCTAAATTTCTTGGATCAAAACGAAGCCCTCGACGATCAACACAACTTTTACAAAGGCCAAAGGGTAGGAAAACACTCTAACTAGATCAATCCTAAGAGAGAAGTTAGGTTTTAGAGTGAGGTGCTCTCCAATGGAGGTTTTGAAAAAGTAAGAGAGAGAAAGGAAATTAAAAAGTGATTCAAAAAGTGATTTCACGAACTGATATAAAACAGGTCCGCTCGAGCGTACAACACACCGCTCGAGCGTCAGACACAGGTTCACGCTTGAGCGTCCAAAGAGCCGCTCGAGCACCGGATGCACCCTCCCAGAATTTTATGCAAACGACCAAAATGATGAGAGAAGGAAATTCACACTCGAGCGTCCAAACTGCCGCTCGAGCGGATAGACTAAAACCTGGGCAAAATTTCTAAGTTTTAAAACACAACCAACTTATTCCCAACTTGCCCAACACAACCCAAAACTCTAAAACAAAGTGTAAGGGATAAAAATGAGGATAATACAACAACAAATCTACGGAACCGAGTCCGGATTACTGTTAAACAACAACAAGGAATACCGGGATCGCTATAACTGATATTTGGAAAAAGGGGGATTTTGCCCTAATTTTGATTAAATCATTATTTTGTATAAATAATTGAGATTAACATTGAAAATGTGAAATTAGATGGTTATGGATATAGATGGTGGAATTAGATATGTATTATCTTACACCTTTGGAAGTTTTGAATAAACTATTTATCTTGAGATTGAATATTTGTTTAGAAATAACTGTATTGGGCTATCGGTGGAGGATAACCATGATTGTTGTAGAAATCGCATGAGCATTAGGTGATTTAAAACTAATTCAATGTTGGTTGTCATTGAATATGACCATGTTTATAAATAAATTGTATATGTATATTTGTTGGGAGAAGAAAGGGGATGTACTCCATATGTAGTCATGTTTATAAATATATTGTATATATATGTTTGTTGTGAGGAGAAAGGGGATGGACTCAAGTATTTGTTGAGAGGAGAAAGTGGATGAATTCCATTGAAAGCAAGTTGGCTGGAGTGTCCTGGGTGAAAGACCCGAAATCATATATATATATACATGGGTGTCGATTCCTACGGACGTAATATCCGTAAAATGGCAGGTTTTAAGTGTTTATGTGTGTTTTGTACAATTGGAAAACCATTGAGTTGTAATCTCAGTTTGGTTGTTGAAAGATAAGTGGAAGTCCCGAAATCTTATACATGTATATATATATGGGTGCCAATTCCCGCGGACGAAATATTCGCAAAATGGCAAATTGAGAAGTATAGATGGACTGGAAATGAATTGAAAGATAATGACTTAACTCGTGAATTGAGTAACATATACGAAGTGGTGATGTATCAAAAGAAAATGGATTAAAGTTTGACCTTAGTAGTATATAAATATGCAGATTTTGTGGATGTTTTGGTACTGACATTGTTTATGCACATGGTACTTATACCTTTGCTAAGCCTCATATATTCACTACAAGAAAAATCACCTTTGGCGACTAAATTTTTAGTCGCCAAAAGTCCATTTTTAGTCGCCAAAAGTCGACTTTTTAGTTTCCCCGACTAAAATTTTTTGTCGCCCTTTTCGTCACGAATACATGGTCGCCGGAGGTATTGGCGACTAAAACTTTTTTAGTCGGCAAAAAATAGGTCTTTAGCGACCAAAGTTTTAGTCGCCAATAGTGATTTACACTTTTGAAAATCATACATTTAGCGACTAATCTTTTAGTCGCCAATACTTACTAAATCGCCGACTAAACCGTTTAGTCGCCAAAAGACTTTTGGCGACTAATAATTTTAGTCGCCAAAGGTGCTTCCGTGAAAAAAAAAATACCAATTTTTTTGCTTTTTCTGAGATTCGAACCACCAACTTGTCCCACATTCTAAACCTTTAGCAATACACTCCCTCCACTATGCCACTACAACACCACATGAATATATATGCAATATATATTATTTATATAGTAACGCCCGCAAAATAATACATAAAACCCATCACTTTAGACATGCATTGATATAAGAGAAAACAACCATTTCTATTCATCAGAGTAGTTCTTACAACAGTATTACATGTTAACAACAAAAGCAAATGCCCTACGGGCTTACAGCGTTCCAAGTTAACACTTGGTTGCACAAAAGAAGAGTACTAACTCTATACAAAAGAAGCCATTGGCTTGATATACATGTAATACGAACAAAATAAACAAAAGATTCTTCAACTCTCATCATCATCCAAGCTATGACCTTGGAGGTGGCATGCTACCTGTACCTGAAAATAATGTCCCATATAGGGTGAGCCAACGCCCAGTAGAGATATACTAAACACAGTATGAGCAGTAACTAAGACATTAGCAATTGATAAATGTTTAAATCACATAAATCAATTCATAACCCAGTTCCATTACATGACCACTATATCCATGTTTCCTTTCATTTTCCATTTCTTACCAAATTCACAATTCACAACAATGGCTCAGAACCTGGCCAACAACTTATATGAGACAGTAACTCATATTAAACGTTTCTCTTTTTTACATTAGGTAAGCATATTAGCTATATCAGTACTTTGATAGATGAGCATATAAGCTATATCAACATTTCAACAGATAAGCATACAAGCTGTATTCACACTTCAATAGATAAGCATATGAGCTATATCAACACTTCCATAGATAAGAATAAGAGTTGTATCAACACATTAACTGACAAGCATTTGAGCTGTATCAGCGGAGTCCATCCCCTATCTTCTCCCAAACAACATCCGGTTTAAAGGTCCATCCCCTGTCTTCCTCTAAACCGTGGAGTACATCCCCTATCTCCTCCCACACACACACGAGGTATATACACATAGGATATATATACAATCAATCAATACATAACGTTAATGTATTCTATCAACCGTCATATTCTATGACACATCCAATTGATTAGTTTTAGTTTGCCTAATTATCATGCATTGTCTACAACAATCACAACTACCCTCCACCGGTAGCCCAAAGCAATTATTTCTAAACAGATAATAAAAGCTCCAACAGATAAAATATCAATGTTTTCAAAAGTGAGTGATTAATAAATCCAACTCCACCATTCTACCATATAATGAGCCAATTTCATTACTTCCAACTCAATTCCATATAACCACAATTTTCCCAAATTAATTATACCAATTAATTTGTATAACAAATTTGGATTTTCTACCCCATTTCCCAATATTAACCCAATGGTCTATATATTAACAACCAACAACAATAACATTATTTTGAAACCCAAAATACACATTTTTTAGAATCAAAATAACAAAACCCCTTTTCAACCTTTTTAAACCCTAACTCCCAAAATCATTTATTTAACAAAATGCCCAAAAATCTATGTCAAAACAAATAGTAGTGAGTAGGAATCCCTACCTCAAATTCGGAGCTCAAATAGAGGAGTTGAAGAAAACCAAAATGCTCCAAACACCAAGATCCACGGATCAAAACGAAGCCCTCGACGATCAATACAACTTTTACAAAGACCGAAGGAGAGGAAAGCACTCTAACTAGATCAAACCCTAGAGAGAAGGGAGTTTCTAGAGAGAGAGGCTCTCAAAAATGTTTTTGGGAAAGTAAGAGAGAGAGAGAGAATGTAAAAAGTGATTTCAAAATGCCCAGCTGCCAACTGATGTACGACATTCCCGCTCGAGCGTCAAGAACAAAAGACTAGGTTCGCTCGAGTGCAAAAAAGCCCGCTCGAGCACCAAGACACAAGAATAAAGTACATCCGCTCGAGCGCGAAAACCAATCCGCTCGAGCGTAAATTTCCCTCTCCCAGAACTTACACCAAAAAGTACTACCCGCTCGAGCGCCAACAAGCCCGCTCGAGCGCGACCCGCTCGAGCGCAGGAAATCAGCTCGAGCGTAGAAAACACACCTGCAGAAGTTTTTCAGGAACACGAAATACTGGGGGTGTGTAAACCCCGCTCGAGCGCAAGAAGGCTTGCTCGAGCGGACAACCAAAAACCAAACTCCGCTCGAGCGTAGAATAACCCGCTCGAGCGTAACACCAAAAACCTGGGCGACTAGAATTGAGACTTATGCTCAACCAACCTGTAACACACCTGCCCAAAACATCCCAAAACCCAAAGACAAAGAGTAAAGGATGTAAACAAGATAATTACCACTATCAACTTCACGGAACCGAGTCCAGAATACAACTGAACAGTAAAGGGACAACCGGGATCGCTATAATTATTATTTATAGGTCTGTCATTCGTTATAATATTTATTCAATCCCATCTCAAATTCTCTCTTTGAAATTTTTGTTTTTTCAATAATAAAGTTTAGAACCAATTTGTTATTAAATTTGTTTTCTTGTTGTTTTGAAAGATCGAGACAAGTAATACTTTCACATGATGTATGAAATTAATGAATATAATACAAAGATGGTAGGAGAAGTACTACATATTTATCAATATCTCTCTGTTATTATTAGTTGATTTGCTAGATTATACTATCAATTTAGAGCCCATGTGATTTAATTCAATATCCATGACTTTAGTTGCATTCGACCATTTTTTGGTTAAGTAACCTATATAATTTTTTTTTTTTTTGGGGTATATAATGATTAAGTTATCATTTGATATATTTCTTCAAGAACAATTCAAATAAATTTTCATCATTTTTTTATAAATAAAATGGATTAAAAGAATTTTCTTATATAATTTTTATAATCCTATGAAATTCTTATCTTGATTAATTTTTTTTTTAATGATGTAGGAACTATGAAAGTATTATTCAAATTATGGAGAACATGATTATGGAGAAGGATTTATACTTTAATATAATATGTGTGTGTCATTAATAGATGAGATCAAAGATAGAGAGTTGCTAACAGGATCAATTAATGATTTGTTTGAGAAGTTCTTTTTATGAGTAAGGTAACTAACTTAGATTAAATTTTTTTTTAAATTACTTATAAATTATAATTAAAAGTTGATATTTATTCATAATTTGATCCCACAATAATAATATATACCACTGATTTAAAAATCTAAGTAAATTTATGATAACTTTTTTAAGTTTATAGAATTTCTCACTTTTAATATTTTGCTTAGATTGATACAAGTTATTTATATTATCAAATGATTGTGATACTATTATTTCCAACAATCTCTATAATTAATAATTTTTTATGCATATCAAATTTTATAGTGAAATTTTGTGGGTTAATTATTGTTAACATCTTCTCGGATGGCTTAACATTTTGGCTTGCCGCTATTAAGACATAATTTAAGATTAGGATGATTTATTTATCACACAAAATATATATAGTCTATTTTTCCGTGTATCGCTTGGTTACTGCTAATATATTATATTAGGAAAATGGGATTTCTAACTCACAAATCTTATAGGAGCTCCAAGTTCTTGATCTAAATTTCATAATTTTTTTATTTTAAAAAATTAAAAAATCTTCTATTGGCTAACTCTCATTCAAGCATAATTAAATAAATAAATAAAAATTAATATCCCTTGATTTATGACTTTCAAATGAAAAGTATATCAAATTTAAAAAAAAAAATGAAAAGTATACTAATCCATTTCAAAATTCAAATTTAAAAGTCACTAAATATGGAAAACAATCTACACTTAATTTAAATTTAAAATTAACACAATATAAATTTAAAATTGTAATGATCTATCCCATGATTTGTAAGTTTTAAATACAAATTTATATATTATATAAGTAGGGGGGGTTAACCAGAAGTATTGTGGGAGTCTCAATATCTCAAACAAAAATTTCTAATTTTTTTATTTTAAATAATTAAAAAAATCTTCTATTGGCTAGTCTCATCCAAGCAAAATAATAATAATAATTAATATCCTTTTATTTATGACTTTCAAATGGAAAGTATATCAAATATATAAAATAAAAAAATAGAAATTATACTAATCCATTTCAAAGTTCAAATTTGAGGGGCAGTAAATATGGAAAGCAATTCATTAATTTAAATTTAAAATTATAATGATCTATCCCATGATTTATACGTTTTAAATAATGTTCTATCCCAAGATTTATCTATATACTATTATAATTGCAAAATGTTGTCATCTATATAAGGTTGAAAGCTGTAATTTTTTTTCTCATTTTTATAATTTTGTTTAATTTTTATTAATATGTGTCACAATATGATTGGTCTATAAATTAATTTTATATTCTTAAAACAAAATTTTAAATTTAGATTTTTCTTAAATTATGTTACTATAATTGGGACGAGTTAATATTCATTCCTTAAATTATGCATCCCTTATTGAATTATAAAATAAAATTTTAAATTTAAATTCTTCTTTAAATTATGTTACGACAATTAGAATGAAATCAATATTTACATAAGTCATACTGATGTGTCATAATATTATTGGTCTAAATATAATATGTTATTAAATATACGTAGTCAAATTATTATTCGCTATTAAAAGTTGATTTTTTTATTTTTTTTATTTTTTTGGTTTTTAATTTTATAAAAAAATTATATCCTTCTAAACTATAAGGACTTGAACAATAAATTTTTTTAATACAAATATATATATATATATATATATTTTAACAAAAGACAAAAGTATTAAGAAAATAAATGATTTTTTTAGCACTTACCAAACATGTTGTTAGATTTTTTTT
The DNA here is from genome assembly GCA_022316695.1 of Camellia oleifera. Classification (NCBI taxonomy): domain Eukaryota; kingdom Viridiplantae; phylum Streptophyta; class Magnoliopsida; order Ericales; family Theaceae; genus Camellia; species Camellia oleifera. The sequence goes on along the minus strand of CM039308.1, from coordinate 95,998,062 downwards.
TATTTTTTTTTTATATGTCAATTGTCGATTAAACAAAACGAGGGTTACATGTGATAATTTATTATTCATCTAGACTTTTTAGCACCTGCATGCCAAATATGGTGGATTCTATTAATTTTGTTTCTAATCTCAATTGTCATTTAAAAAAATAAAAATATTTTTTCCTCAAATTGTTAAAAAGTGAATATTTGCTAAAACAAAATAGAAAAAAAAAATTATATTTCTATTCAAAATGATGGTTCGCGAAATATTTTTTTTATTAAAAAAAATGAGGGTTATAGGTGATAATTTATTGTTCATCTGAAATTTTCAGATCAAATGAGGCCACATTTGGGAACATACTATTTAATGACTTTTTGGCTTTTTACAAAAATAAGTACAGAAAAGTAGAAAGAGTGATGTGACATTTTATAGTGACTTTTTGGCTAAAACGTGTACCATTTTAAATTTTCTTCTTACCATTTTTTTTCATTCAGATACTTTTATTTTGTAAGAAATTTATTTTTATTATATTTAAATATTTTATTGTAATTTTTAGATTAAAAATAATTTTTCAACAATCATATTTAAATTATTTTATGCCATAATAAAATGTATTTATTCAATGACCCCTTTCTAAAATGTGTATTTTTAAACCCTTTTTAAAAAAATAAATAAATAAATCTATTGGAAAAACTTAAGCATATTGCTTTTGCTTTTTTTTCATTAATATTAAAATTTGAATTAATTGTATTTATTATTTACAAAAATAAAGTAGCAACAATTTTATATGTTTTTATATATAATTTTATTTCGGTTGTTTGGATTATTTGGCGTTTCTATTCAAGTCCATTGAAATTTAATTCAAAATTTTAAATTTCTCCATAGGTTCTCACCAAATCAAAAACTATGTTGTCCGATCTTTATAAAATTTCAATCTTGACTCGAGTTGTTTGAGTTGAGGTCGCTCAAGTTTGCAACTCTAGCAAAAAAGTTGAAAGTTACATAATTGAAGTTGTAACAAATTAAAAATTAATATATAAATTGTGTTAAAATTGTGAAACTTAAATTGTAGGCTTCAATATTTTTTTCTATAGTTTGAATACAAAAATCTAACTATTTATATTATTTGGTCATAGTAATTTCAATTAGTTTGATTTTTACCCCTAATTGTAGATTTTGTATTAATTTTTAAGATTTTTGAAAGAAAATAGTTATTGAGTTGGATGAGATTAACTTATTGACTTGAACAAGTTTATAATTTTGTCTATAAAAGTATAACATATGCTACTCATTGTGTATTTCAATATAAAAAAAACAAAAAAAACTAGCAATTATAACAATTGGACCAAATTGAAACAAAATTATAAATTTAGGGTCAAAACTGAGCAAATTAAAATTGTAAGGACAAAAATAACACAATAGTTAAAATATAGGGATTACCAATGTAATTTATCATTTTAAGAATAAGTACATTATTTCTTAATTAATTTTAAAATTGTTAATAAATATACCAAACAAATATGTACATATTTCCTAATTTTGTTATAATTTTTTTTAAAAATATATTTATTAAATTAAAAATTAAATAAATAGATAGGTCTACTAACTCATGGATTGGACATGAACTAGACGATTTTCTAAGGACTAGGTTTAAATCAAGAATTATTGGCAAAAAAATTGACTTGAACTAAATTTTCTTAACTACTTTTTAGTATTTAATCCAATATTAGAACCCCTAAATTAACTCATATCAGTCACGAATTGATAAATTATGATATAATTTAAATATAAAATTTAAATTTATTTTGACTAGAATATGGCCTACAATTTAAGGTGGCTTTATCTTAAATAAATTTTTTTATACATAAATATATATAACTATTCATTTAATTGTTTTAAACATAAATATATTTCGTTTGGTTTGATTTTCTGAAAAAAATTTGGGAAATTTTCTCTACAAATAAGTTTTCAAAAGTAAATAAACCAAACAAATTTTCCCAAAAAAATTTCCCAAAACTTGTAAACCAAACAAGTTTTCCAAACAAATCTCTCTCTCACACATCAAATCAATCACTTTTTCCAAAATTCTCTCTCAAAATCATTTTCCAAAACATCTTTTGAAAAAAATCAAACCAAACATGTTTTCGTACTTTTTATCTCTAAAACACATCTCTCAAACACAAACCAAACATACCCATAGTTTTTTTAAAAAAAACTATAGTTAAACATCTCCATATTTCTTATTTTTATTATAAAAAATATTTACAAATATTTATTTACTAATTTAATAAATAGATAGGTCAAATAATTCATATAAGTTTGGAATAGGACAAGACAATTTTTAGTAATTAGGTGAAGGACAAGTTGACGTAAATCTAATGTTAAGCCCAAATTCAATATCACAAGTGAATCCTAATTCATTTTTACGTAAATCTTATAACATAAGACAAATTATAATTTTTAAACTTTACAAAACATGAAAAAATTACTATATTGACAAATATAATTTACCACTATCACATGATAAATTAAATTTACGAAACTCATAAGACGAAATGTATTTATATTTTATCATAAATATAATTTTTGTTATTCATTTTTTAATTGTTACCAATTAAATTATGACATATATTTGTTATTAAGAACTTAGAGCACACAATTCTCTTATATATAACTATGATAAAAATAAATAAAATTTGATTGATTCTAAATCATTTTGGCTAAATATTGTAGATAATTTTTTTAGATTATTATTTAAATTTTTTTGGTTATTTATTCATGTCCAGCACTGGTAATTATGCTAGTACATAAATTAATACAAAACATGTGTCATTCATCTAATAGAAAATTTGGTAACCTGAACCCAACCCAAACCTTCATGTCAAACGAACCCTTAATGAGTTACTTTATGTTTAATAAGTTGATTGACTTGTTTTTATAATTGATTTTATGGTTGTGAAAAAAAAGTAAAATAATTATGAATTAAATATGATATTTTGTTTTATTAACTATTTCAATGCATCTTGTCTTTTAATGAACTATTTTAACCTAACTCCCTTCTCAAACAATGGCTATATCAAACATTTGAAAGAATAAAATTGATAGTACTTTTTTACCTCGCGTTAATATTGATAAATAAAATTTAATTTGTATATTTTACTTTTTTCTAACTAGGTTTAATAAATAATTTTTTTTTACAAATTTATTAACAGACACACGTTAATTTTCTTAGGAATTGTTTGGAGTTTGCTTATCTAATCTATTTTTTTATTTTTTATATATAAAAAAATATAAAAATAATGTGATCTAAAAAAAACTTATTAAATAAATGTATTTTTTTTAGTGCATTCCCAACAATCTCTTAATCTAGATATATGTAAAAAAATATATATAATTTATTGAGAATTTGCTAAATAGAAAAATATATAGATATTGAATATTTTTGTATTTATTAAATATTTTAATTTTTTAATGCTCCTGGAACAATATTCTATTCTTTTTATAAATTGATATTTAACCCTCTATCTCTTAAAATTCTAAAATTAAAATTGAATCGTGATTATCTTTTTTGAGTTGTGATTTGAATATGGAATTGTGAGTTGAGTTTTGAAAAAAAAAAAATGTTTGATTATGAATTTTTAAAAAAGTGAGCGTAGAATTAAGAACTCCTCACCATTTTTTTTTTTAAATTTTGTTATGGGAGTTGATCTAGCTTTTAATGAATAACTTATAGGTTCTCCAGTTCAGTTTCGAACTGAATCATATTGTTTGATTTTTGTGAATTCATTATGGAGTTCATATTGATAATTTGAACCATTCAATATGTATGAATAATTAAGTATATCACTTTTTGTAAAAAATCACGTTAATGGGATATCGATTGTTATTTGATCAGATCACATTTCTATTAACAATTATTTTTTATATCATATTGAACGTTGACAGAAATATTATCTGATCAAGTGGCTATCGATATCCAATTAACCTAATTTTTTGCAAAGATGAAGTATTTGACGAGCTCTACACATTGAACAATTCGGATAATCGATATAGGCTCCATAATGGACCTATGTCTCTAATAGTACAGTCTAATCCAATTACGGACTGGACACAAGTCACACTCTAAATTATATATACCCTCTTAAAGTTTGTTTAAACTATAAATTATTTCCTGCAATTTTAAAAATTACATCTCATCTCTTGAAATTTTTTAATTTCATAACAAATAACCTCTTTTACTTAATTATCAAGTCAATTAACAGTTTTTAATGATATTAAAAATTTATTTTAATGATATTAAAAATTTATTTTAATTAATGATTCAAGTAATTTTATTATTGTATAAAATAATAGTTATGAATTTTATTTTCTTTAATTAATTTTATTAAATAAAAAATTATGATTATAAAATATTTATACTTTTTCAAATATATGGTGCGATCCATATTTTAAACAAATTCATAGGTTGCATTTGTAATTTATCCTTGTTTTTTACTTTGGGAGCAATCGGTCCAGTTCCTCCAGTTTAAGGGCTGTTTGGAAAGACAGAATTTCAGTTTAAAAATCAAGAAAAGTCAAAAAGTGCACTTATTTAGTCTTCTCAAACTTGACCTAAAAATGAAGGGCTTATTTGATTTGTATCTCAAGATACAGGTCTTATTTGATTTGCTTTTGAGAAGGTAATTTTGGAGAAAGTTTTTTAAAATTTTGTTTGGTCTAGTGATTTTAGAAAAAAAAATTCAAAATTAGTTTCTCTCTCCTATATATCAATCAATCACCTTTTCTCTCTCCTTTCTCATTTGCAATCATTTTTTTTTACACACATCTACTCAACTACAACTAAATATCAAATCATTCCAAACTTCCATACTCCAAAAAAAATTTCTAAACTCTCTCTCCAATTTTTTTTTTTTTTTGAAAACTTATCTTCCAAAACCAAACTAAACACACCCACAATTTTTGAAATTTTTTTTCAAAATCACTTTTTATCTACTACACATCAATCAATCACTTTTCTCTCTCATCTTTCTTTTTCAATCACTTTTTCTCTCACATATATCTATTAACAAAATATCAAATTATCCCAAACTCTCAAATTCCAAAATTATTTTCAAAATATACAATTAAATAAACTAAAAAAATTTATAAACCTTCCCCCCAATTTTTTTTTAAAAAATGTATCTTAAAATGCAAACCAAATAGGCTGTCTTAGAACTATCAGAGAGAGAATTTTTTGTTGTTAAAAAAAATAGAAATGATATATTCCTCTAATTAAGAGCTCTAAAAGAATACTAATGATGTAAAAAAAAAAATTTAATATCAAAACATCACACCACATAAAATCCACACACCAATTAGAACTATTAAACTGCTAATTTAAAGTTTCCAATCATTTTTAAAAAAAAAAAAGAAAAGAAAAAAAAGTAGCGTTTAATACTTTACAGCTGTTTCATCATTTCATTCATGTTAGTACAGGCAGAAGCAACAAGGAATGTCCGCCTCGATATAAATGAGATTCGTTGATTATAATTCCTTCGCCATCCCTCCGCTTCTGTACCCTATTTATGCCTAAAAGGTTGGTTTCTGTACCCTATTTATGCCTAAAAGGTAGGTTAAAAAATAATTTTTTAATTTTATTTAAAAAATATGTTAAAAAATAAAGAAATAATATAATTTTTAAAAATTAAAAAATAAAAAAAATAATTTTTAATCAACTTGTCAAAATAAACCTTACTTGAGTAATACTATATTCTAAAAATTTTATCAATATTTTTATTAAATATCACATATGAATACGAGCTTAACATGAAACTCACATTCATGTGATTGATAGAAATATTTATAAATATTACTAACACTTTACTACATACTTTACCCTCTCTCCTCATTTATTGGGGGTGTTTGGGAAGCCTTGGGTTGGGCTATTTTATCCTTAAATCAGAAAATAGCCAAAAAGCCTCCCTTTGCATGATTTTCACAAAAAAAAAAAAGAAAAAAAAGTCAAATGTTTCGGCTGCTGCAGCAACGCAGCCTACACTGCCACCAACAGTGTAGGCTGCAGACAGGTATAATTACAATATTACCCTTATATAATAAATTCGGAAAAATAAAATCAGGGGTAAATTTGTCATTTCAATTTAAACATCACTTCAAACACATTTCTCAATACAACAACTCAAATAAAATCCATCTCATCTTCCCAAACACAAAAACTAAAATAGTCACTAAAATAACCAAAAAGCCAAATAATCTACTAAAATAGTCACTTCCCAAATGAGGCCATTATATCAACAAACAATGATTCAGATTATTGATTTTAGTATTCTAATAGAGCATTAATGATATGACAATGAATAAAAATAAATAAAATAAAAACAAATCAAGACTAAAACATCACATTATGTGGATGGAGCTCACTGCCAACTCATTAGAGCTACCTTTAAAATTCAAAAATTAAAACTCCAAAGTATTTTTCTTATATCAAACATAATTTGAAAAAATGAAATTGGTAGTGCTTTTTTACCTTCTAGTGATATTGATCATGAGAAAAATTTGAAAACAAATTAATAAATAAATAAATTTAATTTATATATTTTATTTTTTCTAACTAGTTTTAATAAATAACTATTTTTTTAACAAATTTACTAACAGATACACCTTAATTGTCTTACGGATTATTTGGAATTTGCTTATCTAATGAGTTTTTAATATTTTTGTATTTATTAAATATTTTTTAAAAAAATTCACTAATATTTTAATTTTTTATGCTTCTAGAACAATACTCTATTCTATTTACAGGTTAATATTTAATACTTTATCTCTTAAAATTATAAATAAAAAAATATGACAAAATAAAAAGACTTCTACTTTTAAACATTTAATTTAAAAAATTTAAAGATGAATATTTTTTTTGTATTTTTCACAAATATTGTAATATGGAGAGAGATTGATCGCAGCGTCGGTGGTGAGGATTGGGGTAACTGAGAGAGAGAGAGAGAGAGAGAGGTTTGGGAGAAACGTGAGGATTGAGAAGAAATTGGAGGTGAGAAAAGAAAAAAGACTAAGACCCCTTGAGAACACACCTCCACGACCCCTTTTCCTTTTCATTGGCTGAAAACTGTTTGTTTGTTTGTTTGTTTTTTTCTTTTTCTCTCCACTTACCAACCCCACGTGTGTGTGGGGTGGAACGGGTGAGTGGGGGAGGGGGTCCACTCGGTGCTGGTGAGAAAATTGGTGATAGGTCAAATCTTAAGATTTTTGTATTGAATACTTTAACCTCTGCAAAGCCTCAGCATTTAATAACATTAAATTGACATTTTCAAAGCCTCTGCAAAATTTGAGACCTGCGAATCTGAGATTACCTGCAAAGAATACGAGGAGAGAGAGAGAGAGGGGAACCTCTGTCAAACAAAAGCAAAGAAAGGAAGGGAAAAAGAAAGAAATCATGGGATAAGAAATAAAAAAAAGGAGGAGAGGGGGAAGTTGAGGGAAAAGGAAAGAAAAGATTTGGGAATATTCAAAGAATAGAGAGAGATACATGGCAGAGAGGGAAGAGCCTTCGGTCAAATCAAAGAAAAAGAAATAAAGGAGAAATGAAAAAAATGATGGGATATGGGGAGGAGGAGAATTTATATTAATTGATAAGATAAAATATTATATTTAAATTATAATTATTATTTTTTTTATAAAATTTTAAAAAGTTAAAAATAAAAATCAAACCAAACTAAAAAAATAAAGTTAAAATATTTAAAAAGTCAGGTTATTTTAGCTTTTCTCATTGCTTTGTCAAAATCTTCTAAATAGAAAATTGTTAGAGGTCTTAAATTTTCTATTAAATAAATGACCAAATGTCTCACATGGGTGTGGGGTTCATAATTGCGGACACCACACTCATATGAGACATTTGATCATTTGTTTGGTAGAAAATTTGATATCCCTAATATTACCCTTTTAAATATTTATTCATAAATTCTCATAATTTTAAAACTCTCTTTCCTATGTGGCAACTTTCTTTAATTCTCTTTCATATTTTCTATTTTTCTTTATTTTCTATTTGTTTGAATTAAGTAAAATAAAAATTAATTTCATTACTTATGTATAAAAATTGAATTTCAAAATTTTTCTATACAAATAAACATATAAAAATTAAAATAAATTAATTTTATAATTTACCGACAAAAATAAAAATTAAACAATTAATGGGGTTGTCTTCTTCCCAAGATTGGGGCGTGGGATTCTCACCTAACCCAATCTGGTCTGGCTATCTATTTATTTATGTTATAGCAATGTTTGGTTTTTGTTTTTTTGTTTTGGTTAAAAACGTAAAATTGATTACATAAATTAATAAAATAAAATGTCACATTTAAATTACAATTATTATATTTTTTTCTCACAAAAATTTAAAAAAATCAAAAACAAAAATCAAACCAAACTAAAAAAACCAAGTTAAAATAGGGAAAAATTACCAGTAAATCCTATGTGGTAAAAAGTTAAACCATTTAGTCCTACCAATTTTCTTATGCACCATTTAGTCCCACTATTTACATCAGCAACATCAAAAACATCATTAACATCATCAAAACATTAAGATTATTCTTCAACATTAAACATTATTCATCATCATCAAACATTAAACATTAAAAATTTAGAATTTATTGGTTCATCCCCAGTTTTCTGAACTCAACAATTTAATCTAGGACTCCAAACAGAAACCCCCCATCACCGTTGGTCCATTGCTCATCACTCTCTGTTAACATTTTATCATTCACAAATCATCAATTGTATTTAGAATTCATAGGACCACTTCGCAGAACCATGTTTGGGTTTCCTTCTCCACTCTTCCTATTTCTTCTTCTTCCCCACCCCTAACCCTAACCCTAACCCTACTCCTCTCCCTCTCCCTCTCCCTCTCCCTCTCCCTCACCTCCCGATCGACCTCCGCCGCCATGGCCTCCTCCTCTCTCCAACACCGCCGTCTCTCTGTAAGACTCGACGACACATCAGCGGCCGTAATCACCTCAGAGAGAGAGATCGTCGGGTTTTGCGATGAGGTTTCGCCGCCGCTACGCCGTCGTGATGGTGATGGTAACGGTGGTGTTGGTGTTGGTGATCGTTGGAATTGGATCCAAATCTGTGTGGTGATGGGTGTGGCGACGTCGATGGGGATGGGGATGGGGGTGGTGGTGGATCCCACGGCCAATTGCTTGGAACTAACGACAAAGGATTTGTGGAGTCCTTGGAGGTTTACATTATTGAAAAATGGAATTTATTTTGAATGTGCCTGTGTAATGTAAATTAAACTGATGTATTTTGTGTAATAAAAATTAATGTTTTATGTTTAATGTTTGATGATGATGAATAATATTTAATGTTAAAGAATAATGTTTTATGTTTGATGTTTAATGTTTAATGTTGATGATGAATAATGTTTAATGTTTAATGTTTAATGTTTAATGATGTTTAATGTTTAATGTTGATGATGATGTTTAATGTTTAATATTTGATGATGATGAATAATGTTTAATGTGATGTTTGAAGTTGTTTTGATGATGATGATGTTGTTTTGACAATGATGTGTTTGATGTTTAATGGTCATTAACATTGTGATAGGACCTAACGGTTCATAAGAAAATTCATAGGACCAAATGGATTACAAGATACAAATTTGGGATTTATTGGTGCATCCCCCTTAAAATAGTCAAAAAATCGAACTATTTTAGTTCTTTCCAAACGAAAGCTATATATATAACCAAATGTAGTTGTTTTGTCAAAAGCTTCCAAATAAGAGTGTTTTGAGAGGCTGGTCAAAAGTTAATTTTTTGACTTTTTTAATCTATTTTACCTTTTTGTGGATAAGTTATGTGAGAGGTGATTTGATCTAAAATGGGTTAAAAACCGGAAAAAGACCACAGAAACATGCTAGTGGTCCCAAAATTTATAACGGACCCCACATCTATGTGAGTCATTTGATTATTTGTTTAGTAAAAAATTTGATATACCTAGCATTACTTTTCCAAATATTTATTCCTAAATTCTCATAATTTTAAAACTTTCTCTTTCTGTAACGCCCTCAAATAAATACATATAACCCATCACTTTAGACATGCGTTGATATAAAATAAACCAACCATTTCTATTCATCAGAGTAGTTCTCACAACAATATTACATGTTAACAACAGAAGGAAATACCCTAAGGGCTTACAGCTTTCCAAGTCAACACTTGGTTACACAAAAGAAGAGTACTAACTCAATACAAAAGAAGCCCTTAGCTTGACATACATGTAATACAAACAAAGAAACACAAAGAGTCTTCAACTCTCATCATTATCCAAGCTATGTCTTTAGAGGTGGCATGCTACCTGTACTTAAAAATGATGTCCCATATAGGGTGAGCCAACGCCCAGTAGAGATATGCTAAACACAGTATGAGCAATAACTAAGACATTAGCAATTGATAAATGTTTATTTCCCATAAATCAAATCTTACACCATTTCCATTACATGACCACTATTTCCATGTTTCATTTCATTTTCCATTTCATAACCAATATCCAATTCATAACCGTGGCTCAGAACCTGGCCACATACTCTAAACGAAATAATAGCTCATATTAAACGTTTCTCATTTCACAATAGATAAGCATACTAGCTATATCAACATTTCATTCACTGATAAACATATAAGTTATATCAACATCTCAACAGATAAGCCTACAAACTGTATCCACACTTCAACAGACAAGCATATTAGCTGTATCAATACTTCCATAGATAAGCATAGGAGCTATATCAATTCATTAACTGACAAGCATATGAGCTGTATCAGTGGAGTCCATCCCCTATCTTCTCCCAAACAACATCCGGTTTAGAGGTCCATCCCTAAACCGTGGAGTACATCCCCTATCTCCTCTCACACAATACAACATATATGTATACACAAAGGTCATATACATATTCAATCAATACATAACGTTAATGTATTCTTTTATCCGTCATACTCTAGGACTGAACCAATTGATTAGTTTTAGTTTGCCTAATCCTCATGCATTGTCTACAACAATCAAAACTACCCTCCACCAGTAACCCAAGCAATTATTTCTAAACAGATAATAAAAGCTCTACAGATAAAACATCGACGTTTTCAAGAGTGGGTGATTAATAAATCCAACTCCACCATCTCACATTATAATGAGTCAATTTCACTATTTCTAACTCAATTCCATAAATCCACAACCTTTCCAATTTAATTATACCAATTAATCTATACAACAAATTAAGATTTTCTACCCCATTTTCCAATATTAACCCATAGATTCAAATATCAACAACCAACACCCAAATCATCATTTTGAGACCCAAAATACAAGTTTGAGAATCAAAATAACAAACCTTCTTTTATACCATTTTGAAACCCTAAGTCCCAAAATCAACCAACTTCAACACTTTATCAAAATGACCAAAAATCTATGTCAAAGACCATAAGAGTGAGTAGGAATCACTACCTCAAATGTTGACACCCAACAAAGAACATGAAGAAAACGAAAATGCTCTAAATCACAAATTTCTCGGATCAAAAGATAGCCCTCGACGATCAACAACTTTTTTGTAAAGGCCAAAGGTGAGGAAACAACTCTTACTAGATCAATCCCTAGAGAGAAGGCAAGGATATAGAGAGAGAAGCTCAACAATGATGTTTTTGGAAAAATAAGAGATAGAAGAGAATGTGAAAAAGTGATTTGAAAAGCCAAAACACGAAGCCTTAAACCAGTTGCCCCGCTCGAGCGCCCAAACCCCTGCTTGAGCGGCACTCATAGACTCCTGCTCGAGCGGCCAATCCCCCGCTCGAGCGTCGGATGCACACTCCCAGCACTTTTGCAGACAGGTCCCCCGCTCGAGCGCCCAACTCCCCGCTCGAGCGGCACACTTAAACTCTCGCTCGAGCGGCCAATCCCCCGCTCGAGCGTCCAACACTACTCAAGAAATACTGGATAGGTGTATTCCCCGCTCGAGCGCCCAAACCCACGCTCGAGCGGACAAGAAACAAAAAGGTCCCCGCTCCAGCGTTAAAAGTCCCGCTCGAGCGGACAAGCCAACATCTGGGCAACTAGACTTGGTTCCTAATCTCAACCAACCTGCTCCAAATCTTCCCAACACAACCCAAGACTCAATATAAGGAGTAAAAGATGCAAACAACATATACTCAACAACCAGTTCCACGGAACCTAAGTCCGGATATAACAAATTAAGAAAAGGAAAACCGGGATCGCTATAAATAATATGTTGTATTTTCAATTTGAAAATCATTTTATTAAATGATAAGTGTTGATAAAATATAAAGCTTAATTTTGTCATTCAAAAAAAAAAACAAATTAAATAGTTTTTGAATGAAAAAAAAAAGTAATGAAATAGTTTTTGATAATGCATGGTTTTCTTATATGTATTTTTTATTGGTATTTGACAATTTACTTAAAAATCTTTTAGTTATGTTGAGTTGCATTGTTATCCAAAAAAATGTTGACAAGTTGTTTTGTTTTGTTTTGTTATGTTCAAAATTTGTAAAAATTTAAACCACTAAACCGATTCGCATCCATCCGCCAATCTGCTCAATCCGTATCTATCAATCCGATAGACAGATGCGGATTATTTTTTTCAATCTGCCAATCTGGTGGACAGATGGTGAATTAGAGGTTTCTCGACCGCAACCAAACTGCGAACACTACCTGTTGCTCCTATTACCAGTAGTAAAATTAATCAAATAATAGTATCATATGCACAAATTAATATGCTAATATATGTTACGATATTATTATTTACATTACCCATTATATAAATTATAAATATTTGAAACTTTTAAAATTATATCACATTATCTAATAATATATTAATTATTATAATAATTAATACATATAATATTATTCTTAACCAAATAATGACACAAGCTTTGTCGGGTAACAATTGTAAATATTCAATGCTCTTAAATGCAAAGATCTTAAGACATGATGGGTTTGTTTGGTTTGTTTTTGGGAGAGTTGTTTTTAAAAAAAATTTAGGAGAGTTGTTTTGGAAATTTTTTTAGTTTGTTTGATTGTATATTTTGAGAGACAAATTTTTTTTGGGAGTTTGGGATGATTTGATATTTTGAGAGAATTAAGTAGATGCGTGTGAGAGAAAAAGTGATTGAGAAGGAGAGAGGAGAGAGAAAAAGTGATTGATTGATGTGTAAGAGAGAACGAGTGATTTTAAAAAAATTTTGAGAAAAAATTCAAACCAAACAAATTTTGAAATTTTTTTTTTTCTAAAACTCATTTCCCAAACTCAAACTAAACATACCCGACATTTCCACAATTTTCTTAGCTCCCAATTTCATCTCAATCTTCACGTTTCTCCCGAACCTTTGTCCTAGACACTCCTGTTACTCCTGGCAGTAGTAACATCAATGAAATGATGAAACAGCGGTAAAGTATTAAAAGTTGCTTTTTCTCTTCTTTTTTTAAACAACAGAAAATTCTCTCTCCTGCTGCAGTTCTAAGACAGATTTGTATTTTGAAATAATTTTTTTTAAAAAAAATTTGAGAGAGCTGAGATTTTTTTTAAAAATTTATTTAGTTATATATTTTGAAAATAGTTTTATACTATATTTAGTTGGCAGATTTGAAAAGAATTTGAAAAGAGAAAGAAAAAATATGTATGAAACTAGGTGAAATATAGGCATGTTTTATTCACATTTCATCTACCTTTTCTATTTCTCTTTCTAAATCCCCCAACCAAACACAGTATTAAGCCTTGTATGATTTATTTTTGAAAAACAAATTTTAGAAATTTTTTTTTTTAAATTTGATTTGGTTTAGTGATTTTGAAAAAAAAAAAATTAAATTACTTTCTATCTCTTACACATAAATTAATAATTTTTTTCTCTCTTTTCTCATTCTCAATCACTTTTTTTCTCATATATATTTACTCAACTACAACAAAATATCAAATCATTCCAAACTCTCATATTCTAAAATAATTTCAAAACTATACAACCAAATAAATTAAAAAAATTTCTAAGTTTTTTTTTCTAATTTTTTTTTTAAAAATTTATCTCTCAAAATTAAACCAAACACATCCGAAAGGTTTGGAAGAAAGAGACATAAATGTGAGGATTGAAGAGAAATTAAGAGTCGAGAAAATTGGTAAAAGGTCAAATCAGGACATTGGGATGAGTCAAATTTATTTTGGAGAATTAACGTATTATTTGGCATATCTTAATATATATTTGGGTGATGCACCAATAAATCCTAAATTAATAACTTATACACTGTTTAGTCCTAAAAGTTTTCTTATAGACTGAAAGGTCCTATTAACATCAACTACATCACCAACATCACTAAAAAAAAAATATTAATAAAAAAACAACAACATCATGAAAAATCAGCAACATGGGTGTTGAATCTACCATAATTGGGATAAGAACAACATCTCATAAAAACACCACAACATCATCAGAACAACATTAGCAAACATATCATCAACATCAACTGTAAGAACATATCATCATCAACGTTGGGAACATTAGCAACATGAACATCAACTATTCTGTAACATTGAACATCAACGTTTAAACATCAACATGAACATCAACTATTCCGTAACATTGAACATCAAAGTTTAAACATCAGATTTCAACTATTCCGTAAAATTGAACATCAACGTTTAAACATCAACATGAACATCAACTATTCCATAACATTGAACATCAACTATTCCGGAACATTTAAACATCAACTATTCCGTAACATTAAACATAAAAAAAAAAAAAAAAAAAAAAAAAAAAGAAGAAGAAGAAGAAGAAGAAGAAGAAGAAGAAGAAGAAGCTAGAAAAGGGTTTGGAGTAACATTGTTGATGTTTAAACATCAGAAAATCTAATAGTTCAGTTGATCAACAGCAACTATTCCGTAACATTAAACATAAAAAAAAAAACCACTTCCCAGAACATCAACTATTCCGTAACATTGAACATCAAAGTTTAAACATCAGATTTCAACTATTCCGTAAAATTGAACATCAACGTTTAAACATCAACATGAACATCAACTATTCAATAACATTGAACATCAACTATTCCGGAACATTTAAACATCAGATTTCAATTTAGGATTTGGAGATCGGATTGCAGTTGCGTTCGAGATCGGATCGCAGTTGTAGATCGTCGTCTCCGATCACTTTTTCGGCGGCGGTGAGAGTGAGGTTGGCGGTGGTGTTTATAGAGAGACAGCAGTGTTGTCGGCGTTGGATAGAGGAGGAGGCCATGGCGGCGGAGGCGGTGGTAGAGGAGGTCGATCGGGAGGTGAGGTGAGGCGAGGGCGAGGGAGAGGGAGAGGGAGAGGGAGAGGGAGAGGAGTAGGGTTAGGGTTAGGGGTGGGGAAGAAGAAGAAATAGGAAGAGTGGAGAACAAAACCCAATCAATGTTTCTGGGAAGTGGGTTTTCTATGGGAATGGTGGATCGAAAATGGGTACTCTGTCCGATAAAAAAAAAAGGAAAATGGGTTGTAGACACCCCATTTTTGACCGACCTTAAGACTCAGACGTCACCGATTGAGCGCTTGGTGATGTTGCATATCGCGCTTGTTCGGAAGTTTCAGAGTCGCGGCCGTGCGCCCTGCCTCCGGACTTCCGAACCCTCTCCTGTGCCTTGTCTCGGTTTGCGAACCAGACTCGGTTTTCTCTGTTTTCTTTCCTGAGGGAGAGAGAGGTCTAGCAGACCGTCTGTCAATGGCCGTAGGCTACATTTCATGGTCATAGGCCATTTTGCCCACTTCGGAGTCCGGTTCCTGGTTTTCGGAGCCGTTAGGCCGTGTGCCTCGGTTCGGGACCGCTCAACCATCTCTGTTTTCTCCGGTTTTTGGCATACATCTCTGTTTTATCCTTGTTAGGAACACTGGGGTCCGAGAACCCCACTTCGGTCCCAAGTACCACTCCCGGTGCTTGACGGCCCATTTCCGGGAACCCGAACCACGCGGTTTTGGTCCCCGAGCGCTCGTTTCGTGTTGTTGTCTGATCAACCTTGGCAGGTACCTCTGTTTTACCCTGCTAAGAAACACTGGGGTCCGAGAACCCCACTTCGGTCCCAAGTACCACTCCCGGTGCTTGACAGCCGGTTTTCGGGACCCCAAACCGAGCGGTTTTGGTCCCGAGCATTCATTTCGCATCCATCTTCTCCGGTTTTTGGCAGGTACCTCTGTTTTGTCATTCCAGAGGACACTGGGGTCGCAGATACCCACTTCGCTGCCGAACACCACTTCCGGCACCCGCAGCCCATTTTCGGGATCCCGATTTGCTCGGTTTTGGCCCGAACGTTCATTTCTCATTAGTTTTTGTTCAAACTTGGCAGGTACCTCTGTCTCAACATCAGGAAGATCACTGGGGGGGGGGAGGCCAGCAATTATCCCAGATAACCAGTTTCGCTCCTCCGGAGCCCGTTTTGCTCACTTCCGGGCCAATGTTGAACACCTTGGGGGTATTTTCTTCCAACCAAAGTTACATATCTGTGATGAGGGGACCTGGGAGGACCCTACCAACTACTGGTCGGCCAGAAACTGTGAGTTTCATTTTTGGGCCTCTCCTTCAAGCTCTATGTTGTGACTCCTGCTTCAGTGTTGCCAATTTCCGGCCTTGGAACCTTGTTGCACACATCTAGGAGGACACTTTGGTATGGTGGTCGGCCAGAAATTGTGCCTTTCATTTTTGGGCCTCTCCTTCAAGCTCTATGTTGTGACTCCTGCTTCAGTGTTGCCAATTTCCGGCCTTGGAACCTTATTCTACACACATGGGAGGACACTCTTGTATGGTGGTCGGCCAGAAATTTTGAAGTTGATTTTTTGAGGTGGCTGGCCGGCCATAGGAGGTGGCTGGCCGGCCATGGTGGGTGGCTGGCCGGCCACCTTGAGCAAAACTACCTGGCCGGCCAGACTTCTGCTTTCCAGCCTGTTCCAGCTGTCCAGCTGCTTTTCAAAGTGTCTCCCTCATCCGGGGGACATTTCAGGAGGGAAAGATGGGATGCTTTCCCTCCCCTTTTACACCCCATCTTCTTGCCTATTTGAAGGCCCCTCCCCCTCCTTCTTCAAGGTTAGAAATTTTGGTCTCAAGAACACTTAACCAAATTCCCTCATTTTCATAGCTTTAGACTCCAAAAAAGCTTCAAGTGTCAAGGCCATTCCTTCATCAACACCTAGCCTCACCATCCCTACCATCACTTCAGCAGCAAGGAGGTGAATTTCAGAGGTTGAGAAGCTACAAATCAGAGCCAAGAATCAAAGAAAGACAAGTCTTCAAGGGTAAGTCCTCAAAACCAACTTTTAGGGCATTTTCTTGATCCTTTTCTATACTTTAATTGGTTGAGAATTGGGGCTCCGACCCCTACTGCTTTTGTGCTTAAAATGAGCCCCTCTACAACTTTGTAGAAGGGCTCAACCTCATTTGGTGTTTGTATACACTAGTTCCTTCAATATTCTTCAAGTTGGTAATATTTTTGCATGCTAAAATTAACCTATTTGTGTTGATTTTTAGGGGTCCGACCCCTACTTCTTTTGTGCTCATTTTGAGCCCCTCTACAACATTGTAGAGGAGCTCAACTCCATTTGGCCACTGTATATACCACTTCCTTCAATTTCATCAAGTATGTCATATTTTGTATGCAATTTTTGACCTATTTGTGTTTGTTTTTGGGACTTCGACCCCTACTGGTTTTAGTCTTATTTTGACCCCCTTTACATTTTTCATGAAGAAGGTTTGGTCATTTGATGTATAGATTGCATGTCTTATGTTATACCCTTTTGTGGCTCCATTTTGCCCTCCATTTCTAGCATGTTTGTCTTATGATTTAGAGGCTTCCATCTTCTGCATATATGCTTATTTTTGGGTCCTCTTTAATGTTGTAGAAGAAAGTTTTTCCATTTGGTGTTTGTATATACCACCTCCCATTGTAATGCTCTTTTGGCCATTAATCTTGTATGATCTTGTTGCCATATCTATATCTCCTTTTTGGCCATGATTGTTACTGAAATATGCTGTATTTGGGACTGCCTTGCTACTGTCCTTGCTGCCATGATCATTTTTTGCATGTATAGCATGGCTATAGGCCATTTCGGGTGTATATTATCGCATTTCGGGACCATTTCTCGCTTTGGGTGCGCTTCGGTTGTGTTTTCGGGGCTGTTTTCCCCTCATGTAGCTGCTGAAATTTCATTACCATGCTTGCATATCATTACCCACGTTATTTTGTGCCTTAATGCATTGCCTCGGTTTGCGTGCCCGCGGGTACGCATTTCGAGGCACTTCGTTTTTATCCGACGGCCTCCTATGTGAGTGAGCTGAGGCTCTCCCATGTTGGTGTAAGCCCATCGTTGCATTTCGTATGCCATTTGTATCATTTTTGCATTGCCTCGGTTTGCGTGCCCGCGGGTACGCATTTCGAGGCACTTCGTTTTTTTATCCGACGGCCTCCTATGTGAGTGAGCTGAGGCTCTCCCATGTTGGTGTAAGCCCATCGTTGCATTTCGTATGCCATTTGTATCATTTTTGCATTGCCTCGGTTTGCGTGCCCGCGGGTACGCATTTCGAGGCACTTCGTTTTTATCCAACGGCATCTTATGTGAGTGCGACTGAGGTCCTCTCATGTTAGTGTAAGCCCAATCTGCATTTTCCATGTCATTGGCATTGCGTATGCCTCCGCCTCGGTTTGAGTGTCCGTGTGCACGCATTTCGAGGCAATCTATTTTATCCGATTTGCATCTCATTCATCATCGCCTCGGTTTGCGTGCCCGTGTGCACACATTTCGAGGCAATCTATTTTATCCGATTTGCATTTCACATCATCGCCTCGGTTTGCGTGCCCGTGTGCACGCATTTCGAGGCACTTCGGTTTTATCCGATTTGCATTTCATCATCGCCTCGGTTTGCGTGCCTATGGGCGCGCATTTCGAGGCACTTCGGTTTTATCCGATTTTACATCACATATCATCGCCTCGGTTTGCGTGTCCGCGGGCACGCATTTTGAGGCGCTTTATTTTACCCGATTTGCATTTCATCATTGACTCGGTTTGCGTGCCAGTGGGCACGCATTTCGAGGCACCTCATTTTTATCATTCTGGCATCCCGTGTGAGTGTGGCTGGGGCCCTCTCATATTGGTGTAAGTCCATCGTTGCATTTCATGCCTTTATGTCATCGCCTCGGTTTGCGTGCCAGTGGGCACGCATTTCGAGGCATCTCATTTGCATCAGCATTGTGCATACTAGGTTGTATCTTAGTTGCATTTCATGCATCTCATGCATATTGCATCGTGTTCGGAATAGGAGTTAGCCCGGGCACGGGAAACGAGGCACGTTTCGTACTCTGAGTGACGGAACGGGTCTCAATCCCCAAGTCACCGACACTCCGGATTACCCATGATGGAGTTAGGTTTTGCTGTAGCATTCATCTGCATTCATCCCATATTGAGTTGTGCAATTCGATTCCTCGGCCATCATGCATCGGTATGCGTGATTGGTGGCGCGAGGATCGAGACATGCATACATTTGTGAAATACACTGCTGTGCCCTTTTCCTGCTCTCTGTTGCAGCAAAATTCAGAGTTGGCAACTTTCCGGAGCATGGCACGCGTTTCAAGGTAAATTGCAAACAGAGGCTAATTGGGGCATCCCAGTGGATTTCTGCGCCAGGCAGCTACAACATACATCATCCTTCAGAAGCGAGGCAGTCCCTGGCTTGCATGCCAGCTTTTACAGCTTTCATAGTTAATTTGTTTAATTAATTAGAAATTTGTAATATTTTGGACTGTAATATTTGGGACTGTATTATTCTTTTATTCGGACCCTCTGCGCGAGGGCACAACTGTAATAAGGGTGGGTGAGTGTGATGTATGTCTTCCAACCCCCATTTCTTTCTCCCTTTTATTTACCCGCTTTGAATGGTTAGATATAGGGCATACTTCAATTAGCATATAGTATGACAGCATGTTTGCATCATTCATCTGTTTTGCACGCACCGGGCTCGGCGCATCATACAAACTGCATTGTATTTTCAATTCCAAATTGAATACGTGTTAGTTGTAGCATTTCATATGCCATATTTAGAATAGCCGAGCCTGCTATAGTTTGCATTCTTGCATGTGTTGCATTAGGCATTTCTGTATACCTAGGATCATGCATGATTTCTAATCATTTTCTGTTTTGGCTTGGAGTACTCGGTGAGTTTTATGCTTTAGCATCCTTGCATGCGTGTGAGTGTTGCCATGATAGCATGCTTACCATGAGGCTAAATGCTTATGTGATATAACTGCCTTGAATGCCTGTGGGTGGAGGTTGAGTTATCTGAATTGGAGCAATTCATCAATTGTTTGTTAAGCCCACTAGATTGTGGCAAAATCTGTATTTTAAGCCTACCTGCGGGTAGCAAACCATCTTTCACAAACAAACATGAGATGTTTAGTTCCAAATCAGACGGCCCAGTCTATACTTGTTTGCTGCGCGCATCACATAGTAACCTAGGCTAATAACCGGAATAAGAACATACAAAGTTTTCAAAAACAGATATCATGATTAGTAGAGGCCGGTCTTTGACCGGGCGAGAGGGGGTGCTCACGATGTGACCTTCCCTAATCGTACCCAAGTTCCCGAGCCAACTTTGGTGATGACGGACACGTGGCCTTTTGGCACCGAGTCAGGGTTTCCTAAATTTCCCATTTTAAAAATATTTAGGTGGCGACTCTGTTATCTGGCAAAGCAGTCCATGTTTGGCACTTCTTTCAAAAAATCTGTTTTTCTTCAAAACGATTTGCCGGATTTGGACTCTTTGGTTCAGATTTAGAACCACAACAAAATCGAGTCCGAACTGTAGCGAGGCCCCTCGCGGGCGTGGTTACAGTTTCTGGCGACTCTGCTGGGGATTTAGAGAACTTGACTCGAACTCATGATATCTGTTTTTGACTACACTTGTGTGTTTCTTTGCATTGCATTTGCATTGGTGCGCCTAGGACACCGTGTTTGCCATCTGCTATTCCTGAGCGGTTTGCCGGAGGCTTGTCTTGTCAAGGCATGTCCATAAGGCTGATCGGTTACGGGCTCTGCCAGTATGGGAACACAAACCCCGGTTTTACCGGGGCACCCTTTTTGACCATTCGACCTAGTGCATATTCGGATCCATAGTGACCATTCCAAACTAGGACAGGTTGCTTACCCGTTTATAGGTTGTTTGAGACCGCTGCGTGCGTAGTGAAACCCTAGTTCCTGACAAAATAGGACAGGGAAACCCTACCCCAACATAGGGGTGTTTTGGCTCTCACTTATCTGTTATGTGCTTGTTAGAGTGTGCCTCTACAGGGAATGCATGTATCAGTTTATGAGTTTGAGCATCAGGCCTACGGGCACCAGTTCAGTATTTTGGGAATCAGTTATATCTGCGGGTATCAGATTCAGTTTTGGGGGCAATAATTTTGGGAACAGTGATCAGTGGTCGAACACAGTTATTCAGTTATGTTCATGTCTGTACTGGTGGGATTGGGCTGAGATGCTGCATGTTTTCTCTTTCAGTTCAGAGACTCAGTCCAGAGCAACCAGTGTTCTCCTTTGCTGAGGCAAGACAGGAAAAAACTCACCGGTTCATCAGATCCGTCAGTCACCAGTCCGGTCCATCTGATCCGTTAGTCACCAGTCCAGTCCATCTGATCCGTTAGTCACCAGTCACATCACCTCAGTTCAGTTAGTAGACTCGTGATGACGCAAAATTCGGAAGAAATTGTGGTTATGACAACCGCAATAGACCAAGGAATCATCTTGCAGGATGAGACCAATGTTGAGGTGCCACATCCACCTAGGTCGCCTGCCGCTCACCCGATCTGGACGCCCCAGTTGTTTCAAGCTCGTGAGCCCACCACATCTGAATTAATGGGAATGATTGGTGACCTTCAGAGGTCCGTGGCAGATCTGGCTTACGGAATGTCAGTTTCATCGCCAGCTGCATCATACGCCGGGAATTTTGCACCGCAGGAGCCCCCGCTATTGGGGCGAATTGTGATCGAGCTCAGCCAACCCGAGGCTGTCTTAAGCTATGGCAATGACATGTCAACAACGACCCAAACCCATGATCCAGCTGAGGCTAAAAGTAAGAATAAAACGAAGGCAGACACCGATCCCATCAAGCAACTGCTGCGGGCAGCCGAGGCTTTGAAAGCCGGGGGGATGAACAAACAGCAAGTATTTGCGGTCATGGCCAAAATTGTGGACGATGCTTTCTCCACTCCAGCCGAGGGCAGTTCAAGCCAGACAGAAAACCGGGATAGGCCCCGTCATGCCAGAACAGTTCCTTCCATCCCCAACTCTGCATCCGGAAAAGATCAGAAAGCCAAGACAATGCCTGCCGACCCTTTCGCCAGTGCGTCTAGTAAGAAGCCTCAGACTTCGAAGTATCCTCCTCAAGGGCGCAGAGTCTTTCATGCCCTCTATATGCCTCTGTCTAGGGCATTTCAAATTCTGGCTAACGAGGGGCATCTTACACCCCTCGAGCCTCGACCGCTGCCAAAGAATCTCCCTCTCACACACGATGCTACCCTGTATTGCGCATACCACCAACAGACCGGTCACAGCACCGACAGTTGTTTTCGCCTTCGTCATGAAGTGCAAGATTTGATCGACAATGAGGTTATCCTCCCACCCACCTCAGCAAAGTCTGCCACCGCTGAGCTGTTGGACTCCGAGGATACTGCAAGTATGTGATCATGGGTTGGTCCACCTGCGGGCGGCGCTTGGTGTATTTCAGATATGGCGTTTGGCACGCACTATGTTGAGCATCTGCGTATGCTAATTTTGTGATTTCTGGCTTGGGTGTTGAGTCAGTTTTGTCAGTTTTGTTTTGAGTCTTTCTCTTTGTTTTGAGTCAGTCTTTTGCTTAAGGGTCTGCCTTGTTGTAGCGAGTCAGTCCCATTGTATAGAGGTCGGGTGATTCCGGGAGGTGTTACCTCGGGCGTCCCCATTTTGTTTTGTGTTTGTCTTTTTGTTTGTTTTGAGTCTGTTTCTGCCAGGGAGCCAATTGTGCCAACAGATTTGAATGAAACAGCAGTGATTTCCACGCTCTCGCATTTGCTTCTGCCGTGTGCTAGTTATGCCGGGATTTGAATGAAATGGCAGTGCATTCCACCTGCTCTCCTGTGCCCTGAAGCCATTGTATTGACCTAAGTTTTTCGAAACCTTTTTGAACACTGCGGTGAAAACAAAGAGGGAGGAATTCCTCGGGATTTGCAAAACTTTGATCAAATTGAGAGAAAGAGAGGCGTGCTAAGCCTTTAATGAATGAAATCATGCTTGTTAGCGTGAGTACTGAGAAGGACCCTGGCTTTGATCCAGATTGATCCTACACTGTCTTCAGCACGAGCGATTTGTCGCTTTCTTAAAAATTTCAAAAAATGTTTTGCGCGGTCCTGCGAAGACATGTGTGGAATCGCTCTTGAGATTGTGCAGCTTAGGATCACTCTCAGCCTCGAGACTCAACCCCTTTGCTTCCGAACCTTGAGCTTGAATTCAGAATGTTCAACGGTCAACCACAATGTGAGGCCTGTGTGGCCAGATTTGAAGCAGCCCTCGAACAAGAGGCACCAAAGTCAGATCAAGAAGATCAGAAGTCGTCAAAAGAAGCTTGCAAAGCTAGATCAGAAGCACCTCTCGAACTAGGGGCAAAAAATATCCGATGTGCTCGAAGAGCCAAAGGTGGATCCTTCTGTAAATCAATACAACAGCCACTCTCCGGGATACAAAGGGCTTCAATCTCAAAACCATTTGGCATGGACTTGTTACACTTTTACCCTTTGAGAGGCTCGCTGGGCCGAAAACCCGGAAGGGCGACCCAGGCAAAAGTTAGAGCAAAGAAAAGAATGAAAAAGGAAAAAAGAGAAAAAATGCAAAGATACAAAAAATGCAAAAAGAAAAAAAAAGAAAAAGAAAGAAGAACAAAGCTCGCAAGGTCGAAAACCTGCAACAGGCGCCTTGGCAAAAGTTAGAGCATAAAAAGGAGAGGTTAAATACCCGAGTGTACCTTAACCCCGAACTACGTAAGGCTTGATTCCCATGTTTGGGATACGTAGGCAACTTCATTCTGAAGTCCAGCCATAAACACTTCAAAATCAAGTGTGTCCGTGTAATGGTTTTAACCATCCTTGCCTTCTCTGTATCCGAGAGTTCGATTGCAATCATCGCTCTGAGGACTGACTACAATGCGCTGCGGTGCTATCCAAACAAGGGGCAACTTTCCGTTGCCATTCAATATGCCGCAGTGCCGTTCAAACAAGGGGCAACTTTCCGTTGCCATGCAGTTCTCTTCAAGCACGGGGCAGTTTTCCTTTGGATCCGAGGTTGTGCATCTCAGGAGTAGGTTTCATGCTCGTTGAGCAAGTGTCCATTTGCAAAAATAGTTTTTGAGGATTTTTACTGAGGTTGGCTAATTTTCTCGAAAATTGTTCCATCTTTTCCAAAAACTAGGCCATTTCTTGGACCCAAAAAAGGAAAATTTTCAGTGCTCATAGCCTGACTTGCATGATTTCAAATCAAAAATCGAACAAGCATGTTAATCTAACTCTCATTTTGGTCAAATTTTTTTTTTTTAGGAGAAAACCAAAATAAAAAAAAATGGTCAAAATGACGAACTAGGGGCACATTTGAGTCAGGTTCTCTGTCTTTTTCCCCGTTATCAACATACTTGCCAAGAAGGGCACTCTACCTCCCAGCAAAGGCATAACTGAAGGGCACAGCAAGAGGGCAGAAAGCTCTCTCATCCTCCGACCAACGAAGTATCAAGCCAAGTGCGAAGCACAAACTGGAATGGATCAACATATTCCCATTCCCTCATCTGGGCAGATCTAACCATGTCCAAACTCCCCAGCAGGGCATCATCGATCGATGTCAGCAGCGGATCCGCTGCACACCCAATTGTAACGCAGTCCCTCTGTGGGAGAAACTCACTGTTGTGAACAAGAAAGAGAATCTAGCAGAATACTAGGGGCATGAGCCCGCATCTTCCTGTTTATCCATCAACCACCTAGGGGAGGGATTAAAAAAAATGAGAGATTGAAGAATAGAGAGATGTGCGATGAGAGGAAAAGTGAGGAAAGGGCTTTTTTCAGAAAAACAGAGCTTGAGGGCCGAGTGATGTGAGAATCACAAATGAGAAAGGGTGGGAAACACTACCCGGTGAAACAGGCTCCCTGTGCACGTCTGAGTGTCGTGTCTTTTTGTTTTATCTCGTTTCTTGTTTTGAGTCGTTTCGAGTGTTACTCGATGTGTCTAGGTTGTGTGCCTTTTATTTCCTTGTTGAGTCGTTTTGCTGTGTTCAGTGGTAGGCTCAATACCTGGTCGAAAAACTCATCTCTCAATTTCAAAAACAAAATCATTTTGTGTTCCGAGTGCCGTGCCGTTCTCCATATTTGTGCAAAACAGAATTTGTTCTTTCAAAAAGCCTCAGGGTCCACCCCCGATAAGTGTGAATAGTAGAACTAGGGCCTATCTGAAGCTGTGAGTTTCGGGCTGCAAAGCAAAAGCAAAAGAAAAAGGAAAAATGTCGGGCATCTGAGTTTGTTTCAACTTCTGCAAGTTCTGTCGTCGCATCCTGCCTGTTCAAAATGAGCTGTGTGTTCAAAATTAAAAGAATACTGTGTTATGAGCCATGTGTTCAGATCGAGCAGAGTTGTGTTATGGGCTGCGTGTTCACAATCAAAACGGGCTGCGTGTTCAGAAATTCAAAAGTTTGGGCTGTGTGTTCAACCTTCTACAAAGTGTGTGCTACGTGTTCACCTTAAGATATGAGCTGTGTGTTTGACATCAAATGTTTGAGCTGTGTGTTCAGACTTCAAAGTGTGCCGTGTGTTCACCTCAACAACGAGCTGTGTGTTCGACATCAGAGATTTGAGCCGTGTGTTCAGACTTCAAAGTGTGCCGTGTGTTCACCCCAACAATGAGCTGTGTGTTCGACGTCAAATGTTTGAGCTGTGTGTTCAGACTTCAAAGTGTGCCGTGTGTTCACCTCAACAATGAGCTGTGTGTTCGACATCAAATGTTTGAGCTGTGTGTTCAGACTTCAAAGTGTGCCGTGTGTTCACCTCAACAATGAGCTGTGTGTTCGACATCAAATGTTTGAGCTGTGTGTTCAGACTTCAAAGTGTGCCGTGTGTTCACCTCAACAACGAGCTGTGTGCCCGAGAAATGAGCTGTGTGCCCGTAAATGAGCTGTGTGCCCAAAGAAAAAGGAGCTGTGTGCCCGAAGAAGGAGCTGTGTGCCTGAAAAACGAGCTGTGTGCCCGAAAAACGAGCTGTGTGCCCGGAAATGAGCTGTGTGCCCGAAAAACGAGCTGTGTGCCCGGAAATGAGCTGTGTGCCCGAAAAAGGAGCTGTGTGCCCGAAAAACGAGCTGTGTGCCCGGAAATGAGCTGTGTGCCCGAAAAAGGAGCTGTGTGCCCAAAGAAAAAGGAGCTGTGTGCCCGAAGAAGGAGCTGTGTGCCTGAAAAACGAGCTGTGTGCCCGAAAAACGAGCTGTGTGCCCGGAAATGAGCTGTGTGCCCGAAAAACGAGCTGTGTGCCCGGAAATGAGCTGTGTGCCCGAAAAAGGAGCTGTGTGCCCGAAAAACGAGCTGTGTGCCCGGAAATGAGCTGTGTGCCCGAAAAAGGAGCTGTGCGCCCGAAAAAACGAGCTGTGTGCCCGGAAACGAGCTGTGTGCCCAGAAATGAGCTGTGTGCCCAAAGAAGGAGCTGTGCGCCCGAAAAAACGAGCTGTGTGCCCAAAGAAGGAGCTGTGCGCCCGAAAAAACAAGCTATGTGCCCGAAAAGCGAGCTGTGTGCCCGGAAAGGAGCTGTGTGCCCGAAAAAACGAGCTGTGTGCCCGGAAACGAGCTGTGTGCCCGAAAAAGAAGCTGTGTGCCTGAAAAACGAGCTGTGTGCCCGAGAAATGAGCTGTGTGCCCGAAAAGCGAGCTGTGTGCCCGAAAAACGAGCTGTGTGCCCGGAAATGAGCTGTGTGCCCGAAAAAGGAGCTGTGCGCCCGAAAAAACGAGCTGTGTGCCCAGAAACGAGCTGTGTGCCCAGAAATGAGCTGTGTGCCCAAAGAAGGAGCTGTGCGCCCGGAAAAATGAGCAGTGTGCCCGAAAAACGAGCTGTGTGCCCGGGAATGAGCTGTGTGCCCGAAAAAGGAGCTGTGTGCCCGAAAAACGAGCTGTGTGCCCAGAAATGAGTTGTGTGCCCGAAAAACGAGCTGTGTGCCCGTAAATGAGCTGTGTGCCCAAAGAAAAAGGAGCTGTGTGCCTGAAAAAGGAGCTGTGTGCCCGAAGAAGGAGCTGTGCGCCCGAAAAAACAAGCTGTGTGCCCGAAAAGCGAGTTGTGTGCCCGGAAATGAGCTGTGTGCCCGAAAAAGGAGCTGTGTGCCCGAAAAACAAGCTGTGTGCCCGGAAATGAGCTGTGTGCCCGAAAAACGAGCTGTGTGCCCGGAAATGAGCTGTGTGCCCGAATGAGGAGCTGTGTGCCCGAAGAAGGAGCTGTGTGCCTGAAGGAAGAGCTGTGTGCCCAAGAAGGAGCTGTGTGCTCGAAAGGAGCTGTGTGTCCGCAAATGAGCTGTGTGTCCGAAATGAACTTTGTGCCAAAAAGAGCTGTGTGCCCAGATAAAGTAGAGTGTTGTGTTTCGAACTGCGTGCCAAACGAACAAAATTCTGTCGTAAGCTGTGTGCCAAGTCTTGTCCTGTGCATTTCACCTCCATCGCACTATTTTGTGCAATCATCATTCGCGCTGTTTTTTTTTCATACTTGCATTTTACTTACATTTCATCGTATTGTCTTGTGCACTCCCGGTCTAGGAGACCTTAAATCCTCTAAAGGTGCAATTCCTTTGGTGTTTGTCGTGCCCGAACGACTTCCGATGGTCTGGTATAGCCACCTGCCTGTGTTTGCGGTGAGTTCCTAGGAGACCAACTGAGACGGTGGAAACTAGAGTTCGAATGGCTCATGCCTAGAACACAAAGGTTCGGGATTTCCGAGACTAAAGTCTGGTTTAAATACCCAGGGGTATATCCTCGGCTTGAAATCTGTATGGCAGCCCCATAGATTGAGATAGCATGTATATGCGCCTCAATTCTGGATACTGAATCAACCTAGTCTGTCACCCTGTTGGAGAATAGGGAAAGCTGCAACCATAGTCAGGGAGAAAGGTAGTACCTGCAGTTCAATCAAGAAGAAGCGAGAGATCCCCAACAGCATGAGGCACGATATTGTATGTAGGGTTCATTTGAGGCTGGTGCGACCAGACGAATCGCGCAGGTATCGTATCTTCTCCGTGTGAGACGCGACGAGAATTAAATGATTCTCCGCATTCTTAACTACATGAAATGTAGTTGTTGCTTTGCATTCTTGCTTAAAACTGTTGCATCTATTGTAAATATGTGTTTCATTACAGCTTGCCGCATTTGCATGATCATTGAGTTACCCTCGGCTTCTTACATTGTCGGTTGCATTTTGCCCCCCCCGCCTGCGGGCACACATCTCTTTCTGTCTTGTATGATTGTCTAAGTCTTCGGCCTTGTCAAAAATGGGTCGTCTCTGGGCTTTGACACTCACTCCCGTCATTGTTATGACTTCCGAGTTCTGTCAAAGAGGGGCAACTGTAGACACCCCATTTTTGACCGACCTTAAGACTCAGACGTCACCGATTGAGCGCTTGGTGATGTTGCATATCGCGCTTGTTCGGAAGTTTCAGAGTCGCGGCCGTGCGCCCTGCCTCCGGACTTCCGAACCCTCTCCTGTGCCTTGTCTCGGTTTGCGAACCAGACTCGGTTTTCTCTGTTTTCTTTCCTGAGGGAGAGAGAGGTCTAGCAGACCGTCTGTCAATGGCCGTAGGCTACATTTCATGGTCATAGGCCATTTTGCCCACTTCGGAGTCCGGTTCCTGGTTTTCGGAGCCGTTAGGCCGTGTGCCTCGGTTCGGGACCGCTCAACCATCTCTGTTTTCTCCGGTTTTTGGCATACATCTCTGTTTTATCCTTGTTAGGAACACTGGGGTCCGAGAACCCCACTTCGGTCCCAAGTACCACTCCCGGTGCTTGACGGCCCATTTCCGGGAACCCGAACCACGCGGTTTTGGTCCCCGAGCGCTCGTTTCGTGTTGTTGTCTGATCAACCTTGGCAGGTACCTCTGTTTTACCCTGCTAAGAAACACTGGGGTCCGAGAACCCCACTTCGGTCCCAAGTACCACTCCCGGTGCTTGACAGCCGGTTTTCGGGACCCCAAACCGAGCGGTTTTGGTCCCGAGCATTCATTTCGCATCCATCTTCTCCGGTTTTTGGCAGGTACCTCTGTTTTGTCATTCCAGAGGACACTGGGGTCGCAGATACCCACTTCGCTGCCGAACACCACTTCCGGCACCCGCAGCCCATTTTCGGGATCCCGATTTGCTCGGTTTTGGCCCCGAACGTTCATTTCTCATTAGTTTTTGTTCAAACTTGGCAGGTACCTCTGTCTCAACATCAGGAAGATCACTGGGGGGGGGGAGGCCAGCAATTATCCCAGATAACCAGTTTCGCTCCTCCGGAGCCCGTTTTGCTCACTTCCGGGCCAATGTTGAACACCTTGGGGGTATTTTCTTCCAACCAAAGTTACATATCTGTGATGAGGGGACCTGGGAGGACCCTACCAACTACTGGTCGGCCAGAAACTGTGAGTTTCATTTTTGGGCCTCTCCTTCAAGCTCTATGTTGTGACTCCTGCTTCAGTGTTGCCAATTTCCGGCCTTGGAACCTTGTTGCACACATCTAGGAGGACACTTTGGTATGGTGGTCGGCCAGAAATTGTGCCTTTCATTTTTGGGCCTCTCCTTCAAGCTCTATGTTGTGACTCCTGCTTCAGTGTTGCCAATTTCCGGCCTTGGAACCTTATTCTACACACATGGGAGGACACTCTTGTATGGTGGTCGGCCAGAAATTTTGAAGTTGATTTTTTGAGGTGGCTGGCCGGCCATAGGAGGTGGCTGGCCGGCCATGGTGGGTGGCTGGCCGGCCACCTTGAGCAAAACTACCTGGCCGGCCAGACTTCTGCTTTCCAGCCTGTTCCAGCTGTCCAGCTGCTTTTCAAAGTGTCTCCCTCATCCGGGGGACATTTCAGGAGGGAAAGATGGGATGCTTTCCCTCCCCTTTTACACCCCATCTTCTTGCCTATTTGAAGGCCCCTCCCCCTCCTTCTTCAAGGTTAGAAATTTTGGTCTCAAGAACACTTAACCAAATTCCCTCATTTTCATAGCTTTAGACTCCAAAAAAGCTTCAAGTGTCAAGGCCATTCCTTCATCAACACCTAGCCTCACCATCCCTACCATCACTTCAGCAGCAAGGAGGTGAATTTCAGAGGTTGAGAAGCTACAAATCAGAGCCAAGAATCAAAGAAAGACAAGTCTTCAAGGGTAAGTCCTCAAAACCAACTTTTAGGGCATTTTCTTGATCCTTTTCTATACTTTAATTGGTTGAGAATTGGGGCTCCGACCCATACTGCTTTTGTGCTTAAAATGAGCCCCTCTACAACTTTGTAGAAGGGCTCAACCTCATTTGGTGTTTGTATACACTAGTTCCTTCAATATTCTTCAAGTTGGTAATATTTTTGCATGCTAAAATTAACCTATTTGTGTTGATTTTTAGGGGTCCGACCCCTACTTCTTTTGTGCTCATTTTGAGCCCCTCTACAACATTGTAGAGGAGCTCAACTCCATTTGGCCACTGTATATACCACTTCCTTCAATTTCATCAAGTATGTCATATTTTGTATGCAATTTTTGACCTATTTTTGTTTGTTTTTGGGACTTCGACCCCTACTGGTTTTAGTCTTATTTTGACCCCCTTTACATTTTTCATGAAGAAGGTTTGGTCATTTGATGTATAGATTGCATGTCTTATGTTATACCCTTTTGTGGCTCCATTTTGCCCTCCATTTCTAGCATGTTTGTCTTATGATTTAGAGGCTTCCATCTTCTGCATATATGCTTATTTTTGGGTCCTCTTTAATGTTGTAGAAGAAAGTTTGTCCATTTGGTGTTTGTATATACCACCTCCCATTGTAATGCTCTTTTGGCCATTAATCTTGTATGATCTTGTTGCCATATCTATATCTCCTTTTTGGCCATGATTGTTACTGAAATATGCTGTATTTGGGACTGCCTTGCTACTGTCCTTGCTGCCATGATCATTTTTTGCATGTATAGCATGGCTATAGGCCATTTCGGGTGTATATTATCGCATTTCGGGACCATTTCTCGCTTTGGGTGCGCTTCGGTTGTGTTTTCGGGGCTGTTTTCCCCTCATGTAGCTGCTGAAATTTCATTACCATGCTTGCATATCATTACCCACGTTATTTTGTGCCTTAATGCATTGCCTCGGTTTGCGTGCCCGCGGGTACGCATTTCGAGGCACTTCGTTTTTATCCGACGGCCTCCTATGTGAGTGAGCTGAGGCTCTCCCATGTTGGTGTAAGCCCATCGTTGCATTTCGTATGCCATTTGTATCATTTTTGCATTGCCTCGGTTTGCGTGCCCGCGGGTACGCATTTCGAGGCACTTCGTTTTTTTATCCGACGGCCTCCTATGTGAGTGAGCTGAGGCTCTCCCATGTTGGTGTAAGCCCATCGTTGCATTTCGTATGCCATTTGTATCATTTTTGCATTGCCTCGGTTTGCGTGCCCGCGGGTACGCATTTCGAGGCACTTCGTTTTTATCCAACGGCATCTTATGTGAGTGCGACTGAGGTCCTCTCATGTTAGTGTAAGCCCAATCTGCATTTTCCATGTCATTGGCATTGCGTATGCCTCCGCCTCGGTTTGAGTGTCCGTGTGCACGCATTTCGAGGCAATCTATTTTATCCGATTTGCATCTCATTCATCATCGCCTCGGTTTGCGTGCCCGTGTGCACACATTTCGAGGCAATCTATTTTATCCGATTTGCATTTCACATCATCGCCTCGGTTTGCGTGCCCGTGTGCACGCATTTCGAGGCACTTCGGTTTTATCCGATTTGCATTTCATCATCGCCTCGGTTTGCGTGCCTATGGGCGCGCATTTCGAGGCACTTCGGTTTTATCCGATTTTACATCACATATCATCGCCTCGGTTTGCGTGTCCGCGGGCACGCATTTTGAGGCGCTTTATTTTACCCGATTTGCATTTCATCATTGACTCGGTTTGCGTGCCAGTGGGCACGCATTTCGAGGCACCTCATTTTTATCATTCTGGCATCCCGTGTGAGTGTGGCTGGGGCCCTCTCATATTGGTGTAAGTCCATCGTTGCATTTCATGCCTTTATGTCATCGCCTCGGTTTGCGTGCCAGTGGGCACGCATTTCGAGGCATCTCATTTGCATCAGCATTGTGCATACTAGGTTGTATCTTAGTTGCATTTCATGCATCTCATGCATATTGCATCGTGTTCGGAATAGGAGTTAGCCCGGGCACGGGAAACGAGGCACGTTTCGTACTCTGAGTGACGGAACGGGTCTCAATCCCCAAGTCACCGACACTCCGGATTACCCATGATGGAGTTAGGTTTTGCTGTAGCATTCATCTGCATTCATCCCATATTGAGTTGTGCAATTCGATTCCTCGGCCATCATGCATCGGTATGCGTGATTGGTGGCGCGAGGATCGAGACATGCATACATTTGTGAAATACACTGCTGTGCCCTTTTCCTGCTCTCTGTTGCAGCAAAATTCAGAGTTGGCAACTTTCCGGAGCATGGCACGCGTTTCAAGGTAAATTGCAAACAGAGGCTAATTGGGGCATCCCAGTGGATTTCTGCGCCAGGCAGCTACAACATACATCATCCTTCAGAAGCGAGGCAGTCCCTGGCTTGCATGCCAGCTTTTACAGCTTTCATAGTTAATTTGTTTAATTAATTAGAAATTTGTAATATTTTGGACTGTAATATTTGGGACTGTATTATTCTTTTATTCGGACCCTCTGCGCGAGGGCACAACTGTAATAAGGGTGGGTGAGTGTGATGTATGTCTTCCAACCCCCATTTCTTTCTCCCTTTTATTTACCCGCTTTGAATGGTTAGATATAGGGCATACTTCAATTAGCATATAGTATGACAGCATGTTTGCATCATTCATCTGTTTTGCACGCACCGGGCTCGGCGCATCATACAAACTGCATTGTATTTTCAATTCCAAATTGAATACGTGTTAGTTGTAGCATTTCATATGCCATATTTAGAATAGCCGAGCCTGCTATAGTTTGCATTCTTGCATGTGTTGCATTAGGCATTTCTGTATACCTAGGATCATGCATGATTTCTAATCATTTTCTGTTTTGGCTTGGAGTACTCGGTGAGTTTTATGCTTTAGCATCCTTGCATGCGTGTGAGTGTTGCCATGATAGCATGCTTACCATGAGGCTAAATGCTTATGTGATATAACTGCCTTGAATGCCTGTGGGTGGAGGTTGAGTTATCTGAATTGGAGCAATTCATCAATTGTTTGTTAAGCCCACTAGATTGTGGCAAAATCTGTATTTTAAGCCTACCTGCGGGTAGCAAACCATCTTTCACAAACAAACATGAGATGTTTAGTTCCAAATCAGACGGCCCAGTCTATACTTGTTTGCTGCGCGCATCACATAGTAACCTAGGCTAATAACCGGAATAAGAACATACAAAGTTTTCAAAAACAGATATCATGATTAGTAGAGGCCGGTCTTTGACCGGGCGAGAGGGGGTGCTCACGATGTGACCTTCCCTAATCGTACCCAAGTTCCCGAGCCAACTTTGGTGATGACGGACACGTGGCCTTTTGGCACCGAGTCAGGGTTTCCTAAATTTCCCATTTTAAAAATATTTAGGTGGCGACTCTGTTATCTGGCAAAGCAGTCCATGTTTGGCACTTCTTTCAAAAAATCTGTTTTTCTTCAAAACGATTTGCCGGATTTGGACTCTTTGGTTCAGATTTAGAACCACAACAAAATCGAGTCCGAACTGTAGCGAGGCCCCCCGCGGGCGTGGTTACATGGGTACTCTGTTAGTGTTTGATGATGAAGTTGTGATATTGTTTTGATAATGTTATTTTTTAATTTTTTTTTTTGAACTCGTTTGATAATGTTATTTTGATGATGATGTTGTGATGTAAAAATAGGACTAAATGGTTTATAAGAAAACATTTAGGACTAAATGGAGTAACATTTTTCAGGATAGGATTTATGGGTAATTTCTCCTATATATTTTTTATTTTTTTGAAAGTAATTCTTTAGATTTTTTTAGATAAAATTCATAAAAAAATAAAAATAAATTAAAACAATTAATAAGATAAAATATTATATTAAATTTATAATCATTTTATTTTTTCCCTTACAAATATCATATTTAATTACAAAAAAAATTTAATTATCTTCCTAAACATAAAAATTTTAACCTATTAAAATAATCAAAAATTAAAATAACTTACTAAAATAATCAACTTTTTAAGCGAGACCTTTACCTTTATATTTTTTTATACATATTTTTATAAAAAATTAAAAAATATATTTATTTAAATTATTCAAAACAACCACTTAGACCTTTAGATTTGTTAGTAAAAGGAAAATTGTCCATTTTCATCTTTAGGGTTGTTTGGAATGACCTAAATAAGTGTACTTTTTATCTTTTTATGAAAAGATGTACAAAAAAATAAAAAAATAATATGATGAAAAAAAATAAAAAAATAAATTATTTGAGATATGTCAAACTTGACCTTACTCTAAGGCCTATTTTGGGAAGATGGTAAAAATCAGATTTTTTGCTTTTAATCAAGATTTTTTAAAGTGATTTGGGAAGTTGATAAAAAGTTGATTTTTAGTACACTAAAATGACTAAAATAGCCTCACCCAACTTAAAAAATTACTTTTAACCCAAACTCACCAAATAAAAACACTAAGGGTAATTATGTAATTTTGCCACCAACTTTTTGGCTCTTGCCAAATGAACAAAAATGAAAAATCAGATTTTTTTGATAAAAACGCAAAAGATTGGCATAATTTTGGTTAAACAAGAGTCTTACACACAAGATGCATTGAACATTTTTTGATGCTACGCTAGCTGCAGGAATTAGGTGAATAGGGAGTAAGAGAGAGAAAATAGAGAGACGATGAAATGGATTTGAATTTTTGACTGAAATTTTGAGAGGAGCAGAAAAGAGAGAGCCTGAGGGCTTGACATGATTTCAATGGAAGAGGGAGAAACAATGATGATAAAATGGATTTGAAAAACTATGTACTGAAATTTTGGAACAATAATGATTTAGACTATTAAAAAATACATCATTAATAGCACTAATATATTGGGAATGGTAAAAAAAAAATAATAAAAAAATAAAAATAAGACATAGAAAGTAGACGGGACCCACTGTCACATCAGTAGTGCTCCCTCTAGTGATCATTTTTTAGTGCTTCCAAGCATTTTTCATTTTGGAAGGTGATAAAGAGAGAGAAAGAGACTAATGGATTTGAAATATTGGCACAGTTTTGGTGAAACAAAATCTTACACATAAGATGCAATTCGATATTTCTGATGTTACATTGGCTGCAGGAATCAGGTGAATAGGGAGTAAGAGAGAGAAAATAGAGAGACGATGACATGGGTTTGAATTGTTGATTGAAATTCTAGGAGGCGCAGAAGAGAGAGACTGAGGGTGGGAGTTGTTCGGGATAACTTAAATAAGTTTATTTTTTGTCTTTTTACAAAAAGATATACAGAAAAATAGAGAGATAATGTGATAGAAAAAAATAAAAAGATAAAAAGATGAATTATTTTTGGATTGCCAAACTTGGCCTTGGTTTGCTTTTTGAGATAGTGATTTTTAAAAAAAAAAATTTGAGGAGAGAGTTTAAAATTTTTTTTTGTTTGTTTTTTTGTATATTTTGAAAATAGTTTTGAAATTTGGAAGTTTGGGATGATTTGATATTTTGATGTAAGATGTGTGTGA
Source organism: Camellia oleifera (assembly GCA_022316695.1). Lineage (NCBI taxonomy): Eukaryota > Viridiplantae > Streptophyta > Magnoliopsida > Ericales > Theaceae > Camellia > Camellia oleifera. The sequence goes on along the minus strand of CM039308.1, from coordinate 95,962,100 downwards.
GAGAAAAAATGATTGAGAAGGAAATAATAAATAGAAAAAATGATTGATTAATTTGTAAGAGAGAAAAAGTAATTTTACATTTTTTTTGAAAAAAACATAAACCAAACAAAAATTTGAATTTTTATTTTAAAAACAACTTTCTCAAACGCAAGCCAAACATACCCCGAGGGTGCGTTTGTTTGGACGGACTTGATAAGGAGAAATTATAATCTATCGGACTATTAGTCCTGAAATACATTGTCTCAGGACTATTTAGTTGGACTAAATTTGTATCCTATGTTTGTTTAGTCATAGAATTACATGTCTGGATTAGACTATTTTTATTTATCCAATGTTTGTTTGGGATATTATGGAGAATAATAAATGCTCAAATGATTATTTTATCATTTTTAATTATTTACTAAGTAATAGCAATATTAAACATAGCTTTAATATTTTAATTATTTTTAGTTAGATTAAATAAAAATTTATTTTATTTTATTTTTTGCACAATATTTTAATTATTTTAATTTATTATTTTCAATTAAATTAAATTTATAATTTATAATTTTTATTTTTATTTATTATATAATTTTAAATTAACGACAATAATTTTTTTATTTAATATATAAATTAATTTTGAACAACACAAAAAAATTTAATTTATAAGGCCATAATTTATAATTTATTTTTTAAAATAAATTTAATTTATAATTTATATTTTTTATTTAATATATAATTTTAAATTAACAACACTAAAAAAAATAATTTAATTTAATATGTAAATTTAATTTTTTAACAACACTAAAAAAATTTAATTTATAAGGCCATAATTTATAATTTATTATTTTTAATTAAATTTAATTTATAATTTAAATTTTTTATTTAATATATAATTTTAAATTAACAACGCTAAAAAAATAATTAATAAATGTTCAAAAGACAATTTTATCCTTTTTTAATTGTTTGCTAAGTAATATCATGGAGGATAAATGGACATTTCACAAAATAATCTCATGGGATACTAATCCCATGGTTTCTATCTCACCTTCTCCCATGGGATAGGATAGTCCCATATTTGTGGAACTAATAGTCCGGAGGGGCTATTAGGCCAAGTTTGGGCTATGTAAAAAAAGTCAAAAAGTCAAAAAGTCAAAAAGTTACTCAAAAAGTTAAAAAGTTAATACTATTCACCAAAAGTCAACAATTACGGTTGCACAACTCCCAATCCTAATTTTCCTCTACAAACCAATTTTTACAATTTTTTATTACACATTTTTTCATGAAAAGTCAAAAAGTTAACCCAAACATCCATATTTTTTCCCTCAACTTTTTAGTCCAAAAAGACAAAAAAGTGCATTTATTTAGGATACCTCAAACAACCCCTTCGGAGCAAAAAAAATGAAACAAACAATGGACTATTAGTTGGGTGGGACTAATAGTCTAATCCTACCCCCTAATCCTTCAAAACAAACACATCATGAGGGTTTGAAATGATTTCAATGTAAGAAGGGGAAACAATCATGATGAGATGAATTTGAAAAACTATGTACTGAAATTTTAGAAGGGGATGAAGAGAGAGCAAGAGACTCAAATGGGTTTGAAATATTTTTGAAAGAAAAATGCTTCACACCACTAATTTAGTATCACTAATGCACCACTAATAATGTGGCATTATGTGGATTCCACCACTGATGTGTTAGTTTGACTTTTGTTTTGTTTTATTTTTTTTTTCTTTACATTGCCACCTCATTAATGATAGGAATTTTTAGTGATAAATCCCATTTAGAAGTGTTTTAACCCAAAAAGTCCATGAAGAAATTTATTAACCCATTTAGTCCATGTATGTATAGTTTTATTCTAAAAAATCTTTTTTTCTTGATTTACACTCTTTTTTTAGACTCTTATGCCCTTATATTTAATTTTGATACACTTACAAATAATTTTTGAATGGTTAGTAATTTTATGATGTAAATATTCATATTTTAACATTCACATTGGTAAGAATGTAAAATTGGTCCGTGGCCCGTGGGCGGTCCGAAGCTCGCCTCTATGCTGGGGCGGGCCTGGTCTGTTGACAATGTAAATATTCACATTGACATGTTAACATTCACATTGATAGAAGTGTAAAATTGGCTCGCGGCCCGTAGGCGGCCCAAAAACCCGCTCGCTGCTGGTGGGCTGCCTGGGGCGAGCCCGGCCCGGCCCGTTGACAATGTGAATATTCACATTAACATATTAACATTTACGTTGATAGGAGTGTAAACTTGACCCCGCGGCCCGTAGGTTGCCCGAAACCCGCCCGCCCGCGGGCTCGGCCCGTTTACAATGTGAATATTCACATTGACATGTTAACATTCACATTGATAGGAGTGTAAAATTGGCCCGAAGCCCACCCGTTGCCGGGGCGGGGCGGGGCAGGCTATAAATATTTATATTTTATCATTCACATTGGTAATAATGTAAAATTGGCCTGTGGCCCGTGGGCGGTCCGAAGCTCGCCCCCGGGCCGGGGCGGGCTCGGTCCGTTGACAATGTGAATATTCACATTGATAGAAGTGTAAAATTGGCCTGCGGCCCAAAACCCGCCAGCGGCCCGTGGGCTACCAGAGGGGGTCCGGCCCGACCCGTTGACAATGTGAATATTCACATTAACATATTAACATTCACGTTGATAAGAGTGTAAAATTAACCCGCAGCCTGTAGGCGGCCCGAAACCCGCCCGCGGGCCCGGCCTGGCCCGTTTACAATGTGAATATTCACATTAATAGAAGTGTAAAATTGGCCCGCGGCCCGTGGGCGGCTCGAAGCCCGCCCGTTGCCCGGGGAGGGGCGGGGCGGGCCTGGCCTAGCTCGTTAATAATGTGAATATTCACATTGACATATTAACATTCACATTGACATATTGACATTCACATTGATAGGAGTGTAAAATTGATCCGCGGCCAGTAGACGACCCGAAGCTCAGCCACGGCTTGGGGCGGGCTCGGCCTGACCTGTGATAATGTGAATATTCACATTGACATGTTAACATTAACATTAATAGGAGTGTAAAATTGGCCCGTGGCCCGTAGACTACCCGAAGCCTGGCCGTGGCTCGAGGCGGGCTCGGCTCGGCCTGTGACAATGTGAATATTCAAATAATTGGCCCGTGGCTCGAAATAGTTTTTGATAATGCATGGTTTTCTTATATGTATTTGTTATTGGTATTTGACAATTTACTTAATAATCTTTTAGTTATGTTGAGTTGCATTGTTATCCAAAAAAATGTTGACAAGTTGTTTTGTTTTGTTATGTTCAAAATTTGTAAAAATTTAAACCACCAAACCGATTCGCATCCATTCGCCAATCCGCATCTATCAATTCGACAGACAGATGCAGATTATGTTCAAAAACAGTGAAGTAATGACAAAAAAGAGAACAGAAAAAGACAAAATAATGCTGTTTTAGTGCTCTGCTTTTAGAGCTCCGGAGCATCACCGATTTCCCCAATTTCCTTAGCTCCCAATTTCATCTCAATCTTCACGTTTCTCCCAAACCTTTGTCCTAGACACTCCTGTTACTCCTGGCAGTAGTAACATCACTGAAATGATGAAACAGCGGTAAAGTATTAAACGCTGCTTTTTTTCTTCTTTTTTTAAACAACAGAAAATTCTCTCTCCTGCTGCAGTTCTAAGACAGATTTGTATTTTGAAATAATTTTTTTTTAAAAAAAATTGAGAGAGCTTAGATTTTAAAAAAAAATTTATTTAGTTATATATTTTAAAAATAATTTTATACTGTGTTTAGTTAGGAGATTTGAGAAGGATTTGGAAAAGAAAAGAGAAAAGATGTGTGAAACTAGGTGAAATATAAACATATTTTATTCACATTTTACTTACCTTTTCTATTTCTCTTTCCAAATCCATCTTCAAATTTTCCAACCAAACACAATATTAAGCCTTGTATGATTTATTTTTGAGAAACAAATTTTAGAGAATTTTTTTTTAAAATTTGATTTGGTTTAGTGATTTTGAAAAAAAAAAAAATTTAAATTACTTTCTATCTCTTATACATAAATTAATCACTTTTTTTTTTCTCTTTCTCAGTCACTTTTTTTTTCTCATATATATTTACTGAACTACAATAAAATATCAAATCATTCCAAACTCCCATATTCCAAAATTATTTCCAAACTATACAGCCAAACAAATTAAAAATTTTTTTAATTTTTTTTTAAAAAAAATTTATCTCTCAAAATTAAACCAAACACATCCGAAAGGTTTGGAAGAAAGAGACATAAATGTGTGGATTGAAAAGAAATTAAAAGAGTCGAGAAAAATGGTTAAAGGTCAAATCAGGACATTGGGATTAGTCAAATTTATTTTGGAGAATTAAGGTATTATTTGGCATATCTTAATATATATTTTTTATTTTTTTAAAATCACATTGACTCTATTTAGAAAGTAAGGTTGTGTTTGGTTGTGAATTCAAAACGTAATTTTACAGGTGTGTTTCAGTATGATATTTGGTTGTGTGTTTGGAATCAACTTTCAAAATCTCTGCACAGAGCTCTGTATCTCAGCTGCATTTTTTGTGAAAATTTTAGCTAGGGGAAGACCACCCGGACGTCCTTAGGGACATTCACCCGAATGTCTCCCGCTGTACATAATTTTTTTTTTTGCAATTGATTTATCAACAATGATAGAGACCACTAATTTTGGAGCTCTAAAAAGACCACTAATGACATGACACTCAATAAAAAAAGAAAAAAAATACAACACCAAGGCCAAAACATCAAATCATTCATGGTGGGGCCTACTGCCACATCATTAGTGGTAGCACTAATTAGTGCTCCCACTCATTTTCCTTGATTTATATGATTGGGAAAAATATTTTCTGAAATTTTTTTAATTTTTAATGTGCTTTAAAATAATTTTGAGTTGTATGTTTAGTTATGAGTTGTAAATTTTTGTATCACATATCAAATATCACATCAACAATTTCCCACTCAAATCAAATCTCTTTTCAAAAACTATTTTCAAAACTTTTTACCAAACAAATTTTCTATACTCAAATCATAATTCTACAACACACAAACTCAAAATACAACTCATACTCTCAAATTACATTTACAAAACACAACCAAACGCATGCTAATTCTTTTGATTTTTTTAGATAAAATTCATAAAAGATAAAATAAATTAAAACAATTAATAAGATAAAATATCATATTAAATTTATAATCATTTTATTTTTTCTCTTACAAATATCATATTCAATTACAAAAAAAATTTAATTATCTTCCTAAACATAAAAATTTTAACTTATTAAAATAATCAAAAATTAAAATAACTTACTAAAATAATCAATTTTTTAAACGAGACTAATACCTTTATATTTTTTTATACATATTTTTATAAAAAATTAAAAAATATATATTTATTTAAATTATTCAAAACAACCACTTAGACCTTTAGATTTGTTAGTAAAAGGAAAATTGTCCATTTTCATCTTTAGGGGTTGTTTGGAATGACCTAAATAAGTATACTTTTTATCTTTTTACGAAAAAATATATAAAAAAAATAAAATAAAAAAATGATGTAATAAAAAAAATAAAAAAATAAATTATTTGAGATATGCCAAACTTGACTTTCCTCCAAGGGTCACTCTTTCAAATATTGGCATAATTTTGGTTAAACAAGAGTCTTACACACAAGATGCATTGAACATTTTCTGATGCTACGCTAGTTGCAGGAATTAGGTGAATAGGGAGTAAGAGAGAGAAAATAGAGAGACGATGAAATGGATTTGAATTTTTGATTGAAATTTTGGGGGGAGCAGAAAAGAGAGAGACTGAGGGCTTGACATGATTTCAATGTAAGAGGAAGAAACAATGATGATAAAATGAATTTGAAAAACTGTGTACTGAAATTTTGAAAGGTGATAAAGAGAGAGAAAGAGACTAAAATGGATTTGAAATATTGGCACAATTTTGGTGAAACAAAATCTTACACAGAAGATGCAATTCGATATTTTTGATGTTACATTGGCTGCAGGAATTAGGTGAATAGGGAGTAAGAGAGAGAAAATAGAGAGATGATAGAAATGGGTTTGAATTATTGATTGAAATTCTGGGAGGCGCAAAAGAGAGAGACTGAGGGTGGGGTTGTTTGGGATTACCTAAATAAGTTATTTTTTATCTTTTTATGAAAAATATCCAGAAAAATAGAGAGATGATATAATAGAAAAAGATAAAAAGATAAAAAAAAAAAGATTATTTTTAGGTTGCCAAACTTGACCTTGGTTTGCTTTTTGAGATAGTGATTTTTAAAAAAAATTGAGGAGAGAGTTTAAATTTTTTTTTTTTTTTTTTTTGTTTATTTTGAAAATAGTCTTGAAATTTAAAAGTTTGGGATGATTTGATATTTTGATGTAATTAAGTAGATGTGTGTGAAAGAAAAAATAATTGAGAAAGAAATTGTAAATAGAAAAAAATGATTGATTAATGTGTAATAGAGAAAAAATAATTTTAAATATTTTTAAAAAAAAAACATAAATCAAACAAAATTTTGAATTTTTATTTTAAAAAACAACTTTCTCAAACGCAAGCCAAACAAACCCCGAGGGTTTGAAATGATTTCAATGTAAGAAGGAGAAACGATCGTGATGAGATGAATTTAAAAAACTGTGTACTGCAATTTTGGAAGGGGATGAAGAGAGAGAAAGAGACTGAAATGGGTTTGAAATATTTTTGAAATGGTTTAAGCTTTTCAAGCACATTATCCTGCTATGCACTGATGTAGCAGGGGTAATAAATAACAGAAAAGTTAGGAGTCATGAAATTTTTTTCATGAAAATGATAATGAAAGAGTTATGATCATTGGATTACCTTGATTAATGTGTGGTGCTTTATTCTAAGGGTAGTTCAATGGTCACAAAGTTTTCATGATTATTTTCATGAAAGATTTTTCATGATACCTAGCATTACTGAATAAATAATCAAAATTTATTTTTAGCCTTAAGATCTTTGCCCTGCTGTGCACCGATATAGCAGGGGTAATAAATAATCAAAATTTATTTTTAGCCTTAAGATCTTTGGATTCTCTCTCCATTTCTAGGCTGTATGAAAATTTATTGTGGAGACAGAGATTGAATGCAGCGTCGAGTGAGGATTGAGGGAAATGAGAGAGTTGCCTTTGTTTCACTTTGAACAACAAGTTAATAGGTACTTTTTAATTTTTAATTCATTTTCTTCACTTAAAAATTTTAAAAGTCAAAAAATAATTTTTAACAATCTTATCAAAACATTGCAAAATTAAAAAATATTATGGGTTCTAAATTTTTTTATCAAATAAATAATTAAAATGTCTCATATAGATATGAATTTTATATTTTTATACATCTCAAGAAATATTTGATTATTTATTTAAGGTTGGTTTGGGGTGTCCTAAAAAAGTGTACTTTTTGTCTTTTTACGAAAAGATGTGCAGAAAAGTAGAGAGGTGATGTGATGGAAAAAAGATAAAAAGATAAAAAGATGGATTATATAGTTCATGCCAAACCAGGCCTTAGTAAGAAATTTAGGGCTAGTTTGGCATCCTTCAAAAAAATCAAAAAGTCACATCTTATTTAAGTTACATCATCTTATTTAAGTCACATCACATCTTTACCACATCATTTCAAACCCAACCCATACCCAACCTATATTTCATAAAAAATCAAAAATACACTTATTTAGATCATCCCAAACCACCCCTTAATATATCTAATATTATCGGAAAAAATTAGGAATGGTTTGGGATGATCTAAATAAGTGTACTTTTTGACTTTTTGTGAAGTTGGGTATGGGTTGGGTTTAAACTGATGTAGTAGAGAAGTGATGTGATTTAAATAAGATGATGTGACTTAAATAAGATAGTGATTTTTTAACTTTTTGACTTTTTTAGAGTACACCAAACAAAGCCTGAATGGTCAAATTTTAAGACCTTTGGATTCAACAGTGTTGAATAAACTTAAGGGAATAGCGCATTCGGTAAAAATATGAATTAAGGAGTGATTTGGAATTATCTAAATAAGTGTACTTTTTGACTTTTTATGAAATATGAGTTGGGTTTGAAGTGATGTGTTAGAGAGGTGATGTGACTTAAATAGGATAGTGACTTTTTGACTTTTTTAAAAGATGACAAACAAGACCTAATATTTCAGGTGTTAAATTTAAAATTTTTTAAATCAATTTTTCGACGTAGCATAATTAGTTAAGAGGTTAATTTTTAAAATTATTATCACACAATTTAGGTTTTGTCTGGAAGAGGGGTTGGTTTGGGTTTGGGGCTATTTTAATCACAAAAAGACAAAATAAACTTTTTAACCCAATAAGATAAAACATCGCATCCAATCCATAATTATTACATTATTTCTCTCACAAAAATTTAAAAAAAGTCAAAAAATCTTTCTAAAACGAGACTTTTTGGGTATGTTTGGTTTGAGTTTGGGAGATGAGTTTGGGAGATAAAAAGTATGAAAAGTTGTTTGGTTTGGTTTTTTTGGAAAGATGTTTTGGAAAATTATTTTGAGAGAGAGTTTTGAAAAAAGTGATTGATTTGATGTGTATGAGAGAGAGATTTGTTTGGAAAACTTGTTTGGTTTACAAGTTCTGAAAATTTTTTTTGAAAAAATTTGTTTGGTTTGAGTTTTTCTGAAAACTCATTCGTAGAGAAATTTTCCCAAAAATTTTTGAAAAATTCAAACCAAACGAACCCTTTAATCTTAAACTAAAATAACTAAAATGTTAAAAAACCAAAATACTAACTTTCCAAACGTACTCCTACGTATTACATACTCCCTCCGTCCCATAATATTAGTCCCTTATTCCATTTTTCATTATCCCAAAATATTAGTCTCTCTTCAAAAATTAAGTACAAAAATAATATAAATTTACTATTTTGCCCTTCTTTTAAATTCATAAATAATATAAAAAGTACAATTATGACATTGATATTTTCAAAAAAATATACTATCAAAGGGTAATTTTGAAAAATTAACTTTTTTAAAATACAATAATTATACTATCAAAAAAAGTTAAATTCTTCAAAATAGACCATTATTTTGGAACGGTGGAAGTACTATCTTATTACAGACTCCTGGCTCAAGCGAAATTTATCTTGAAGAGTCATTGCCTTGCAACGGTAGGAGAGTGAGAAAATTTTTGAGTTTTTTTTTTTCACTACAAAATAAATGTTTTACAAAATCAAAAAAATAAATTCAAACAAAATATCACATCAAATTTTATAATTATTTTATTTTTTTTCACAAACATCACATCTAATCACAAAAAAACTTAACTATTTTTTCAAACACAAAATTTTTTTTCTCCAATAATATCCTACATCTAAAAAAATCTACAAAAACAAAACTCACTTTTCAAACATTCACATAAAAATAAAAATAAAAAACACAGCGTTGAATACATTAGAGCTGTTTCTTCATTTGATTGATGTTACAACTGATAGGAGCAAAAGGCAGCGTCCTTCTCGATGTAAAGGTGATTTGTTGCTTATTAAAAAATAATTTTTTAATTTTGTTTTAAAAATTTATATATCTACCTACCTATATATATATATATATATATAAAAGAAAAATAGATTTCTAACTCTCAAATTTTGTAGAAATTCTAATATCTTAATTTAAATTTTTTGATTTTTTAATTTAAAAAAAAAAATAATCTTAGTATTTATTAATTTCTCCCAACCTCCAAGTCTTACGCTCATAATAACACTTTAATGCATTAAGAATAAGAATAAAAAAAAATTCCTTAAAAAGTCTAACACATATGAATTCCTAAAAAAGTCTCAACACATATGATTATTATCTCTCATAATAACACTTTAATGCATCAAGAATAAGTATAAAAAAAATTTCTTGAAAAATACAACATATATGAATTTTTTAAAAAATTCAACACATATAATTATTATCAACATATTAATATATCTATATATTATATAAGAAAATGAGGTTTTTAATCCACAAGTTTTGTGGGAGTTCTAATATAATTAAAAGAAAATAAGGAAAGTTTGAAATATTTTGAAACATTCTTATTATTAAAGACTAAAAATCCATGCGTATATTATATTCATATTTTATTTTTAGTTATTATAGCGATCCTGGACTTACCTTGATCTTTATTGTATTCCGGACTCGGATTTCGTGATTGTATATTGTTGTCCATGTATTGTTTTCTCCTTTTAATTCTTTGAATTTAAATTTTGAGACTTGTTGGCCGAGTTTGGAACAGATTAGTTGTCTTTTGGTAGAAATGGTTGCTGCCCAGGTTTTAGCCTCTTCGCTCGAGCAAGGCTTTTTGCGCTCGAGCGAGCCTTGGGTATTTGCTTCTTCGCTCGAGCGAGGGTTCTTGCGCTCAAGCGAGGATTGAGGGTCTTCAGATTTCTTTCTCAGACGCAGGTTCCGCTCGAGCGAGCTTTCTTGCGCTCGAGTGAGGCTTGTGTATTTGTTCCTTCACTAGAGCGAGAACTCTTGCGCTCGAGGGTGCGTTTGCGTTGGTGGCAGACCTGAAGCTTTGAATTGTGTGCTCGAGTAACACTTCTTGCGCTCGAGTGAGGTCACTTGTTCTGTTTGGTCGCTCGAGCGACAACTCCTTCGCTCAAACGAGCCTCGCACATATCAGTTCGCAGTAGAGATGGTTTACACTATTTTTGACCTTCTTCCTTCTTCAAATCCCTGGATCGGCAGCTTCCCTCTTTAAAATACTCATTCTCTCTACAAATCCCTTAGAACCAAAGAGTTGCTACTCTTATCCATTTGTTAAAAAAGTGGAGTTTTGCGTGGGCTTCCATTTGATCCGAAAAAAATTGGAGTTTTGGGCATCTTCAAGTTTCTCCTTCTCCCTCTTTGAACTTCTCCATTTAAGGTATGGATAATCTACTCTTTAATATGAGTCTTAACCTAAGTATTTGTCATTTTGTATAAATGGTGGGATTTGGGAGTGATTTGGGTAAAGTTAAGGGTTGAGTTTTAAACCAAATAGGGGTTTTCTATTTTGGGGTTCCATGTGGGTATGAGAGGTCTTGAAAATGTTATTGCTTGGACATAACTGGTGAAATTTAGCCTTGGGTGTAATATTTGGGAAATGGGAAAAATTGCCCTAATTTGAATAAAATGAATTATTTTGTAAAAATAATGAATTGTATGTGGAAATGTGAAATTGGAAGGACTTGTGATTAAATGGTGTAGTTGGTTTATAAATCACTCACCTATGGAAAAGTTGATAATTTATCTGTCGATAGATTTGTTTATCTGTTTAGATATATCTATTTTGGGCTATCAGTGGAGGATAGCTATGATTGTTGTAGAAACTGCATGAGGACTAGGCAAATTGAAACTAGTCATATGAATATTGTCATTGAATGTGATTGGTTAAATTGTTGAATGTGTGAAATAGTGGTAGTCATTGTCTATGACATGTATATAAATACATTGTATATGTATTATTGTTTGGGAGGAGATAGGGGATGTACTCCATTGTTTGGGAGGAGATAGGGGATGGACTCCATTGATAATTAAGTTGGCCGGAGTGTCCAGGGTGAAAGTCCCGAAATTAGATTTTTATGGGTGTCGGTTCCCTCGGACGTGGTTCTGTAAAATGGCAAGAAATAGAAGTGTTGAATTGATAAATGTATTGAATTGTGAACCATTGAGTTGTAGTCTCATATTGGTTATTTTGATAGTAATGGATTTGCTTAATTGATTTACCCGACATGGAAGAATGGAAATGAAATGAGATATTGGTTATTTATATTGAATGATCCTGAAAGGGATATGTATTAGTTAAGAATGTTGCACATGTATCGGATGCTCATATTTTAGTTAATTCTCATATATTGTTTAGCATATCTCTACTGGGTTTTGGCTCACCCTACTTGGGGCACCATTTTCAGGTATAAGAGACATGCTACCTCCAAGATCATAGCTTGGGAGGCTTAGGGACCGAAGGCTCCACTTTTGTATATATATTTTTTTTGTTTTGTGTTCAATGTAAATTCAAGCCGAGGGCTTTATATGTAAAAGAGTTAGAACTCTTCTTTTGTTGTAACCAAGTGTTAACTTGGAAAGCTGTAAGCCCGTAGTGCATTTATTTTGTTGTTCTAAACTAGAGTCACATGCTATAGTTTCAAGATGAACATTTATGAAAGTGTAATGCATGTAATATCTTTTGTAGTACAAACTCGGATGAATGAAAGCATAACTTTTCTATTATGTTTATAGATCTCGTGAATGATCGATTTATGTATTATTTTGAGGGCGTCACAACTTGGTATCAGAGCGTACCACAATGGGGTTTGTCTTGCTTGTTTTATGTGTTTATATGATAACATGCTTATGTGACTATATGTGTATGAAATTTAGTTTCTAGGATGTTGATCGGGTCCATGGGTTTCTAGGAGTCCTGTTGGAAAGGCACTTGATCACTGCTGTTTCTAACTGGAACTCTAGCAATGCCATGGAACGGTCATTATTCGGAAATGAAATTCGTATGTGTTTATGTGATTATATGCTTACATGGAATGAATTACAGTTGTCCATCATATTAGGACGCGAGTGAGATAGCTTCGGCACATTTGTAAATGTGCTAATCTCTTTTTGTTACCTTCATTAAGATGTCAGGACGAGGTCGTGGTGGTAGGCATGGTAGGCCTAGGAGGCATGAGATGCCTATACTGGATGAGATTCCGACGCAGGAGGAAAGAGTGGGTCAGGCCAACGTGGCTGAGCCAGTAGGTCAATACGCCATGGGCGCCTTAACCTGTGAAATGGCCGGAGCTTTGAGGGAATTTATGGACATTCTCAGGGCTAAAAATCAAGTCCAGGCCCAAGTAGCAGAGGCTAGGCCGTCTTTTCTGAAGAGGGAGTTCTTCCGGTCAAATCCGGATAAGTTTTTGGGTGATCCTAATGAGCCACTAAAGGTTAACGAGTGGCTTAAACAGATGGTGAAGACGTTTGGGATGCTTGGCATCGAAGACGGGGGTTTGAAGTTGACCTTGGCATCTTTCCAGTTGAAAGGAGACACGGGTCAGTGGTGGAAGTTTGCGCGAAGGCGTATTGGGGAGACTTGGGAGGCTTTTGTTGACGCCTTCCAGGAGAAGTTTTTGCCTCCCACTATTAAGGATTTAGGGCCTAGTTTTGTTAGCTCAAGCAGCTGAATACACCAGTGGCTGAGTTTGAGGCCGCTTTCACTAGCTTGTCGAGGTTTGCACCAGAGTTAGTGGTGATCGAGGAGCGTCGGTGTTTAGAGTTCGAGAGAAAATTGAGGATCGGACTCATGTTTCGAGTGGCCGGGTCCATAATTAGGGAGTATGGGCGCCTTGTGGAGGCTGCAGCCCACCTTAAGACTATCATGCATAGAGAGGAGGAGAGGATGAGAGGCTCCAGGAGGAGTCAGGATGGTCAAGGGGACAGTAAGAGGTAGAGGGGTTCTAACCCTCAACAGTCCCAGGGAGCACATTTGAGATCTACCTTTCCAGTGCCGAGTTCAGGTTCTGGGAGAGGCGGTCAAGGAGATATCACCTGTTACAAATGTGGTCAGTTGGGCCACAAGTCTCCAGTTTGTCTGCAGAGAGGAAGAGGGCAGCGAGTAGCTTCATCTTCGGCTCGTTCTTAGGGCCAGAGTCAGGGTAGGGGTCAGCCGCTCACTTGTTATCAGTTTGGACAGGCGGGGCACCTGAAGAGGTTTTGCTTGCAGTTGAGTGGCACACTTGGTGTGTCTGGTTCGAGGCAGACATTGAGTCACTAGCCATCGTAGTCAGTACAGGCATCAAGGGCCAATCAGGAAGCCTCTTCGACTCAGTCTGTGCAGCAGTCTTATGCTCCGAGAGGTGAGCAGGTAGATCAGAGACCTACAGGGCACGTGTATACTGTTACAGCGCCAGATCTTGTATCGGCTCTATAACGATTCCGGTTTTCCCTTTCTGTATTTGTTGTATTCCGGACTTTGGTTATGTGGAGTTGGTGGTTGTATATCTTGTTGTCATCTTTTAATTCCCTATGTTTGAGTTTTAGGATGTGTTGGGCATATTTTTAAACAGGTTGGTTGAGCCTTGGTTTCTTTCTTTGTTGCCTAAAATTTTGGTGGTCCGCTTGAGCGGGTAAATCTGCGCTCGAGCGGGTTTTACAAGCTTCCAGCATTTTGTGTTCTGCAAAACTTCTGCAGGTGCGTTATTCACGCTCGAGCGGACTTCTTTGCGCTCGAGCGGGTCGCGCTCGAGCGGGCCCCTTGGCGCTCGAGCGGGTAGTTCATTGTCTGTAAAAGTTCTGGGGGTGGTGGATCTACGCTCGAGTGGACTGGTTTTCGCGCTTGAGCGGATGTATTTTGTTTTTGTGTCTTGGTGCTCGAGCGGGCCTTCTTGCGCTCGAGCGGGTTTATTTTTTTGTGCTTGACGTTCGAGCGTTCTATTATCCGCTCGAGCGGGTCATGCGTATATCAGTTGGCAGCTGGGCATTTTTGAATCACTTTTCACTTTTTATTCTCTTTCTTACTTTCCCAAAAACTGATTTTGAGAGCTCCTCTCTCTAGAAAATACCTTCTCTCTAGGGATTGATCTAGCTAGAGTGATCTACTCTCTTAGTGCCTTTGTAAAAAGTGTGTTGATCGTTGAGGGCTACGTTTTGATTCAAGAATCTTGGGATTTGAAGCACTTTCGATTTCTTCATCTTCTCCGTTTGAGCTCTAACTTCGAGGCAGGGATATCCTACTCCATCTTATGAGCTTTGTCTTTAAGTTTAGCATTTCGATATGTTGGGGGTTGTTGGGTAATTTTGAGAAAGTTTGGGGTCTTTGTGTAATGTTTCAGAAGAGGGGTTTCCAAATTTAAAAACCCATATGTATGTAATACATTGGAAAATGGAACTATGTGTTGGATTATTGATGAAAATGGAACCTTAGGGTTGGTATTGAGATTATGGGAAAAAGCTCTAATTGTTATGATAAATTAATTTGTATAATTAATTTTGGGAAATGAGAAATTGAATAGCAATTATTCAAATTGGAAAGGTATGGGATTAAAGGGGTGTAGTTAGATTAATTTATCGCTCACTTAGATGAAATGTTGATATTTTATCCATTTGGTGCATTTATTTTTTCTATTTAGAAATAACTGCTTTGGGCTATCGGTGGAGGATAGTCTTGATTGTTGTAGACAATGCATGATGATTAGGTAAACTAAAACTAATCAATTGAGTATGCTATCGAGTATGACGGTTGGTATAATACATCAAAATTGTGTATTGATTGATTGAACATGTATATGATAATTGTTTATATGCATTGTGTTGTATGGGAGGACATAAGGGATGGACCTCTAAACCGGAAATTGTTTGGCATTGATACAGCACCACAATATGTATCATTTGTGAAGTATGGAAGTGTTTTGTTACATTGATACAGCACTACAATGTACATCATTTGTGAAGTATGGAAATGTTTTGTTATATTGATACAGCACTAAAATGTGTATCATTTGTGAAGTATGGAAATGGTTTTATGTGTCATCGATACATCACCAAAATGTGTATCCATCATGGGTTTCTAAAGTATTTTTGTGATGAGTCATAATCTCATTAAATTATTTGGCCAGGTTCTGAGCCTTGTTTTCAAACTTAAAGTTGAACAAGAAATGGTAATTGAAATGTAACATGGACAGGATTCTCATGAAACTGTAGTACGTTATAAGTTGGAATATAAGTGTGGACCATCTGTTGAATGGTATTATTTTAGTCATTGTTTATAGTTGGTTTAGTATATTCCTACTAGGCTGTGGCTCACCCTATATGGGACATCATTTTCAGGTACAGGTAGCATGCCACCTCCAAGGACATAGCTTGGAAGGTTAGAGGCAGACAGACTGTTTTTTGTTGTTTTGCTTCCTTTTGATGTATTACATGTAAATTCAAGCCAAGGGCTTAATATGTATTTGAGTTAGTACTCTTCTTGTTGTAACCAAGTGTTGACTTGAAAGCTGTAAGCCCGTAGGGCATTTGCTTTTGCTGTTAACATGTAATATATTTGTAAGGAATACTCTGATGATTGTAATATAATATCTCTTTTCTATATCTTGATTGTATGATATTATGGGTTTATTTTGAGAGCGTTACAAGCTCCATCTGTTGTGAGAGGTACCTTTAAATTTTGCAACTTGGTTACTAATGTGTTAATTGATACGGGTGCATTCCATTCCTTTAGATCTTCTGCATTTGCATCAGTTTTGGGGTTAGAGTTGGCACAGTTAGCATATCCTTTATGTGTCGTATCACCTGTTGGAGGTGAGGTGATTTTGAAACAGGGGTGTTGGGGCTGTGATATAGAGGTTGCCGATTGTCAGCTTTCCTTTTCTTTTGTATTGATGGATATGACTGGTTTTGATGTTATTTTGGGTATGGACTGGTTATCATCATACCGGGCTATTATAGATTGCTACCGCTAGAGGGTTACTGTATGTACCTTGAGCGGTGATTGTTTTCATTTATTAGGTGATCGGGTTGGTAGAGTTTTACCACCGGTGTATGATCCGCGAGGGCGGAGTGAGCTTAGATGTCTTCTCGCTAGCTTTATGAGTAGTGAGTGTGATGAGGCTCAGGCTGAGTTGCCAAGAGTGGTTTGTGAGTACTCGGATGTTTTTCCTGAGGATCTTATTAGTTTACCACCCCACCGAGAGATCGAGTTCTCTATTGATTTAGTGCCTGGTACAGCACCGATTTCCATGGCACCGTATCATTTTGGACTAGCCGAGTTGAGTGAACTGAAGGTTCAGCTCTAGGAATTACTAGATTTCACCCTAGTACTTCGCCTTGGGGAGCACCGGCCCTCTTTGCTAAAAAGAAAGATGGGGCCTTGAGACTTTGCATTAATTACCAAAAATTGAACTGGGTTACGGTCAAGAACAAGTACCCTATGCCCCGTATAGATGATCTGTTTGACTAGTTGAAAGGATCCCGTAGTTTCTCTAAGATAGACTTGAGATCGGGTTACCATCAGTTGAGAGTCAGGGAGGAGGATATCCTGAAGACAGCATTCCGTACACGGTATGGCCATTATGAGTTTCTGATGATGCCTTTTGGGCTAACCAATGCCCTGGCTGTGTTTATAGACTTGATGAACCGGATCTTCCGGGAGTTCTTAGATCGTTTTGTGGTCGTCTTTGTGGACGACATCCTGATTTATTCATCTTCTGAGGAGGAGCACGAGGAACACTTACGAGTGGTGCTTGAGTTACTTAGAGCCCATAAACTGTATACCAAGTTCAGAAAATATGAGTTCTGGCTAAAAGAAGTTAAGTTTTTAGGCCATGTGGTTTCCGGGGAAGGGGTGACTTAGATTCATCCAAGATAGAGGCAGTGCAGGATTGGGCACAACCTAAGAGTGTTTTTGAGATTTGTAGCTTCTTAGGGTTGGTCGGGTATTATCGTCGGTTTGTTAAGGATTTCTCCAGATTAGCTTCGCCTTTGACTAGATTGACGCAGACAGGGGCCTAATTTGTGTGGAGTGAGACTTGTGAAAAGTCATTCCAGGAGCTTAAGGTTAGACTTACCACCACTCCAGTCTTGATTATTCCGGAGAGGGGTTTGGGCTATTCGGTGTATTGTGATGCCTCACGAGAGGGTTTGGGTTGTGTGTTGATGCAAGGAGGGAAAGTAGTAGCCTATGGCTTACGACAGTTAAAAACACACGAGAAGAACTACCCTACCCATGACTTAGAGCTAGCAGCGGTGATATTTGCCTTAAAGATTTGGAGGCACTATCTGTATGGTGAGAGATTTGAGGTATTTTCTGATCAGAAGAGTCTGAAGTATTTGTTTATGCAGAAGGACTTGAATTTGAGGCAGAGAATGTGGATGAAGTTCATAAAGGATTATGACTTCGAGTTACACTATCACCCGGGAAAGGCCAATGTTGTGGCTGATGCTCTAAGTAGGAAATCCATCAGTAGTGCAGCTTGTATAGTTATCCGGGAATGGGAGATGTTGGGTGCTCTTGGCGAGTTTGACTTGCATTTGAGCGAGTCTGCTGAGCCTGCAGCCCTGTTTTCTGTGGTTGCACAGCCTACACTTGTGAATTGAGTGTTAGAGGCACAGAAGGGTGATTTCGAGGTAGAAACCCTTCGGGAGAAGATTTCTAGTGGGAAGGTAGAGAAGGGTTTGACTGTGTATCCCGACTTGAGTGTGAGATACCATGACCACTTGTTTATGTCGGAGTCTTGCCGAGAGGAAGTACTTCGAGAATTCCACCATTCACGTCTTGCGGTGCACCCGGGAGGCACAAAGATGTATCATGATCTGAGTCGCTAGTTTTGGTGGAGGGGTATGAAAAAGGATGTGGCAGCATTTGTATCGAAGTGCCTTACTTGTCAGCAAGTGAAGGTCGAACATCAGAGGCCAACGGGTTTGTTACAACCCTTGCCTATAGCAAAATGGAAGTGAAAGCATGTCACGATGGATTTTGTTGTGGGTCTCCCGAGGACTCAATGGGGTAGTGATGCCATTTGGGTGGTAGTTGACCGGTTGACCAAGTCGGCGCACTTTATTCCTATGCGCGTAAGAGATTCGGTAGATTACCTTGCTGACATGTATATTCGGGACATAGTGAGGTTGTACGGGGTCCCTGTATCGATTGTCTCAGATAGAGATCCGCGTTTTACTGCTCGGTTGTGGCAGAGTTTGTAGAGTGCCTTGGGCACTAAGTTGACTTTTAGTACAGCTTACCATCTTCAGACTGACGGGCAGTCTGAGCGAACTATTCAGATCCTTGAGGATATGCTTAGAGGTTGTGTCCTTGATTTTAAGGGGTCGTAGGAGAGATACTTACCCTTAGTGGAGTTTGCCTACAATAACAGTTTCCAATCGAGTATTGGCATGGCACCGTTTAAGGCCTTGTATGGCTGACCTTGTAGATCTCCTGTGTATTGGGCCGAGGTGGGTGATGCACCTTTGTTAGGTCCAGAGTTGGTTCGGGAAACGATGGAGAAAGTGGCACTTATCCGTAAGAGGTTGGTTACAGTCCAGTGTCGCCAAAAGAGTTATGCCAACCGTAAGAGGAGGCTTTTGTCATTTGAGGTGGGTGATCAAGTCTTCTTAAAAATATCACCTAGACGAGATTTGATGAGGTTTGGAAAGAGTGAGAAGTTATCCCCTCGATTTATTGGTCCTTTTGAGATTTTTGAGCGGATTGGGGAGGTTGCTTACCGTTTAGCGTTGCCTTCACAACTTTCCAGAGTGCATGACATGTTTCACATTAGTATGCTTCGGAAATATGAGCCGGATCCATCACATGTGTTGGATTGGACCGACCTGGAAATAGATGAGGATGCCTCCTATGAGGAGAGACCGGTATGAGTCTTGGATAGACGGGACCAAGTCTTGCGAGGAAAGACAATCCCCTTTGTCAAGGTATTGTGGAAACATCACGGGTTGAGGAAGTAACTTGGGGACGTGAATTGGAGCTCCGAGAGAAATATCCGGACCTTTTTTTTGATGTTTGAGTATATGTTAAAAATTTTATTTTGTTGATGAACTATAAAAACATTGTATATGTTTTGGATTGTAAAACATTGTAAAGGTTGAATGTGTTTCGGAAATGCAAGCTTAATGTGAACATTATGTATGTTTTAAATTAATGAGAACATTGTATATGTTGCTTAAGGGTTGGAGAAATTGTAAACTTGTCATAAACATTGAATATGTTTTGGAAAATATGAGAATATATGTGTTGAAATTAGCAAAATTTTGGAAGATGCATACTGTTAATATATGTTGAGCTATATATATTATGGATTTGCTCTCTTGTAAAGAGGTTGAATGACTGGTGGGTGGGTCATGTTATTGAGAAATGAATTGTAATGACTTTGAAAATTGAAAAATCATGGTTTTGAAACTTATAACAAAATTTCGGGGACGAAATTCTTTAAGGGGGGGAGGTTAAAGCGATCCCAGTCTTACCCCGATCTTTATTGTGTTCCAGACTCGGGTTCCGTGATTGTATATTGTTGTCCATGTATTGTTTCCTCCCTTTAATTCTTTGAATTTGAATTTTGGGACTTGTTCGGCGAGTTTGGAACAAGTTGGTTGTCTTTTGGTAGAAATGGTTGCTGTCCAGGTTTTGGCCTCTTCGCTCGAGCGAGGCTATTTGCGCTTGAGCGAGCCTTGGGTATTTGCTTCTTTGCTCGAGTGAGGGTTCTTGTGCTCGAGCGACGATTGAGGGTCTTCAGATTTCTTTCTCAGACACAGTTTCCACTCAAGCGAGCTTTCTCGCACTCGAGCGAGGCTTATGTATTTGTTCTTTCGCTCGAGCGAGAACACTTGCGCTCGAGCGTGTGTTTGCGTTGGTGGCAGACCTGAAGCTTTGAATTGTGCGCTCGAGCGACGCTTCTTGCACTCGAGCGAGGTCACTTGTTTTGTCTGGTTGCTCGAGCGACAACTCCTTCGCTCGAGCGAGCCTCGCATATATCAGTTCGCAACAGAGATGGTTTACACCATTTTTGACCTTTTTTCTTCTTCAAAACCCTAGATTGGCAGCTCCCCTCTCTAAAATACTCCTTCTCTCTACAAATCCCTTAGAACCAAAGAGTTTCTACTCTTATCCCTTTGTTAAAAAGGTAGAGTTTTGTGTGGGCTTCCATTTGATCTGAAAAAGTTTGAGTTTTGGGCATCTTCAAGTTTCTCCTTTTCCCTCTTTGAGCTTCTCCATTTGAGGTAGGGATAATCTACTCTTTAATATGAGTCTTAACCTAAGTATTTGTCATTTTGTATAAATGGTGGGATTTGGGAGTGATTTGGGTAAAGTTAAGGGTTGATTTTTAAACCAAAGAGAGGTTTTCTATTTTGGGGTTCCATGTGGGTATAAGAGGTCTTGAAAATGTTATTGCTTGGACATAATTGGTGAAATTTGGCCTTGGGTGTAATATTTGGGAAATGGGGAAATTGCCCTAATTTGAATCAAATGAATTATTTTGTAAAAATAATGAAATGTATGTGGAAATGTGAAATTGGAAGGACTTGTGATTAAATGGTGTAGTTGGATTTATAAATCACTTACCCATGGAAAAGTTGATAATTTATTTGTTGATAGACTTATTTATTTTGTTAGATATATCTGTTTTGGGCTATCGGTGGAGGATAGCTATGATTGTTGTAGAAATTGCATGAAGACTAGGTAAATTGAAACTAGTCATATGAATATTGTCATTTAGAAATTGCTTCAACTGTTGAAAAGCCTCTTCGGATTCAGTCGTCCATTCGAAAGTTTGCCAAAGAACTTTGAAGAATGGCAAGCATTTATCCGTGGCACGGGAAATGAAGCGGTTAAGGGCTGCAACTCGGCCAGTGAGTCTTTGGACCTCCTTAACCGTTCTGGGTGACTGCATCTCGATCAAGGCCTTGATCTTTTCAGGGTTAGCTTCAATGCCCCGCTGACTGACCATAAAATCCAAAAACTTCCCAGATCCTACGCCGAAGGCGCACTTCTCTGGGTTGAGCTTCATTTGGTACTTGCGGAGGGTGGCGAAGGTTTCTCGCAGGTTGGTCAGATGATCGGTGGAGAATTTGCTCTTGACCAGTATGTCGTCGACATATACTTCCATATTTTGACCTATCTGGTGATGGAAAACGGCATTGACCAACCGTTGATAGGTGGCCCCAGCGTTCTTCAAACCAAATGGCATCACATGGTAGTGGTAGGTACCTCAGTCAGTAATAAAGGATGTATGTTCCCGATCAGACGGGTGCATCAGGATTTGGTTGTAACTAGAGAAAGCATCCATGAAGTTGAGCATCTGATGACCAGCCGTGGTGTCGACCAGCAGATCTATGCGGGGAAGAGGATAGCTGTCTTTGGGGCAAGCTCGGTTCAGGTCAGAGTAATCGACACAGAGTCGCCATTTGCCATTGTTCTTGCGGACTAGGACCACGTTTGACAACCATTTAGGGTAGTCTACGTTTTTGATGAATTGGGCCACAAGGAGTTTGTCAGCTTCTGCGGCTATAAGAGTATTGCGCTCCGAATGAAAAATACGCTGCTTCTGGCGGTAAGGTCGGAAATGAGGTTCAATGCTGAGGCGGTGAGTTATGAAAGAGGGGTCAATGCCTGGCATATCTGAGTGAGTCCAGGCAAATACATCACTATGCTCGGTCAGAAGGGCAGTGAGGTCGGCCTTAGCTTGGGGGGATAATTGGCTACCGATCTTGGCCGTTTTAGTTGGGTTGGTGGGATCGATGAGAACCTCAACGAGCTCCTCCACCGGTTCCCCTCTGACCAGCTCGTCCTCATCTCGCACGTCAAGTCCTTCAATGATCATGGCCTCCTTCAGCTTGGCTTCCTTAAGTGAGGCGACATAACATTCCCTGGCTACGGTCTGCTCCCCCCTTACTGTCCCGACGCCTAAGTCGGTAGGGAACTTTATGGCGAGATGATAGGTTGAAGTGATAGCTTGGAAAGCGTTGAGGGCCGTGCGTCCAAGGATGATGTTGTAGGCGGAAGGACAGTTGACCATAAGGAAAGTGAGCAACTTCGTAGTCTGTCGTGGGTATTCGCCGATGGTAATGGGGAGATCGATGGAGTCGATGGAGGTCACCCGGTCGCCAGTGAAACCGACCAAAGGGGTTTGGAGGGGCGACAGACTTTCCTCCCCAATCTTGAGCTGGCGAAAATAGTTGAGGAATATGATGTCTGAAGAACTGCCGTTGTCGATGAGAACCCGTCTGACCTTATAGTTGGAGAGGAGGGCAGAACTTACGAGGGGGTTATCCTGAGGATAACGGATACCTGTACAGTCGGCGTCCGTGAAGGTGATGGGCTCTGTCCACTGCTTCGACTGTTTGAAGGGTCGGTCTACCGTGGCAACTGTTTTGTCTGAGCCTTGCCTTATCTTTCTGAGTTCTGCCCTCTGAGCCGAGCGGGATGGCCCCCCACAAGCAAGGCCACATGAAATGACTCGAATTTCACCAACTGGCGGAGGGGGATTACCTGGTGGTCAAGGTTGTTGTGGAGGGCGATCATGGCCTTGGTTAGGTTGAGCTGGCTACCTGGGTGGGGTGCGCCGGCGGTTGTTTTTGGGGGGCTCGGTTCTTTGCCTCTGCTATGGACGGGTGTCCGTGAAGCGGCTGAGACGCCCTTGACATATTAGGGCCTCGACCTGATCCTTGAGGTTGATGCAGTCATCAGTGTTGTGGCCATAGTCCTGGTGGAAACGGCAATATTTGGACTGATCTTTCCGATTGGAAGGGGTTCGTGAGGGTAGGGGCCATTTGAGAGGGTAGTCTCGTTGGATCTAGTTGAGGACTTGTTCCATGGGAGAATTAAGGGGGGTGTATCGCTCGAACCGACCGGGCGGTCGGGCTGGTGCCGACCGGTCAGCTCGGGGGGGTCGGTCTGTATAGTGAGGTGTTTGGCTATTAAACTGGGTGTTTCTGGGTTCTGAGTCTTTTCTTTTTTCCCTGGGGGTCGGGTTTTTAGCTATTGGATCCTGCCGAGTGGCTAGTGAATCTTCGGCATTCATGTATTTCTGGGCTTTGGAGAGTAGGGCTGCCATGGAGGTCGGGGGGTTTTTGGAGAGGGAAAAGAGGAAATCGGACGATCGTAACCCGGCCATGAAAGCCGTGAGGATGACCTTGTCATCGTTTTCTGCTACTTTCAGGGCTTCGGTGTTGAAGCGGGGAACGAAACTGCGCAGCGACTCCCCCTCGGTCTGACGGATGTTGAGGAGTTTGGTTGCCGGGCGGCGTTGGCGCTGGGTTCCAATGAAATGACTAAGGAAGGAGTCGCTGAGGTGCTGGAAAGTGGAGATAGAGTCTGCTGGTAACTGACTGAACCACAGTCGAGCTGACCCCTTCAATGTCACGGGGAAAGCCCGACACATGATCTCGTCAGGGAAGGCATGGAGGATCATGAGGGTGCGGTAGGTCTCCAAATGGTTGACTGGGTCCGTCATACCGTCAAAAGAGTCAATAGTGGGCGTCTTGAACTTGGCGGGCAGAGGCTTGTCCCGGATGGAGGCAACAAATGGTGAGTTGGCCGTGGTAGAGGGTTTATGCTGAATGTTTTGCATGACCCCTTGGAGTTGGAGCTTAATAGCTTGGAGTTTAGCGTCCCAAAGGGGAATGTTGTCATAATGGTCAGTCAATGGGGGCTGGACGCTGCTGGTTTCCCCTTCAGGGGTTGGTACCACGACTGACGGGCGTGGGGGTGGAGGTGGAGGTGGAGGTGGTAGATTTATATGTGGAGGGTGGGGAGGTTGTAAACCTTCCAGGTTGGGTGGATAGGGTTGCGGAGCAGCATGGCTCGGGGCTCTTTCTTGGTTGGGTGGGATATCTGGAGGTGGTGGTGGGGTTATCGGAAGGTTTCTTTGGAGTAAAGCATTTATCAGGGCCTGGTTTTACTCGGCCATGCGGTTAATACTGTTGGTAAGCTCAATAAAATATTGCGAGGGATTTTTTGGATGGAGGGGGTCGGCCTAATGATTGGCAGCATTATTATGAGAAGCCATGGATCTAGTCGTGACCATACACTTTGATGGGTAGGAGGAAAAGGTTGTTGGGATTGGGTCTCCGGCGACAATGAGCACAACTGGCGCGCAGAGCAAAGACCTTTCCACAGACGGCGCCAACTGATGAAGCAGTTTGTTCCAGTGAAATGGGCTAGACAGGTCCAAGCTCCTCAATACCCACATCCGAAGGATCGAGCCCACCGGATAACCTGCGAACAAGTCTAACGGGAAACGAGGTAGTCCCCCAGTGGACCCTCCGACGAGCAAGTTAGAAAAAGAAGTAAGGTGTAGGGAGAGTTTTTTAGAGATAGGAAAGCTTAACCTTCTTTTTATCTTCAACGTTTGCTTATATCCTTTGGTAATCATTTCGCTGTCTTTTCCGACCTGCCCTCCTCGCCGAAAGTCTATGTTGTAGCTTACCTTGTTCAGGGTAAGGGGGTCCTGTTCCGACGGGGAGGTGTTGTCGTAATAAATGCTGTGATGGGGTGCATTAATGGTGATGTGCAGTGGCAATAACTTTGCAGATCTTTGTCTGCTGATGTGGCTCGTCCTTCACCTGCCATGTGTCTAAATGCTATTGGCTCTTTATGCCATGTTGGATTCCAGCTGTTCTGGACTTCACTAGCTGGGTTATGTATTGGGCTCCGATTGATAGGCTTGGGTTGTTTATAGTGGTTCATGGCCTTTGTGGGCTTGTACACATCAGTAGTCCGCCATTCCTGAGTGCAGCTTTAGTCCAATGAAGGGAATAGTAATGAAGAGGGTGAGGGTGTCAGGGAATGGTAGTATGGAGGTCGGCCGACGGGAGTGACCAAGCGGGTGAACCGATCGGGAGGTCGTCCAACCGTTCAAGGTGACCGAGTGGAAGGGCCGACCGCGAATGTTGGCCGAGTGGGAAGGTCGACCATGAAGAGGGGCGACGATAAGGGTTGGCCAAGCGGAAGGGCCGATCGTGAAGCGGGCGACCGTAGGGGTTGGCCGAGCAGGAGGGCCAATTGTGAAGCGGGCGACCGCGAAGAGGGCCGACCGAAAAGGCTGGCCGGGCGGGAGGGCCGACCATGAGGAAGACCGATTGCGAAGGGTGAGGTGGAGGGGCGTGGGGCTCAAGAGGCGGCGTGTCATGTGGTGATTTGAAGTGGAAAAGACAGGGTAAGGGCAGGAGACAGTGGATCGTGGTCGTACACGTGGCAGTACCCCATGATGGGGGAAGATTATGCGTTGGATCAGAAATGAAACGTTAGGTCACTATGGGTGTTGAAAAGACAGTTTTGGCGGATGATTTGAAAAGTTTTCAAAATTAATTGGGATCCTTGGAATACGGGTAAACCGTGGGCTTTTGGCATTATTCGATTCACCTACTTGTTTACGAAAAATCAAAATATTCCAAGTGTGAATTCCTTTGTTGATCACAATACACCTCTGCAACACTTTTTCAATTTCTTTGCACCTGCCTTCGAAACGACTCGCAGACACACCATAGAAATGGCCCAAGAAGAAACTGCGAATGTCAGGGTAGATCCACTTGGCGATGATGATGCTGTGGAGTTAACGCAGCAGTACAGGATGGAGAGGGTGGGGGAGTCGATTGTACGATCCCACGGGTCCACCATGATAGCAGCTCCTAAGCCCATCAGCCAGGCTGAACCTGATCACTGGCATACAAAGGCAGATAAATCAACAGTTACTGCAACGGATTTGGAGACTATTCGCGAAAAATACCAGGTGCCTGCCGAAGTAGAGTTGTCGTTGCCAATGTCGATGGAGAGGCCATCCGATGCCAGGCCAGGGCAGTTTGCCCTTTATGAGGAGGCATTGAAAGGAGGACTAAGGCTGTCCCTGCCACAGGTGGTAGTAGACGTCCTAAACCGTTTGGAGGTGGTGTCGGGCCAACTAATGCCCAATGTATGGAAGATCTTGCTGTCCTGTGCAAGCGCCTGGCCGAAGGCGAACGAAGGGGCGGCCATGACAGTGGACGAGTTCTTCGTGTGTTACAAGGCCTCAGGGCAACAAGAGACCTGGGTCACTCTGCAGGCAGCAGCAGGGAAAGGGCTGGTGGTGGGGCTGCCATCGTCGATCAAAGGGTGGAGACCACGGTGGTTTTACGTGTCTGCCAGTGGAGGAGTTGGGGTGAGCACCATTTGGAAGGTGCCCACCAAGTCCATGGAGCCAAAGCTGGGGGCAGCGAGGGTGAAGAGGGTGAAGGAGTGGAGGGAGAAAGAAGGGGCCAAATGGGACGAGCTCGTTCAGCCGTCTGCATTGTTTGAGGCAGGGTTGGGTCCAAAGCCGAGTGGTGGGGACCTCGACCGAGCAGAGTTGGAGGCGAGGAGAAGGGTTCAAGAGGCGGAGGATCAGACTATCCTTGCCAAAGCCCAAAAATTCAAAGAGTCCCAGGCCGACCGACCACCAAAACCGATTGCAAGGGAGAGGATTCGCCCTTGTCCCAAACCCTTGGGAGAGAAAAACTTAGGCGAATTTGTGCCACGACCGCCCCCAACAGACCCTTTGAAGGAGAGGTCTTTGAAGGAGATGGAGGCGTTGGGCGTGGTGAAGAAGAAGAAGAAGAGGGTGAGGCGGAGTGAAGAAGAGCCTGCCCAGAAGAGGAGGAGGGAGACAAGTGTAAAGGAAACAAGTACTGCCAAGGGGGTTGAGGGGGGAGAAGTGGAGGAGACCCTAGAAAGAATAAGTGGTCCAGAAGTGGTGGATGTTGCCTCAGAGGGCATGGAAGTGGTGCCAGTGGTGGCGGCAATCACTGCAGGGGTCACGAGGGCCACCCCTGAAGGGCAAGTAGAAGATGGGGCAAGTGTCCCTGGGCCAAGAAGGGAAGAACAGCCCCAGAGGGGGACCGGCACCCCCAGGAGGGGGAGTTAGTCTGACCACAGCGATCTACCATGCTTGGGTGGTGGTGGGGCGGCTGGAGGGAGAAGAAGGCCCAGCCAGAGCAGGGGCAGACCGCTTGGTAGGAATTGTAGAAGAGAAGCCTTGCGCTCGGCATCCAGATTCAATGAAGCTGAATTGCTGAGGGGGTTATGCTTCGCCCAAATGGAGGTAACCACCTTAGCAGCGGCTCTGCTGAGGAAGGCGGGGGCTGCCAAACTCAAAGCTGATGAGGCCAAGGCTCAGCTTGCCAAGTTGAAGAAGGAGAGTGCAAGCTGGGAGACTGCCCACGCTGATCTGCAAGTAGTCAAGGTGGAGCTGGAGAACACACGCCGCCAGGTTGTGTCACTCGAGTTCCAGCTGGCTGGCGAGCAGAAGAGGGTGAATGAGGCCCAAAAAGCCTGCGTAGTCGTGATCGAGCACCATGAAGAAGCAATGAGCAGCAATGAAGAGCTAGTCAGGCAGAAAGATGAGGCAGATGTCAAGATTGGCGATCTGCAGAAGGAACTGGAGGGTGAGCGTGCCAAGGCAGTGGAGGAGAGGGGGAGGCTGCAGAAGGAGTTGGAGGCAGAGAGAGCGAAGGTGATGGTGGAGAAGGAGAGCCTGAAGAAGGAGTTGGAGAAGGAAAGGGCAAAGACTGCGTCTGAAAGGGCGACCCTGCAGAAGGAGCTGGACGAAGAGAGGGCGAAGGCAGCCTCTGAGAGGGTGGCTTATCCCGATTTGTGCGTCGTAGCAGTGGAGCAATTCAAAAGGTCTACTGAGTTTCAGATGGCAGTTGATGCCGCTGTCGCCAGCAGCTTGGCTAGGCAAGAATCTGGGGGGGCGGGCCCATCAAGGACGACTGTTGGAGGCAGAACTGAAGCAGAAGTTATTGAGAGCTTCCAGCAGTCAGACTTTTATAAACACGAAATGGCTGAGTTCTGGGACAGTGGCTGGAAGATGTTCAAACGTAGAGCTGAAGAACTGTTCCCAGACTTAGACCTCAGTAGTGTAACAATTGGTGAGGACGATGTGGCCCAAACCCCCCTGGATGAGGGTATTGAAGAAGAAGACCTCATCTCCAGTGAGGAGGAGTAACTGGAGAAGAAGGAAAAGGAGACTTTGCACAGACATTGTTTTTGTTTTGTTTTTTTTTTTTTTTGTTCGAATTGCTGTAATGAACTTATGTACAAAGTTGTGAATAAATAAAAATTTCAGTTGTGTATTGCCTTTGACTGTTTTTGCTTGTGCGTCTAAAATGGATGAAAACTTGTGATAAAAACTTGTGGTAAACTTGTGATAAAAACTGAATTTAGGAATTCCTCAAGATAGAGTGGGATTGAAATTGTAATAAGAACTGAGTGGAGAGTAAAGTTAAGGACTCCTTAATGCAGAGTGAAATTGGACTTGTAATAAAAACTCAATGCAGAGTAAAGTTAAACTTGTAATAAAAACTCAATGCAGAGTAAAGTTAAACTTTGTAATAAAAACTCAATGTAGAGTAAAGTTAAACTCAATGCTGATGTGGCTTGTCCTTCACCTGCCATGTGTCTGAATGCCATTGGCTCTTTATGCCATGTTGGATTCCAGCTGTTCTGGACTTCACCAGTTGGGTTATGTATTGGGCTCCGATTGATGGGCTTGGGTTGTTTATAGTGGTTCATGGCCTTTGTGGGCTTGTACACATCAAATGTATTGAATTGTGAACCATTGAGTTGTAGTCTCATATTGGTTATTTTGATAGTAATGGATTTGCTTAATTGATTTAACCGACATGGAAGAATGGAAATGAAATGAGATATTGGTTATTTATATTGAATGACCCTGAAAGGGATATGTATTAGTTAAGAATGTTGCACATTTATCGAATGTTCATATTTTAGTTAATTCTCATATATTGTTTAGCATATCTCTACTGGGCTTTGGCTTACCCTACTTGGGGCACCATTTTTAGGTATAGGAGACATGCCACCTCCAAGATCATAGCTTGGGAGGCTTAGGGGCTGAAGGCTCCACTTTTGTATATATATATATATATTTGTTTTGTGTTTAATGTAAATTCAAGCCGATGGCTTTATATGTAAAAGAGTTAGAACTCTTCTTTTGTTGTAACCAAGTGTTAAATTGGAAAGCTATAAGCCTGTAGGGCATTTATTTTGTTGTTCTAAACTAGAATCACGTGCTATAGTTTCAAGATGAACATTTATGAAAGTGTAATGCATGTGATATCTTTTGTAGTACAGACTCGGATGAATGAAAGCATAACTTTTCTGTTATGTTTACAGATCTCGTGAATGATCAATTTATGTATTATTTTGAGGTCGTCACAGTTATGAAATTGAAATAAAAAGAAATGCAACTTAAAAATGAGATTAACAATAGAAATATCGTATTAATTATTGTTAAATATCACTTCACTTCACATTTAATAATAAAATTGTATATTTGTCTTAATTATAACTTTTAAATTTGTATATTTTCATAACAAGAAAAGGTATGTCATAACTCGTTTAATTTTATTTAATCATATTTAACTTTTTTTTTAATACAAATTATTAAAACTGCACTAATTAGATATATATATATATATATTTTTAAAATTTTTTTAAACTAATAATTTAAAAAGTTATAAACATGAAAGTTAACTTATACATTTTATATATACTACAAGACAAAATATTAAATTATTTCAAGATAATTATAATAATTTTTTTTAATTTATAAAATCCTGTGAATAGCACGGGTTACCACTAGTACTTTATATTTGAAAATCATAAATTTAGAGATATCTATATCTATCTATCTATCTATACTATATATTAAGCAAAAGGAGGTTTTTAACCCCCAAGGCTTGTGGGAGCTCCAATATATATTAAGCAAAATGGGATTTTTAACCCCAAGTCCTGTGGGAGCTCCAATCTCCCAATCTAATTTTCTTGATTTTTTGATTTAAAAAAAAAAAATCTTAGCATTTATTAACTTCTTCCAACTCCCAAGTCTTACCATCATAATAACACTTTAATGCATTAAGAACAAGTATAAAAAAAAATATTTGAAATCCAACACATATGAATTCCTTGAAAAGTCCCAACACATATAATTATTATCCCTCATAATAACACTTTAATGCATTAAGAACAAGCATAAATTTTTTTTTGAAAAGTCCAACACATATGATTATTATCAAAATATTAAATTTTAATATAATATAATAAAAAAAAGACATTTTTTAATTCCTTGAAAAGTCCAACACATATGATTATTATCAAAATATTAAACTTTAATATAATATAAAAAAAGAAAAAAAGAAGACATTTAAAAAAAAAACATTTAAAAATCACAATTCACATATATAGATAATTGTAAACACAATCCGTGCATAGCACGGGTGATATGTTAGTCTATACTATATATTAAGCAAAATGGGGTTTTTAACCCCGAGCCTTGTGGGAGCTCCAATCTTCCAATCTAAATTTCTTGATTTTTTGATTTAAAAAAAAAAAACATTTATTAACTTCTCCCAACCCGCAAATCTTACCCTTATAATAACACTTTAATGCATTAAGAATAAGCATAAAAAAAATTCTTTGAAATCCAACACATATGATTATTATCCCTCATAATAACACTTTAATGCATTAAGAACAAGTACAAAAAAAATTTCTTAAAAAGTCTAACACATATAATTATTATCAAAATATTAAACTTTAATATAATATAATAAAAAAAAAGATATTTAATTCCTTGAAAAGTCTAACACATATGATTATTATCAAAATATTAAACTTTAATATAATATTTAAAAAAAAGAAGGCCTTTTAAAAAAGAAAAGAAAAAAAATAAGACATTTAAAAATCGCAATTCACATATATAAATAATTA
Source organism: Camellia oleifera (assembly GCA_022316695.1). Taxonomy (NCBI): domain Eukaryota; kingdom Viridiplantae; phylum Streptophyta; class Magnoliopsida; order Ericales; family Theaceae; genus Camellia; species Camellia oleifera. The sequence continues at coordinate 95,930,863 of CM039308.1, read as the reverse complement.
TAAATACAATTCGTGCATAGCACGGGTGATATGCTAGTATATTATATAAGAAAAATAGGATTTCTAACCCATAAGCTTTGTGGGAGCTTCAATATCCCAATTCTAATTTTCTACTTATTTGATTTAAAAAAAAAAAAAATAACCTCTGCATTTATTAACTTCTCCTAACCCACAAACTTTTTTTGACTTCTCTCATAGTTACTACAACACCCATTTCAACTTCTCCCATATATTATGGTTAGTAATAGGATTGTTAAACAATTTTTATAAAAAATTGAAAAAAAATAATTTGTATATTAAAAAAATATCTAAAACAAATATAAATATCTATATGTATATATTATATAAGAAAAATGGGGTTTCTAATGAGAAATCTCCTAAGAACTCCAAACTCTCATTCTAAAATTATTAATTTTTCAATTTATAAAATAGATTAAAAAAACCTATTGGCTGATTTATTTATTTAATTATTTTAGAAATAATAAAATATAAATATTTATATCTATATATTATATAAGAAAAATGAGGTTTCTAATGAGAAGCCTTCTAAAAGTTACAAACTCTTATTCTAAAATTATTGATTTTTCAATTTATAAAATAGATAATAAAAACACCTATTGGCTAATTTATTTATTTAATTATTTTAGAAATAATAATGGGAAGATAACAAAAATATTTCATAATTTCTCCATCATAATCTCACTCACCAATTTTAAAAAAAATAATAAATTAAAGCTTACATTCCTTTTCTCTCCTCCGAAAAATCAGATAATTTTTTTTATGAAAGTTGTGAGTATCTGTCTATATGTTATATATTTTATTATAACATAACAAAAAAAAAATTGAAAATTAGATATACAAACAGATAAAATTAATAAATTAGATTTTTATTTATTCAGTTAAAAAATTTCTTTTGCTTCTCAATATCCAATTTTAAATTTTAAAAATCTATAAAGTCTATCTAAACAAATTTGATTTGAAAATATCTCTCACTATCATACTTTAAATCAATAAAACTTACATATCTGTCGCATATTTAACTCGCATCATAACTTGCCCAAATAATAATAATTAAAAACAATAGAAACCATAGATAAATTAAATTTTAAAAAAATAAAAATCCACAACTTCATCTGAAATAAATTGAAAAAAAAAAAATAGAAACCACAAAAAAATAAAGAAGATAAAAATTTAGATATGGATCTCAAAAATATATAACAATATCTAAATTTGAATTATGATTTAATAATATAATTATCTACTTTTTTGATGTATATCTATCAAAATTTTAAATCACTTAATAAAGCAAATTAATCAATTTTCTAAAATTATTGATTTTTCAATTTACAAAATAATTTTTTTTAAAAAACTATTTACTGATTTATTTATTTAATTATTTTAGAAATAATAATTATCATTTAATTTATGAATTTCAAATGGAAAGATAACAAAAATATTTCATAATCTCTCCATCCTAATCTCTCTCACCGATTTCCAAAAAAAATATTAAAACTTGCCTACCGTCTCTCTTCCCCGAAAAATCAAATAATATTTTTGATGAAAGTTATGAATATCTATCCATATCTTATATATTATATTATAACATAACCAAAAAAAAAAAAAAAATTTTAAAAATCAAATATACAAACAGATAAAATTAATAAATTTGATTTTATTTATTCAGTTAAAATCTTTCTTTTGCATTTCAATATTCAATTTTAAATTTTACAAATCTTTAAAGTTTGTCTAAACAAATCTAATTTAAAAATATCTTTCACCATCATACTTTAAATCAATAAAACCCACATATAATAATAATTAAAAATAAATAGAAACCATAAATAAATTAAATTAGAAAAAAAAAAGAAACTCACAACTCCATCTTAAATTGAAAGGAAAAAAAGAAAAAGAAAAAAAAAAGGCCCCAAATAGAAACCACACAAAAATTAAAAAAGATAAGAATTTATATATGGATCTCAGAAAAAATGACAATATCTAAATTTGAATTATGATTTACTAATATAATTATCTATTTTTCTTATGTATATCTATTAAAATTTTAAATCACTTAATAGGACAAGTTAATCAATTTTTAAGTCTTATTGTAGTAATCCCGGTTTTAATCCCTCTTTTATGTTTAGTCACTTCGACTGGGACGGTCGGGGGTCGAGGGGGCAGTGCCCCTTCGCGGGGGTCCAGGGGGCAGTGCCCCTTGGCGGGTCCAAGGGTAGCGCCCTGCCGGGGGTCGAGCTGCCCGGTCAGCTCGCAGGTTCCAAGGGCAGCGCCCTGGCAGGGTTGAGGGGCAGTGCCCCTCAAAATAAAAATTCATAATGCATTCGAAGTTACTTGATCTATGTCCGCAATTCACCTCTTTATAAGCATTTGGACACGAAAATGTTTCCTCTCTCAGCGATGTGGGACTTAAAGAGTGGACGAAAGTGTTGTACCAAACGACGTCGTTTGGTGTGTTTGTTGGAAGTCCCACATCGATTACAAGATACAATTGAAGGTGGACAAACTTCTATATAAGTGTAAGTGCAGAGGGTTAGCTTATCAGCTTCTATGGTTCTTTCTTGGTTTAATGAGCCATTACGAGCCGAGCTCAAGTTATAAATTTTAGTTGTACCGAGCTGGATTTTGGCCATAGTTCCATTGGGATTTTGGCCATAGTTCCTTCGCCAAAGTTGTGAAATTTCTCGAGGGCTTTGTGGTGTGTGGTGGAGATCGAGTTTCATCTCTTTTCATCTTCTCCATTTGAGCTTCGAATTTGAGGTAGGGATTCCTACTCATTCTTATGTGTTTTAACATAAATGTTGAGTTATTTGTATAGATGGTTTGATTTGGGAACTTAAGGTTGGAGTTGTATAATGTTGAAAACAGGGGTTTTGTTCAATTGACTCATACCTGTATGTTTTGGTTTTAAAAATGGAGATTATTGTTGTTTTTGATAATATTTGAGCCTTTGGGTCAATATTGAGAAAAAAAGGAAAAAATGCCATGTTTGGGTATATTTGGGTCATTACTGTAATTAATGATAATTAATACGGAAATATGAAATTGAGTTGGAAATAATAAAATCGACTCAATATGAGGTAGAATGGTGGAGTTGGATTCTTTAATCACCCACTTTGAAAATGTTAAGATTATATATATATATATCTGTTGTAGCATTTATTTTCTGTTTAGAAATAACTGTTTTGGGCTATCGGTGGAGGATAGTCTTGATTGTTGTAGACAATGCATGATGATTAGGCAAACTAAAGCTAATCAATTGAATATGTCATCAAATATAGCGACTGGAATAATGCATTAACTTTATGTATTAATTGATTGTATATGATCTACGTTTATATACATGTGTTGTGTGGGAGGAGATAGGGGATGTACTCCATGGTTTAGGGGAAGATAGGAGATGGACCTCTAAACCGGATTTTGTGTGACATTGATACAGCACTACAATGTGTATCAAGTGTTGATTATGGAAGTGTTTAAATTGATTTGATATAGCACTAAAATGTATATCGTTATCAATTGTGAAGTATAGAAGTGATTCTATGTTATGTTGATACAGCACCGAAATGTGTATCTTTCGTTAAGTGTGGAAATAGTTTATGTGTTATCGATACAGCATTAAAATGTGTATCCATCATGAATTTCGAAAGTGTTTTAAAGATGAGTCTTAACCTCATTAAGTTATTTGGCTAGGTGTTGAGCCTTGTTTTCAAACTCAAAGTTGAAAAAGAAATGGGAAATGAAATGTAACATGGACTTAAACCGGAAATGTTAATTTGGGTCTTTATCTCAATTGAAATGGAAGTACTGTTGATATGAGATATAATCTCACTTAAAGGGTGGCCAGGTTCTGAGCCAGGATTATGAATTAAGAAATGGTAATTATTATGAAACATGGATACGTTTACCATGTAATTGAAATGGATTATGAATGGATATATGTGAGTCAAACATTTATCGAATGCTTACGTTTTAGTTATTGCCCATATTATGTTTAGCATATCTCTACTGGGCTGTTAGCTCACCCTATACGGGAATATCATTTTCAGGTACAGGTGAGATGTTACCTCCAAGGCAATAGCATGGATGGACTCTCGGGAAACAAGAGTTTCCTATTTGTGCTTTATGTGTTAATGTTTGTTATTTGTAAAGCCAAGGGCTTAAGATGTAATGAGTGAGACTCAATTTGTGTAACCAAGCAATGTCTTGGAAAGATGATAGCCTATATGACATTTAATTGTTTGCTAAATAGTGAACGTTGATATATGAAAGTATGTTGTTTCTTATATTTATTCGGCATATGAGTTATCTTTATTGTAATATTTTGGGGGCGTTATAACTTGGTATCAGAGTGTACCGGGTTTGAATACTTTGGGTACGTGGGAAGTGATTAGTATCACAATGGGTTCGTCTCGTTTGATAGAGACTTAGCTGTACTGTTATATGTTTACATGATAACATGTTTATGTGACTATGTGGGTATGAGATTTAATTTCTAGGATGTTGATTGGATCCTTGGGTTTCTGTGAGTCTTGTTAGAAAAGCACTTGATCAATGCTGTTTCTAACCGGAACTCTAGTAACGTCTCGGGACTATCATTATCCGGAAATGAAATTCGTATGTGCTTATGTGATTATGTGCTTACGTGGAATGAATTACAGTTGTCCATGCATTAGGACGCGAGTGTTTTAGCTTCGGCACATTTATGAATATGCTAATGTTCTTTGTTACCTTTATTAGGATGTCTGGACGAGGACGTGGCGGTAGGCGAGGTAGGCCCAGGAGGCAGGAGGTGCCTATACCAGATGAGATTCCGGCGCAGCAGGAGGGTGTTGGTCAGGCCAATGTGGCCGAGCCAGCGGGTCAGCAGGCCATGGGTGCCTTAGCCCGCGATATAGCAGGAGCATTGAGGGAGTCCACGGTCATTCTCAGAGCTGAGAATCCAGTTCAGGCCCAGGTTGTTGATGCAGGACCTTCCTTTATGAAGAGGGAGTTTTTCCGGTCTAATCCGGATGAGTTTGTTGGGGATCCGAAGGAGCCACTTAAGGCGGATGAGTGGTTGGAACAGATGAGTAAGACGTTCGAGATGCTTGGCATCGAGGACGGAGCATTGAAAGTGACCTTGGCATCCTTCCAGCTGAATGGGGATGCGGGTCAGTGGTGGAAATTCGTGAAGGGTCGTTTGGATGGCACTTGGGAGGCCTTTGTGAGTGCTTTCCAGGAGAAGTACTTATCTCCAACAGTTAGGGAGAAACTGAGAGACCAGTTCTGCCAGCTTTTGCAGTTGAGTTCTTCAGTGGCCGAATATGAGGCTGCTTTTACTAGTTTGTCCAGGTTTGCACCTGAACTTGTCACGTCCGAGGAACGCCGTTGTATCGAGTTTGAGAAGAGGTTGAGGCGTGGCCTCAAGATGAGAGTTGGTGGTTCTATGATATGAGATTATGGGCGCTTGGTTGATGCTGCAGCCCACATAGAGATCATGATGCAGGAGGAGGAGGGACAGAGGGGCTCTAAGAGGAGTCAGGATGGTCAGGGTGATGGCAGGAGAGAGAGGGGTGCTAACCCTCAGCAGTCTCAGGGTGGTGTTGCTAGATCGACCTTTCCAGTGCCGAGTGCATGCTTGGGGAGAGGCAATCAGGGGGACTTCACATGTTACAAGTGTGGTCAGCTAGGCCACAAGGCTTTGGTTTGCCCACAGAGGGGAGGTCAGAGAGCTGCTTCATCTTCAGCTCGACCTTAGAGCCAGAGTTAGAGTAGAGGCCAGCCACAGTCTTGTTACCAGTGTGGTCAGGCGGGGCACCTGAAGAGGTTTTGTCCACAGTTGAGTGGCACATCTGGTGCATCTGGTTTGAGGCAGATTCAAAGTCATCAGCCAGCTCAGTCAGTTCAGGCCTCGAGGGCCAATCATGGGGCTTCAACGTCCCAGTCTGTGCAGCAGCCTTATGCTTCTAGGGGTGAGCAGGTAGATCAGAGACCATCTGGGCGTGTGTATGCTGTTACCGCGCAGGATCTTGTACCGGCTCCGTCAGTTGTGAGTGGTACCTTTCTATTTTGCAATTCGGTTGCCAGTGTGTTGATTGATACGAGTGCATCTCATTCTTTTGTATTTGCTGCATTTGCATCTGTGTTGGAGTTGGAGTTAGCACTATTGGCATCTCCTATTTGTGTTGTGTCACCTATTAGGGGTGAGTTGATTTTGAAACATGGATGTAGAGGTTGTGATATAGAGGTCGCCGATCATAGACTTCCGTTTCCTTTTGTAGTTATGCCCATGAAGGGCTTTGATGTTATTTTAGGTATGGACTGGTTATCGTCATACCGGGCAGTTATTGATTGCTACCGCTAGAGGGTCACTTGTTGTACCGTGAGTGGGGAGTGTTTCCATTTCTTGGGGGACCGGGTTGGTAGTGTTTTGCCACCGGGGTATGATCCGCGAGGGCGGAGTGAGCTTAGTGGTCTACTTGCTAACTTTGAGAGTGGCGAGTGTGATGAGACCCAGATTGTATTACCAAGGGTAGTTTGTGAGTATTCGGATGTCTTTCCGGAGGACCTCGTTGATTTGCTACCTCACTGAGAGATTGAGTTCTCTATTGATCTGGTGCCTGGTACGGCACCGATTTCTATGACACCTTACCGTTTTGCTCCAGCAGAGTTGGTTGAGTTGAAAGTTCAGCTCCAAGAATTGCTAGATAAGGGCTTCATTCGCCCTAGTGTTTCGCCGTGGGGAGCACCGACCCTCTTTGCTAAAAAGAAAGATGATGCCTTGAGATTGTGTATCGACTACCGGAAGTTGAACCGGGCTACGGTTAAGAATAAGTATCCTATGCCCCGTATAGATGATTTGTTTGATCAGTTGAAGGATTCCCGTTGTTTCTCTAAGATAGACTTGAGATCGGGTTACCACCAGTTGAGGGTCAGGGAGGAGGATATTCCGAAGACAGCATTCCGTACGCGGTATGGCCATTATGAGTTTCTGGTGATGCCATTTGGACTTACCAATGCACCGGCAGTCTTTATGGACTTGATGAACCGGATCTTCCGGGAATTCTTAGACCGTTTTGTGGTCGTTTTCGTGGATGACATTCTGATCTATTCACCTTCAGAGGAGGAGCACGAGGAACACTTGAGAGTGGTGCTTAAGTTACTTAGAGCCCATAGGCTGTATGCCAAGTTTGGGAAATGTGAGTTCTGGCTTGGGGAAGTCAAGTTCTTAGGCCATGTGGTATCCGGGAAAGGGGTGTCTGTTGATACATCCAAGACTGAGGCAGTGCAGGATTGGGCATAGCTTAAGAGTGTGTTTGAGATCCGCAGTTTTCTGGGATTAGCTGGGTATTACCGCCGGTTTGTGAAGGATTTCTCCAGATTAGCTTCACCGTTGACTAGACTGACTCGGAAGGGAGTCCAATTTGTATGGAGTGAGACTTGTAAAAAGTCGTTCCAAGAGTTGAAGGTTAGATTGACCACCGCTCCAGTTTTGATTATTCCAGAGAGAGGGTTGAGTTATGCGGTTTATTGTGATGCCTCATGAGAGGGTCTGGGTTGTGTGTTGATGCAAGAGGGGAAAGTGGTTGCTTATGGCTCACGTCAATTGAAAATACATGAGAAGAATTACCCTACACATGACCTAGAGTTAGCAGCAGTGATCTTCGCCTTGAAAATCTGGAGGCACTACCTTTATGGTGAGAGATTCGAGGTATTCTCGGATCATAAGAGTTTGAAATATCTGTTTACACAGAAAGACTTGAACTTGAGGCAGAGGAGGTGGATGGAGTTTATTGAGGATTACGACTTCGAGTTGCATTATCATCCGGGGAAGGCCAATGTGGTGGCCGATGCCCTTAGCAGAAAATCTGTTGGTGACATAGCTAGTATAGCCATCTGGGAATGGGAGATGTTGGGGGCACTTAGGGAGTTTGATTTGCTTCTGGGCGAATCCGTTGAGGCTGCGACCTTGTTTTCTGTTGTTGCGCAGCCTACACTTGTGACTCGAGTGTTAGAGGCACAGAGAAGTGACCTTGAGGTGGAATCTCTCCGAGAGAAGATCTCTAATGGGAAGATTGAGAAAGGTTTGATGGTGTAACCTGACCAGAGTGTGAGATACCGAGACCGTTTGTTTGTGCCGGAGTCTTGCCGAGAGGAGGTACTCCGAGAGTTTCATCATTCATGTCTTGCGGTACATCCGGGAGGCACTAAGATGTATCGGGATTTAGGTCGCCAGTTTTGGTAGCGGGGTATGAAGAGAGATGTGGCAGCTTTCGTATCTAAGTGCCTTACTTGTCAGCAAGTGAAGGTCGAGCATCAGAGGCCAGCGGGTTTGTTACAACCCTTGCCTATTGCCGAGTGGAAGTGGGAGCATGTCACTATGGACTTCGTTGTAGGTCTTCCGAGGACTCAACGGGGTAGTGATGCTATTTGGGTGGTTGTAGACCGGTTGACTAAGTTGGCGCATTTCATTCCTATGCGCGTGAGAGATTCGGTAGATCATCTTGCCGACTTGTATATTCGGGACATAGTGAGATTGCACGGGGTTCCAGTGACGATCGTCTCGGATAGAGACCCTCGTTTTACTACTAGGTTATGGCAGAGTTTGTAGAGTGCCTTAGGCACTAAGTTGACCTTTAGCACGGCTTATCATCCTCAGACTGACGGGCAGTCCGAGCGTACTATTCAGATCCTTGAGGATATGCTTCGGGGTTGTGTTCTTGATTTCAGTGGGTCGTGGGAGAGGCACTTGCCTCTGGTGGAGTTTGCCTACAACAACAGTTTCCAGTCTAGTATCGGTATGGCACCGTTTGAGGCCTTGTATGGCCGACCGTGTAGGTCTCTAGTTTGCTGGGCCGAGGTGGGTGATGCACCTTTGTTGGGTCCGGAGTTGGTGAGGGAAACGACGGAGAAAGTTGAGCTTATCCGTAAGAGGCTTGTTACAGCCCAGAGTCGTCAGAAATCTTATGCCGACCGTAGGAGGAGACCTTTGGTGTTTGAGGTGGGTGATCATGTCTTTCTGAAAATATCACCTAGGCGGGGATTGATGAGGTTTGGGAAGAGCGGGAAGTTATCCCCTCGGTTTATTGGCCCTTTTGAAATCCTTGAGAGGATTGGCGAGGTTGCCTATCGTTTAGCCTTGCCGCCGCAGTTATCCGGTGTTCATGACGTATTTCATGTGAGTATGCTTCGGAAGTATGAGCCGGATCCATCACATGTATTGGATTGGACCGACTTAGAGGTAGATGAGGATGCCTCGTATGAAGAGAGACCGATTCGGGTCTTGGATAGACGGGATCAAGTCCTGCATGGAAAGACCATTCCCTTGGTAAAAGTTTTGTGGAAACATCACAGAGTGGAGGAAGCCACTTGGGAACGTGAGTTGGAGGTCCGAGAGAAATATCCGGACCTATTTGGAGATGTTTAAGCATGTATTGTATGTTTTGCTGTATTATTGGACCTTAAGAGTATTGAATGTATCTTAGGTTGTAAAACATGGTGTATGTTTTGGTTTAATTGAAGTATTTTAAAACTTGCCTCAAAATGGAAGTTTAATGTAACATTGTATATGTTGGCGATATTGTAGAACTGGAGATATATCATGAAGTTGGAATATGATATAAATTGTGAACCATATATGTTGGAAATGGTTGAAATGGAAAGGGAGTGCATGTTAAAATTTATTTGTTATAAAGTGCCTCTTGCCAAGAGATGGAATGACCGGTAATGCGTCGAGTTATTAAATGTTGAAATGTAACATTGTTTAAAAACGGAAAAAAACTTGTTTTTCAAAAACTTGCACTTAATTTCGGGGACGAAATTTCCTAAGGTGGGGAGGTTGTAGTAATCCCGGTTTTAATCCCTCTTTTATGTTTAGCCACTTCGACTGGGACGGTCGGGGGTCTAGGGGGCAGCGCCCCTTGGTCGGGGGTCGAGGGGGAAGCGCCCCTTCGCGGGGGTCCAAGCGGCAGCGCCCCTTGGCGGGTCCAAGGGTAGCGCCCTGCCGGGGGTCGAGTTGCCCGGTCAGCTCGCAGGTTCCAAGGGCAGCGCCCTGGCGGGGTTGAGGGGCAGCGCCCCTCAAAACAAAAATTCATAATGCCTTCGAAGTTACTTGATCTATGTCCGCAATTCACCTCTTTATAAGCATTTGGACACGAAAATATTTCCTCTCTCAGCGATGTGGGACTCAAAGAGTGGACGAAAGTGTTGTACCAAACGACGTCGTTTGGTGTGTTTGTTGGAAGTCCCACATCGATTACAAGATACAATTGAAGGTGGACAAACTTCTATATAAGTGTAAGTGCAGAGGGTTAGCTTATCAGCTTCTATGGTTCTTTCTTGGTTTAATGAGCCATTACGAGCCGAGCTCAAGTTATAAATTTTAGTTGTGCCGAGCTGGATTTTGGCCATAGTTCCGTTGGGATTTTGGCCATAGTTCCTTCTCCAAAGTTGTGAAATTTCTCGAGGGCTTTGTGGTGTGTGGTGGAGATCGAGTTTCATCTATTTTCATCTTCTCCATTTGAGCTCCGAATTTGAGGTAGGGATTCCTACTCATTCTTATGTGTTTTAACATAAATGTTGAGTTATTTGTATAGATGGTTTGATTTGGGAACTTAAGGTTGGAGTTGTATAATGTTGAAAACAGGGGTTTTGTTCAATTGACTCATACCTGTGTGTTTTGGTTTTAAAAATGGAGATTATTGTTGTTTTTGATAATATTTGAGCCTTTGGGTCAATATTGAGAAAAAAGGGAAAAATGCCATGTTTGGGTATATTTGGGTCATTACTGTAATTAATGATAATTAATACGGAAATATGAAATTGAGTTGGAAATAATAAAATCGACTCAATATGAGGTAGAATGGTGGAGTTGGATTCTTTAATCACCCACTTTGAAAATGTTGAGATTATATATATATATATATATATATATCTGTTGTAGCATTTATTTTCTGTCTAGAAATAACTGTTTTGGGCTATCGGTAGAGGATAGTCTTGATTGTTGTAGACAATGCATGATGATTAGGCAAACTAAAGCTAATCAATTGAATATGTCATCAAATATAGCGACTGGAATAATGCATTAACTTTATGTATTAATTGATTGTATATGATCTATGTTTATATACATGTGTTGTGTGGGAGGAGATAGGGGATGTACTCCACGGTTTAGGGGAAGATAAGTGATGGATCTCTAAACCGGATTTTGTGTGACATTGATACAGCACTACAATGTGTATCAAGTGTTGATTATGGAAGTGTTTAAATTGATTTGATATAGCACTAAAATGTATATCGTTATCAATTGTGAAGTATAGAAGTGATTCTATGTTATGTTAATACAGCACCGAAATGTGTATCTTTCGTAAAGTGTGGAAATAGTTTATGTATTATCGATACAGCATTAAAATATGTATCCATCATGAATTTCGAAAGTGTTTTAAAGATGAGTCTTAACCTCATTAAGTTATTTGGCTAGGTGTTGAGCCTTGTTTTCAAACTCAAAGTTGAAAAAGAAATGGGAAATGAAATGTAACATGGACTTAAACCGGAAATGTTAATTTGGGTCTTTATCTCAATTGAAATGGAAGTACTGTTGATATGAAATATAATCTCACTTAAAGGGTGGCCAGGTTCTGAGCCAGGATTATGAATTAAGAAATGGTAATTATTATGAAACATGGATACATTTATCATGTAATTGAAATGGATTATGAATGGATATATGTGAGTCAAACATTTATTGAATGCTTACGTTTTAGTTATTGCCCATATTATGTTTAGCATATCTCTACTGGGCTGTTAGCTCACCCTATACGGGAATATCATTTTCAGGTACAGGTGAGATGTTACCTCCAAGGCAATAGCATGGATGGACTCTCGGGAAACAAGAGTTTCCTATTTATGCTTTATGTGTTAATGTTTGTTATTTGTAAAGCCAAGGGCTTAAGATGTAATGAGTGAGACTCAATTTGTGTAACCAAGTAATGTTTTGGAAAGATGATAGCCTATATGACATTTAATTGTTTGCTAAATAGTGAACGCTGATATATGAAAGTATATTGTTTCTTATATTTATTCGGCATATGAGTTATCTTTATTGTAATATTTTGGGGGCGTTACATTTATTTAAAGAATAATCTGATTAGTCATCCCAACTCCTAGATTTCGCGGGCACTGGTGGATGAGCTAACGAATTGGGTTAGGTGAGGTCTAAGTTGTTGGAGATAACATTTTCTCATCTTATAAATTTATTTGTTTTTTAATTTAATTTTTTTTCATGGCTGAGTCTCTTTCTCAATTGTTGGTTTGGTTTTGGTTTGGTTTTGGTGTCGATTTTAGTGAGGGTTATGTATTTTTTTACATGTTTGCATGGTAGAGAAGAATTGTTGGTGATTATAGTTGCAATCGAAATATCTATGTCTGTTCTGTGCCAAAGATTTTGATCGGATTTTGTTTTCTTCAACGAAGACCATAAAATTAAAGTAAAAGAAATGGGCATCAAAAGTTTTTATTTTTTATTGTCATTTTATTTTATAGAAAATTTGAAAATTTATTGAGAATTTAAGATTTTACTATAATATTAGGTAAATTTAAAACTTTTAAATATAATTGTGTTATTTATTTTTATCCTCTTTCTATCCAATTATACAATTACATCAATTTGTTAGTTTGTAAATTATAATTCAATTAATTGGAAATGAAAGCTTAATATAAATTTTCATAAATATTATAGTTAATTTGTTACAGCTATAATTGTATATAATTACATAACATATAGGGATAATCTCTAAATATAATTTTTATTTTTTTTATGTGATTAAATAGTCCATCTTAAATCATATATAGAAGAGCTAGATGGCTTCTTTCATGTCTAAAAAACCCAATCTATTTTTTTTTAACTTTTTAATTTTTAAATTGAAACAGTAATTGTTTATGTCCATAAAACAAAACTGATAAACACATATCCAAAAGTTACACAATTTTTTTTTTAAAAATATGTAGGATATTTACAAATGGAAAATGTTTGACACCTCAAATTTTTTTCCATAATCTGACTTATAATGATGTAGTCATAAGTGTCAATTTTTATACAAATATGAGAAGAGAATTAATTAAATTATACATTTCAACCAACTACATACTCAAACTTTGACTATTTCAAGATGTTATTTTACTATAATTCTAATTAAGAGAATTGTAACGCCCTCAAAATAAAGAGGTTAAACCAACCCAAGAGATTTATAATCATAATAGGAAATGTATTACTTTCATTCATCAGAGTTTATATTACAGAGAGATTACATGTATTATACTTTCATAAATATTCATTCTGAAACTACAGCATGTAACACTAATTGATTACAACAAAATGAACGCCCTACGGGCTTACATCTTTCCAAGATATTACTTGGTTACAAAAAAAGAGTCTTAAGCTCTATGCATATAAGGCCCTTGGTTTTAATAAACATTTAACACAAGGCAAAATAACAAAATGGAGCCTTCAACCCCTAATCCTCCCAAGCTATGTTCTTGGAGGTGGCATGTCACCAGTACCTGAAAATGGTTTCTCAAGTAAGGTGAGCCAAAGCCCAGCAGAGATATACTAAAACAATATATGAGATTTAACTAAGACATAGATGTCAATAGAAATCCATTACTCAAGGCCGAATTACGTTCTCCCCATTATAATTCCATATTGGTAGTCATATCTTAATCCATTTTCATTCATCCATTTCAAATCAATGCAAGAGTATAGTTCTTTATGATCTAAACTATTCCAAATGAGACTACAACTCATTCATTACAATTCAATAACATTCATTATTCAAACACTTCAAACTTCTTGCCATTTTACGGAATCTCATCAGAGGGAATCGACACCCATACATATATATATATATATATAAGATTTCGGGACTTTCACCTTAGACACTCTGGCCAACTTAATTTTCAATGGAGTCCATCCCATATCTCCTCCCAAACAATGGAGTACATCCTCTATCTCCTCCCAAACAAAGATACATATACAATGTATTCAAAAACGTTGTAATATACAATGACTCACCAAATCACATATTTGATGGTTTAATCAAACTGTCATATTCAATGACATAATCCAAATGGTTAGTTTCAATTTACCTAATTCTCATGCAGTTTCTACAACAATCATAGCTATCCTCCACCGATAGCTTAAAACAGATATTTCTAAACAGACATACAATCAATTAAACAAATAATTTATCAAATCTTCCTAGGTGAATGATTTATCAAATCCAATTACACCATTCACTCATACACTCCCCTAATTTCATTTTTCCCATAACAATTTTATTATTTATACAAAATAATTATTTAACACAAAATTAGGGCAATTTCCTCCTCTTTCCAAATATCAACCCCAAGGCCAAAATTCACCATTTTAACCCAAGTATCCTCATATTCAATACCCCATACATATTTTCATGACCCAATATAGAAAACCCTCTTTCAAATCTTAAGCTCAAACCCTAGTTTTACCCAAATCCTTCCAAATCCTACCATTTATACAAAATGACAAATACCTAGGTTAAAACCCATATTAAAGAGTAGAATATCCCTACATCAAGTGTAGAAGTTCAAAGGAAGAATGGAAGAAGCCTCAAAGATGCCCAAACTCAATTTTGGTCGGATGAAATGGAAGCCCACAAGAAGCTCCATCTTTTTAATAAAGGGACAAGAGTTGAGAGATCCCTAAATCAAGGTGTATTTATAGAGAGACAGAGAGTTTTAGAGAGAGAGAGAGAGAGAGAGAGAGAGAGAGTCGGATTAGGGTTCTTAGGAAAAAAGAAGATTAAAAGTGTTATAAAATCACCCTACTGCGAACTGATATACGCGACCTTTGCTCGAGCGAAGGAGTAGTCGCTCGAGCGACCAGACACAACTAGTGGCCTCGCTCGAGCTCAAGAAGCGTCGCTCGAACGTAAAATGCAAAGATTCAGAAATTTCACAGACGTACATGCTCGCTCGAGCGAAGCACTTTACTTTCCCAGGAATCCTGCGTCTGGGAAAGAAACTTGAGGACTCTCAATTCTCACTCGAGCGCAAGAAACCTTGCTCGAGCGCAAGAAGCCTAGCTGGAGTGAAGAAGCCAAAATCTGGGCAACAACAATCTAGACCAACTAACAACCGACCTGTTCCAAATACGCCCAACATACTCTAAAGCTCAAATGCAAAGAGTCAAAGGAGGAAAACAAGACATTGATACAATATTCAACTATGGAATCCGAGTTCGGAACACAATGAAAGTCGAGGTAAAGCCGGGATCGCTATAAGAATCTTCAACCCTTAATATATTTTTTTTATCGTATTATAATTTGATAAAAATTTAAAAAGATAAATGTTGAAAATTATTGTTTTTTTCCATCAAAATTGGTGAAAAGAAAAAAAAAAGGGATAAGAATGAAATTCTTTTAAAAATTTAATTAAAAAGTTAAAGTAATTCATATCAAATCAAAAATTTTATTCAAATTTAAAATCAAATTAAACAAAAAAAGTTAAAAGAAAATTATGAAAGTTTGAAAATATTTTGAAATCTTCTTATTCTAAAAGACTAGAAATCAGTGTGTGTATTATATTCATATTGTATTTTTAGTTTTGAAATTAAAATCAAATTAAATGTAACTTAAATTATTGGATTAATAGAAACATCATATTAATTATTGTTAAATATCACTTCACTTCACATGTTATAGCGATCCCGGTTTTCCCCGTCTTGTATTGTGTTCCTGACTCGGGTCTAATGGTTGTATGTTGTTTTCTTATTCATATTTCCATCCTTTGATTCTTTGTATTTGAGTTTTGGGATGTGTTGGGCAGGTTTGAAACAGGTTGGGTGTAATTTGAAACAAATGGTTGCTGTCTAGAATTTGGCATCTTCGCTTAAGCGAGGCTTTTTGCGCTCGAGCGAGCCTTGAGTTTGTGCATCTTCGCTCGAGCGAAGGTTCTTGCACTCGAGCGTGCTTTTGCGTCTCTTTTTGACCTGAAGGTTGTGTTTCCACGCTCGAGCGAGACTTCTTTCACTCGGGCGAGAGAGCTCTATGTTTTGTGTATCTTTGCTCGAACGAGCAATCTTGCGCTCGAGCGTGTTTCTGGGTTGCAGACTTGAAGCTTTGCATTGTTCGCTTGAGCGACGCTTCTTACTCTCAAGCAAGGTTCTTTTGTGTCTAGTCGCTTGAGCGACCACTCTTTCGCTCGAACGAGCCTCGAGTATATCAATTCGCAGCAACAGGTTTCTTCTACACTTTTTGATCCTCTTTTCATTTCAAACCCTAGATCAGGCACATTCTCTCTCTACATACACCTTCTTTCTACATATACTCCATGTTCTAGGAGTTTTCTACCCTAATCCCTTTGTAAGAAAGTTGGAGTTTTGCGTGGGTTACGTTTTGATCTGAAAATTCTTGGATTTGAAGCATCTTGAGTTTTCTTCATCTTCTCCTTTGAGTCTCTCCATCTGAGGTAGGGATAAACTACTCCTTTTTATGAGTTTTAACATAAATTTTAGTCATTTTGTATAAATGGTAAAGTTATGGAAATTTTTGAAGGGTTGGGATTCGATTTGAAATATATAAAGAGGCATTACCAATTGTTGAGCACTATGTGTATTTGAGATCTTGAAAAAAAAGGAATTATTGTTGTAGAATTGATGAAATTGAGCCTTAGGGCTAAAGTTGAGAAAAAGGGGGAAATGCCCCAATTAAGTTTAAATAATTAATTTGGGAAAATATGGAAATATGAAATTGAGTTGAAAATCATGAAATTGAGAAATTATGAGATTGAATGGTGTAGTTGGATTGATTAATCACTCACCTATGAAAATGTTGATAATTTATCTGTTTGATAAATTTCTTATTTGTTTAGAAATAATTGTTTTGGGCTATCGGTGGAAGATAGTCTTGATTGTTGTAGACACTGTATGCTGATTAGGGAAAATTGAAACTAATCAACTGAATTAAGTCATTGCATATGACGAATGGAATATCACATTGAATATGTGCATTGATTGATCATTGTATATGATGAAGTGTTTAGATACATTGCATATGTATGTTGTTTGGGAGGAGATATGGGATGTACTCCATTGTGTGGGAGGAGATAGGGGATGTACTCCATTGTTTGGGAGGAGATAGGGGATGGACTCCATTGATAATTAAGTTGGCCGGAGTGTTCATGGTGAAAGTCCCAAAACCTTATATGCATCTGAATGATGTTGATGATCGAAGTGTTGTTTTCTTATGAGTTGTAGTCTCATTTGAATTACTGGAATGGACGAACTATGTTAATGAAATGAATTGGAAATACAAATGGAACTTAGTTGAAAAATGAATATCAATGTTGGTGGATTATAAAAATGGTGTATATCGATGCACATGTGTTGAACATTTATCAAATGCTAATGTTTTAGTTATTTCTCATATTATGTTTAGCGTATCTCTACTGGGCTTTGGCTCACCCTATACGGGACATCATTTTCAGGTACAGGTGATATGCTTCCTCCAAGGATGTAGCTTGGGAGGTTTAGAAGCTGAAGGCTTATTTTTGTAGTTATATTTTGTATTACATGTAATTCAAGCCAAGGGCTTAATATTTTAAGAGTTAGAACTCTCTTTTGTTGTAACCAAGTGTTGCCTTGGAAAGGTGTAAGCCCGTAGGGCATTTACTTTTGTTGTCAACATGTAATACTTTGTACTGAACACTCTGATATATGAAAGTATGTTTTATTCTCTTATGTCTATGGATGTCATGAATGACTGGTCTATATGTATTATTTTGAGGGCGTTACAACTTGGTATCAGAGCATACTGGGTTTGAATACTTTGGGTACGTGGGAAGTGGTTAGTACCACAGTGGGTTTGTCTTGCTTGTTAGAGAATTAAATGTACTGTTATGTGCTTATGTGATAACACGTTTATGTAACTATGTGAGTATGAGATTTAGTTTCTAGGATGTTGATTGGATCGTTGGGTTTCTGGGAGTCTTGTTGAAAAGGCACTTGATCACTGTCGTTTCTAACTGGAACTCTAGCAATACCACAGGACGATCATCATCCGGAAATGAAATTCGTAAATGTTTATGTGATTATATGCTTATGTGGAGTGACTTACAGTTGTCCATCGTATTAGGACGCGAGTGAAATAGCTTTGGCACATTTGTGAATGTGCTAATGTTCCTGTTACCTTTATTAGGATGTCAGGACGTGGACGTGGTGGTAGGCGTGGTAGGCCTAGGAGGCAGGAGGTGCCTATACCGGATGAAATTTCGGCGCAGGAGGAGGGTGTTGGTCAAGCCAACGTGGTTGAGCCAGTTGGTCAGCAGGCCATGGGCGTCTTAGCCCGCGAAATAGCAGGAGCATTGAGGGAATCCATGGACATTCTCAGGGCTGAGAATCAAGTCCAAGCCCACGTTGCTGAGGTATGGCCGTCTTTTCTTAAGAGGGAGTTTTTCCGGTCGAATCCGGACGAGTTTTTGGGTGATCCAAAAGAGCCACTAAAGGCTGATGAGTGGCTAGAACAGATGATGAAGACGTTTGAGATGCTAGGCATCGAAGACGGAGGCTTGAGGGTGACCTTAGCATCCTTCCAGTTGAAGGGAGACGTGGATCAGTGGTGGAAGTTTATACGAGGTCGTATTGGAAGGACTTGGGAGGCTTTCGTTGATGCCTTTTAAGAGAAGTTTTTTCCCCCCACTGTTAGGGAGAAGTTGAGAGATCAGTTTTGTCAGCTCAAGCAACTGAATACACCAGTGGCAGAGTTTGAAGTCGCTTTCACTAGCTTGTCGAGGTTTGCGCTTGAGTTAGTGGCGTTTGAGGAACGCCGTTGTCTTGAGTTTGAGAAGAAGCTGAGGACCGGACTCAAGTTTCGAGTGGCCGGGTCTATGATTAGGGAGTATGGGCGCCTTGTGCAGGCTGCAGCCCATCTTGAGACCATTATGCAGGCAGAGGATGAGAGGATGAGGGGCTCCAAGAGGAGTCAAGATGGCCAGGGGGATGGTAAGAGGCAGAGGGGTTCTAACCCTCAGCAGTCCCAGGGATCGCTTGCGAGATCTACCTTTCCAGTACCGAGTTCAGGTTCTGGGAGAGGCAGTCAGGGAGACTTTACTTGTTACAAATGTGGTCAGTTGGGCCACAAGTCTCCAGCTTGCCCGCAAAGGGGAGGAGGGCAGAGAGTAGCTTCATCTTCGACTCGTCCTCAGAGTCAGGGCAGAGGCCAGCTGCTCGTTTGTTATTAGTGTGGGCAGGTCGAGCACCTAAAGAGGTTTTTTTCGCAGTTGAGTGGCACATCTAGTGTATCTGGTTTGAGGTAGACGCAGAGTTATCAGCCAGCTCAGTCGGTTCAGGCCTCGAGGGTTAATCAGGAAGCCTCTTCGGCTCAGTCTGTGCACCAGTCTTATGCTCCGAGAGGTGAGCAGGTAGATCAGAGACCTACAGGGCACGTGTATGCTGTTACAGCGCCAGAGCTTGTACCGGCTCCATCCGTTGTGAGAGGTACCTTTCTGTTTTGCAACTCGGTTGCTAATGTGTTGATTGATACGGTGCATCCCATTATTTTATATCTTTTGCTTTTGCATCTGTTTTGGGATTGGAGAAGGCACAGTTAGCTTCTCCTATTTGTGTTATATCACCTATTGGGGGTGAGTTGGTTTTGAAACAGGGATGTCGGGGCTGTAATTTAGAGGTTACTGATCGTCGGCTTCCATTTTCATTTGTAGTAGTGACTATGTCGGGTTTTGATGTGATTTTGGGTATGGATTGGTTATCGTCATACCGGGCTGTTATAGATTGTTACCGTCAGAGGGTCACTGTATGTACCTTAAGCGGGGATTATTTTCATTTCTTGGGAGATCGGGTTGGTAGAGTCTTGCCACCAGTGTATGATCCGCGAGGGCGAAGTGAGCTTAGTTGTCTTCTCGCTAGCTGTATGAGTAGTGAGTGTGATGAGACCCAGGCTGAGTTGCCAAGGGTGGTTTGTGAGTACTCGGACGTCATTTCTTAGGATCTTGTTAGTCTACCACCTCATCGAGAGATCAATTTCTCTATTGACTTAGTGTCTGGCACAATATCAATTTCCATGGCATTGTGTACCGTTTTTCCCCAGCTGAGTTGAGTGAGTTAAAGATTTAACTCCAGGAGTTGCTAGATAAGGGCTTTATCCGCCCTAGCACTTCACTGTGGGGAGCACCGGCCCTCTTTGCTAAAAAGAAAGATGGGGCTTTGAGACTTTGTATAGATTACCGAAAACTGAACCAGGCTTCGGTTAAGAATAAATACCCTATGCCCCGTGTAGATAATTTATTTGACTAGTTGAAAGGATCCCGTTGTTTCTTTAAGATAGACTTGAGGTCGAGTTACCATCAGTAGAGGGTCAGGGAGGAGGATATCCCGAAGACGGCATTCTGTACGCGGTATGGCCATTATGAGTTTCTGGTGATGCCTTTTGGGCTCACCAATGCACCGGCTTTGTTTATGGATTTGATGAACCTGATCTTCCGGGAGTTCTTAGATCGCTTTGTGGTCATCTTTGTGGACAACATTCTGATTTATTCACCTTCTGAGGAAGAGCACGAGGAACACTTGTGAGTGGTGCTTGAGTTGCTCAGAGCCTATAAGCTGTATGCTATGTTTGGGAAGTATGAGTTCTAGCTAAGAGAGGTTAAGTTCTTAGGCCATGTGGTATCCGAGAAAGGGTGTCTGTTGATTTATCCAAGATAGAGGCAGTGCAAGATTGGGTACAGCCTAAGAGTGTTTTTGAGATTTGCAGTTTTCTGGGATTAGCTGGTTATTATCGTCGGTTTGTAAAGGATTTCTCCAGGCTAGCTTCGCCTTTGACTAGATTGACGTGGAAATGGGTCAAATTTGTGTGGAGTGAGACTTTTGAAAAGTCGTTCCAAGAGCTTAAAGTTAGACTTACCACCGCTCCAGTCTTGATTATTCTGGAGAGAGGTTTGGGTTATGCAGTATATTGTGATGCCTCACGAGAGGGTTTGGATTGTGTGTTGATGCAAGAGGGGAAAGTAGTAGCCTATAGCTCGCGGCAGTTAAAAACACATGAGAGGAATTATCCTACGCATGATCTAGAACTAGCAGCTGTGATCTTTGCCTTGAAGATTTAAAGGCACTACCTGTATGGTGAGAGATTCGAGGTGTTCTCGGATCATAAGAGTCTAAAGTATCTATTTACACAGAAAGACTTGAACTTGAGGCAGAGGAGGTGGATGGAAATTATAGAGGATTACGACTTTAAGTTGCACTTTCTTCAGGGAAAGGCCAACGTTGTGGTTGATGCCCTTAGTAGGAAGTGTATTAGTGATGTAGCTTTTATTGCCATCCGAGAATGGGAGATGTTAGGTGCTCTTGGCGAGTTTGACTTGTTTCTAAGTGAGTCTGTTGAGTCTGTGACCTTGTTTTCTGTAGTTGCACAACCTACACTAGTGAATCGAGTGTTAGAGGTGCAGAGGGGTGACTTAGAGGTAGAATCTCTCTGAGAGACGATCTCTAGTGGGATGGTAGAGAAGGGTTTGACCATGTATCCCGACTTGAGTGTGAGGTACCGAGACCACTTGTTTATGCCGGAGTCTTGCCAAGAGGAAGTACTCGGAGAGTTTCACCATTCACACCTTGCGGTGCATCCAGGAGGCACTAAAATGTATCATGATTTGAGTCGCCAGTCTTGGTGGAGGGGTATGAAGAAGGATGTGGCAGTGTTTATGTCAAAGTGCCTTATTTGTCAGCAAGTGAAGATCGAGCATTAGAGGCCAGCGGGTTTGTTACAGCCCTTGCCTATAGCCGAGTGGAAATGGGAGCATGTCATGATGGATTTTGTTGTGGGTCTTTCGAGGACTTCACGGGGTAGTGATGCCATTTGGGTGGTAATTGACCGGTTGACTAAGTCGGCGCACTTCATTCCTATACGCGTAAGAGATTCGGTGGATCATCTTGCCGATTTGTATATTTGGGACATAGTGAAGTTGCACGGGGTCCTAGTGTCGATCGTCTCAGATAGAGATCCGCGTTTTACTGCTAGGTTGCGGCAGAGTTTGCAGAGTGCCTTGGGCACTAGGTTGACCTTCAGTACGGCTTACCATCCTCAGACTGACGGGCAGTCCGAGCGTACTATTCAGATCCTTGAGGACATGCTTCGAGGTTGTGTCCTTGACTTTAAGGGGTCGTGGGAGAGGCACTTACCCTTAGTGGAGTTTACCTATAACAACAGTTTTCAATTGAGTATTGATATGGCACCGTTTGAGGCCTTGTATAGCCGACCGTGTAGGTCTCCAATGTGTTGGGCCGAGGTGGGTGACGTGCCTTTGTTAGGCCCGGAGTTGGTTCAGGAGACGACAGAGAAAGTTGAACTTATTCGTAAGAGGTTAGTTACGGCCCAGAGTCGCCAAAAGTGCTATGCTGACCGTAGGAAGAGGCCTTTGGCATTTGAGGTGGGTGATCACGTCTTTCTGAAGATATCACCTAGGCGGGGTTTGATGAGGTTTGGGAAGAGTGGGAAGTTGTCCCCTCGGTTTATTGGTTCTTTTGAGATCCTCAAGCGGATTGGAGAGGTTGCCTATCGTTTAGCTTTGCCGCTACAGTTGTATGGAGTGCATGACGTGTTTTATGTTAGTATGCTTCGGAAGTATGAGCCGGATCCGTCGCATGTATTGGATTGGACCGACTTAGAGGTAGGTGAGGATGCCTCGTATGAGGAGAGACTGGTGCGGGTCTTGGATAGGCGGGACCAGGTCTTGAGAGGCAAGACTATTCCTTTGGTCAAAGTCTTATGGAAATATCACGGGGTTGAGGAAGCCACTTGGGAACGTGAATTGGAGGTTCGAGAGAAATATCTAGACTTGTTTGTTAATGTTTAGGCATATGTTGAGAACTTTGTTTTGTTGATAAATTCTAAGAACATTGTATATGTTTGGATTATGAAAATGTTGAAATTGTTGAATACATTTCCAGACTATGAGTTTAATTTAACATTGCATATGTTGAATGTGTTATAGAAATGCAAATATATCATTAACATTGAATATGTTATGGAATTGTGGAGTATGTGTGTTGGAACTTGTTGAATTTCAAAGGGATGCAAGTTGATGCATATTGAGCCATATTTGTAAGTTGTTCTCTTGAGAAGAGATTGAATGATTGGTGGTGGATTATGTTTATAAGTAGTGAATTGCAATCATGTTGAAAATTGAAAACTTGCAATTTTGAGACTTATATCTAATTTCGGGGGTGAAATTCTTTAAGGGGGGAGGTTATAGCGATTCCGGTTTTTCTCGTCTTGTATTGTGTTCCTGACTCGGGTCTAGTGGTTGTATGTTGTTGTCTTAATCATATTTCCATCCTTTGATTCTTTGTATTTGAGTTTTGGGATGTGTTGGGCAGGTTTGAAACAGGTTGGGTGTAATTTGAAACAAATGGTTGCTGTCCAGAATTTGGCATCTTCGCTCGAGCGAGGATTTTTGCGCTCAAGCGAGTCTTGAGTTTGTGCATCTTCGCTCGAGCGAAGGTTCTTGTGCTTGAGCGAGCTTTCTTTGATGTGTCTATTGGCTCGAGCGAGAAGTCTTGCGCTTGAGCGTGCGTCTGTGTCTCTTTTTGACCTGAAGGTTGTGTTTCTACGCTCGAGCGAGACTTCCTTCACTCGAGTGAGTATAGCGATCCCGGTTTTCCCTCCATTGGTTATTGTATTCCGGACTTGGTTCCGTGGATGTCTGTTGTTGTATATGTTGTATTTCCATTCTTTAATTCCTTGTATTTGAGTTTTGGGATGTGTTGGGTAGGTTTGTAACAGGTTGGGTGTGTTTTGAAACAAATGGTTGCTGCCCATTTTTTGGTGTCTTCACTCGAGCGAGCTCTGTGTTCTAGTTCCTTCGCTCGAGCTAGGGTTTCTTTGCTCGAGCGTGCGTCTGCATGTAGTTTGGACCTGAAGGTTGTGTTTCTTGGCTCGAGCGAGCTTTCCTTCGCTCGAGCGAGCGAGCTGTATGTTTTGGGTTTCTTCGCTCGAGCGAGTACTCCTGCGCTCGAGCGTGCTTCTGGGTTGCAGACCTGAAGCTTCGTGTTATTCGCTCAAGCGAGGCTTTGTGCGCTCGAGCGAGGCTTTGTGCGCTCGAACGAGGTTTCTTTGTGTCTGGTCGCTCAAGCGACCATTCCTTCGCTCGAGCGAGGCTCGATTATATCAAATCGCAGCAACAGTCTTCTCTCTCACTTTTTGATTTATTTTTCTTCTCAAACTCTAGATCGGCTGTCTCTCTCTCTACAATTCACCTTCTCTCTACAAGTACCCTTGGTTCTTGGGGTGTCTACCCTAGTCCCTTTGTAAAAAGTGTGGAGCTTGGTGTGGGCTACATTTTGATCCGAAAAACATTGGGTTTGGAGCATCTTGTGTTTTCGTCATCTTCTCCATTGAGTCTCTTCACTTGAGGTAGGGATAACCTACTCCTCTCTATAAGTTTTGACATAAATGTTGGGTATTTTGGATAGATGGTGTTGTTTGGGAATTTGGGAAAGTTAGGGTTGTTTTAAAGTTATAAAAAGGGGGTTTTCAAATATTGAGCTCCATGTGTATGTGAGACCTTAGAAAATGGAATTATTGTTGTTAAGTTGATGAAATTGAGCCTTAGGGTCGATATTTGAAAAAGGGGGGAAATGCCCTAATTATGTTGAATAATTAATTTGGGGAAATATGAAATTGAGTTGGAAATCATGAAATTGGAAAATTATGGAATTGAATGGTGTAGTTGGATAAATAATCACTCGCCTATGAAAGTGTTGATAATTTATCTGTTTGATGAATTTATTATCTGTTTAGAAATAACGGCTTTGGGCTATCGGTGGAGAATGGTCTTGATTGTTGTAGACACTGTATGTTGATTAGGGAAAAACTAAAACTAATCAAATGTGTTATGTCATTGAATATGATGGTTGAATTGTCACATTGAATATGTGCCTAGATTGATCATTGTACATGATAGAGCTTTTGAATACATTGCATATGTATCTTGTTTGGGAGGAGATAGGGGATGTACTCTCAAACCTGTTTGGGAGGAGATAGGGGATGGACTCCATTGATAACTAAGTTGGCCGGAGTGTCCAGGGTGAAAGTCCTGAAATCTTAATTACGTTTGCATAACGTAGATAATTGAAGTGTTGATAATATGAGTTGTAGTCTCATTTGAGTTGATTATGATTGAAATACTGATAGTATGACTTGTAGTCTTATCTTGAACTGTTCGGATAAACAATGAACCATATCTATGACTTGAATTGGATAATGAAACGGAAATGTGGTTGTGAATATAAATTGGTTATGGAAGAGGTGTACATTGGTTTATATGAGTTGAACATTTATTAAATGCTAATGTTTTAGTTATTACTCATATTTGGTTTAGTATATCTCCACTAAGCTTTGGCTCATTCTATATGGGACATCATTTTCAGGTACAGGTGACATGCCACTTCCAAGGGCGTAGCTTGGGAGGCTTAGAGGTTGAGAGATCTTTTTGTTGTTATCTTTTTGTATTATATGTAAATCAAGCCAAGGGCTTATTTTGTATAAGAGTTAGAACTCTTCTTTTGTTGAACCTAAGTGTTGACTTGAAAAGTTGTAAGCCCGCAGGGCATTTACTTTTGTTGTCAACATGTATTACTTTTGTACTTAATACTCTGATAAATGGAAATATGCTTTATTCTCTTATGTCTTGAATGTGGAGTTATATGTATTACTTTGAGGGCGTTATAGTGAGAGAGCTCTATGTTTTGTGTATCTTGCGCTCGAGCGAGCACTCTTGCGCTCGAGCCTGCTTCGGGGTTGCAGACCTGAAGCTTCGCATTGTTCGCTCGAGCGACGCTTCTTGCGCTCGAGCGAGGTTCTTTTGTGTCTGGTCACTCGAGCGACCACTCCTTCGCTCGAGGTCGCTCGAGCGAGCATCGAGTATATCAGTTCGCAGTAGCGGGTTTCTTCTACACTTTTTGATCCTCTTTTCATCTCAAACCCTAGATCAGGCACCTTCTCTCTCTATATGCACCTTTTCTCTACATATACTCCATGTTCTAGGAGTTTTCTTCCCTAATCCCTTTGTAAGAAAGTTGAAGTTTTGCGTGGGCTACGTTTTGATCCGAAAATTCTTGGATTTGGAGCATCTTGAGTTTTCTTCATCTTCTCCTTTGAGTCTCTCCATTTGAGGTAGGGATAAACTACTCATTCTTATGAGTTTTAACATAAATTTTAGTCATTTTATATAAATGGTAAATTTATGGAAATTTTGGAAGGGTTGGGATTCGATTTGAAATTTATGAAGAGGGGTTACCAATTGTTGAGCACTATGTGCATGTGATATCTTGAAAAAAAAAAGGAATTATTGTTGTAGAATTGACGAAATTGAGCCTTAGGGCTAAAGTTGAGAAAAAAGGGGAAATGCCCCAATTAAGTTTAAATAATTAATTTGGAGAAATATGAAAATATGAAATTGAGTTGAAAATCATGAAATTGGGAAATTATGTGATTGAATGGTGTAATTGGATTGATTAATCACTCACCTATGAAAATGTTGATAATTTATCTGTTTGATAAATTTCTTATATGTATAGAAATAATTGTTTTGGGCTATCGGTGGAGAATAGTCTTGATTGTTGTAGACACGACATGTTGATTAGGGAAAATTAAACTAATCAACTGAATTAAGTCATTGAATATGACGGATGGAATATCACATTAAATATGTGCATTGATTGATCATTGTATATGATGAAGTATTTAGATACATTGCATATGTATGTTGTTTGGGAGGAGATAGGGGATGCACTCCATTGTGTGAGAGGAGATAGGGGATGTACTCCATTGTTTGGGAGGAGATAGGGGATGGACTCCATTGATAATTAAGTTGGCCAGAGTGTCCAGAGTGAAAGTCCCGAAACCTTATATGCATCTGAATGATGTTGATGATCGAAGTGTTGTTTTTTTATGAGTTGTAGTCTCATTTAGAATTGTTGATGAATCGAAGTGTTGTTTTCTTATGAGTTGTAGTCTCATTTAAATTACTGGAATAGACGAACTATGTTAATGAAATGAATTGGAAATACAAATGGAACTCAGTTGAAAGATGAATATCAATGTTGGTGGATTATGAAAATGGTGTATATTGATGCACATGTGTTGAACATTTATCAAATGCTAATGTTTTAGTTATTTCTCATATTATGTTTAGCGTATTTCTATTGGGTTTTGGCTCACCCTATATGGGACATCATTTTCAGGTACAGGTGATATGCCGCCTTCAAGGATGTAGCTTGGGAGGTTTAGAAGCTGAAGGCTTATTTTTATAGTTATATTTTGTATTACATGTAATTCAAGCCAAGGGCTTAATGTGTTAAGAGTTAGAACTCTCTTTTGTTGCAACCAAGTGTTGACTTGGAAAGTTGTAAGCCCGTAGGGCATTTACTTTTATTGTCAACATGTAATACTTTGTACTGAACACTCTGATATATGAAAGTATGTTTTATTCTCTTATGTCTATGGATGTCATGAATGACTGGTCTATATGTATTATTTTGAGGGCGTTACACATTTAATAATAAAATTGTATATTTGTCTTAATTATAACTTTTAAATTTGTAAATTTTCATAACAAAAAGAGGCATGTTATAACTCATTTAATCAGATTTATTTTTTTTAAATACAAATTATCAAAATTGCACTAATTAGACATATATATATATATATATTAATTTTTTTAAACTAATAATTTAAAAAGTTATAAACATAAAAATTAACTTATAAATTTTATGTATGCCACAAAATAAAATATTAAATTATTTCAAGATAACTTATAATATATTAAATTATTTTATGTATCCCATAATATATAAGTTTTAAATAATGATCTATTCTATGATTTATCTATATATGCTATTATAATTGCAACGTATTGTCATTTCATTAAGGTTGGAAGTTGTAATTATTTTTTATCACTTTTTTTATTTTTTTATTTTGTTTAATTTGTTGTTAATACGTATTACAATATGATTTGTCTATAAATTAATTTTATATTCTTAAAATAAAGGGTAAATTACAAATACACCTTTGAGATTTGATTAAAATACAAATCGCCCCTGTAGTTATGAAAATTACATTCCACCCCATGAGATTTCTAATTTCATAACAAATCGCCCCTTTTATTAATAAATTATCAAATCAATTAACAGCTTTGAATGATATTAGAAATATGTTTCAATTAATAATTTAGGTAATTTTATTATTGTATAGGAGAGCAATTATGAGTTTTATATTTTTAGTTAATTTTGTTAAATAATTTTTTTTAACAAGGAGGTGTTGTAACTTTTCAAATCATAAAGAGAAATCTATACTTTAAGCAAACCTTAGGGGGTGTATTTGTAATTTACCCTAAAATAAAATTTCAAATTTGAAATCTTACTTAAATTATGTTGCTATAATTGGAATGAGGCCAATATTAATTCCTTAAATTTTGCATCCTTTATTAAATTATAAAATAAAATTTCAAATTTAATTTTTTTTTCAAATTATATTGCTACAATTAAATGAGATCAACATTCACCTTGTCATAATATACATGTGTTCAAATTATTAATTGCGATTAAATTGTTTTTTCTTGTTTTAAATTTTATAAAAAAAATTATATCTTTCTAAACTATAAGGACTTGAACAATAATATTTTTTAATATAATTTTTTTTGACAAAAGAACAAGACATAACTTTTTTAGTACTTACCAAATATGGTAAATTTTGTTAGATTTTTTCTTTT
The DNA here is from genome assembly GCA_022316695.1 of Camellia oleifera. Classification (NCBI taxonomy): domain Eukaryota; kingdom Viridiplantae; phylum Streptophyta; class Magnoliopsida; order Ericales; family Theaceae; genus Camellia; species Camellia oleifera. Next base: position 95,902,057 of record CM039308.1, on the reverse strand, counting down.
AAATCTCAATTGTTAATTAAAGAAATTAAAATAAAGAATAAAGATATCTTTGGCTCAAAACTTTTGCTAAAATAAATTAGAAAGAAACGTTAATTAATTAATTTATTTATTAAAAGTGATAGTTCGCTAAACTTTTTTTTTTTAAATTTTAAAAAGAAGAGGGTTACAAGTGATAATTTATTATTCATCTAAAACTATTTTCAGATTAAATGAAAATACCATATTAAATTTTCTTCTTACCTTTTTTTTTATTCAAACACTTTTATTTTATAAGATTTTTTTTATTCTATTTAATATTTTATTGTAATTTTTAAATTAAAAATACTTTCTAAAAAATCATATTTAAATTATTTATGCCATTATAAAAAGTAAATTTTTTTAATATCAACTTAGTGGTAGTTTGGAAAGTGCTAAATAAGTATACTTTTTTACTTTATACGAAAATATGTATAGAAAAGTAAAGATATGATGTAACTTAAAAACGATAATTAAGTATACTTTTTTACTTTTTACGAAAATATATACAAAAAAGTAAAAATGTGATGTATCCTAAAAAAGATAATTAAGTATACTTTTTTACTTTTTACGAAAATATGTACAGAAAAGTAAAGATATGATGTGACCTAAAAAAAATTAAGTATACCTTTTTACTTTTTATGAAAAGATGTATAAAAAAGTAGAAATGTGATGTGACCAAAAAAAAAAAAAAAAAATAAAAGGATAAAAAAAAAATGAGCTAATATGACACTTCCCAAACAACCCTTTATTCGATGATTCATTTCTAAAAGGTTTATTTTTTAAATATTTTCAAAAAAAATTCCATTGGAAATCTTAAATATATTGCTTTTTCTTTTGTTCATTAATATTAAATTTTTAATTAATTTTATTTATTATTTAAAAAATAAATTAACAAATAATTTATATATTTATATATATAATTTTGTTTTGATTTTTCAGGTTATTTGGTGTTTGTACCCAAGTTCACTCAAATTTAATTTGAATTTTTGAGTTTTTGCATAGGTCCTCACTTAATTAAAAAATATATTGTTCAATTTTTAAAAAAATTTAAGCTCGACTCAAGTTGTTTGGGTTGAGTTCACCTAAATTTGCAATTCTAGCAAGGGCGGTTGAAAATTACATGATTAAATTTGTGACAAATTAAAAAATAATAAATAAATTATGATAAAATTGTGAGACTTAAATTGTGATAAAATTTATTTTCATAATTTGCATACAAAAATTTAATTATTTATATTATTTTGTATAAAAATATATTATTAATTTTTTACAAACCGTGCATAGCACGGGTTACCATTAGTTATATCATATAAGGAAAAGTGGATTTCTAACCCACAAGTCTTATGGAAATTCTAATATTTCAATACTAATTTTTTAATTTTTTGATTTTAAAAAAAAATCTCAGCATTTATTGACTTTTCCTAACCCACAAGCATTTTTGACTTCTCCTATACTTAGTACTACACCTTTTTCAATTTCTCTCATATACTATGATTAGTGATGAGATTATTAAATTATTTTATAAAAATAAAAAAAAAAAATTTGTATATTAAAAAAATATGTAAAACAAATATAAATTCTTATTAAATATATCTATCTGTCTATATATTATATAAGAAAAATGGTAATTTTAGTTAGAAGTCTTTTCAGAATTTCAATATCTCATGCTAATTTTCTTGATTTTCTTAATTTTAAACAATTAAGAAAATCTCCATTTGCTAGCTTTTATTTGATAATTCCACATTGGGAAAAGAATGAAAAAAAAAATGAGTTATTTTACTCACATAAAGGGAATATTGTATTTTCATCCCATTTAGTGAGGAGTATTGTGAGAATTTCCGAGTGTATTTGGTTTGGTTTTGGAAGATAAATTTTCCAAAAAAATTTGGCGAAAGAGTTTAGAAATTTTTTTGGTTTGTTTGGTTGTATATTTTGGAAATAGTTTTGGAGTATGAGACTTTGGGATGATTTAATATTTTGTTGTAATTGAGTAGATATGTATGAGAGAAAAAGTGATTGAGAAGGAGAGATGAGAAAGAAAAAGTGATTGATTGATGTGTAGGAGAGAGAAAATAATTTTGGAAAAAAAATTCCAAAATCACTAAACCAAACAAAATTTAAAAACAATTTCTCCAAAATTTGTTCTCCAAAACAAACCGAACATGGTCTCAATATCTCATACTAATTTTCTTAATTTTAAATAATTAAGAAAATCTTTATTGGCTAGTTTTTATTTGATAATCCCACATCGGGAAGAGAAAAAAAATATGAGTTATTTTACTCATATAAAGTGAATCTTATACTCACATCCCATTTAATATTGTAGTGTTGTGCATGTTTCAATTCAATTTAATTTAAATTTTAAAAGTTTTAATTAATTAATTATGACCTAGCCGATTAGGCTAAATCATTTTTTATTTGATTGATTTGTTGGTTTAACAGTGATTTTAGTAGTTTTATCAAAATATATTGATTAGATTTGTTTGATTCGAATAAATTAAAGATTGATTTGATTAAAGATTTAAAGACTGAGATTGTTTGATTAGAAATAAACTTTCCGTCCAAATAATTATTAACTTTTATTTTATAATCCTACATCGGAAAAAAGAAAAGAAAAAAAAAGTGAGTTGTTTCACTTATATAAGTGAATCTTAATAGTGTAGTATTGTGTATACTTCAATTGAAGACAGTTTAAATTTTAAAATTAAAAAAAAATTCAAAAGTTTTAATTAATTAATTTTTGTATAAATTGGTCAGTTATTTGACCTAACCGATTAAGCTGAATCATTTTGGGTTTGACCGATTCGCCGGTTTAATCGCGATTTCTCATACTGATTTTATTAATTTTAAACAATTAAAAAACATTTCATTGGCTAACTTCCATTTAACCGTATAAAATAAAACTCTAATTAGTTTATGATTTATTTTATAGTCCCACATCGGGAGAAGAAAAAAAAGAAAAAATTGTTTCACTATCTATATATATATATATATTATATAGAAAAAGGGGGATTTTAGGGAGAAACCTTCCAGGAGTTCTAAACCCAAATTATAAAATTATTGAATTTTCTTAATTTTAAACAATTAAGAAAAATTTCCATTGACTAACTTCTATTTACCTTTTATTTTACAATCCTACATCGAGAAAAAAAAAAAAAATTGTTTCACTTGTATAAAGTGAATCTTATGCTCCCATTTATATAAGCAAAAGGAGAATTTTAATGAGAAACCTGATGATCAATATCTTATACTCAGTTATTTGATTTTCTTAATTTTAAACAGTTAAGCAAATTTTCATTGGTTAACTTCCATTTAACTTTTATTTTACAATCCCACATAAACATTTTAATTTTAAAAATAATTTTGTATGAGATTTTGAAACTCTTATAATATTTAACTTTAAAATAATTACAATCCCAAATTGAGAAAAGAAAGAAAAAGTGAGTTGTTTCACTTATATAAAATGAATCTTATAAAGGAGTTTTGAGGGAGAAGCATTCTAGAAGCTTCATAAGAAAAAGTTAGTTTAATTTTCTTAATTTTAAACAATTAAGAAAATTCTCTATAACGCCTCATCAAAATAATAACATTAAAACTCATTAATTTAGACATGCATTGATATAAAAGATAAATATTCTTGTATTCATCAGAGTAGTTCATTACAATAAGTGTTACATGTTAACAACAAAAGCAAATGCCCTACTGGTTTACAGCTTTCCAAGTTAACACTTGGTTACAAAAAGGAAAGTGATGATGATGATGAGCTGTGGTTGTAGCTACAACACTGATGATGATGATGAGCTGCAACTGTTGTTTGATATCTTATCATGCCCCTGCAAGCTGATGGGGTGAGTGAACTCCATCAGCTTGGACTTGAGATAAGAGAATTGACCAACGGATAAAGGTTTAGTGAAAATATCAACCAACTGGTCCATAGTAGGAATGTATTGCAAAGTAATTTGCTTGGTAAGCACTTTGTCTCGGAGAAAATGACAATCATCCTCTATATGCTTAGACCTTGAGTAGGAAACAGGATTAGAAGCAAGAGCAATGACAGATACATTATCACACCACAAGATAGGAAGAGTGGGAGAAGAAACACCAAGATCTTGATGTAACATTGTAATCCATGAAATTTTTATAGTAGTGCGAGTAAGAGCTCTATATTCAGTTTCAGTAGAACTTCGAGAAACTGTAGCTTGAGAATAATTAGGAACAGATTTGAAAAGCAACTCATAAGGAGACTGATGTGCTAACGGAGAACAAGGCATTCTATTCATTAAAAAAAGTAGTTACAGCAATAGCATCAAACTAATACTTAATAGACATGTAAGAATGATGCAATAAGGCAATAGCAGTATCAATTATGTGCGTCTGCTTCCTCTCCGCAACACCATTTTGGGGTGGTGTATAAGAATAATAATGCTGGTGAATAATGCCCTCAGAAGCAATAAAATGTTTCATTTTATTATTAAGAAACTCAGTACCACCATTAGTTTTGAGAATCTGTAAAGAAGTATGAAATTGTTTTTCACATATGCTTTAAATTCCACAAATTTGGTGTAAACTTCACTTTTATAAGATAAGGGATAAAGCCAAGTGAATTTAGCATAATCATCCACAAAAAGAACATAAAACTTGTAAGGATAAGTAGATTGAAAAGGTCCTCATACATCAGTATGAATTAAAGAAAGAGGTTGATTGCTAATGGAATTAGACAACTGAAATGGAAGCCTATGGCTTTTAGCAACACAACAATCAATACAATATTGAGATGCTGATTTATTAGAAACAAAAGGCAAATGCTTCTTAAGATGATGAAATTTCAAAAAACTAGGATGACCAAGCCTATTATGCCATGTTTCTTTAGACATAGGAGCTGAAGAAGAACAAGAATTAGTACTAAAATATGCTTGTGCCTATGAAGAAGGTGCATCAGTGGATGGAAGGAAATAATAGAGATCATTGTCATTAGTTCTTTGTGAAGCACTCTCTTCGAATGCTTGTCCTGAATAACAAAATTAGCATCATCAAATGTAATTAACTAATTGTTATCCCTTGCTAATTTTTGAACATAAATCATATTTGAAAAAATAGAGAAAGTGTGAAGAAAATTGTTTAATCGGAAAGAATGGTGAGGAGTAGGTAAAATACCTTTGCTAGTGTGTTGAATGGGAATAGAATTGCCATTGCCAATGGTAATTTGATTTGTACCTTGATACGGTTGATAGCAACTCAGATTACTCATGTCCTTGGTCATGTGATCTGTAACAACAAAATCAAGAAACCAAGGCATTAGCATTAGTGAAGATGATGAACCAGAAACCACAGGGTCAAAAAAAGCAACAAATGCTTTGGATTGTTGAGGAACCTGGGATGAGACAGACTAGAGAACTGAAACTGAGAGTCCATACGATACCAGTAATCAAGAGCTATGTGACCAAAACCACCACAGATCTGACATTGTGGAGAAGAAGATCTGCTTCAACCTCGAAAGGAAGAAGTAGAACCTCTATTGTTGCCATAACCTCGAGATTGAAATCTACCTCATTTGCCCCATCTATATGATCCTCTTCCTTTGAAATTAGCATGATTAGAACCACGAGATTGAAAATTAGATCAAGTGCCTTTAATAGAGGCAAAAGCAACTGTAGGTTCAGAAGAAGAAGGCCTCTTGAGTTTGGATTCCATATTCTTTAGAACAAATGGGAGATGACACTTCTTTCATGGTAATAAAACCCGATCTGGCTCGAATGGAAGTTGTAAATGCGTCATATTCATCTGGTAATCTGTTTAAAGTGGTTAACACTAAATCCTCATCTTCAATCGTGACCAAAACAAGAGCTAATTTATCAACAATTTCTATGATCTTAGCAAGATATTCCACCTTTGACTCAGTTTTGTTAGACATTATTTAATTTGTACTTCAACTAATGTACATGAGACCTGGAGAAAGAGGTGTAATGTTTATGCAAAGTAGACCACACCTCAGAGCAATGGAGAAATTGTAGCACAGTAGAGTAGATAGACAGAGAAAAGTTGCAGTAGTACAACTCAACAAGTGCACATCAACAAGATTCCATTGCACTTGTTCAGGATTAGAAACACTTTCTCCTAAAGCATCAATGATTGTTAATGGTGGACAAAAGATCGTATCATCCACATAACCAAGGAGATCCGTAGCTCGAAGGATATTTTGCCATTGAGCTTTCCAGATCACGAAATTTGTTGCATCAAGTTTGACAGTGACAAACAAAAAGAAATTGGAAATTAACAGGGAAAATTTGAATGAATCGAAGAGATTGAAGAGCTTGAAAGTGCAGCAATGATGGATGTTGAAGCCATGAATCACTATGTTCGTTAGAGATTAATGCTCTAATACCATGAAGAAACTTAACATTCATTCATTTCATTTCACAGTAGATCAATACAGTCTTTACATGATATGTATATATACATAAGGCAGTTACAACTAATCTACCTCCACTCAACTAACTGATACACGCACACATACTTTGACAAACTCTTACTCTAACTAACTAACCAACTATAGGCTTGAGCTGATGATGTGGTTGCAGCTGCAACACTGATGATGATGATGAGCTGCAACTGTTGTTTGATATCTTATCACATACATATAGAGGTGTTCTCAAGACTTCCCCTCCCCTCCCCCCCCGGCACCCCCCTTGCGCTTGGGACAATGGGTGGAATTTGTTGGAATGTGTCCCACATCGCTTGGAGTTGCCCCATTTGTGCAAGTTATAAGGCTTTACTTTCCCTTTCCTTAATACCTGGGTTTTAAGGAGAAGTGTGGGTTGGACTTTTCAACTGAATTGTGGATATCTTTTGAAGGTCTCAAACATTTTTTCAAATATAATATTTGAAGAACGGTGAATTTATCTTATCAATATTATTTTGTTGCATATTATTTAGATTTTTAGGCAACCTTTGTTTTAGTAATTGCACCAATATTTTGTATTGGTTTTGATTATTATTATTATTATTATATTTTGGTATCATTCAATTCTCCATCTTTTGATTTCTCTTTGTTTTCGCATAATGTAAAAACTATAACTCCTTCTCCACGCATTGTTACCTACCTTTTAATTTGCTTTTATAGAGTCAACTCATCCATCCTTCATGCCAATACACCCATCCTTCATGTCATAGGAAATAAAAAATGCACGACTTTTCTTTTTTTATAGCGATCCCAGTTTTCCCTTTCTTTATTTATTGTATTCCGGACTCGGCTCCGTAGATGTGTTGTTGTCATATTCTCATTCCCATCCTTTAATCTTGAGTTTGAATCTTGGGTTGTGTTGGGCAGGTTTGAAACATGTTGGTTGTGTTTGGAAACCGAGAGTTGATGCCTAGATTTTGGCCTTCACGCTCGAGCAGAGCTTTCGATGCTCGAGCGGGCCCTTCGTTTTTGTTTCTCCGCTCGAGCGGGCATTTTGACGCTCGAGCGTGGTTTTTCATTTCTCAGCATTTTTGCTCTGCAGGTCATCGGACGCTGGAGCGTGAGTTTTGACGATCGAGCGGGTCCTTTTAATTTTGTTCCTTCGCTCGAGCAGGGATTATGACGCTCGAGCGGGGACCATGTCTGCAAAACTTCTGAAAGTGCACAATCGACGCTCGAGCGGCGCTTTTCACGCTCGAGCGTGAGTTTGTGTCTGACGCTCAAGCGGGGAGTTCCACGCTCGAGCGAGGCGACTTTTATATCAATCCGTGGAATTACTTTTTGGATCACTTTTTGACTTCCATTCTCTCTCTAACTTTTCAAAACCTCCATTGGAGAGCACCTCACTCTAGAACTTCAACTTCTCTTTAGGGTTTGATCTAGTTTGAGTGATCTCCTACCTTAGTTCTTTTACAAAAAGTGTAGAGCTTGGTTTAGGCTACCTTTCCATCCGAAAATGTTGGGATTTGGAGCATTTCGAAATTCTTCATCTTCTCCATTTGGTCTCATCTTTTGAGGTAGGGATAACTACTCATGTATATGATCTTTAACATAAACTTTTAGTCATTTTGATTTAATGTTGATATTGGGTAATTTTGGATGTTAGGGTTTTCAAAATGAGAAAAGAGGGGTTTTGTTATTTTGACCCACATTTGTATATTTTGGGTCATAAAATGAGGGTATTGACGTTATTGAAGTTATTTTAAGCCTTTGGGTCAATATTGAGAAAGAGGGAGGAAAGCCCTAATTTGATGTTATGAATTAATTTATATAATTAATTTGGGAATGTTATGGAATTATGGAATTGAGTTGGGAATAATGAAATTGGCTCATTATGTAGTAGAATGGTGGGGTTGGATTTAATAATCACTCACCTTTGAGAATTATTGATAATTTATCTGTTGAGGCATTTATTATCTGTTTAGAAATAACTGCTTTGGGCTACCGGTGGAGGATAGTCTTGATTGTTGTAGAAACTGCATGATGATTAGGTGAATTAAAACTAATCAATTTGAGTATGTCATTGAGTATGACGGTTGGAATACTACAGCGAATATGTGTATTGATTGGTCATTGTATATGATGAGTATTTGAATACATGGGTGCTGAATCCCGCGGATGAAATTTTCGTAAAATGGCAATTCGAGAATATTATACATGGGTGCCAAATCCCGTAGATGAAATTTCTGTAAAATGGCAAATGCAAAAATATCTATACATGGGTGCCGAGTCCCGCGGATGAAATTTTCGTAAAATGGCAACTAGAAATAATTATACATGGGTGCCGAATCCCGCGGACGCAATTTTTGTAAAATGGCAATTTGAAGTATTGTTGGTATGAGATGTAATCTCATTTAAGTTGTTTGGCCAGGTTCTAAGCCGTGTTTATAAATTGAGAATTGGATAAGTAAAGAATTTTGGAACTGTATTGTACTGTATGTTGGTTTTATCAGTTAAACATTTATCAAATGCTAATGTTTTAGTTATTGATCATATTATGTTTAGCATATCTCTACTTGGAGTTGCTCACCCTATATGGGACATTATTTTCAGGTGCAGGCGATATGCCACCCCCAAGGTCTTAGCTTGGGAGGTTGATGAATTGAAGGCCTATCTTCTTGTTATTATTTTTTGTATTACATGTAAATCAAGCCTAGGGCTTATTTGTGTTTTAGTTAGTACTCTTCTTTTTGTAACTAAGTGTTGGCTTGGAAAGTTATAAGCACGTAGGGCATTTACTTTTGATGTCAAAATGTAATACTTTTGTAATGAACACTCTGATTAATGAAATTATGCTTTACTCTTTTATATTTAAGCATGTCAAGAATGTATGATTTATGGGTTTGTTTTGAGGGCGTTACAACTTGGTATCAGAGCGTATCGGGTTTGAATACTTTGGGTACGTGGGAAGTGATTAGTATCACAATGGGTTCGTCTCGCTTGTTATCGACTTAGATGTAGTGTTATGTGCTTATGTGATAACATGTTTATGTGGTTATATGGGTATGGGATTTAGTTTATAGGATGTTGATTGGATCATTGAGTTTCTGTGAGTCATGTTGAAAAAGTACTTGATCAATGTTGTTTATAACCGGAACTCTAGTAACACCTCGGGACTATCATTATCCAGAAATGAAATTCGTAAGTGCTTATGTGATTATGTGCTTACGTGGTGTGAATTACAGTTGTCCATTGCTTTAGGACGCAAGCGTTATAGTTTCGGCACATTTGGGAATGTGCTAATGTTCTTCATTACCTTTATTAGGATGTCAGGTTGAGGACGTGGACGTGGAGGTAGGCGTGGTAGGCAGGAGATGCCTATACTGGATGAAATTCCGGAGCACCAGGAGGGTGTTAGTTAGGCAAATGTGGCCGAGCCAGTAGGCCAGCAGGCCATGGGTGTCTTAGCCCGCGAGATAGCAGGGGCATTGAGGGAATCCGTGGGCATTCTTAGAGCTGAGAATCAAGCCCAGGCTTAGGTTGTTGATGCAGGGCCTTCTTTTCTGAAGAGGGAATTTTTCCGGTCTAATCCGGACGAGTTTGTGGGTGATCCGAAAGAGCCACTAAAGGCTGATAAGTGGCTCGAGCAGATGAGTAAGACGTTTGAGATGCTGGGCATCGAAGACGGGGCTTTGAAGGTGACCTTGGCGTCCTTCCAGCTGAAGAGAGACGCGGGTCAATGGTGGAAGTTTGCTCGGGACCGTATTGGTGGCACGTGGGAGGCCTTCGTAGATGCTTTCTAGGAGAAGTTTCTGTCTCTAGCTATCAGGGAGAAGTTGAGGGATCAGTTTTGTCAGCTCAAGCAGCTGAGTATACCAGTGGCCGAGTTTGAGGCCGCATTTACTAGCCTATCTAGGTTTGCTCCTGAGCTTGTGGCGTCTGAGGAATGCCATTGTCTTGAGTTCGAGAAGAAGCTGAGGCACGGGCTTAAGACTAGAGTTGGGGGATCCATGACCTGGGAGTATGGGCGTCTTGTGGATGCTGCGACCTATATGGAGACCATGATGTAGGAGGAGGAGGAGAGGATGAGGGGCTCCAAGAGGAGTCAGGATGGCCAGGGAGATGGTAGGAAGCAGAGGGGTTCTAACCCTCAGCAGTCCCAAGGTGCTTTGGTGAGATCTACCTTTCCAGTGCCGAGTTCAGGTTCTGGGAGAGGCAGCCAGGGAGACTTTACCTATTTCAAATGTGGTCAGCTGGGCCATAAGTCTCCAGCTTGCCCGCAGAGGGGAGGAGGTCAGGGTGCAGCTTCATCTTCGGCTTGACCTCAGAGTCAGAGTCAGGGCAGAGGTCAGTCGTCCTCTTGTTACCAGTGTGGTCAGGCGAGGCACCTGAAGAGGTTCTGCCCATAGTTGGGTGGTACACCCGATGCATTTGGTTCGAGACAGACGCAGAGTTCTCAGCCAGCATAGTCTGTTCAGGCCTTGAGGGCCAATCATGGGGCTTCATCGTCTCAGTCTGTGCAGCAGTCTTTTGCTCCGAGAGGTGAGCAGGTTGACCAGAGACCTATTGGGCGCGTGTATACTGTTACCGCGCAGGATCTTGTACCGGCTCCATCTGTTATGAGAGGTACCTTCTTGTTTTGCAACTCGGTTGCCAATATGTTGATTGATACGGGTGCATCCCATTCCTTTATATCTGCTGCATTTGTATCTGTTTTGGGATTGGAGTTGGCACAGTTAGCATCTCCTATTTGTGTGGTATCACCTGTTGGGGGTGAGTTGATTTTGAAACAGGGGTGTTGGGGCTGTGATATAGAGATAGCTGATCGCCGACTTCCCTTTTCTTTTGTAGTTATGGCTATGTTGGGTTTTGATGTAATTTTGGGTATGGATTGGTTATCGTCATATCGGGCAGTTATTGATTGTTACCGCCAGAGGGTCACTGCTTGTACCGTGAGCGGGGACTGTTTCCATTTATTGGGGGATCGGGTTGGTAGAGTGTTGCCACCGGTGTATGATCCGCGAGGGCGGAGTGAGCTTAGTGGGCTTCTTGCTAGCTTTATGAGTAGTGAGTGTGATGAGACCCGGATTGAGTTGCCAAGAGTGGTTTGCGAGTATTCAGATGTTTTTCTCGATGATCATGTTAGTTTGCCACCCCATCGAGAGATCGAGTTTTTCATTGACTTAGTGCCTGGCACGACACCGATTTCTATGGCACCTTACCGTTTTGCCCCAGCGGAGTTGAGTGAGTTGAAGATTCAACTCCAGGAGTTGCTAGATAAGGGCTTTATTCGCCCTAGTGTTTCGTCATGGGGAGCACCGACCCTCTTTGCTAAAAAGAAAGATGGTGCCTTGAGACTTTGTATCGATTACCAGAAATTGAATCGGGCTACAGTTAAGAATAAGTACCCTATGTCTCGTATTGATGATTTGTTTGACCAATTGAAGGGTTCCCGTTGTTTCTCTAAGATAGACTTGAGATCGGGTTACCACCAGTTGAGGGTCAGGGAGGAGGATATTCCGAAGACGGCATTCCGTACGCGGTATGGCCATTATGAGTTTCTGGTGATGCCTTTTGGGCTCACCAATGCACCGGCAATGTTTACGGATTTAATGAAACGGATCTTCCGGGAATTCTTAGATTGCTTTGTGATCGTCTTCATAGACGACATTCTGATTTATTCACCTTCGGAGGAGGAGCACGAGGAACACTTGAGAGTGGTGCTTGAGTTGCTTAGAGCCCATAAGCTGTATGCTAAGTTTGGGAAATGTGAGTTCTGGCTAAGAGAGGTCAAATTCTTAGGCCATGTGGTCTCTGGGGAAGGGGTGTCTGTTGATACATCCAAGATAGAGGCAGTGCAGGATTGGGCACAGCCTAAGAGTGTTTTTGAGATCCGTAGTTTTCTGGGATTAGCTAGGTATTATCGCCGGTTTGTGAAGGATTTCTCTAGGCTAGCTTTGCTGTTGACTAGATTGACACGGAAAAGGGTTAAGTTTGTGTGGAGTGAGACTTGTGAAGAGTCGTTCCAGGAGTTGAAAGTTAGACTTACCACTGCTCTAGTTTTGATTATACCGGATAGGGGTTTAGGTTATGCGGTTTATTGTGATGCCTCACGAGAGGGTTTGGGTTGTGTGTTGATGCAAGAGGGGAAAGTAGTAGCCTATGGATCACGCCAATTGAAAATACACGACTTAGAGTTAGCAGCTGTGATATTTGCCTTGAAGATTTGGAGGCACTATCTGTATGGTGAGAGATTCGAGGTATTCTCGGATCATAAGAGTCTGAAGTATCTGTTTACACAGAGAGACTTGAATTTGAGGCAGAGAAGATGGATGGAGTTCATTGAGGACTACGATTTCGAGTTGCACTATCACCCGAGAAAGGCCAATGTTGTGGCAGATGCCCTTAGTAGGAAATCCATTAATGATGTAGCTTGTATAGCCATCCAGGAGTGGGAGATGTTGGGAGCGCTTGGCGAGTTAGATTTGCTTTTAGGCAAATCCATTGAGGCTGTGGCCTTGTTTTCTGTTGTTGCGTAGTCTACACTTGTGAGTCGAGTGTTAGAGGCACAGAGAGGTGACCTTGAGGTAGAATCCCTTTGAGAGAAGGTCTCCAGTGGGAAGGCTGAGAAGGGTTTGTCTGTGTATCCCGACCGGAGTGTGAGATACAGAGACCGTCTGTTTGTGCCGGAGTCTTGCCGAGAGGAGGTACTCAGAGAGTTTCACCATTCACGCCTTGCGGTACATCCGGGAGGCACTAAGATGTATCGTGATCTGGGTTGCCAGTGTTGGTGGCGGGGTATAAAGAGGGACGTGGCAGTTTTTGTGTTTAAGTGCCTTACTTGTCAGCAAGTGAAGGCTGAACATCAGAGGCCAGCAGGTTTGTTGTAACCCTTGCCTATTACCGAGTGGAAGTGAAAGTATGTCACTATGGACTTCGTTGTAGGTCTTCCAAGGACTCAGCGGGGTAGTGATGCTATTTGGGTGGTTGTAGACCGGTTGACTAAGTCGGCGCACTTCATTTCTATACGCATGAGAGATTTGGTAGATCATCTTGCTGACTTGTATATTCGGGACATAGTGAGGTTGCATGAGGTCCCAGTGTTGATCGTTTCAGATAGAGATCCACGTTTTACTGCTACATTGTGGCAGAGTTTGCAGAGTGCCCTGGGTACTAGATTGACCTTTAGCATGACTTATCACCCTTAGACTGATGGGCAGTCCGAGTGTACTATTCAGATCCTTGAGGATATGCTTCGAGGTTGTGTCTTTGACTTTAGTGGGTCGTGGAAGAGGCACTTGCCCTTAGTGGAGTTTGCCTACAACAACAGTTTTCAATCTAGTATCGGTATGGCACCGTTCCAGGCCTTGTATGGCCGACCTTGTAGGTCTCTAGTGTGTTGGGCTGAGGTGGGTGGTGCACCTTTGTTGGGCCCGGAGTTGGTGAGGGAAACGACGGAGAAAGTTGAGCTTATCCGTAGGAGGCTTGTTACAGCCCAGAGTCGCCAAAAGAGTTATGCTGACCGTAGGAGGAGGCCTTTGGCATTTGAGACGGGTGATCATGTCTTTCTGAAAATATCACCTAGGCGGGGTTTGATGTGGTTTGGGAAGAGTGGGAAGTTGTCTCCTCGATTTATCGGTCCCTTTGAGATCCTTGAGAGGATTGGCGAGGTTGCTTACCATTTAGCTTTGCCGCCACAGTTGTCTGGAGTGCATGACGCGTTTCATGTTAGTATGCTTCGGAAGTACGAGCCGGATCCGTTGCATGTATTGGATTGGACCGACTTAGAGGTAGATGAGGATGCCTTATATGAGGAGAGATCGGTGCGGGTCTTGGATAGATGGGAGCAAGTCTTGCGAGGCAAGACGATACCTTTAGTGAAAGTTTTGAGGAAACATCATGGGGTGGAGGAAGCCACTTGGGAACGTGAATTAGATGTCCGTGAGAAGTATCCGGACTTGTTTGTAAATGTTTAACCGTGTAATGAGAGTTTTATTTTGTATTGATAAGCGTTAAGCGCTTTGAATATTTCTTAAGTTGTAAAACATGGTATGTGTTTTGATTTTTAGAAGCATTGTGAAATATGCTTGGAGAATGGAAGTTTATTTTAGCATTTGCATATGTTAATTCTGTTGTAGAAATGCAAATATATTATTGGCATTGAATATGTGTTGAAATTTGTGAATTTCAAGGAAATGCATGTGGATAATGCATGTTGTAACTTATATTGTAATTTGCCCCTTGAGAATGGATGGTATGACCGGTGATGGGTCAGGTTGATAAATATTGAATTGTAATATTGTTGGGAATTGAGAAAACTTGCTTTTGAAAACTTGTACTTAATTTCAGGAACAAAATTTTTTAAGGGGGGAAGGTTATAGCGATCCCGGTTTTCCTTTTCTTTATTTATTGTATTCCGGACTCAGCTTCGTGGATGTGTTGTTGTCATATTCTCATTCCCATCCTTTGATCTTGAGTTTGAATCTTGGGTTGTGTTGGGCAGGTTTGAAACAGGTTGGTTGTGTTTTGAAACCTAGAGTTAATGCCCAGATTTTGGCCTTCACGCTCGAGCGGGCCCTTCGTTTTTGCTTCTCCGCTCGAGCGGGCGTTTTGACGCTCAAGCGTGGTTTTTCATCTCTGAGCATTTTTACTCTGTAGGTCATCGGACGCTCGAGCGTGAGTTTTGACGCTCGAGCGGGCCCTTTTAATTTTGTTCCTCCGTTCGAGGGGGATTATGACGCTCGAGCGGGGACCATGTTTGCAAAACTTCTGAAAGTGTGCAATCGACGCTCGAGCGGCGCTTTTCACGCTCGAGCGTGAGTCTGTGTCTAACACTTGAGCGGGGAGTTCCACGCTCGAGTGAGGCGACTTTTATATCAATCTGTGGAATTACTTTTTGGATCACTTTTTGACTTCCATTCTCTCTCTAACTTTTCAAAACCTCCATTGGAGAGCACCTCACTCTAGAACTTCAACTTCTCTCTAGGGTTTGATCTAGTTTGAGTGATCTCCTACCTTAGTTCTTTTACAAAAAGTGTAGAGCTTGGTTTAGGCTACCTTTCCATCCAAAAATGTTGGGATTTGGAGCATTTCGAAATTCTTCATCTTCTCCATTTGGTCTCATCTTTTGAGGTAGGGATAACTACTCATGTATATGATCTTTAACATAAACTTTTAGTCATTTTGATTCAATGTTGATATTGGGTAATTTTGGATGTTAGGGTTTTCAAAATGAGAAAAGAGGGGTTTTGTTATTTTGACCCACATTTGTATATTTTGGGTCATAAAATGAGGGTATTGACGTTATTGAAGTTATTTTAAGCCTTTGGGTCAATATTGAGAAAGAGGGAGGAAAGCCCTAATTTGATGTTACGAATTAATTTATATAATTAATTTGGAAATGTTATGGAATTATGGAATTGAGTTGGGAATAATGAAATTGGCTCATTATGTAGTAGAATGGTGGGGTTGGATTTAATAATCACTCACCTTTGAGAATTATTGATAATTTATCTGTTGAGGCATTTATTATCTGTTTAGAAATAACTGCTTTGGGCTACCGGTGGAGGATAGTCTTGATTGTTGTAGAAATTGCATGATGATTAGGTGAATTAAAACTAATCAATTTGAGTATGTCATTGAGTATGACAGTTGGAATAATATAGTGAATATGTGTATTGATTGGTCATTGTATATGATGAGTATTTGAATACATGGGTGCCGAATCCCGCGGATGAAATTTCCGTAAAATGGCAATTTGAGAATATTATACATGGGCGCCGAATCCCGTGGATGAAATTTCCATAAAATGGCAAGTGCGAAAATATCTATACATGGGTACCGAGTCCCGCAGATGAAATTTCCGTAAAATGGCAACTAGAAATAATTATACATAGGTGGCGAATCCTGCGGACGCAATTTTCATAAAATGGCAATTTGAAGTATTGTTGGTATGAGATGTAATCTCATTTAAGTTGTTTGGCCAGGTTCTGAGCCGTGTCTATAAATTGGGAATTGGATAAGGAAAGGATTTTGGAACTGTATTGTACTGTATGTTGGTTTTATCAGTTAAACATTTATCAAATGCTATTGTTTTAATTATTGATCATATTATGTTTAGCATATCTCTACTGGGCGTTGGCTTACCCTATATAGGACATTATTTTCAGGTGCAGGCGATATGCCGCCTCTAAGGTCTTAGCTTGGGAGGTTGATGAATTGAAGGCCTATCTTCTTGTGATTATTTTGTGTATTACATGTAAATCAAGCCTAGGGCTTATTTGTGTTTTGAGTTAGTACTCTTCTTTTTGTAACCAAGTGTTGGCTTGGAAAGTTGTAAGCCCGTAGGGCATTTACTTTTGATGTCAAAATGTAATACTTTTGTAATGAACACTTTGATTAATGAAATTATGTTTTACTCTCTTATGTTTAAGCATGTCAAGAATGTATGATTTATGGGTTTATTTTGAGGGCATTACATTTTTCATCTATTCGCTTGAAAATAATTTTCACAATACTAACATGGTAAGAGCTATCCAACTATGAACTCCATTGTTATTTGCTATTATTACTATGTGTAAGTCTACTCATTTGAAGCAAAACAATGTTGACGAGTAATTCATTTTGCTGGTTTTTTTTTGTTTTTGTTTTTTTTTTTGTTTTTTTTTGTTTTTTTTTTTTTCTAAATTGGGTGTTACATATAGAATTTTGTTTATTTTGTGATATACTTTTGTTCTTCTTAACTTGCTGTTAAGTAGTGTGATTTGGCATCGGGATTGTCTCAGCTTGTGTGGTCTTCTCTTAGCAAAACTTTTCTTTAAAAATTTTATAGTCTCTTTGTGGTACGTGTGTGAATCTTTGTTCAATTGTTTTTGTGGGGACATTATTTTTAGGTTGTTCACGTGGCCAAGGTCGTTAGCCGAGGTGCTACGTGGATGGATCATGTTGCTAAGATATGATGTGATCAACTAGAATTCGATATATTCTGAAAAAGGACAAGAGTCCTAGATGGTTTGAGGTTCTCTGTTTGGATAGAGGTGAGACTCTAAGAGGAGTTCATTCTAATCTTAATAAGAGGAGTCCAACATAGATGTTATCCTTATAAATGATAGAATCCTATGAAATATGACTTTTAGGAGACGAGGGTACTGCTGGTTATAAAAATAAGACACTCTAGTAGGTCGAAGGTATGCATTTAGTGATATAATAAATATTTTTTAATAAATAATTTTAATAATTTATTATTATATAGGAAAATAATTTTTTTATAAGTATTATATTAAATTAAATTTTATAACAAACGATAATTTATTACAATTTAATTTCCTTTTCAACAAAGTCTTCCAATAGGTAAAAGTTACAAGCAAAAATACAAAAAGTTTTAATAAAAAAGAAAAAAGAAAAAAAACCCTTGACATCCTCAAACCGGTTATGTAGTGCATCTTAGGCTATGTTTGGCATAAATTTTTTAAGTTAAAATAATCGCGAAAATAGAAAATAGGCTAAAAAATCAATATAACAAAATGTCATCTACAAATATAATTATTTCATTTTTTCTTTCAAAAAAGCCAAAATATCTATCTCAAACGAGATTTTTTAATCTTAAACTAAAAAAAACTAAAAAGTCTAACTCACATTCCAAACAAAAGCTAAAACATGCAAATTCACATCAAATAGTTGAATAAGGAGAATGTAAAAACACATGACTAAACAAATATCTTTAGGATTCGTTTGGGATGTGAGTTGACTTTTTGACTTAGTTTTTTTTTAACCCGAGGCTAAAAAATCTCGTTTGGGATAGGCTTTTTGGCTTTTTGATTTTTGTGAGAAATTTTTTTTTTCTGTGAGAAAAAATGTAATGATTATGGATTGGATGTGATGTTTTGTCTTATTGGGCTAAAAAGACTATTTTATTTTTTGTGGCTATTTTAGCCAAAATACCTGGGGCTTTTTCTTCCCAAACGAGCTCTTAATAACTTATCCTGCATTATCCTAATCTATAAATCTCAATAAAACAAGTAAAATATTAAAAAAAAACTAATTTAAACATAGTGGTGTTTTGGAAAGTTGGTAAAAAGTTGATTTTTTGACTTTTTAACTTTTTTGTGTTAAAAAACTGACGTTTTTGTGACTTTCTTTTGTGTAAAAAAGATAAAAAAAAAACTAAAAAGCTATTTTTTTTTTTTAATTCTTCCCAAATTGCCCTATAATATCATAATCATATAAAATGATGGAGACCCATCAAACAGTTTACACATGCATATTGTCCACTAGTGCAGTGTTCAAAAGATAATACTATTCATGAAAACTAATGGAGACCCATCAAACAGTTTACACATACATACTGTCCACTAGTGTAGTGCTCGAAAGATAATACCGTTCATGAAAACTAATGGAGACCCATCAAACAGTTTACACATGCATACTGTCCACTAGTGCACTGTTCAAAAGATAATACCGTTCATGAAAACTGATGGAGACCCATCAAATAGTTTACATATGCATACTCCACTAGTGCAATGTTCAAAAAATAATCACCATGTTTGTTTTCAGCTTTTTGAAAATATTTTTGAAAAAATTCTACTTTCTTATTTTTCGTATTTTTTTTTGTTTTTGTTTTTGTTGAATTTTTAAAGATATTTTATGCAATTTTTTTTTTAAAATTTTCTTTAGACACCTAAAATAAATACACTTAAAAAGTATAATTTTTGTGGAAAAAAATCTTTAAAAAATTCACTAAATACCAAAATATCAAAAAATATGAAAATTCAGTATATTTTCATATTTTTGTGTATTTATTAATTTTTTAAAATATGTTTTCACAAATATTTTATGTTTTAGATACATCTAAATAAGGTGCATCTAAAAAAAAAAAAAAGTAAAATTTTAAAAATAATCATTAAAAACAAAAAAACACGAAAAATAAAAAACTCAATTTTCAAAAAATTGAATTTAGAAAACTGAAACCAAACACACGGAATACCGTTAGTAATCAAAATCAATTTTTAATTTATTAATCATCTTATTTTTTATATTAAAAAAAATCAATTTTTTTGAATTTGTCCAACGTGGCAAGAAATTGTCTTAGATATATTTATAACCAACGGCTCAGATCAATCCTAATCAAAATCTAAGGGCCGAACACATAACATTGTCTGCCTCTTTGGATCCCTACTCATGAGTGCCAAACACAACTCCTCCTCTCTCTCTCACTCTCTCTCATTTCAAATTTTAATCTCCTTCTCTCTGGTTTTGTTTCAGTCTCTCTCTCTCTCTCTCTCTCTCTCTCTCTCTCTCTCTTCTACCCACTCTCCCTTCTTGGTTTTACCTATGGCGACTTTGTTGAGATTTGAGTGCACTGTTTGATCAAATGCAAGGTAGATCGGTTGACGCAACCAGCGAGAAAGAGATCGGTATCCTCTTCAAAATTTTCCTCCATTTTCTAGGCATATCTAGGGTTTCTCAGTTCTTTTTTTTTTTTGGGCTTTTTTTTTTTTTGTTTTATGTGTGTCTCTTTGTATGCATACACTATGTTCTGTAAAATGCCTCACCTAGGCCTCTAAAATATTTTTCTAAAATGGGTCTCCAAAATGCCTCAAAATTTTTATTTGGGTTTTCGTTGGGTGTCTAACATATGCAACACGAGTGTAATTTTTTAGGGGGTAATCAAATGGCCTTAATTATATTATGTGATTTGTTTGTCATTTGGGTTTGATTGCGTTTCTTATTTATATTGCCTCAAATAAAATCTGTCCCTTTACCCCTCTATATTTTGTGTGTCTTTATGCATACACCATGTTCGGTAAAATGCCTCAATTAAAATAGTTTATTTTCTTTTGGTTAAATCAACTGCTTATATAATTCTACTTTTTTGTTGTTCAAATAGTGAGTGAATCTATTATAACAGGCCAAGTAAATGTAGTGTATGGTGGTAAGGTTTAGCAAAAATAGAGGTATATTGAAATTGGTGATACAAACAGTGAGAGTTGGATGCTATTTTTAATAATAAATAGTAGGCAATTTTTGGACGAGGGATAATGGAGCTTGGAGCTTGCTTACTTACACTTTCTATTCTTTGGAATGACATAGGCACGGGTTTATTAAGATCATTTGAAACTTTCATTTGCCTGAGATTAAAAATTTAAAACTTTGACTCCCCCTCTCTCTCTCTCTCTCTCTCTCTCTCTCTCTCTCTTTGATGCCTTTAATTTTATTTTTCAGAGTTGTAGGCCCCCAAAGTCCATCAAGGACCAAGGTTGAGAGTTGCAAGTTTTCTCTAGTCCAACTACTCTCTTCCAGTAAGTCTTTCCTTTATTCCCATTCTTAATACTGTTAAATTAAGTTCCATTTGGGTATTCTCTTTCTCTCTCTCTTTCTCTCTCTCTCTCTCTCTCTCATGCTTTTGTGTTTTTGTGGGTATGCTTTCTTTCATGTCTTGGGTTCTGTCAATTGATTTGGTAAACAATTTCATCAATATTTTAACAATGCCTTCATCAATTGATAAGCGGTTCTCTTTTTCCCTTAAAATGTGCTGTTTCTTCACTACATAGCCGTGGTGTGTCAACCTCTTAAGCAATTTCGGTTTTCATATTAATTCGAACAGTGCACAATATCAATATCAATATCAATATTGTGGCCTAGTTTTTACTTCTTTTTTTTTTTAATCCAAATTTTGTTTTTTGTTGTGGCAATGCATTGGCTGCTTCCCATGTGCGTTGGTTGCTTCCCATGAGCAAACTAAATGGATCCAAAAGGGTTAGTTCATATTTTGCTTATGGGAGGATTTGAATAGTTGGGGCTATTTGATTTTTTTTTTTTTTTTAGCTGCTATTGTCCGTAGCATTTAAATGCATATTTAACCCATTAAAGGTATCATAATTCTTTAATAGGATGCTTGGCTTCCATTGGAATAAAATTGTTCAATCTGTTTTTAGTTTATGATTTTTTTTTTTAAATTTAGGCTAGGTTTGGCATGTTCTAAATAAGCCAAAAAGTTAAAAAGTCACTATCTTATTTAAGTCATATCATCTTATTTAAATCACATCACCTCTCTAACACATCACATCAAACCCAACCCAAACCCAACCCAAACCCACCAATAAGTCAAAAAGTGCACTTTTTTAGGACACCCCAAACCAACCCTTAATATCATCATTTCTAAGTTACTGAAAATGATAAATGATAAAAACATATATACTCATTTCTTATTTCAGAACATTTGTTTTGTAATATGGTTGCTTGGTCTAATTATTAGTTCCCTATTATTTGTCATGTCATTTTAGCTACCATTTAGCAAGTTTGTTTATGTAGTGTTGATTGAATTTTTTTTTCTTCAATTTCTTTATGGATAACTGAAAGAGGAATGCAGAGAAGTTGGGCATAATTGTTTGTGTTTCTTTATGGTTTTGATTTCATTGAGATGAATATGAAATGTGTTGAAATCTCTGTTATCAGAATCATACGATTTGCAATTCGATTCAGTAGGTAATCAATACGAACAGGTTGTATGAATTGCAAATAGGCATGAATTGTAGGTGAATTAGTGAACGAAATCGGTGAATCGTGAAGTGAATCAATTCGATTCGATTCGATTCGCTAAAATCAATGTTTGACTTTCTTTTTTAGTTTTTTATTGTTGGAAAAGGGTTCACACAACCTTTTTAAGGTCTTTAGGATTACTATATGCCATCTTTTGACTTTCTCCATCCCCTTTTGTTAGTTGTTCACATTTCTTTATTCCCCTTAACATTATATCCTTAAGTCAGTGGAGTTTTGTTAGTTTTATTTATAGATTTATTTATTTTGTTGTTGCTGCTGTTATTGAAATATATATATATATAATTAAGATGAATCTTCCTTTCGAATTCTGCAAAACCCTTCAACTCCTTCATCTGTGTTGGACATACCCGCCTTTTATTGTTGTAGTTTTCTATTTTTATTTTTTTTGTTGTTGTTATCCAGGGAATTAGTTTTAAGTATGAAAGATCTTTTCTCCTAAAATCAACACACAATTTTTTTGTTGAGTTGGAGTGTTGTAGGGAAATTATCAATTCATGTAAGCCTGATGTTTTTACTCTTAATGCTTTGTACATGTGACAAAGGCATCGGAATTTGGTGAGGAGAATAGTTCTAAAGGTTCCATCAATAGAGGTAATCAAGATTCCATCCTTTTTTTTGCTTTTATTTTTTATTTTTTGTACATTCATGTTGTAAGTTGATGATTTAATCTTTTACTCGATTTTCATAGTTCAAAGACCAACTTCCTCATGTCACTTGGAATAAATTACAACCTATTTCTTGTTATTTTAATTAAATTTATTGTTATTCATTCCATTCTAAAGATTTGGGTATAGTTTTGCAATAATTGAAGTTCAAAATAATTGGTTTTACCACTATATAATCTCTGCTACTACAATGTTCACCAAATACTTGATAAATTTTTTCTCTATTTGATGTGTTTTTTAATTCACAAGGAATGGAAGGTGAGGGGAGATTAATCGAATGATCAAACTTTTGGTTGAGAAAAAAGTTCCCCTTTGCTAAACTTTTGACTGGGGTGCAGAAAAAGTTTCCCTTTGCTTGACTAGGTTGAGTTTGTGAATTTATCTATTTTTTGGATAATGTTCTCTTTGCTAATTATTTTTACCATTATTTATTGGTTTTGGGAAAGAACAAAAAAAGGAGCAGTTTTTTGTTTTTTGTTTGCATTACTTCTAAATAGTTTGAATGCTCTCAATTGGATATCAGTTGTGAGTTTATGAAATCTTTCTTTTGAGATTGTGGTTTGAAGATTTTTGAAACGGATGTTCCTTGCATTGTGGTGCCAAAAATATCCATGAAGGTTATCAACGAAAGAGCATTTTTCTTGGCCAGTAAATCTCTTCTCTTTTTCCCTCTCTATATGAATGTGTCTTTGAAACATTTTTTTTGATATTTAGTAGTTTCTCGTGTGAACACCACATGTGTCTGGGTGCATAAAATATTTGCTACATAGATTAAAAAACAGAGAGGGTGTGTGGGTGTGGGATGAGAAAGAGTAGGGATAGAGGGAGGCAAAAAGTGCAGATAAATGAATAAAATGGTGTGAGACAAATTGCTTCTTGAAAAGTTATCTACCTAAGTGCTAAATTCCATGTCTCTAAAAGACTGACATTCTCAATTTTAGAAATTAAATATATTTGATGAATCATTAGTGCTTGATGATGGAGGGAGGCATTTATAAACATTAGTGCTTGATAATATGTTTAAGAGCTAAAATCTAATAATGTGTTTAGAACTTTCAATTAGTGCTTGATGATTTTTGCTTTTGCAACTATTATAGATAGTGCTCAATGTTTTGAGATTGGTGTAATCCATAGACATATATTGTGACGGCCGGGTCTCTTTCTCTCTTTCTTTTCTTTCTTCTTGACTTCATTCTCTTTTGTTCTCGTTGGAATTGAACCATTCGAAAATTTTATAGAATTAGAATTCTTCTTCTTATGGTGTTCGTCGTTAGATCTCACTAGTTCCGGGAAGTGCGGGGTCAGGTTCGGAACGCCCAGAAGCGAAGGGGAAAATTTATGGGCTGCTGGGCTAGGGCCGTATGTGTGGGGCCTTGGGCCGCAAGTGCGGGATGGAGGCCGCACGTGCGGAAATGGGCGAGTTTGGGAAGTTGCACACTGTCTAAAAGGCACGTGCGAAAGGTGGTGCGGGAGGAGTCCCGCATGTGCGGGGATGAAGGCCGCACGTGCGGGAAGGGGCACTTTGCACGTGAGGGGATGGGTGCCGCACGTACGGCACTCTGCAGTTCGAAAATCCCTGTTTTTTTTCTCTTTTGGTCCGAATGTTTGCCTTATTTTTTACACTTCTCTCTCACTCTAAAGACCATTTTCTCTCCTTCTTCTCTCTAAAAACCCTAACCAAAACACTTAAACACTTTGATTTCCTTGCAAATCTCGAACCTAGAACATCATCACCTCTCCTAAATCTTGGAGATCAAGCTTGGACTTCTCTTGGTATAGGAGAAAGTGAAGAACACCCGATCTTGAAGCTAGGGTCTCACATTTTCTTCATCAAGCCTAAGGTAGGGAATTCTTGAGTCATATATACATGTTTTGCTTCATATATGTTGATTTTAAAGCTTCCATGAGGTTGTTGAATTGATTTTAATCTTGCACTAAATGAAGAGAGAGAAAAGGGGTTTTCATTGAGGGGTTTTAAATCTCAACTTCTTTTTATCTATAAGAATGTTCTCTATGCTAATTTTAATAAAAATATAGTTTTGATTGGGTTTCACCATGGAATGGGAGGATTATTAGGTTTTGATGAAAACTCTAGAAATTGGGGGTTTTTTGAAAACATGAGAACAATTATGAGATTCTTCTTTTCTTGTGTTTAGATGAGTCAATTAGTATGGATTTTCTCAATGTGGTATGAAGAAATGATAACTTTCTTGACGAGAGAAGGGTGAACCTATATTTAAATTTGTGGTTGAATGTATGGAAACATTTATGTGTAAAATGTTAAGTGTTGTACATTATGAAATTGTGAGAACTATAAACATGGAGGGTTAATGTTTGAAAACATTACATGAAATCTTGATGAAACTCTATTGCTAAGAATTGTGAAAAGTGAAATTGTGGCTAAGTGTAGATAACATATGGTTATCTTGAGGAAGAGCATTGAAAAAAAAGGTATGGAAAATATGATTGTGGACATTATGGTGGAGATATTGAAAATGAGAAATGTTGTGAAGTATGAAAAATCCTTGCATTGCAAATTCACTCATGTTATTATCATTGTGCATTGTGAAATTTGAATGAAAACATTTACTTCAAGAAAAGCACATTTTTATCAAAATGAGAACTATGGTAATGTAAATGGGGTAAATACGTGGTAAGTCTATATAGCGATCCCGGTTTTTCCCTTTCGTGTTTAACTGTAATCCGGACTCGGCTCCGTAAGGGTGCTGTTGTCTTATCCTCTTTCTATCCCTTACTCTTTGTGTTCGAGTTTTGGGTTGTGTTGGGCAAGTTGGGAATAAGTTGGTTGTGTTTTAAAACGTAAAATCTTTGCCCAGTTTTTGGTCTCTCCGCTCGAGCGGCTCTTTTGACGCTCGAGCGGGCCTTTGTTGTTGCTTATCCACTCGAGCGGGGGTGTTGGCGCTCGAGCGGGGAAATCACCCATCCAGTTTTTCGTTTGCAATGGTAGACGCTCGAGCGGGAGTTTGTGTCTGACGCTCGAGCGGTGAGTTTGACGCTCGAGCGGGGACCATGTCTGTAAAAGTTATGGGAGTGTGCATCCGCCGCTCGAGCGGGAGTTTGGATGCTCAGCGCGAGTCTGTGAGTGATGCTCGAGCGGGGGTTTCCACGTTCGAGCGGGGCGACCTTTATATAAAGCCGAAATCTGACTTTTTTGTTCACTTTTCAATATCCTTTTCCTCTCTTACTTTTCCAAAGAGCTATTTTGAGAGTTCCTCTCACTAAAACCCTAATTTCTCTCTTAGGATTGATCTAGTAGGAGTTGTTTTCTCACCTTGAACCTTTACAAAAGTTGTGTTGATCGTCGAGGGCCATCTTTTAATATGAAAATTTCGGGATTTGGAGCGTTTTCATTTCCTTCATCTCCTTCGTTGGGTTCCATCATTCGAGGTAGGGATATCCTACTCCTCTTTATGAGCTTTGTCATTAAATTTTAGTGTTTTGATATGTTGGGGGTTGTTGGATAATTTTCAGAAAGTTTGGGCCTTTGTGAAATTTTACAAAAGTTGGGGTTTTAATTATATAAGCCTATATGCAAGTTAGGCATAGAGAAATGAAATTAATGTTGGAACATTGATGGAAATGGAACCTTAGGGTTGTTTTGTGAATTATGGTAAGTTGCCCTAATTGGTTTAATTAATTAATATATATAATTAATTAAAGAAAATGAGGAATTGAATTGAGAATGTTGAAATTGGGAATGTATGGGACTAAAGGGTGTAGTTGAATCATTTATTGCTCACCTAGTTGAAACGTTGTTATATTACCCATTTGGGCATTTATTTCCTGTTTAGAAATATTGCTTTGGACTACCGGTGGAGGGTAGTATTGATTGTTGTAGACAATGCATGATGATTAGGCAAACTAAAACTAATCAATTGGATGTGTCATAGAGTATGACGGTTGATAGAATACATTAACTTCATGTATTGATAGATTGTGCATATGACCAATGTGTTTATGTGCATTATGTGTAGACGGTTGATAGAATACATTAACTTTATGTATTGATTGATTGCGTATGTGATTCTGTGTTTATATGCATTGCTTGTGTATGAGAGGAGATGGGGGATGTACTCTACGGTTTAGGAAAAGATGGAGGATGTACCTGTAACGACCCGGATTTTAAATTCACATCGGATTGATGTATAGTGGTGCCTGTCACCTTAAACCTTGTATGGTTGTTGGACTCTTGATATTGATGGGTTGGCAAGTGAATTTTAAATAGTATGATTGAGGACCCTTGGATAATGTTTAGAACTTTGATTGAAGCCTTAAGAAGATATATAGATAAGATTAGATAAAAAGTTCCAAATTTGAGTTTGAATTTCTGACCAGCCGTCATTGTTTTTCCCTTTTCTTTTTCCACACTTTGAATTTGGATGTGAGGTTAGAACCATTGGAAAGCTTATTTCCGGGGCTTCAATTTGAGCACAAGAACGACCTAAAACGGAGTCCGGATGGGAGAGTTACGCATGTTTGAAGTTTCGGGATCTGTGCTGAAAACAGGTCCGCTCGAGCGGGAATTTCTCCGCTCGAGCGGGAATTACGGGACAGCAGCTTTAAACACGATTTTTTTGGATCATTTCTTCCATTTTCCTTTTCCCTTCTTCTCTTCTCTCCCTAGGTCCGAAAACCCTAGGGTTTTGATCTCCAAATACTTCCATTTTCCTTAGGTTTGAGCAAGATCTTTCACCAAGATATGAAGAAGGCAAGAGGGTAAACATTCTCAACCGATTGAAATTTCAGGATTTGGGGGATTCGTCTCAAAGCTTCACTCCTTGTTTGATTTTGGAGGTATGTTGGGATTCTATTATGGGGTTAGATTATGGTTTATAGATTATGGACCTAGGGTGCCTAATAAATGAGAAGATTTGAAATAAAAGTGATGGGTTAAGAAGATTTAAATTTTATTGGAAATTTGTAGATTTCTTGGAAACCCTAAGTGGATTTTGATGATAATCAATGATTTAGTCCAAATTGACAGTTGAATCATGAAAGTGGTTGGTTGAATTAAATGTGTGCAAGTTTAATTGGAATTTGGTTATGTTTGAAAGTTATGTTTAAAATTTGCGATTGAACCTTGTTAAATGCATTGTAAATTATGTTTTAAAAAAAGGGGAAATTGGGGGAAAAGATTTGTTGATGATGTAAATTCGGTTATGGAATGTTGAAATGGAATTCCTTTTAAAATATGTTGGTTTATATTTAATAATGTTGAGTTGAATCATGTTGCCTATATGGAATTGTGTTTGATGCCTTAATGTGTAAGTTGTGTACATGTGCAGGACATAACCCGAGAAAGACAAGCACTTCGTTATAGCACTGTGAGTAGTGATATGTTTTATATCTAGCTAAAGATTGTCATTAGCAGCTTATGAACACATGATTCCTATGTCACTAAGTGAAAGAAGTTAATTACGTAACGGAATGATGGAATGAATGAAATACCTTCAGTAAGTAAAGGGGTAATGGAATGTTTCATATGCAGTTAATAATTGTCACTATCATTTTGTATATGGACAATATGTAATGATGTTCATGTACTACCGTATGGAAATAAGAAAGGGGGAAGATGAAATCCTTCCATTTTGTAAGACTCGGGCCTAAGGCCGCTTAGCTTTAATGTTTGATTTTATGTTTCTACATGAATGAAGTTACTTATGTAAAGAAGTAATAAAACGAAGGAAATACCATGTAAGGAAGTAATGGGTGGAATGTTATATAATTACGGTATGTTTCGAGAAATGTAAAGTAACCATGAAAATGTTATGCAATTATGTCCATGTTTAAAGTACGGAAAGAATGTTATGCAAATGTTTCAAGTATGTTACAAGGGCCTCGTGCCAAATGTTTCAAGTATGTTACAAGGGCCTCGTGCCAAATGTTTCAAGAATTTACAAGGGCATTTTTAATGCCAACTTTCAAGGGCTTCATGCCAATTTACAAGGGCATTTTTAATGCCAACTTTCAAGGGCTTCATGCCAATTTACAAGGGCATTCTTAATGCCAATTTTCAAGGGCTTTATGCCAATTTTCAAGGGCTTTATGCCAACTTTCAAGTACACAAGGGCTTAATGCCAATTCTCAAGGGCTTTATGCCAACTTTCAAGGGCTTTATGCCAACTCTCAATGGCTTAATGCCAAATTATTCAAGGGCCTCGTGCTACAATGTATAAGGGCTTTAAGCCAAAGTAAGATGCTCAAGCTAATATGTTTCAAGATGTGTAAGTTATATGTTTTAAGACGTCCAAACTAATATGTTTCAAGATGTTTAAGTTATATGTTTGAAGATGTTCAAGCTAATATGTGTCCAGATGTTGAAGCTGATATGTTTTAAGATGTTCAAATTCATATGTTTCAAGAGGTTCGAGCTGATATGTTGTAAGATGTTCAAGTTAATCTGTTTCAAGATAGAGCCTAAGATCATCACAAGGTAACACAAATTCACACTAACTATGTGGACTTCACATGGTATGCTTAGGTATATGTCTTGAAGTTATTTGAAGTTTGGTAAGTATATGTTTTGAAGTTTTATAAATATGTGTTCTGAAATTTATAAGTATACATTTTGAAGCTTTGGATACCAGGTTGGAGCTTTAAATGGAATTGAAAAGTTTCGAAAATTGCATGGTCCGCTCGAGCGGAGGAATTCCCGCTCGAGCGGGAAAATTGACCTCCCAGCAATTTTATTACATTGTACAGTCCGCTCGAGCGGCCAAATTGGCGCTCGAGCGGGGTCCTATTTTCAGGAAACTTCGAAAAGTTACATCTAGTTCATATGTCTTTCCTCACTTATTTATATGGTCTAATAAGTACAGAGAAGCTACGAATCCATGTGTATTTTCAAGGATAGTTCAAGTATGGGTTCAAGTATATTTCAAACATGTTTCAAGTATGGTTCTAAGTATATACAAGTTCATGTATGTTTCAAGTCTACAAGCCGTCAAGTATACGCATGTTACAAGGTCATGTCTATTATAAGTTCAAGCATGTTATAAGTATACGCATAGTTGAAGTTCAAGGATATTACAAGTCTATGCATGTTAAGATAAGATTACAAGTATAATACAAGTCTATGCATGTTAAGTATATTACAAGTTCAAGCATGAGTATTTCTATTATTACTACATTTTAAGTTAAGATTGCTTTATTCATGTATTGCTATTCACTGAGCTTGGCTCACCCTCTATATGTTGTTTCTGTAGGTACCAATCAGAAGGTCAGTCATAACCCAAGGCGTCCATTCCTTTTTGTCCACCTTTAAGAGTCCAGGCACTAGGCGAGACCACTCAGCTCTGTAAAGCGTTATTAAGATGTTATCTTGTATTTTGAGTCTCATTTAAGGTTAAACGTACAAGATTTAAATGTTTTGTTTTGGTGCCCAATCTTGGAGTTGGGACTGTATATGTATATCTATATGATTGAGGCTCACTGTATAATTTTGGCGTGTGACTGGTTAGTATGACGTATGTGATGCATGTGATCCTGGCATATTAGAGGTAGCTCAATGGAGTTTGTTATTATGTTTAAATTTTGGTGCTTCCGTCAAGGCCCTATATACTATGCATATTAGGTTACTTCTTTGTTTTAGAAAAAGAAAAAGAAAGGTCATGCCCAAACTTTTAGGGGCGGGTTTGGGGCGTGACAGTACCTCTAAACCGGTTAATGGTTAAGGGAAGATGGGGGATGGACCCAGGGATGCAGCTCATATGCTCTCCCATTAGAGTGATGATACAGCTCATATGCTTATCTATGGTAGTAGTGATATAGCTCATATGCTTATCTATTGAGATGTTTGTTTGATTTGATATAGCACTAAAATGTATATCATTTATGAAGTATGGAAGTGGTTTATGTGTTATTGATACAACACCAAAATGTGTATCCACTTTGGATTTCGAAAGTGTTCTAGTGATGAACTATAATCTCATCAAAGGTTTTGGCCAGAGTACTGAGCCTTGTTTTCAAACTCAATGTTGAATAAGAAATGGAAAGTGAATTGTAATATAGACTTGATTGTCATGGAATTGTAATAAGATGTAAATGAATGTATAAGTGTTGACTATCTATTAACTGCTAATCTTTTAGTCATTGTTCATAGTTGGTTTAGTGTATTTCTACTGGGCTGTGGCTCACCCTATATGGGACACCATTTTCAGGTACATGAAGCATGCCACCTCCAAGGACATTGCTTGGGAGGCTAGAGGCAGGCAAACGTTTGTGGTTTTGGTTATCTTTTGTTGTATAACATGTAATTTCAAGCCAAGGGCTTAATGTGTATTTGAGTTAGTACTCTCCTCTTTGTAACCAAGTGTTAGCTTGGAAAGCTGTAAGCCCATAGGGCATTTGATTCTGTTGTTAACATGTAATGCTTCTTGTAAAGAATTACTCTGTGGAATAGAATGGTGTTTGTCTCTTATATCAGTGTATGTCTAAATTGATGGGTTTAATGTTATTATTTTGAGGGCGTTACAGTCCAGATAGGGGGTGTAGTTGAATTTGATAAGTTGGCCTGAGTGTCCTTGGTGAAAGACCACAAAACCGAGCAGATAGGTGTCGAGCCTTCCGGTTAATACTGGTAAAAATGACAGTTTGGTAGTACTCGTAGAGTCTACTTGCAGACACTAGCCTAGGGATTACCAGAGTCGTATTTACCGCCCCCATTGAATTAATATTGGAAGTTTGAAATTGTGATTTTGAAATGGTGCATTGAAATGAATATTTTTCCTCATTTATTAACTTTGGCTTGGCATTGCATTTACTTTTTTTTTTATGTTGAGGAAAATGCATAACTGTATATACTTTGTGAGAATTCTCTATTGGGCTTTATGCTCACCCTCATGGGATTTGGTGCAGGTAAAGATGTGGTGATCCCGCCGAGTTGATGGCGTGGACGTGATTGTGAAGAGTATTTTGCTCTTATATTTTTGTGTAAATTTTTGTAAAGCCAAGGGCTAATGTGTATGAGTCCATGAGACCATTTTGTGTAACCAGGCTGATGCCCTGGAACTTGTAAGCCTTTAAGGGCCTTATTCGTTTTGATTTGATGATTTTACATGCTATAGATTCATGTACTAATTTATCAATGAATGTATTACCGCATGTGAGATTATTTTTGTAAAACATTTGATCTGGTGTAAAGGGATATGTTTAATATCTTACATTTGGAAGTGGGTTGATGTAATAGTTATGTGGGTAGTTTATGTCGAATTATTTCAGGGCGTGACATATATGCTTGATTGGAGGGTTAGTTGATTGCCCAAAGAGAGGTTGTTTTGTTGATTAAGGTTTAGTTTCATCTATTCTTTTACTATCTATTTTTCTCTTTCTCTGTAATTGGTTTATTAACTAAGCTTTAGCAAGAGAGTAGTGTAATATGGAGAATCTGAGACTTAAGCTTAGGAAAATGAAATGAGTGTTGTAACTGACTAATACTGCAATATCACTGAGACTTGAGTGTAATATGTTCATGAGTTTGCTAATCATACATTTTATTTAACTAATTGATACATTTTTCTTGCTACATTTTGGGCTTTGGTACACTTTAATTTTGCACAATGGGGGTGAGTGGCAGTGCACGATTTTTCTTTCCATGCCTTTTTTTTTTTCAAACATTACCTATCAATAGTTGACATGAGAGATGGTTTGTTGATATTGCAATCACTGAGATTATGTTCTTTTTGAATTTCAACCAGAGTTCAAATGAAACCAACCTCCTCAATTAGAACAAGAAAGATTCATAGCTCGGGTAAGTATAACAGTGATGCTATAAGAAAGGAACAATTTTTCTTTGAAATTATTTGATGAATAAATTTTTCATGTACTACATAAAAGATTGGATAGGAGAAGATTAATCCCAACATTATTTCCACCGTGCCTTTAGGCATGGGCATACACTAGTAGTTAAATAAGGAGAATGTAAAAACACATGAATAAAAGGAAACAAATATCTTTAACAACTTATCCTGCATTATCCTAATCTGTAAATCTCAATAAAACAGGTAAAAGAAAGAAAAAAAACTAGTTTAAACATAGTATCATAATCATGTAAACTGATGGAGACCCATCAAACCGTTTACACATGCATATTGTCCACTAGTGCAATGTTCAAAAGATAATACCATCCATGAAAAACAAAAGAAGTGGGTTAGTGATCAAAAGTCAATTTTTAATTTATTTTGAATCATATCATTTTTTTTAATTATTTTATATGTTTTTTTTAAAAAAATATAAAAAATCAAATTTTAACCATCACCTCAAAACAATCCAAAAAAATAAAAATAAAAATAAAAATAAAATAAAAATAAAAATAAATAATAATAATAATAATAGACATTCAGCCCATAAATTTAAATCTCAATTTTATTTGGTGAAAAATTTATTAGGCATTCAAATATTTTATCCAAAACGACAAATTTAAACAAGATAATCAAAATGCCCCTCTGTATATATATATATATATATATGTTATTTACTAAACAAAACCCTAGCACAGTTGACGTCTCTCTGTCTTCTCTTTCTCTTTCTCTTCAACTGACGACATCACTGTCGTCACCGCCCACACCACCATTGTCGCTGCCGACCACCATTGTTGTCGACACCACCACCACCACCTACTCTCTCTCTCTCTCTCTCTCTCTCTCTCTCTCTCTAAAACATACACACTCTCTATATATATCGCAATACTGATGGAGGAGGAAACTACGCTTCCGGTGGCTCTTCTCAACACCAGAGTCGTCGGCCGCCCTACTGTAGACGTCCCCGAACGTCCCGGGAGGAAAATCCCGTTCTGTTCATTTGGGCTCACTACAGTTTAGGACTCAATGTCACGGTCTTGTATCTAATCTCGCAGAGTGCAATGCAAGACCGATGAATCATCAAAGAGTCCAAATCCGGTAAATCGTTTTTGAAAACAGATTTTTTAAAAGAAGTGCCAAACATGGACTGCTTTGCCAGATACAGAGTCGCCACCTAAATATTTTGTTTTGGGGGAATTTAGGAAACCCTGACTCGTTGCCTAAGGCCACGTGTCCGTCATCACCAAAGTTGCCTCGGCTTGGGAACTTGGGTACGATTGGGGAAGGTCACTTCGTGAGCACCCCCGCTTGCCCGATCAAAGATCGGCCTCTACTAACCATGATATCTAGTTTTGAAAACACTATGCGTTCTTATTCCGGTTATTAGCCTAGAATTACTATGTGATGCGCACAACATACAAGTATAGACTGGATCGCCTGAATTGGAACAAAACATTTCATGTTTGTTTTTGAAAGTGGTTTGGTACTCGCAAGTAGGCCTGAAATGCAGATTTTGCCATCCTCGGGTGGGCTTAGAAAACATGATTTTGCCACTATCTAGTGGGCTTAAAACTCACAGTCAATGCATTATTCCAATTCAGATAATCCAACCTTCACCCACAGGCATTCAGGCAGATATATCACATAAGCACATAGCCTCATGGTAAACATGCTATCATGGCAGTCACTCACACGTATGCAAGGATGCTAAAACATAAAAACTTACCGAGTACTCCAAGCCAAAACAAAAGCTACGTTAGAAATCCGTGCATGATCCTAACTATACAGAAATGCCTAATGCAACACATGCAAAATGCAACTAAGATAGGCTCGGCTATTCTAAACATGGCATATGAGATGCAACGGATAACATGTATTCAACTTGGAATTGAAGTACAATGCAATTAGTATGATGCGCCGAGCCCGGGGCATGTAAGACAGATGAATGAATGCAAACATGCCATCATACTGTATGCTAATTGAAACATGCCCTAATCTAACCATCATAAGCTGGTAAATAAAAGGGAGAAAGACGTGGGGTTGGAAGACATACATCACACACACGCACACTTATTACAGTTGTACCCTCGCTCGGAGGGTCCGAATAAATAATACAGTCCCGAATAAATAATACAGTCCAAATAAGTACAAAACCCTAATTAATTAACAAATTTAACTAGGAAAGCAGTAAACTAGCACGCAAATCTATGGACCGCCTCAGCTCTGTTCCAAATGATGAATGATGCATGCTTGAGTTACCTTGCGCGGAAATCCATTGTGATGCCCTGATTAGCCTCTGTTTACAATTAAGCCCAGAATATTGCGCGAAGCCCCAAAAGACTGTCGGTTTCTGATTTGCTGCAACAGAGAGCGAGAAAGGGGCATGGCAAAGTATTTTCACATATGTATGCTTGCCTCGATCCTTGTGCCACCAATCACGCATCTCGATGCATGATGGCCGAGGAGTCGAATTGCACGACTCGATGTGAAATGAATGCACATATAAACACAACAAGGCCTAGACTCCATCATGGTTAATCCGGAGTGTCGGTGACCGGGAATTGAGACACGTTCCGTCACTTGGAGTACGAAACGTCCCTCGTTTCCCGTGTTTGGGCTAACTCCTATCCCAAACACAATGCAATATGCATGACATGCATGAATGCGACTAACATACAACCTAGCATACGCAATGCTATAAAATGGCATACACAATGCTCGATTCAATATGGCATACACAATGCTCTAACATACAACCTAACATACATAACGCTATGGACTAAGATGGCATACACAATGCAATATGGGCTTACGCCAATATGAGTGGACCTCAGCCACACCCACATTGACGGCCATAAGATGAAAATGAGATAACCGAAATGCATGCACACATGCACGTAAATCGAGGACCGATCTTAAGACACAACATGCAACTCTAACAAGGCATGGCAAAGGATGAGAGATGGCATATGAACATGTAAATTCCAGCACTGAAACATGATGCTAAATGGTCCCGAAACATGGAAATATGGCACCCGATGCATGAAGTAAACCCCGAAACTCAAAACTAGGCACATGTATTGACTTATAGCAATGCAAAGCAAGCATTATTTGAATATGAAGCACAAAGACAGAGCCAATTCAGTCCCAAAACATGCACATTTCTAGTTTAAAGCATGGCCAAAAAGTGTTAACATGATGGGCTAAAACAACATGCAACAATGGCTAGTAAACATGGTTTATATGGCATGTATATGAAGCACAAGAGAACTCATCAAACCAGCCAAAATCAGTGAATAAAACATGTCAAAATATGCCCAAATAACCTCTAAAATGCAGGCCAACACATGCCAAACTGATGAGTTCATTTAAAGGGCCATACAATGGGTTGTTAAGCACATATAAGATAGACACTTAGCAAGACCAACCCAACTCTGGAAATGGATTACGACAGCCCTAAAACTCACAAAATAGGCCATGAAATCAGTTTAGGAAATATGCAAAGGAAGGCCTCTTTGAGAGGCCTTGAATGGGATTGCTCTACACATGCATCATAGACATAAGATATGGAAAAATGGGCTCTTAATAGAGCCTAGTCAGTCCTTAAAACCCTCAGAATAAGGCCTGAAACATGACTTCAATGCCTGCAAAATAGAGTCCCTTTGGAAGGCCAAACATGCTAGTAAAGAGAATGAGGGGTGAGAGGGTCACCCCTCTATGATTTCAAAGCACAAAACCTTATCAAAGCTACTGAAAATCCATTGGATTTCAGTGGCTAAGAGGCCAAAACAAGGCCAATGCAAATGCTCAAATGTATGGCTCAAAGCATATAGAAATGAAGCATGCAAGGAAGGAGATGACTCCAAAAAGAAAAGTGACCTCAAACAAACTTAAAGAGGAGGTCAAAACAAGACTTTTTCTAGTTTATAGAAAATCTCTAAAATGTTCAGAAGTAAGGCTAAAATATGATGCAAAAATAGCCCTAAAAGAGAGATTGAACAAACAAGGAAATAGATGACTTCAAACAGCAAAGTGTCCTTAATCAAAGTTGAAGAGGGGGTCAAAATAAGATTCTTTACAGTTTGTGTCGAAGCCCATAAATGCAAGCAAGAAGGGCTAAGGTATAGAGCAAGATAGAGCTTCAAAGAGGGGGAAGATGACTTACCCTTGTAGCACAGCAATGCAGCAGCTTTTGGTCCAAGAAAATGAACTCTCAACCTCTGCAAATGACCTCCAAGGTGCTGGAATGGATGATGAAAGTGGTAGGCTATGAGGTGTAGGGTAAAATGGCCAAGAATATGGGTGTTTGGAGGCTTGAAGTATAGATATAGAGGGTTGTATGTATATGCACCAGCCAAAATCTTCTAACCCTTGCAAATGGTGATGGATGCTTGGCTTTATAGAGGGAGAGGAATAAGACTTCTTGGAGAAGCCAAGAGAGAGGTTCAAAGCTTCTAAAAGAAGCTTGACCAAAGGGGTCAAGCTTCTTGAGGAAGCTAAACCAAAAGGGTCAAGCTTCCTCAAGAAGCTTGACCAAAAGGGCCAAACTCGTTTAGAACCAAGCAAAGGGGGCAAAAACCACCTTTAAAGGGGCCAAAAACAAGGACAAACCCTCGGGCAGTGGATTAGGTGGAAAATAGCTGGCACAGCTGGTACACACTCAGGAGGGCAAACATGGCCGGCCAAGTTCAAAAGGCCAAGGTTGCCGGCTGGCCACCTCCTCTAGTCAGCCGACCAGGGTTCAAAAGGGTCAACAACAATTGCTGGTCGGCCACCCCAGAAAGGTGGCCTCCCAAATGAGTGCAACACAACTGTATGGTCAAAAACCAGAAAATGTGACCCAGGAGAGAGAAAAACTAGCTTTTTTAGAGGGGTTCAAAAGGGTCAGGGACAATTACTGGTTGGCCTACCCATATTGGTGGCCTCCCAGGTGTGTACAACACAATGGTGTGGTGGAAAGTCAGAAAAAGTGGCCCGGGAATGGAAAAAACCAACTTTCTAGTAAGAAAAACGGGCGACGAAGAGCAATGAAGAGAAAATCTGGTTTTTCAGAAAAATTACTGGTCTCCCACCCTCCTACAACCTTTCTAACAATGAACATAAGGTCCTTGCCAAAAATGGACCAAGACGGATGCAAAACGAAGGTTCGGGGACCGAAAGTGGCGTATGACCACGAAGGTGGTCTCTCGGGCCACAGTGTCCCTCAGAAGGGAGGGAACAAGGTGTGTGCCAAAAACCGGAGCAATCGGAGGTAGTTAAGCGGTCCCGAACTGAGGCACACGGCCGACGGTTCCGAAAATCGAGAACTGGGCTCCAAAAGCGAAAAATGGCCTACGACCACGAAAAGTAGCCTACGGCCACTGAGAGATGATCTATGAGACCTCTCCCTCCCTTCGGGAAGAGGAAACAAAGAAAACAGAGCCTGGTTCGCAAACCGAGGCAAAGCACAAAAGAGTCCGGAAGTCTAGAGGCAAGGCTCGCAGCCGAGACTCCGCAACCTCAGAACGAGCACAATATGTAACATCACCGAGTGCTCAAATGGTGACGTCTGAGTCTTAAGGTCAGTCAAAAATGGGGTGTCTACACCTACCGCCACTCCCTCCTGTCGTGGTCGAAGCAACGACATCGTCGTTCCACCGCAGCCGCTCATCAGTCCAAAGCCAAACCCTAGACCCCCGCCACTTCCGATATTAGATCTCCAATGCGAACTTCCTCCTCCGCCTTTGTCACAAGCCTCTAGAGTTTCCCCATCACAGCTGACAAGCACCGTCGCCTCCTCCTCCTTTATCTGATGGTGGCTTCAACCATGGACGATGTCATAGCAGCAACTCTTTGGCCAGTACTCCACCGCGTCCAAACCAGACCCTCTCCCTCTCTCTCTCTCTCTCTCTCTCTCTCTCGTCTCTATCTCCTCTTCATCTTCTACCACTCCCGATCTGTCATCGCCGCTGATTTGCCACCACCTCCCTCGATCTGAACAAATTTGACGTTGCCGCTCTTTGTGGATCTTCCTCCTTCGATGGAAGCTATATACATATATATGTCTGAATCTATGTATATATACTGCTCTATTTTTTCTTTGTGAAGCTTTTTTACTTTGAATTTGATCATGCTTAAATGATTTCTAGTTCATTTCTTAGCATATTTGAGTTCTAGAAGCTCATATTTGTGTTTTAATCAAATTGTTTTTATTTAATTCTAGTCCAGAGGCTATAGATTTTATATATATTTTTTTCTCATTGATTATATGAAAGTATAATCGAAAAAATTAAACATGTCACTTTTAAAATTTTTGACAAATTGCTATCTATTCATCAAAAACAAATCCTATATGTTCATTAACATCATCACCAAATCATATCTGTTCATATTCATCATCATCAACAACATCAAAAAAAAAATAAATAAATAAATAAAACATATTTGTTGAGCTTATCACCAAATATTATTTGTTTGTCATCATCAACATAACCTCAGACCATATCTTTGTAAAGATTGATGTTTTTTCTTACGTCGTAACTAGTCTTTTTAACGAATTTATTATTTTTTGTTATTTTTTCTTTTATTGTAGGATTTGTTTGGCCTTTGAATCTTGTTCAGTTGTTGATTTTAATATAAATGTTTTACATGTTTAAATTAAAATAAATTAAAAAAAACCTTAGTCTCATACTCTCTCAACTGTATCTTTTGTGTAAGACTATTGTCTAGCCAAAATTGTGTCAATATTTGGTGGAGTGAAGTTTGGAGTGAAGATGAAAGAGACATTTCAAACCCTCAATCTCTTCATCTCTCTTCTCCGTTCAAAATTTCAGTCAACATTTCAAACCCATTTTATCATCTCTCTGTTTCTCTCTTACTGCCTTTTAACCTGGTTCCTGTAGCCAGTGTAGCATCAAAAAATGTTCAACTACATCTTCTGTGTAAGACTATTGTCTAACCAAAATTGTGTCAACATTTGGAGGAGTGAAGTTTGGAGTGAAGATGAAAGAGACATTTCAAACTCTCAGTCTCTTCCTCTCTTTTCTTCTTTGCCTAAAATTTCAGTCAACATTTCAAACCCATTTCATTATCTCTGTTACTCTCTCTTACTCCCTCTTCGCCTAGCTTCAGAAAATTTTCAACTGTATCTTTTGTGTAAGACTCTTGTCTAGCCAAAATTTAGCCAACATTTGGATGAGTGAAGTTTGGAGTGAAGATGAAAGAGGGCAGTCTTCACTTTGTATGTGTATATATATGCTGCCCTCCATGCTACTGTTCTCAAACTTGCAATTGTTGTCTCTCTCTCAATGGCAGATTTAGGGTCTCAAAGAAGGGTTTGTTCTTATATTTTTGTTTGTCTTTTTCTGATATTTTTGTAAATTCTATTGAATTAATAGTAACATTTATGTTTTCTTTTAGTATGGTTGAATTTTATACATAAGAAATGGGAAGTGAGGATGCACTGCTTTCAATAATATGCATACTTTCGGTCCTATTCAACTTTTTGTCAACGTTTTGAAGAGGAGATCCACTACAACAAATTACACTGTTGGCGACGAAATTTTTAGTCGCCAAAAGTCGTATTTTAATCGCCAAAACGTTTTGCTGACTAAACTTTTTGGTCGCCAGCTTTGTCGCTAAATGATTGTCGGGGAAGGTATTGGCGACTAAATTATTTAGTTGTTGAAAGTCTTCAATTGGCGACTAATTTTTTAGTCGCCAAAAGTTTTCAATTGGCGACTAACAATTATTTTTGTTACTGAAGTCTTCAATTGGCGACTAATTTTTTACTCGCCAAAAGTTCATAATAAATTTAACATTATATTTTCAGTGACTAAAATTTTTTGCTACCAAAAACTTAACCATTTAGGGAGACCAAACTTTTAGTCGTTAATTTTCTTTTTTATTCATCTTATTTGTTTTAGCTACTAAATGGTTTAGTCGCCTAAAATCTATTTTTTTGTTTAGCTACTAAAATTTTAGTCGCCAAAATTGTTTTTTTCTTTTTTTTTTTTTTTTTTTTTACTAAATCATTAGTCGCCTAAAGTTTTTTGTTTATGGCTATTAAATATTTAGTGACCAAAAGACTTGTTTCCATTTAATTCTTTTTTTAGCTACTAACTATTTAGTCGCTAAAAATATTTACTTCATTTTCAACTATCAATTGTTTAATCGTCAAAAACATTATTTCATGTTTTTTTTTTTTTGCCAATCAATTTGTCCACAACCTATATGTATCCCATGCAACCTATAACAAGTATACAAACAAAACAATACATATATATTATCACTCATTCCACAATCTGCTTTTATTTCACTTACAACCATCCAAACAAAAGAATAACTTTTAATGTCAACATTGCATACAAACCAAGTATATTCCAATTTAAAATAATAATTTCATACAAAGCAAATGATCATACGAGCTACCGGTGACATCCATGCACCAACTATATATAAAATCAAAAGACTTCAAAAATTCACTAGAATAAATCAACTTCAATAAGAGCAATCATCGCTTCTGCAATCATTATAAAAGCATCCTTAGCATTTACAGTGGGAGTCCTCCATTGTCATGGATATGGAAATCTTATCTTGCATGTTGAGAAGTAACAGAAGCCCTTATAACAAGTGAAGCATAAAACCAAAGTTGGCAGGAGAAAATCATTTGCAGTGCTTAAATAATGTTCATGTCCCCTAAGAGCATGATATGAAACACATAATTCATCTTTTGACGTTAGAATTATGCATGTAAAACCTTGACCAAATGCAGAATGAAGAAAAATAGTGGAAGTTAAATAAAGGGACACTTACCAATCAATCGTACTAACTGGACTTATTTACCTATACGTCCTTACAAATAAATTTATTATTGTAAATTTATTCATAAAAACAAGAGAGACTGATAAATTTATCATTTGTTTGATGATCAAGTTTGTTTTTCAAATCTCCAGTGTGTCACATAATTCATATCTACACCTAACATCTTTCAAAATCAAGCAACTACCATGCCCACCCATGATCTAGTTGTCTTCCCTTTATGATCTTCTCTCAACAACACTTCATGGCTGTCCATTACTTTGGGAAGAGCCACTTAGCAATCTCCAGCCATCAAAGAAGGAAAAGTCTATAGTACATTTTGTTCAAAAAATATACAGTACATAGAAAATCAATGGCTAAGATTGAGCCATATCATTAAAAGTGACCTGCTAAACAGGTCACTTTTTATAGTTATGAGCCAAAATCATATTTCTTCATAACTATAATCAAATTGATCATAACTTAGTTATAACCACATCTCATAACCAACACCATTTTGTTCATAACTAATATCACATATTTCATAATCATAATCACATATCTCATAACCAACACCACTTTGATCATAACAAATATCACATATCTCATAACCATTGATCACATATCTCATAACTACTACCCACATAAATCAAAACCACATCTCATAACCAGCCCCTTTGAGTCATAACCAACATCACATATCTTATAACCTCTAGTTACATTTCTCGTAACCAACAGCTTTTTGTCATAACCAACATCACATATCTCAGTCACTATTCACATATCTCATAATTAACATCTTTTTGCTCATAACCACACCACTTTGATCATAACCAACATTACATATCTCACAACCACTAGTCACATATCTCATAATTAACACCTTTTTGCTCATGACCACACCACTTTGATTATAACCAACATCACATATCTCATAACTACTACCCACATGAATTATAACTACATCTCATAACCAGCCTCTTTGAGTCATAACCAACATCACATATCTCGTAACCACTAGTCACACATCTAATAACCAATATCACATATCTCATAACCACTAGTCACATAACCAATATCTCATAATGCATAACCATTAATACATATAGCATAACCAAACACCCTTTGACACCACTTTGCTCATAACCATTACCCACATATTTCATAACCACTAACACATATAGCATAACCAAACACCCTTTGACACCACTTTGCTCATAACCATTGCACACATATCTCATAACCACTAACACATATAGCATAGCCAAACACCCTTTGACACCACTTCGCTCATAACCATTACCCACGTACCTCATAACCACTAACACGCATAGCATAACCACACACCCTTTGACACCACTTTACTCATAATCATTACCCACATATCTCATAACCAACATCACATATATCATAACTACTAATCACATATCTCATAACCACACCACTTTGATCATAACCAACATTACATATCTCATAACTACTAATCACATATCTTATAACCAAACACCCTTTGACTTATAACTATATCACTCTGCTCATAACCAGAATCACATATATCATAATCACTAATCATATATCTCATTACCTTTACCCACATATGTTATAACCACATCTCATAACCAGCACCCTTTGTTTCATAATCAATATCACATATATCATAACCACTAGTCATATATCTCATAACCACTACCCACATATAGGGGTGTAAATTTGGCCCACGAGCTCGCAGCACACCCCAAGTCCGCTCGCGCCCTGGGTAGGCCCAACCAGGCTCGAGCCTAAGCCCAACCTAAGACCCTGGGGTATGTGTTCTAGAGCCCGGCCCAGCCCGACCATAGTGTGTTATGGAGTGTGACCCATCCCATGAGCTTGGCCCAAAATTTTCTTCCCCATCTGGCTCGACCCGACCCCAACGGCTCCCTGCCCCCCCTGTCAGTGCAATGGTCAAAAATTTAAAACAAAGCAATTTGAAAGAGTCATATAACCGTTAATTCCACTAACAACCAATTTTATTTATTTTTATTTTTATATATATAAATTAACCCCTTCCTTCTAAGTCCTATAAATACCACCCTTCTCACATTTTATTTCTCACAAACAAATCTGTCTCTCAAACTCTTATTCTCTCTAAACTCTCAACTCTCTCAATTAATTTTGAAGTGTCATCCCTAAGTGACAATTACAATTGATCACCTATCCATATTTTAGATTTATTTTTAGTCATAGTATCTTCATTAAAAATAATACAAATAATAATATACAAACGATATACTTTTTAAAATATCTATATACAGTTATAGACATATATATATATATATAATTTAACTAAATTTTAATAAAAAATATGCTGAAAAAAATTATCTATGAAGTGATTTTATTTTGTTTTACTAAATAATTTTTCTCTTAAATTTTTTTCGCAACTTTTCTTCATTTTTTTCTCTACTCAATTTTCTTTCCCTTGATTTGTCCTAATTGTACCTGAGCTCTCACTACAAGAAAAGTGGGCTTAAAAGACGGAAGCATTTGCTACGGCACACTTGCCGTCTCAAAAAGTCACTTTTTGAGACAGCACAACTTGCCATCGCAAAAAAAGTGAGTTTTTGCGACGGCACAACTTGCCGTCATGAAAAAAGGGGAGTTTTTGCAACGACATTATTTACTGTCGTAGAAAAATAGAGTATTTGCGATGGTAGAAATTACTGTCACAAAAAAGGACAGTACTTGCGACGGTAGAGATTGCTGTCACGAAAAAATAAAGTTTTTGTGACGGAAACAACTGCCGTCGCAAAAAAAAAAAAAAAAAAAAAAGTGAGTTTTTTGTGATTGTAATAGTTTGAATAAATACAACGGTATTTTTCTATCGCAAAAAAAAAAAAAAAAAAAAACAAATAAAGAAAAATGACGTCGTCTTACTCTTTTGATATAACATTTCTCTCTTCACCAATTTTTTCATCTTCCTGTCTCTCTGTCTCTGTCTCTTGTCTTTCACTCTTTCACTCATCATTCTTCTTTCTCTGTCTGTCTGTCTGTCTGTCTGTCTCCGTGTGT
This sequence comes from Camellia oleifera, assembly GCA_022316695.1. Classification (NCBI taxonomy): domain Eukaryota; kingdom Viridiplantae; phylum Streptophyta; class Magnoliopsida; order Ericales; family Theaceae; genus Camellia; species Camellia oleifera. Next base: position 95,857,772 of record CM039308.1, on the reverse strand, counting down.
GTGTGTGTGTGTATGTTTTTCGCTCATCTCTCTATCTCTCTAATCTTTCTATCTCTCTCTCTGTCTCTCTCGCTTATCTCTCTTCTTTCTTTTCTCGCTCATCTCTCTTCTCTCTCTATCTCTTTCTTTCTCTATCTCCCTCTCTCATTCATCTCTTTTCGCTCTCTTTCTCTCTCTCTCTTTTTGTCTATCTCTCGCTCATCTCTTGTTTCTCTCTCTCTCTCTCTCTCTGTCTGCCTATCTATTTGTCTGTCTGTCTATCTGTCTGTCTGTCTCTCATTATGTTCGCTTTGCTCACTCTTCCCCTCCCCCCTTCTCTATTTATCGAGCTCTCTTTCGATTTATCGAGACACTACAAGAAAATGCACTTTTAGCGACCACTTTGTCTCTTTCTTTCGCTCATCACTCTATCTATATCTCTCTCTCTCTCTCTCTTTCTCTCTCTCTATCTCTCACACTCTCTCTCTTACCACCCATATCCTCTACCACCTTCACCACTACTGCAAATGCCATTCCACTACCACCACTACTACCATCGTTGCCACTCCACCTCTACGACTATCATTACTACCACCATTGCCACCACTCCACTACCACCACTATTACTACTATTACCTCTCCTGCACCACCGCTACTCTATCTCTTCTACGACTACCACAACTTCACCACTATTCTCCTTCGCCATCACCACCACCATCACCTCTTATCCACTACCTTCACCACTACTATAGCGATCCTGGTTTTCCTTTTCTTTATTTATTGTATTCTGGACTCGGTTCCGTGGATGTGTTGTTGTCATATTCTCATTCTCATTCCTATCCTTTAATCTTGAATTTGAATCTTGGGTTGTGTTGGGCAGGTTTGAAACAGGGTTGGTTGTGTTTGGAAACCTAGAGTTGATGCACAGATTTTGGCCTTCACGCTTGAGCGGGGCTTTTGACGCTCGAGCGGCCCCTTCGTTTTTGCTTCTTCACTCGAGCGGGCATTTTGATGCTCGACCGTAGTTTTTCATCTCTCAGCATTTTGCTCTGCAGGTCATCGGACGCTCGAGCGGGGCTTTTGACGTTCGAGCGGGCCCCTTTGATTTTTTTCCTCCGCTCGAGCGGGGATTCTGACGCTCGAACGAGGACCATGGTCTGCAAAACTTCTGAAGGTGTGCAATCGATGCTCGAGCGGCGCTTTTCACGCTCGAGCGTGAGTCTGTGTCTGACGCTCAAGTGGGGAGTTCCGCGCTCGAGCGGGGCGACTTTTATATTAGTCCGAATTTTGACTTTTTGGATCATTTTTCAACTTCCTTTCTCTCTCTAACTTTTCAAAACCTCCATTGGAGAGCACCTCACTGTAAAACTTCAACTTCTCTCTAGGGTTTGATTTAGTTTGAGTCATCTCCTACTTTTGTGCCTTTGCAAAAAGTGTAGAGCTTGGCTTGGGCTGCATTTCCATCCGAAAATCTTGGTGTTTGGAGCACTTTGAATTTTTATCATCTTCTCCGTTGAGCTCTGAAATTTTGAGGTAGGGATAACTACTCACTTTTATGGTCTTTGACATAAACTTTTAGTCATTTTGATATAATGTTGAAGTTGGGTAATTTTGGGTGTTAGGGTTTCAATTGTTTAAAGAGGGGTTTTGTTCTTTGGGCCATTATATGTGTATTTTGGGTCTCAAATGAGGTTATTGTTGATAGTTGAGCCTTTTGGTTAATGTTGAGAAAGAGGGAAGAAAGCTCTAATTTTTGTCATGAATTAATTTATATAATTAATTTAGGAATGTTATGGAATTATGAAATTGAGTTAGGAATAATGAAATTGGCTCATTATGTAGTAGAATGGTGGAGTTGGATTTAATAATCACTCACCTTTGAGAATTGTTGATAATTTATTTGTTGATGCATTTATTATCTGTTTAGAAATAACTGCTTTGGGCTATCGGTGGAGGATAGTCTTGATTGTTGTAGACACTGCATGATGTTTAGGTGAATTAAAACTAATCAATTTGAGTATGTCATTGAGTATGACGGTTGGGATAATATAGTGAATATGTGTATTGATTGGTCATTATATATGATGAATATTTATACATGGGTGCCGAGTCCCGCGGATGAAATTTCCGTAAAATGGCAATTCGAAAATATTAATACATGGGTGCCGAGTCCCGCGGACGGAATTTCCGTAAAATGGCAACTAGAAAATAATTATACATGGGTGCTGAATCCCGCGGATGCAATTTCCGTAAAATGGAAAATTTGAAGTATTGTTGGCATGAGATGTAGTCTCATTTAAGTTGTTTGGCCTGGTTCTGAGCCGTGTTATAAGTTGAGAATTGGTTAAGTAAAGGATTTTGGAACTGGATTGTACTGTATGTTGGTTTTTATCAGTTAAACATTTATCAAATGCTAATGTTTTAGTTATTGTTCATATTATGTTTAGCATATCTCTACTGGGCGTTGGTTCACCCCATATGGGACATTATTTTCAGGTGCAGGTGATATGCCGCCTCCAAGGTCTTAGCTTGGAAGGTTGATGAATTGAAGGCCTATCTTTCTGTGATTATTTTGTGTATTACATGTAAATCAAGCCTAGGGCTTATCTTGTGTTTTGAGTTAGTACTCTCCTTTTTATAACCAAGTGTTGGCTTGGAAAGTTGTAAGCCCGTAGGGCACTTACTTTTGATGTCAACATGTAACACTTTTGTAATGAACACTCTGATGAATGAAATTATACTTACTCTCTTATGTCCAAGCATGTCTAGATTGTATGATTTATGGGTTTATTTTAAGGGCGTTACAACTACTGCCGCTCCCTATCCTCTACCACAAAAAAATTAGTTCATGATTTTTAGTAACAAAAAAAAAAAAAAGGTCGTAGAAAAATATTTTTCATCGATCACAAAAAATTAACTTTATTTTAATAGAAAATATTTTTCATTAAAATATTACCCCTACTTCTGCCAAATAAAAAAAAAATTTGTTCATTAAAATAAAAATGAAACAAATAAATTTTCAATCTTAGTAACTAAAAGAAAATGAAAAAAAAAATTCATTAACTGTAAAAAAAATATAAATTAATAAAAAATAAATTTTATTGTCGTAGCAAAAAAAGGAGCCATTTTATTGTTTAAATATTCATTTGTGTCGGAAATCAGAAAAAAATATATATAAAAAATATATATATTTTTTCCATTCCCACTCGGTTCCCCCCCTCCTTTTTTTATTCCCCTCCCCAACCCAAAACCCAAAATCCCCAATCTCTTCAACCAAAATCCCCAATCGGATTCCCCCTGAGAGAGAGAGAGAGAGAGAGAGAGAGAGAGAGAGAAAGAGAGAGAGAGATGAAGGGTTCGGTTTGTGTATATTTGGTTTTTCCTTTCCTTCTTCTCTGTTCTTTGGGTTTAGCGACTCTTTGCATACCATCAAACGCGAGGCTTCCGTCGATTCAGGGTGAGAAGTTGATCAGAGAGCTCAATTTCTTCCCAAAGGAGTCCATCAACATCGTCGATCCCAATGATGTCTTTGCTGTGCCTGTCGCTCCCAGGATCGTCGAGAAGCGTTTCAAGTTTCCCATTTTCGATGACCCCGACGTTTCCGCCGAAGACTTGGATCACCATGCCGGCTACTACACGATTCAGCATTCTCATGCTACTAGGTATTTTCAAATCCCTCCAATTTCGATTTTTATTACTCATTTTTATGTCAATTTGTTTATATCTACACTATACTATACTATATTAGTGGTGTGTGGTGTGCTATTACAGGTTATAAATTTTGATCTCAATTTGAATTTGGATTTCATTAGTTATAGGACGTTTTGATCTGGGCAATACATGAGGATATTTTGGAAAGGAAAAAAGAAATGTGACATCTACCTCAATTTTGGCCTTCTCTTTTAGATATAGATATGTATATAGAAAGGAAATTGAAATAGAGAAAGACTCAAACAATTGCAAGAGCCATGCACATGTTATTTTAGAATGGTCAGTCGAACCCTAGGAGGTGCAGAGGCTTTGGCACTATGTGCTACCCCATTTTGGTTGAATTTCTTTGATTTATCTGAAATTTGTGAATTGAACTTGACTTTTCTTTTTTTTTTTTTCTTTTTTTTTTTTTTTTTTTCTATTGAATGAGGATGTATTAAAATTTTTATCAATTGAAAAGTAGTGTTCCTTAATTCAATTTTTATTGACTCAATCGCATAATTTTTTTTTAAAAATTGACACGCATCGCGTGTGCCTTAACTGCTAGTATTTATTTATTTATTCTTGTGATCTTCTGTTAATTTTCAAGTTTTGCTTGTGAAAATTCTTTCAATGAAATATGAATTTCTGTGTGGTTCAAATTTTATTCTTTGGGTTTGGTTTGTTACAAATCTATGAAATAAGAATGGGTTTCTATGAAATAGATATGTTGTGTTATTATTTGGCTTTATATATTTGGTAGTTTAGCATTATTAGTCCTATTTTGTTCTTAGTTAGTTAATTTTAAATTTTAAGTTGTTATGGGATAGTTTTTAAATTTTTCATTATGTGTACATACTTTTAGTCCTATTTTTCATTCTTTTTGGCCTAGTAATAAATAAATAAATAAATAAAACTTCAATTTACACCTATCAAATGAATTCTAGTTTATTTATCAGTTGAGTTTTATAAGCATGGCAGCATGGGCTAGATTCACGCTAATTGGTAGGCTCCTGTTGATTGTCATACATGCTGCTGATTGTGATTTTGAGCAAGTCTCCATGAAGGGGGAATTTTTTTCTTACTTCTTATTTTAGCTTATTTTTGGTATTAATAACTGTTTGTTTACTTTTTAACAAACCATTAATAACTGTTTGTTTACTTTGGTTATGAAGTGTCAGTTTTCTCTTGCATAAACCACCCTCCTGCATCTCTGATTTTGGCACTGCTAGACTTATAAAGCCTCAATCATCTAATTGGACTCTGTTTGCAGGAACCTTTGGATACGCAGCTCCAGGTATGGCATGACTTTTCCTCAAATCAACAAGCAAATTTTTTTTTTATTTACCAACTTTTATGGCATAGTTTTCTCTAAATTGGCATGCAAAGCCTTTTCTACTATTCTTCTTCTTAATTTTCCATGAACAAACTGTCATTTCTTTTCCTTTTTTTTTTCTTTTTTTTCCCCCATTATCCCTCTATTTTCTTTGGTCTATTTTTATGTCAGAACTTGCTTATGCTATGGAAGTGAATGAGAAGTTGGATGTTTATAGCTTTGGAGTTTTAATACTGGAAGTTTTAATGGGGAAGCATCCGGGCGATCTCATCTCATCTCTTTCCTTATCACCACCCACTGTTTATGGTGTATTGTTGAAAGATATATTGGATATGCGCCTCCCATCTCCTGGGAATCATGTGGAAGAAGAAGTGGTCCTTGTTGTGAAGTTAGCATTGGCATGTTTACACACCAGTCCACAGTGCTGACCAACAATTTGACAAATTTCTGTGGCTCTATCAAAACAGAGATCACCTCTGCAAAATTCATTTCACTTGATTTCATTAGGACAACTCTTTGATGTCAAATGTTCAACCTCCTGAGAATTCTCCTCTTCCCTTTATTGTTTTGTGTTTTGTTTTTCCATTTTTACTTTGAAATTTTGATTTCCGTTCTCTTTGTTATCTATTTCTCTTCTATTTTCTGTGTTCAAAGTTGGAAACACATTGAAATACTGTTGGTAAATAAAAATGTGTTCCAAAGGACAGGTGAATAAGATGAAGAGAAGGCTACTTGATTACGTAGCTTTTTAACCTTGTGATATGTTTGGCTGCAATGTTGTAATTTGTAGCCTCATTAAATTCTTGGCTTTTCATAAACCTAGCCTGGACCATGTGGTGACTCCTCTTTGTTTTCCTTTCCTGTAAATGTTTTGTATGCTTAAGTGAATCAAAGTGATCAATTGATTCAGTAAGTGACTCAACAATTCAATTGAACAGATCACCTTATGAGCCATGTGATTTAGAGTATTTTTGCAGTTTTTTTTCTAAGCTGTTAATAATCTATAAGCGGCATCTAAAAACACACTTACCATTTCAGAATAATGAATTTTTTTTTTATTTATGTAACCTAGTTCTATTGCATAAGTAGAAATTATAACCTAACTAAATATTCCAAAGTAAAAACGAAAATAAGAAGGCATAGCCAACTCATTTGAATTACAACAAACCAATGAAGTAGCAGCTGTTATAATGTACATCTACAATTGCATATATGTGTCATGACAATTCAAATTAACGCACACTTGATGGCAGAGCGTAACCAGGTTTCTCGTTTATTTCTTTTTCCTTTTGTTCTCTCTTCCTTCTTTGTTTTCTTTTCTATATTTGTTTCTTTGGTAGAGCTTGCTCTCACAATAAGAGTCAATACTACTACAAAATCATAAATTGATCACATATTTTAAATATGATGTATTAATTTAATGACAAATTTTTATTTTGTCAAAGCATAATTTTTAGGAGTGTGATTGCTAAGGATCATTTTCAATCACACTTTTTACCGTCATTAAAAGATAATTTCATCATGTGTTTTGATCATGATAATAAACATTTAGATCACAAATTTTAATGTGATCAATAACTAATGAAACCTGAGATTGAATTTAAATAATCCATGATTAATAATGAGATAATATCACAATTATATACATTTCTTATTACAATTAGTGCCTGTGATAAAAGGAAAAAGTTCGATCACAAAATACGACTATCAATCACAATATATCAACCATGATTAAAATCTAAATAGAACTAACATCTAAAATATAATCAATATTATTTGTACAAAAATTTCCTTTGAATCACAATGTTGACCACATATGAATAGCTAATAACTTTATATGTTTCATAAATAAAAGTCTAATGTTGGAAAAATATATATAAAGAAAGTTAAGAAATAAATGGTTTTTTTTTTTTTTACTGTGATTACACAATAAAAATCTCATTAAACAAAATGAGAAAATTTAAGGAGAACTCAAAATTCTTGAATGTTCTATTTTCTTTGACTATATTTTGTATCTCTCCAAGCAATTTCTCACCTGAATAATGAGAACACAAATTAGTTCAAAGGTTGCTAGAAGTATAAGAATAAACTTACTCATTCGTTCAAAATTAAAGAAAACAAAAATTGGAAGGAAAAAAAAATCTAAAAGCTCATAAGATTGATTAGAGTTTGAATTAATCAACTAGAGATGAAATTAAATGTAAGGGTAACATCATCACAGATACATTAATTGGATAGACAATGAAAAATAGAAAATTCTTGATAAGGGTCTATTGACTTGGGACCAGAAGAGATAAATAGAATGTTAATAAAATTTAACAAATCAGAGCTATCAACTTGCAGATGAACCAAAAAAATAAAAAAATAGAAGTATGCAATTGCTTGTATATTTGCAAGAGTATCATACACATATGAATACATAATAAACAATAAATGCCATATCATAATTCAAATGTATCCGTTTTTTAAATGTATGACTCTACTTTTCTAATCTAACAAATAAATCTACAATTCCTAGGCTTCAATTTACTTTGACTACGTTTCTAAGACATCATTAATTTGCTAAAGTATTATACTTCACATAGTCGCATGATCTAGGGTAGTTTGAACTGGGGCAAAGGTTGGGTACATAGACGTAGTGGGTGTTTGGGAAGTGACTATTTTAGTAGGCTATTTTAGGTTTTGTGTTTGGAAAGATGTAATGGATTTTTATTTGAGTTGTTGTATTGAAAAATGTGTTGAAATGATGTTTAAGTTAAAATGACAAATTTGTCCCTAACCTCACATTTTTTTAAATTGATGTAAAGGGACGAAATCGTCATTTACCAATAATGAGACAACTTGTCAATGTGACAGTGGAGACTGTGCCTACACTGTCACTAACAACCCACGATTTCAGCTATTTTTATTATTATTTTTTTTAATATAAAGTGCTGGTTTAGGGACTTTTTGGCTTTTTTTTTTAGTTTGAGGCTATTTTAGCCTCAAACTCATCTTCCCAAACACCCTTGTAATATTTCATGGTTTTGCCCCCCAACAACATTTTTTTCAAGCCCAAGTGTTAGAAAATTACAAATTTCGACCTAGTATGTAAAAGTTTGGCAAAGATATTTGTTGCCACATCAGTTACAAATATACATCAGGAAAAGAAGAAGCAAACAAGGAGGTTAAGATATCCATACTCAACGCAAAGAATATCTACAATCTAATACAGGATATACAGCTTAGGCAATAAAGGTTAAAATGAAACTGTCATTTACAAATTTCTAAGTTCAATCAACAAAAAAAAAAAAAAAAAAAAGCCAATTGTAACTTGCAAAACATTATGGAAATACCTAAAAATAAAAAATAAAAAAACAATGATGAACAAAGTTAAAAAATGAGCAATATATGTTTGCTTTCATGTCCATAATGTCAAACCTATTGTCCATGTAAACATATTATTCACTCTATCAAAATTTCAGTTGCTTTTAGATGGGCTTCAAGCCGTGGCCTTTCTTTTGTTCAATTGAAGGGGTTGGATTTTGTTGTAGCTGATGACAATAGGTATGGAATTAAGTTTGTGTTGAGTTTAGTGAGTAACAATGAAAGGTTTGGAGTAAAGAAACAGTATGTGAATTGCTAAGAAATCAAGGTTAGTACCTAACACGTGATAACATGTGCCTACAAGTTTGCAAATCTTCATTCTCTTTTGGCACTTTTGATCTGCCAATTGGAACCATCAAATTGTAAGTTATATTGATTTTATTCATGCAAAAATGAAGATTTTTTTTTTAAACTAAACATATTTTTTTTTACAAAAAACATTTAAATTGTTATTAAAATATTGAAAAATATATTCACTGAAAAATAAAAATGATATATGTACGGGGAGCAAATATTCCGGCAAGCCCGTACTCCTTTCTTCCAAGCTCCATTTCTGTCCGATCACCTGAAAGCACAACGGCGGTGAGCTACACGGCGGTGTGTGGCCGGAAAACCCCTCCGATGATCAAGTTAGCACACACCTTGGGATAAAGGGAGAGAGAGGAGAGTGTTTTGAGTGTAAGAGTTTCTTACAAGATGTTCGTCTCTCGTGTATGGGGGGCGCAGACATGCTTATATACCCTCTGCGCCCCAAATCTATTCCCAGTGATCTCTCGACACGTGGCTCTGCTATCCCATCTGTTAGCACAAGTCCTGTTGAGCATCACCTAACCCAACTGCCAGCCCACTCCACTGGGAGCTCGGCAGCCGGGCAACATTATCTTGGCTATCAATGGCCATACTGCACTTCAAGCCCAAGTGCACTTGATGTTGTAGTGCTCCTCCAATCGGGCTCATTTCTAGCCGTGCTCGATTGCATTCCGGCGAAGCCGAGATGGAGATTGATCACCTTGGTCTTGCCGGGCTGAGGGCGCGTGTATTACAACTGAGCAACGCGCGAACTGTGGAACCCTTGCCTGACTGAACCTTAACCTGACCAGCCTCTGTGCCAACGAAATCAGGTAGCTCGGTTCCACAAGGCCTTGCCATTACCGAGCAAGATCACGGCCTAATCTTGGAGCCAAATACCTCAGCCCAACCTCGTTCGGCCCAATCTGTCCGGCTAATTCCACGGCCTAATCTCAGATCGTTAATCTCCCTCTCAATTGTCCCTTAATTCCGTCCGCTGAAGCGTGACTGGGATTACCTACTCCAACCAGAGTAGCACCTCCTCGGTCCTCAATTTACTAATCGGCAACCCGGCTAGTTGACATGCCTGTCTTCAAACTTGCCCGGTCTGACGTTCCTGTCTCTTCGGCTTGCTCGGTCGACGCCTCATCTGACCTTTTTGTCTCTTCAACTCTGACGCAGCCTTTCATGGAGACACGTGGCAAGCTGCCATTAGTCCTCGAGCAGCCAACCCAACCGTCCTACAGAATTTGAATTTGGGCGGTTTTTCTGCCTATACAAACATGTCCCTTTTCCCTCATTTCGTCCCTACTGCCTCTCAAGCTTTCAACGTTTCAGAGCTCAAGCATCCTCTACCAGACCTCGTCCTAGCCATTCTCTGCATTTGTGTTCGAAGAAGCAGGCCTTGCCTTTTATTGGTAAGTTCTCCAACCCTTGTTATTACTATTTTCATTTGATATTTCTTCCTCTATGGCACCAAATCCGTAGGTTTTAGGGCCTTCCCCACCCAAAACATTCAATGCCCCTTAGTTTCTTCGTTGTTCTTCAACCTGTTCTTCATCTTTCTTGAAGAACACTAAAGATCTGGGGCTGACCGGGCTCCAGATCTTCGTTTGATCCAAAAAATCAATCTGACCGAGCACATAAACTGTTTGCTGCAACCTTAGAAAAAAACCGGGATAGCCAAAGGACTTGGCTGCTCGATCGGGTTAGCAATTGGTCCGTTTGGGTGATCGAGCTCCTTGGCTAGCCTTTTTGACCGAGGTGGTTTGGCACAATCCATGACCGGGCTAAAGTTGAGCTCGTTTAGCGCGACCGCGCTCCCTCTTACCCTTGCCATCCTTTTCCTGCAGAGTCCAAGGGGACCATTGACCATTACCAAGGCTCTTAAGGACCGAGCTGCCACCATTACCTCAGTGCCAAACCCCTCAACCGAGCTGACTTTGGCCAGTCGTAAATGGGGAAATTCCGTTTCCTGGTCGATACTCCAGCTACTCTGGCTGCTTTCAGGGAGTATGGTATCCCGGCCGACGTCCACCTTGAACTTGCAAAAATTGAGACAACGCCTTGGTGCAGAGAATAGTGTCCCTTCACCGTGCTGTCTACCGTCGAAGGAGGCCTTCGCTTCTCGCTCAACCCACTGATCACCGAGTTCCTGCGCCACATCGGGCTAGCACCCGCACAAGTGTCAACCAACACCTACCGCATAATAAACGGCGTGTATGAGCTAAACAACAGGCTAGGCACAAACTTAGGTTTAGCCGAGATACTGCGGCAATACACACTTGGGCACACCGGCGATGGCCTCGCCTATTACCTTAAGATAAGGCCAGGCAAAGAAAAAATAGTGACTGACACACCAGACAAGGACTTGCATGATGATGATTTCTTCTGGGTGTCAGTCAATTATGAAACAGCCGAGGTACCGGGCTGGTTCATAAGCAAGAACTTCGGTTCGACATGTAAGCCGTGCTACCTTGCTCGGTCAATTGGCTTCCTTCATTACTCTGTACTTAACCATTTTTCTTGTTTCTTTTGTAGCAATTCAAGCCCTGCAAGCTAACTACCAGTTTCCCAACGTTGAAGCCATCAGGTCCGTGCTCCGCTACAACCACCAGGATTGTAACGAGTTGCTCAGCTACATCCCCACTTACAGATATTCAGCTCCTCGCCGGAGTAAAGTAACAGACTTTCTCCGTGCTCCATCACCTCCTCCAGATCCAACTTTGCCTGACGTCCTACTAATTCGGTTGACAAAAACTGACGAGATGGCGAAAAGAAGCCGCATCAAAAATTTGCTCACAGCCACCTCAACCGAGATACCGTGCATCGCCATACGGTCCCTAGCTGCCGGCCAATCTAGCGGTCCCGTGGTTGCCTTGGCATCTCCAGCCGCCAGGCAGATCAGACAGGAAACGCGCCGGGCTGGCAAACGACCTCGCGTAGATCCATCTGCCGAGCTGGTTGCCGAGCTAGCAACCGAGCAACCTGCCGATACGGTCGACCCCATTCCAGCATGGCGGCTGCAGCTGAAGCACCGGGGCAAAGAGATCCCGGCAAATGCTTCGGTCAAAGGCGACAAGGAGCACTTGCTTGCCTTCGACCTCTCAAAGGCTTTGCTGCTGCCGAGCGACGCGGTTGGCAGCGACCACGTTCCTGACACCCGGCTGGTGAAATCAGCCGTGAAGTCCATGACCAGGGTAAGAATCTCAATCTTCTACTTAAATTTTCACAAGTGTTTGCACGGTTTCTCCTCTGATCGAATTCTCTTTTTGCAGGCCATCCAAAAGCAGCACTTGGTCATGGAGCGCATCCACAGACTTCGGCAAAAGGTGAGCGATATTGCCAGCCAAGTCCAAAGCCTCCAAAGTGAGCTCGGCCGGGCAAAGTCCTTGCTTGAAATCGCCAATGCTGACAACAACAGGTTGCTTGGTCAGCTTGGTGAGGCCGAGAAGAAGAGGGACGAGCTCTAGGCTGAGCTTGATGAGCTCAAGAAATCCCGGAAGAAAGACTGCCAAGATGCTAACAACGCTGGCTTCCTCGAAGCCGAGGACAACTATAAGAAGCAAGTCTTTGCGACTTTGGACATTTACTTCAAAGCTGGCTGGAAGGCTGCCTACAAACATCTCGATGAAGGTCCAGACACCGACGTGTTTGCCACTCCGCCACCTGCCTTCCTACCGACCTATCTCGTGCCGTATGCCAATGACGTCTTCAGCGCGTTGCAGGCTGAGGCCGAGGAAGGTCTCGAAGAAGAGGCTAAGACAGATGCTGAGGGAGAGGACCAAACTGAGCAGGAGCAACCCGACCAGACTGGGGCTGGTGTCTAGGACCAGACAGCAACGGTCAACTTGGAAGCTGATGAGGAATTCCCAGACCTCTCCCCCTTAGCTTAGTTTTGTGTTCTCATTTTTTTTTTGTCTGCAAATGTAACCGTGCTAAGTTCCCCATCTTTTGTATTTACTTCTATCAATGAAAATTTCCAAGTTCATCAAGTGTTTGAGCGGTGTACATGTATCACAACTTCAGCCGAACAAAACACCTCGGCAATACAAACCACATTAAGTAATTCACACAATCGAAAAAGACAGCTCGGCTCAGATTTCATAAGTGAACAGAACATCAACTTTTCATCCGAAATAAACATCTCGGTTGAGAGTAATAGCTGAACAAAACATTAACTTCTTCATCCGAAATAAACATTAACGTCTTCAATCGGAATAAATCATCTCGGATGGAAATAACTAAGTTGAACAAAACATTAACTCTTCCAACCGGAGTAAACCATCTCAGTTCAGAATACCTAAGCTGAACAAAACATCAACTTCTTCAACCAGAATAACCATCTCGGTTGGAACAACAAAGTTGAACAAAACATCAATTCTGCCAACCGGAATAAACATCTCGGTTTAATTCTGAGAGTTGAACAAATCACCAACTCTTTCAACCGGAATAAACCATCTCGGTTGAGAGTACCTAAGCTGAACAAAACACCAACTTCTTCAACCGGAGTAAATCATCTCGGTTTAATTGTGAGAGTTGAACAAAACATCAATTCTGCCAACCGGTGTAAACATCTCGGTTTAATTCTGAGAGTTGAACAAATCACCAACTCTGCCGACCGGAGTAAACATCTCGGTTTTTACATCAGAACAACAATTTAAATGCGAAGGCAAAGAAGAGACTTCTATATATTAACAAAAAGAATTACATTCTGAAGTGTAAGGCAAAAAAATCCCTTTGCACAAAAAGAAAGCTAAAGTTAGAAATAATATAGTTTGAGGTTGGCCGCATTCCATGGCCGGGGTATTGTTCTGCCATCCAGATCCTCAAAGTGGTATGCCCCCTTGCCCGCCAGACCAGTTATCTTGTAGGGTCCTTCCCAATTTGCCCCTAGTTTGCCTTCACCTGGCACCAGGGTGTTGCCCATAACTTTTCTCAAAACCCAATCACCTACTTTGAACGGTCTGGGGTGCACCGTTTTGTTGAACTTCCTTGAGACCTCTTGTTGGTAGGCGGCCACGTGGATGAGGGCCTTCTCCCGATGCTCTTCCACTAGGTCTAGTTCCAGGGCAATAGCCTCGGCGTTCATCTCGGGCTCAAAACTTTTACTGCTTAGGGTGGGCATGCCAACTTCCAAAGGTATGACTGCCTCCATGCCATAAGCCAAAGCAAATGGAGTTTCCCCGGTGGATCGTAGCGGGGTTGTTCGGTATGCCCAAAGGACGCTGGGTAGTTCCTCAGCCCATTTTCCCTTTGCCTGCTTCAGTCGTTTTTTCAACCCATCCAGGATGGTCATGTTTGATGCCTCGGCTTGATCGTTGGACTGTGGGTAAGCCGAAGTAGAATTGTAGAATTCAATTTTTAGATCTTCACAAAATCCTCTGAATAGGCGACCGTCAAACTGGGTGCCGTTATCAGAGATCAAAATCTTAGGGACGCCAAAGCGCATGACCACATTCTGCCAGACAAACCGCTTCACGTCTTTCTCCTTGATTGTTGCCAAGGGCTTAGCTTCAACCCATTTGGTGAAGTAATCTGTGGCCGCGATGAAGAACTTCCGGTTGCTGGCGCTGTTGGCAGCGGCCCGACTATATCTAGCCCCCACATTGCAAAGGGCCAAGGACTGGTGCGGGGAAGAAGTTCCCTGGCTGGCTGGTGGATCTGATAGGCGAATTTTTGGCACTTTTCACACTTGCGAACATATTTTTGCGCGTCGGCCTGCATGCACAGCCACCAGTAGCCCTGCGAAATAGCTCGGTAGGCCATGGACCTACCCCCTATATGACTGCCACAGATGCCTTCGTGAATTTCGTACAAGAAGGCCTCCACGCTACTCGGGTGCACGCACTTCAAATAAGGACTGGTGAAGGACTTTTTATACAACGCTCCAGATGGAGAGAGGCAAAACCGCTCTGACTTCACCCGGACTTTGTGCGCTTGCTTCTTGTCGGCTGGCAGAGTCCGATCTCTGAGAAACAGGATTATAGGGTCCATCTAGGAAGGACCTAGCACGGCGCAGAGTACATCCGTCTGCCCGGCTTCCTCAATGCTTGGCCGTGGAAGGAATTCAATCAACAGGGGGTTAGGAGATGTACTATCAACCATTGAAGCAAGGCCGGCCAGCTCATCTGCTCGGCTGTTTTCTTCACGGCCAATCTGTTGAACTCTGATTGCCTGAAATTGCTTGATGTGTTCCCTGACCAGAGCTTGGTACTTTTCCATTCTGTCATCCTTTGCTTCATAAATCCCAACGACTTGGTTAACCACAAGCTGGGAATCACTGTACACCATTAACTCGGAAGCTTTCATCTGAAGAGCGCTCTTGAGTCCGGCCAAAAGTGCCTTGTACTTAGCCTCGTTGTTGGATGCTGGGAAGCCAAGGGTGATAGAATGTTCAATAGTTAGGCCATCCGGCGAGATAAGAACGATACCTAGACCGGCACTGTGATGATTCGACGCTCCATCAATGAAACGTTTCCACATCTCCCCCACAAAGAGCTTCCAACATTCTGAAGGGTCCTGAGAGTTTTGAAGGGTGATGGGATCACGGTTGCTCGGCTGTCCAGTTTCATGTTCTGCGCTGATTGGTTCCACTTCAGCCCTCCTTGGCGATTCGGCACCGGACTCAGCAAGTTGATCTATAATGCCCAAGTCCGTAGACGAATCGCCAGGTTGCGGTATTGTGTCGGCCGCAGGCTTTGTGCTGGGTGGGTCCATTTCTTCCTCCCGTGGTGATGCGGCTCCGGACGGACCTGATTGGTCGGTGAGACCCGACTCCGTCATCGCATCACCGGTTGGTAGAGTTGTAGAAACTGAGGGTACTTCAGTGGGGCGCACAAATTCCACGTCGCAAACTCCACCAGGTTGTTGTATCTCGGTCAGGCTGGCATTCACCTCCTCATCTGCCGCGGCAATGTCAACCGGGCACACCGGATGAGTTCTAGGTGAGAATTTAGCAACGAAATCAGCCAAAGTCTGGGCTTTTATAGCTGTGCGCGGCTGGAATTTCACATCAAATTGTCCCAATTCGACTGCCCACTTGAGAACTCAACCAGAAAAGTCAGCCCATTTAAACAAGGCCTTAAGGGGAAACTCGGTCAGCACGATGATGGTATGGGTGTGGAAATAGTGCGCCAACTTCCTTGAAGCCATCATCAACGCCAATGCAAGCTTTTCCAACGGCAAGTATCTCGACTCTGCCGGCAGCAAAGTTTTATTGACGTAGAAGATTGGGAGGTGCTTAATTCCTTCAGCTCGGACTAGCACCGCACTGACTGCATGCTATGAGACGACAAGGTAAAGATAGAGTTCCTCGCCTGGCTTTAGTGTAACCAATAATGGCGGAGAAGACAGATACTGCTTGAGCTCGGCCAAAGCCCGGTCACACTCTTCGTCCCACGAGAACTTTGATTTCAATGCCTGAAAGAAAGGGCGGCAGCGACCTGATGACCGGCTTATGAATCGATTAAGCGCGGTGGCCATTCCGGCCAGATGCTGCACGTCCTTAGCCGAGCTGGGCTGCTTCAACTCTTGCACGGCTCTAATCTGAGTGGGGTCTGCTTCGATGCCTCGGTTCGTGACTAGGAATCCCAAAAATTTTTCAGACCCCACACCAAAGGCACACTTAGACGCGTTCAGGCGTAGCTTGTGCTTTTTGAGAATGGCGAACATCTCGGCCAAGTCGGACAAGTGGTCTGCTTGATGCCGGCTTTTAACCACCATATCATCAATGTAAGCCTCCATTGTCCGGCCAAGCAAAGGAGCAAACATCTTAGTCACCATCCTCTGAAAGGTTGCCCTAGCATTCTTCAAACCAAAAGGCATGACTCGGTAGCAAAAGAGTCCCCTTGGAGTCGTGAAGAAGGTGATCTCTTGGTCGGGCCCATGCATGGCAATCTGATGGTAGCCGCGATAGGCATCCAAGAAGCTGAGCCTATTATGTCCAGCCATCAAGTCTACAAGCTGGTCAATGCGGGGCAAAGGGAAGCTATCTTTTGGACAAGCTCGGTTGACTGTCTTGTAATCGACACAAACTCACCACTTCCCATTCTTCTTGGGCACCACTACCCTGTTGGAAATCCATCGAGGGTAGTGCACTTCCTGAATTGCTCGTGCCTCAAGCAATTTTTTCACTTCCTCTGCAACTACTTCGGCGTGATGTAGCACCGATCTCCTTGTTCACTGAATGACTGGCTTTGCTCCAGGGAAGACATTGAGGTGATGGCAGATAAAACTTGGATCGAGGCCGGGCATGTCGTAAGGCGACCATGCGAAGACTTCGATGTTGGCCATCAAAAACTCAACCATTTCGGTCCTTTCTTGGGCAGTAAGGCTGGAACCGAGCAGGAAGAACTTGTCCGGCTGCTCCGTATCAATTCGCACCTCCACCAATTCCTCAACAGCTTTGTCCTCTGCCTTGGTGCCCACATCGTCAAGAACTCCCCGGTCTTTCGATCCTTCTATCATTTGAACGAAGCCTTTAGCAGCCCGGCTCCCATTCACTGCCACGAAGCACTGCTTTGACATGACTTGATCTCCCTAAATCTCCTTGATTGCCCCTATAGCCGAGGGAAATCTCATCACCTGATGGTAGGTCGACGCTACGGCTTGCATAGCGTGAAGCCATCCCCTTCCAAGGATCAAGTTGTAAGTTGAAGGCACTTGCAACACCCAGAACTACACTTGCTTGACCACAGATCCCGCTTTGACCGGCAGGATAATCTGTCCCAAAGGCCACTCCGGTTGTGAGTTGAAACCAACCAGTGGCGAAGTTGCCGGAGCCAAGTCTGTCTCTCGGAGTTTGAGCTGCTTGAAAGCGTCGTAATACATGATCTCGACCGAGCTTCCCTAATCGATCAAGATCCGCTTGACATCGAATTCCTTGACGCGGAGTGTCACCACTAAGGCATCGTTGTGCGGCATCTGAATGCGCTCTAGATCCCTTGTTGAAAAGCTGATGACATCTTTCTCTTCGGTCTTCCCCTTCTTGATCGCAGGTTGAACCGACAAAACTTTCCTTATGTGTTCTACCTTCTTGATCATACCCCGGAGCTCGCATACCTGCGCCGGCTCCACTATGCAATGGATGACATTGATAACTACTTGTGGAGGCGCGTCCCGATCATCCGGTCCCCGCGGATCGACCGGAGTTTGATTTGCTTTAACACCCCCATCAATGTAAAGGTCCAGGTGTCCGGCAGCGACTAGCTCTTCCAAGTGTTGTCTCAAAGGCAAACAATCCTCTGTCCGGTGGCCGCGCTCTCGATGAAACGTGCAACGATACCACAGATTGAAGCCCTTCTGACCGTCGCCTAACTTAGCTGGAAACCGGACATATTCCTCGTCACAGATTTCACTAAGTATGCGATAGATCGGAATCTTAAAGACCGTGGTGATGCCTGTCCTGGCCTTCAACCTTCTGTTGGCATCAGCTATGTCATCTCGGGGGTAGTCATCTCGGTCATTCCGACATCCTCTACCCCGGTTTTTACGATTTGAGCCACGGTCCGATTCCTCTGCTTGGTCACTTGAGCGGCTGGACTCTTGCCCAACTGCGTGCACTTTGCCTACTGTTCTCTTGTCTGTTGCTACCGGAGTTGCCTTCATGGTAGATGCTGACGCATCATCCTCAACTCGGATGTGCTCATTGATGCGCTGCATGAGTTGGCCCATGGACGTCGGTTGGTGCATGGTAAGCGAGTCCCGCAGTCTATGTCCGACTGGGAGACCACGCTTGTATTGAGTGATTGCAAGGTTGACCGGGCAATCCAAAATCTCGTTGAAGGTCTCCCAATATCTAGAGTTGTATGCCTTCAATGTGTCACTCGGTTCCATCTTGACACTCAGTAGGTGATCAACTTCCTTCGGTGTTTTGGTATTGGTTTTGAAGCGTGTCACAAAGGCTTTGGCCAACTGATGCCACCTTTCTATGCTCCCCTTTGGCAACCTCTCAAACCATTTCAGGCCCAGCTCGCCTAAACTCGATGGGAAGATAAGGCACATAAGTGCATCATTCCGTCTATGTCCGGCCATAACCTGTCAGAAGTGGCTTACATGCATGTAGGGATCGGTCTTTTCGTCATAAAGCGTAAATTTAGGCTGGTGGAAGCCTGCCGGAAGCGGTGTTGTTTCTATCTCCAGGGAGAATGGGGTAGCGCTCAGCCTTGCCAAGTCCGAATCTACAAGGAGCGGCGCTGCTTGGCGGGGTGGAGGCATTCCGACCTCCTCGCTGGCGTGAACTCCGTAGGATAGCCGCTGAAACGCCGGCACCCTTTGAGCCTCTCGCCGGCGAGTTCGCTCCTTTAAGACTGCCCGCAAATCCTCTGAATGAGCGGAATAAGAGTACCTCGACGTTGTCGCCGGACGTGAGGGCTGGTAGGTGCTATCCTGCGCGCTGGATTTCTCTGCACGCACGTCGGAATCACCAGCCTTGTAGCTTCTGGTAATAGAAATGGACGGAGTGTGTCGCTGACTCTGACTGCCTGAACGGCAGGGTTGGGTGCGCTCACTGTGGTCTCCTACTCCAGCTACACCCTTCCCTTTGACATGCCGCTTAAGTTCCTCCATCTCCGCTGCCATTCGCGGGATGATGGCGTCCTGGTCCCTTAGCTTGTGTTCCAGACGTTTGGCGTGTGATTCTCTCTGTCGCCGATGACCATCTGGACTCCGTGAATGACCATAACTTCTTCTGTGCTTATCTTGCGCGTCCCCTGACTGTCCTCCTGGGAATGTCTCCAGGTCCACCATTAGAAGGATGTCGGGATGTCTTTCTCTCCGTCTGCTCGACTCCGGGGTAACTTCGTCAACGGCGGACAACAGAAACTCATCGTTGTTCGCCATGGACAGCGATCAGACGAGCGTGGAAGACAAAGTTTTGTTTGCAAAGTTCCCACAGACGGCTCCAATTGTACGGGGAGCAAATATTCCGGCAAGCCCGTACTCATTTCTTCCAAGCTCCGTTTCTGTCCGATCACCTGAAAGCACAACAGCGGTGAGCTACCTGGCAGTGTGTGGCCGGAAAATCCCTCCGACGATCAAGTTAGCACACACCTTTGGATAGAGGGAGAGCGAGGAGAGTGTTTTGAGTGTAAGAGTTACTTACAAGATGTTTGTCTCTCGCGTATGGGGGCCGCAGACATGCTTATATACCCTCTGTGCCCCAAATCTACTCCCAGTGATCTCTCGACACGTGGCTCTGCTATCCCATCTGTCAGCACAAGTCCTACTGAGCATCACCTAACCCAACTGCCAGCCCACTCCACTGGGAGCTCGGCAGCCGGGCAACATTATCTTAGCTATCAATGGCTATACTGCAGTTCAAGCCCAAGTGCACTTGATGTCGTAGTGCTCCTCCAACCGGGCTCATTTCTAGCCATGCTCGATTGCATTCCGGCGAAGCCGAGATGGAGATTGATCACCATGGTCTTGTCGGGCTGAGGGCGCGTGTATTACAACCGAGCAACGCGCGAATTGTGGAACCCTTGCCTGACTGAACCTTAACCTGACCGGCCTCTGTGCCAACAAAATCAGGTAGCTCGGTTCCACAAGGCCTTGCCATTACCGAGCAAGATCACGGCCCAATCTTGGAGCCAAATACCTCGGCCCAACCTCGTCCGGCCCAATCTGTCCGGCTAATTCCACGGCCCAATCTCAGATTGTTAATCTCCCTCTCAATATATAAAGGTTAAGTGTTTCTAAACTTGAGTGTACATGGTTAAATGGAGGGTGTAAAGAATTGTTTTTCGGGTATAAATAGAAGCACCCCACACATGATAAAAATAGAGAAGCTAATAAAAACTCCAAAGAGATGAGAACAGTGAGGTCCGGTCTCAGAGTACTTGCACAATTTTGTTAGACTTGGCCTAGGCATTTAAAGCAGGCCCATCTCTACAATAAACACTAAACGTGGTCGTTGTATTGATTAGATTAAAATTAATAAAGGTTTATTTTGAACCAAAAGGGAAAATCCAATGAAATCATATTGTTGATTAAGAGTGGTACGAAATATTGCAGGCAAGGAAAACAAACTAATAAAAAATAAGTTGTTTTTCCTAATCAATAACAGTAAGTGATCAATGAAAGTATGTTATTATTGGTTTGGGCATATTATTATCAAACACATGGTGAGCAAAAGATAAAATTGTAGCAAAACAACAAAACAAAGATAATACATAGGCTGAGCCAAATATTAAATAGAATTGGGGCAATAACAAGCATCAATTTGATATAGAAGCATAGAAATCAAGTAATGACATCTCCATAGAAGACAAAGAAACAGCAAACCAAACAATTACATACCAGATTGTTTGGATTTGCAGCTGGTTTGTGAAAGAAAAATGCATATAGAGTTCAGCCCAATGGAAACTGCATAATAAAGGAAGATACAACACTCAAATGCACATTAATTGTAAGAAATTGAACAATTTCTTTGATAAACTAGAGAGTAATTTGCAGCAAAGATATTGAACAATTTACACCTCTTAATATCTCACGACTTGAGGATCAAGCTTGGGTGAAAAGCACATCGCCTAATCTATAGCGGCACACTGCCTAATGAAGAAACAATATTTCTAACTTCTGATGCATTCTTGAGTTAGTCCTAAGAATTCTTGCTACTGCTATTTTCATATTCTTCGAAATATAATTCCTAATCCCTAAACATTTCAATCCCAATTAATTTCTGGGTCACAAAAGAATAAAGAATGACACAAAAATGAAAGTGAATATTGTCACGCCCCAAACTCGCCCCTAAAAGTTTTGGGCATGACCTATTCAGAAACGGACACTTAACCTGATATACATAACATATGGGGCCTGAGCATAAGTATTATCAATATAAAATAACAAAAAACATCATCCATTGAACTACTACTACCATGCCAGGACCGCACACATTGCATTATGTACATAATATATATAGAAACATACACCCGAACTTCAGTTACACACTTGTACATTCATACTTAGACCCATAATTGGGCGGGTAACGAAAATATTAATGAAAGACAACCAAGGTATAAATCAATATCCTCACAACACTTTACAAAATGCACGGCTTCAGGTCGTGCCTGGACGCATCAAAGTTGACAAGAGAAAGGCGAGCCTTAAGGGTTAGGACTGAACTCCCAGTTGATTACCTACAGAAATAGACAAACAAAATACAGAATGAGCGAACTCAGTGAATAATAGTACATAAATAATGTAATGTCTAACCTGAATAATCAAACATATAACCGCAAATGCATATGATTAACTACATTCCATAATTATTTCCAAAACGGCCATGGGTCCAATTTCCATAACAGAATGGCTTTAAGCCCAGTATATACAGAACAACCATAGGCCTACAGATACAGAACGACCATGGGTCCAGAAATATCAGAACGGCCATCAGCCCAGAAATAACAGAACGGCTTATCAGTCTAGAAATAACAGAACGCATAAGCGTAGGGTAACAGAACGCATAAGCGTGGGGTAATAGAACGCATAAGCGTAAGGTAACAGAACGCATAAGCGTGGGGTAACAGAATGCATAAGCGTAAGGTAACAGAACACATAAGCGTGGGGTAACAGAAATAACAGAAATAATAGAAATAACAGAAATAACAAATGTATGGACTCAAGATGTGGCTCGTACGGATTCTAGAGGTGGCTCCCACCAAGGTGTAGTACTTAGTTCCGTACAACACTTTGTTCCATACCAGAAAACATCAGAACAGATTACCTTCAGAAGTATACAGAAAATACATACATTCTTTCCTTTATTCACATACATTACCATAGATAATATAAGTTTAACAGAATGTTGCTGATATTTGTTAGCAAAAGGTGAACACATTTCACAGACTGAACGCTTTCAGAAATACGTAGATATCATAGTTCCATACCATAAATTAATAGATCTCGAGACTAACCACAAGGCAGAATAACTTCAGATGTCATCAGAACTGACTAGTCCCAAGTTAGACAGAGGCACACAGATTCTTTCAATCATTTACATGAGTTAACATAATTAGTTTACGTTTAGTGACAATCTTCAGCAATAAGTATAGCATATTCCACAGAGAGTACATGTATCATCACACTACTATTTGTAAGGACAAAAATAATTTATCTCATACTAGTCTTGATTCATTATGGACAAAACAGAATGATTCGCAACACCCCAAGCATCAATATTCCATTACATTATCGTGCGTCCTTAAGATTAATTTATGGATAACAAAACATTAATATTGTCCTTTAATCTCTTTAGACGGATATCTATGTCACAAAACATACATTAAATCAAACAGAAGTTAATATCAAGTTCCCGGTAAACAGGTTCACTTCCATGAGTACAATTCTTATGCGAAATCACAGATAATTTATAAGTTATGGCACATTACCGATAAACGATAAACGTAGTCGGAATGTAGAATGGTTTCAGAGTCATGTTGTTGTGTGCTAATTCTTTCAATGCTCACATCGAATCCCATCCAACACACATGTTAACATAATTACTCAGGGAGAAGAAAATGTCAATAACAATAATGATTAACAGTAAATAACGTACGTTTGAGGTGCTATTACTCACAATGTTTAGATGCTTGGTCGGCCCCTGTAGCTAACCCTACACAATTCACAATACACATAAAAATCGGGTCACATATAACTTATTCCGTGCTTAACTTGTTTACTTCTCTTTATACCAAAGTACACATCAATTTGCAATTCACATCATTAACTCAACATACTTTTCCATACATATCTCAACACAATCCAACATAAGCTATACTATTTGGCATGATTCAACTTATCACCCCTAAATATAATTCAACATCTTTCAAGGTGAAGTCTTAAATCCCATTTCATCAGTTCTTCCCAAGGCTCTTATTATCCATAACATTAATAATCTTGTTCCCCAATTTTCATCTCACATAATAGCATGGTTCACAATGTCCATAATTGAGGTTCATTCGTAAATTTTAAACACCATTTTCGCACATCTCTAAAATTCAATTAAATTTGTACATATATAATTCAATACCTCAATTTCATAATTCTACTTTCAATTTGGGCCAATTCATGGGTTATCCTCATTAATCAACCTAGGGTTTCAAAGAAAATTGAGGGTTTTCCTCTTTTCTTAGTGAAATCGCCAAATCAACAATTACTATGTGTCAATATACTAAAAATATTCAACATCCTTTGAAAAGGAGAGTGGAAGCCCCAATTGTGAATAAACATCAAGCCATAAATGTTTCTAACCCATAACCAACTCAAAATTCCCAAAATGTCTACAAAATCCCAAAGTACCAACAAAATTACTTTGAATCATAAACATTCAAGGCTAAGAGAACCCCCTACCTCAAAATTGGAAGCAAAGAAGCTAGGTCGAAAGCATCATCTCGCAAATCCCAAAATCTAATCAGTTGGAAAAGTTGATCTTCACTTCTTCTTCATCCTTGATGCACGATCCATGGTGGATTGTTGGTAAAAATGGATGAAATCAAAGATTTGAGAGTTATGGTTTCGGACTTAGGAAGAGAGGAAGGAAGAGGGGAGAAGAAAAATATCTGAAATGATCTAAAATCCCGTTTTTTAAGCTGCTGGCCCGTAAAACCCGCTCGAGCGTATATATTCCCGCTCGAGCGGACCTGCTCTCAGCACAGATTTCAAAATTCAAACAGGTATAACTCTCCCATCCGGACTCCGTTTTAGGTCGTTCTTGTGTCCAAATTGAAGCCCCGGAAATAATATTTCCAATGGTTCTAACCTCACATCCAGATTCAAAGTGTGGAAAAAGAAAAGGGCAAAAGAGTGACGGCTGATCGTAAAATAACTATCCGAATTAAATTCTTTGGTCCAATCATACTTTACCATCATAGTATCATCTCAATCAATACCCCAAAATAAGGTAAGAACATTCCAAACACACTAAGAAGAACATCAAAAATGAGCCCACATGCCTCAGAATCAAACTTAACCAGGCGAACCACTCGAGCGCCCAACATTGCGCTCGAGCGCGAAGACCAACAAAGCCGTCCGCTCGAGCGACCACTTCTACGCTCGAGCGGAAAATCACCACTCCCAGAATTTCAGTCCGCCTGCAAAATTACCAGAAACTCCAAAAGTACGCTCGAGCGCCAACTACTCTGCTCGAGCAGAGGGAAAAATTTCAGATTGTAGGAGAAGAAAACCAATGGATAGTTCTTCAATTCCAATAGCAAACACATTAACCTCTAATTAAATAAGAATAACTTTCTATATGAACTTTGGGGTCGTTAGAAATATGGTCTCACTGATGAAAATAATGAACTCCTCAAATGTACTGAAGAAAACAAGAGAAAATTATTTCACATCTTAACCATCTGAAACAATATAGGAGAAGAAAACCAAGAACAAAAACACAAAAGCGACAAAATAATAACAATTTACATCATATGAAAAGTCAAGCAATTAAAAAAGAACAATGTTTATCAAGCTGTTACTTTGACGTTGAAAATAAGAAACAAAAAAAAACTTCCCTGTAACTAACAGAGTTTCCAAAAATGCAAGTTAAGCGGGAAGAGCCATTTCCTTTATTCAAATAACTACCCAATGAGAACTTGACATATATATGCTTTCACCCAATTCTCCTTCACTCCAATTCAACATACTTTTGCTACATTCCTAAATCTTAAAATTTATAATTAATCAAAATTCTAAAATAGAATTGATATATTAAAATTAAAATCAAAGCAGAAAGAATAAATCATTTACGAACACATCCATAAATACATAGACATCAAGCATGGGGACAAAGGCTTGGATTTTTCGAAGAAGTGAATGAACCTTACCCGAGAGTTGACTGACTGAATCTGCATCAACCTTACCATCTTCAACCAATTTGGTCTCTGAACTACCCGTCTTAGTATGCCTTCGCCTCTTGAAATTCTGTTAATTTGGTCCCAGTTTCATTTTGTTAATTGGCATGAAATTCTGTTTGAAAGAGCTTTGATTGATGGGGATTTATGTTTTGCAGGCAGTCTATTTGCCATATTAATTTGTCAAAATAAGGCCCTACACTGCACAAGGTATTGGAATCTACCAGTAGAATGAATGTTTTACATTTTTTCTGATTATATCCACTTGAGGAAGTGAAATATCTTATGGTAGATGTGGTATTACTTCTAGCTATGTAATTAAATAATCCTTTCTTCAGTGAACCACATCATGGAATAATACAAAATTTGTTTTCACTTGTCTGTTTTGAACATAAAAATCATTGTGTTATGCAACTTGTTCCAAGGAAGATGATTTGTTGTTAATTTTGGTGGCTGGTAGCTAGAATGCCGCTTCATTCATGGTTGAGACACCAACAAATTTTCTATTTTCTATTTTCGGGGACGTATTAGCAAACAGTTGGTGTGCATAATTTACACATAAATTAAATTAAAGAAAAAGAACAACATCGAAACCACACACTGACACAACTTGTAAGACATGGAAGCAACTATCTACATACCAGATTGTCTGGTCATCTCAAATGAAAATACGAAGATGAACATAGTAGGGAATTTGGGACACCGGGCTGTCTGGTTGTGCACACATGGTGAGATAGAAAATCATGAGTCCATATATTTTTGTTTGAAATGACTTGCCCATTGCTTCTCAACAACGAAAGGAGCTATTGCAGAGGCAGATCAGATAGCAAACATGGAGCACTGTTTACAGAAACGATCAGTTGCAGTGGAACACCAATTAGCTTATATTATTTTACTATAAATTTTCTTTTACACATTACTCAGTTAAAATAAGTGTTTGTCTAGATTTTTTACTTTACATGTATCTAATAAAAAATTGGATATGCCAAACTTTAAAATATATATATATATATATATTAATAAAAACTTAACAAAGTAATTTTGTAACTTACAAGCAAAGAAATTTTTTTATATAAAAATTTACAATGTCAAAATAAAAATAAAAACCTTGTTTAGATTTTTTGCTTTGGGTACAAAAATAAGAAAAAAAATAGTGGATATACAATGCCAAAGCAAAGTGAAAGCAATTAAAGGAATATGAATATAACTGAGAACCGATGTTAATTTTGAATGAGAACAAATATCAAATATTCATTCTTTACGGTTACGATATTGAAATCAAAGCCCC
Organism: Camellia oleifera; assembly: GCA_022316695.1. Taxonomy (NCBI): domain Eukaryota; kingdom Viridiplantae; phylum Streptophyta; class Magnoliopsida; order Ericales; family Theaceae; genus Camellia; species Camellia oleifera. The sequence goes on along the minus strand of CM039308.1, from coordinate 95,830,975 downwards.
AATGGCACAACTATCTTGGGTGGCTATGGATATTAATTTTGACTGATAAAAAAAATTAATAACAGATATTCAATGGTTAGGGTTTTAAAATCAAAGCACCAATGGCACATTTAAATGAAGCTTAGAGTTAGCAACAAACCTGAACTACGGAAAAGGGTTCTCAGAAAAATTTGATTCGACTGGAAGGGAAGGGAAAAGACAATGACTGGGTCTTTGCTCACAAACCCGTGGTGGAGACATCCAGAGAGTGAGAGTTTGTGAAGAAGATGTCGACATGGCTGAAGCCTGGATCGCCGACGAGGCTGGTGGTCCTCGGAAGCTTCGGCTATGGCGGAAGAGAAGAGGGAAGAGAAGAGGGAGGAGAAGAGCCAACAAGAGGGCCAAAACCGACTAATTCAATTTTGTTCCCCTTGTAACCGGCTACACCGGTTGCCTATTTGAGAGATAAATTATTTAAATAATTTAGTTATGACTTGGTTATGAGGTAATATGGTATAAATAAATAACTGAATATAACTAAGTTATGAGTCAATATGATAGTGGTTATGACTAATATGGTATTGGTTATGACATAAAATCATATAAGTTCATAACTAAATGTATGGTACATCTAAATGTACCATAGCATCACCCCTTCAGGTGACCAATGAAGGCCACCCCAGATAGTGTCCCCACCTTTTGGTATCATTGAAATTGTTGAATCCCATGTACGGGTCATCCGCATGACATACTGTAACGTTTGAAAACCAAAAAAAAAAAAAAAAGACAGGTTCTTTTGCCGTATGAAAGTGCATATCCTCAATATCAATCCTTATTTATTTCTGACCTAGATAAAATGAGGACACTATATGTTGGCAACTCAAATATATATTAGCTAAACTATGGGGGAGTGTTTGAGAAGTCTAAAATATGGGGCGTCCAAGTTGGGGCTTTAGTAGCATATGGCTAGGCTATTAATGCAATAGGCAATCAATAATTTCTCATGACATTATGAACATCTAAACTAGATGACCTCTTTAATCCAGTTATTATAATAACTACTAGACATGATTGTCAACAGCTTTCACACGGAATGGGCTGAATCATTGCAAAAGAAGTAAATAAAACAAAAAAAACCAAGACATATACGTTGCTCCAAAGGTGGTATCCGGCCTGGTTGTATAAACAGTAATTTTTATGTCACTGGCCTGCCCATCTGTGTCAAGAACGCGAAACTCCACCTCTGCCCCTTCTGACCTCTTTATCCAGTTCCTTTGCATTTCCTTCACGCTTTCAGGCCAGTCAAGATCATCTAGATCGTCAAGGAGACGGTCGACATATGCAATAATCCTGAGCATCCACTGCTGCATTGGCTGCTTGGTAATCAACAATGATACTGTAAAACAACAAATAAAAATAAGAGCAAAGTATCAAAAGAGGGACAAAATGCTAACACATAACACAACATTTTTTTTTTGGGTCAACAACAAAATTTTATTGATTAATCAAAAAGAAGAAATGAGGATAAGGCATCCTTTACAAAAAGAAGCAAAGAAAGAAAATACATAACCCAAACAAAGACTATCCACACAAACAGAGCATCAAACCGGCATACCTTTCTTATAACTGGATGACCCCCACGCTCACTAACACCATCCGCCACCTCTTCATTTGCCAAGACAGTCCCAAGAGCAGGGCAACAGTTGACGGGCACTTCAGCCTGTACATAATATTAAAAGACTGTCAGCTCTGCTTTTTCATTAACAAAGCTAAGAAATGCTTAACTAGAAATAAAACTGACCTGATATGCCATCCCTCTCTTTAAAAGCTGCAGAAAAATCCATTGTGTCCATTTGTAATGTTCTGGTTCTGTTGTAGAAATTTCACGATCCCAATCATATGAGAAGCCTAATGATTTAAGCTGAAAAGTAATTTGACTGTTAATAACTCAAGAAAGAACAAAACCATTCGGAAAGCTAAGGGAGCAATATTCTATATGCAACACTGAATTGTCAATTCAAAAGAGAAGACATTTTTATCCATAAAAAGAATGCCAGTTCACCATGCCTTCAAAGGGATCAAGAATACACTCCTATTACAGTGAGTGAAGTTCTGCATCCCCTCTTCAGTTGTGCTGGACGGGAACACACATTATTGAGTAGAAGAACCCAATGCCTTCAAGTTTCTTGGAGAATAAGTTATTAATTTCTTCACATAAGAAACGGTGCAGAGTCCAAAAAAATGATCCACCTTCCCCATTCCTTTTTTCTATGCAAGAAAAGAAGAATGTGGGGCAATGGATAAGCTAAGTCTTCAGTTTATATTTGGCAAAGGAAATCTTTGGTTTACAATAGAAAAGTAATTTCAGATCGTTTTCTCCACAGCTAAAAATGCAATAAAATTTGTGCGTAGAGAAAAAAAATTGGGCCTGATTTTGAGATAACAGAATTGATTGGAGTCTATCCATGGTTTCTCATTTCATGCTCAGTGATTTTTCACGAAAACTTTGTTTGCTTTATTTTGGCCCTCTTTGATTGATTCCCTTTAGGGTAGATTTGTCTTGTTATCACTCTTCTCTCTCCACTTGGCTAAGAAAAGAGGAATTCTTTACAGCTTGCACAGCAGCTGGAAACTATATAACGTTCTGCAACTTAAGTTCATAAAAATTGGCCTGTGAATTGGATCACTTAAAGTTTTACTACATAGGCCACATTTGGTTTGCATTAATTTAACCAATTCAATCTTTAATTTAGCGATTAAATCAGTCCTTGGTAAATCCACAAATAAAATTTAAGACTCGATTCATAACATATGCATAATATATTGAACCAAAACCACGAGAAAATGTACTGAATTTTTTTTTTAATTGATTAATTATCACCTATACATTTTTATTGGTTAATTTAACTAAAGAGATAGAAGAAAGAAAATGACCTGGGTGCTGAAGCGATCAATATTCCTCAAAGTTGTGAGTTTTGGGTGGGTTCCTGTCTGTCAAACACAACGTAGAAAATTAAGATCAGTATTAACCATTGTTGACTCACCAAAATGTAAACAACTTGTAGTAATCACAAAGACAACCTCAATTGCATATTGCTCGGCAGGCAGCCCAAACGCATCCCATCCCATCGGGTGCAAAACATTAAAACCCTGCATGTGTTTGAATCTAGCAAGAATATCGGTGGCAGTATATCCAAGAGGATGACCAACAAGTAGCCCAGCTCCACTCCCACAACAGTCAACGGAACACCAAAACCTCGTCAAAACAAGGCAACTCGCAAAAATATAGTAATTTGACAGTAATTAGCAAATCAAAATTACATATATTGAGTATTAATCAATCCAAATATCTTAAATTGAGCACTTAGCAGAACCATTGAGATACACAACTATGCAAGGTCACATAACATCCATGTAACACAAAGGCAAAAAAGACCAAAGATGACCTGGCCAGTCATGATTCTAACAACTAATTGCAGAGTTGATCATTCAAACCTTTCAATTCATAGATGTAGATCTCGGACCTATGAATGGGGATATTCCCAAAACTCACAAATAATCTAATTGTGAGTTTCTCTAACAAAATCCAGTTGACACTTGTGGGTGATAGAGATTAGAGGCGATCAGTCGTTGACCTCTGGGAAGATGGTAGGCACTTCAATGGCTTAAGATCACTGGAGGTGGAGGAGTAGAAGACCAAGGCAAGCTTAGAGAGGGAAGAGGTGGCAGTGAGAGACCTTGAACACTTAATGTATGTTATGTGATTCTTGTTGCTCTTGCTGTGTGTTTTGGGTTGCATTTATGATGCCGTTATATAGACTCCAGGAGTATTGGAGCCCAAGCAACCTCAAGATAGGTGGCAAGTTCTCCTCAACTCGACAGGAGGGTGATATCAGGCCTACTAGCTGTGTCCTATGATTCAGGTCCTTGGGGAGGTTGTATCATAGGAACTGCAGGGGTAGGTGTGATATCTTTTGAGGCGTATCATATGTGCATCAGATGTAAGTGTAAGGTCAATGTCTCTTTCTCTAAGCTAGGTCAAAGGGGGAGCTATCACTGCAGGGAGATAGCTACACGACCTTGACGATCCCGAGGTCTTAGCCTCCAATCCACAATCCTCCAATGATCCCAAGCGGGAGTGCCTAGGTCCTGCTCCCGACCTAGGCAGCCAAGAGGGTGAATGCATGGGTGAGCCAAGGGCTCATCTCAGTAGCCAAGTAAACATAGGTGAGCCAAACATATGTGAGCCAAGAGTCTGGCTATGTTGTTATGGAGCTGGGTGAGTGGGTAGACAATACATTTCTTGAGTTATGAAGAGCTCTAAGTGAGCCAGCTCCATGCGGCCTTGTTTCATTCTTGGTGGTGTGCATGCCCCCGCTTAGGCTAGGCATACAATCTCGACTCGTCGTGGTGCCTCAGGGGTCTGCCATGTGAATGCGTAATGGTGATGACATACTCATCGTGGTGCCTCAGGGGTCTGCCACGTGGATGTGTAGTGGTGCTGACGTGACGCCCGTTGGGCTCGCCACGTGCCAAGTATAGTATAGATACCCACATTAATGCCCCACTGTACAGATACTCTCATGAGAGTGTCTGTACATGTATGATAAAGGTGTCGAAAATATAGCTCATGCAGTTAAAAAAAGTTTTGATTTCTTTTGAATTAAAGGGAGAGATACATTTCAATTTCGTCTGGCACGAACTGGCCGGACGAAAATATGGGCTTGTTGGGTGATAGCCTCATTCCACGGGATCTCTATTACATCACATGAGATTTCAGCTTCATTTCATAGGCACCAAATTCCGCCTGTTACTCTTTCCATGCCGCTGAGAGGTGGGTTCATGGTCTTGGTGTTGGAGTAACCCATGATTTGGCTCATGAACTGGGCCTCGCTTTCCCTTTTTTTTTTTTTTTGTGTTTGTGATGATGATAACGTGGAAGCGTCTGCTAGAATGTAGGTGCATGTAGTGTTGGAGAAAGTTAGGGTGAGCGATGCCCTCGTGTTGAAGAAGAGGATATTAAGTGGAATGTTATAGGAGATGTTTGGCTGAGCGTTGTGGGAAGCACTCTCTTCTCCCATGTTGAGATCTGCAAAGTTCTTTATGTCCTACCCAAGTCCCAAATCTTCATTTGGATTTTCCAATTGTGCTGACATGAGGGAGATGTGGTGGTCTAGATCTCTCTCTGTCGGTCTTTGCGAGAGGATATTGATGCAGATCCTTTCGAAATGTGGGATTAATACCTGATTTGCCTGGCAGGTGGATCCTTTGAGAGTGAGGTTGATTTCTTGGTTTCGCAAAAACCAAGTGTAGGACAGTGGTATTGTGTAAAGTTCTGGAAAGGTTAGTGCCTTGTACTATCCTCTTCTTTTACCCCGAAATTCTTCTGGTACCTCTACGACTGTATGAGCAGATATTGGGTGTTGGATCCAAGGGGATTAGAATAGCAGATCTTGGAATTGCCATGGAGGCATGGAGAGCGTCTTTCGAAAGAACTCACACACAGGGCGGCGGCGGTGAGTAGGAGTGGTGCTTGAAGCTCTAGAGTTGGAGCTTGAAGCTCTATAGTTTGAACCTCTTTGGTTTGGAGCCTTGTTCACCGGCCGCCAAATGGTGTTATCTCAGTGCCCCTTTCCTCCGGAAGCCATTTAGAGAGAATGGGTTGTTGAAGTTGAGAGGAGAATGTTGGCGAGTGGATATGAATTTGTTTGTGTTTTTTTGTTGCTGTCCTGTATTTGCTCTCTTATAAAGATGAGATTGCATTGGGAAAGATGAGGTGAATTTACTAACTTTTGTAGCTTTACATTAGGAAAGGGCGATCCATGGAGAAGACAACTCATGAATTGAAGTTATAGGTTTAGAGCAGACCTACTGATTTTGGAGTTGCTCATAGTATAATGTGATAGCTTGTGTAGCTATTAGTAAAGTGACTTTTTGAAGACTTTGAGGTATTTGCAGTCTGTAGCAAAGAGTTTGATTGGTTTAAGGATTCATCTTTGGAAAGTTGCAATCCTGAATATGTGTGTATATATACACATTAATATATATATATATTTTTTTGTATGAATTCAAAGAAGTTTATTATGATTTCAGCTTGTTCGAAACTGTTCAAAAGGGGAGCTCACCCTTTTTTTTTCTTTTCTTTTTTTTTAAAAGTGTATTCCGTGTATTTTGAAATTGACTAGAGCTGTCCAAATTCTGGTTACTTCGTCCACTTCTCCTTTTATCCATTGTGCAGACTTTTTTTTTTCTTTTTTTCTTTTTTTCAAATCTGGATCAGAGAGAGACTTTGTACTATCCGGTTGCTGTCCACGTCTTCTCCCTTTATCCAAGGTATGCAAGGATGTTTTAATGACATGGTTATCTGTAACTGGGTTTCCTATACCATTAGGAAAACTGTTTGGCAAATCTGGGTTTTTATGTTTTTCTCTTCAGCTTGAGTTCTAGGTTCCTTCAAAATCTCTCATTCCAAGTTGAGTTCTAGTTTGTTAGAGAGAGAAAGGAAAGAAAAAGGAGGGGGTCGGCAGCCGTGAGAGAGGAGAGAAAGTTTGTTGTTAACCCAGCCGCAACAGTTCTATGAGGTGCGACATTAGAGGGCTGACCTTAGATACATTCTGCGACAGAGCAGGGTTGATCTTTCCATCCCTTTGATTCACCGAAGCTAGGGTTTCGAAGGGTAGTTGCCGTCGTCGATTCTTGAGGGAAGAGGCAAAATCTCAGTGACTGACCGGTGATAGAGAAGGTGAGAAGAGAGAAGGCTGAATTGGGAAGTGGCGGGCCACAGTTGCGAGTTGGGTGAGGCGGACTTTGTGCGTTGGAAGCTACACCACAATCTGGGTATCGTCTTCTTGGAGTTGTCTTCCATGAGGTATGCTTCGAATCTCCCATAGATTGGCTATGTATGTGTTTATTTGTTTTCTATATATATATATGTTTTGTCTGTTTTGTGATGAAACAAAGAAAAGGAAAAGGGGGCAGACTGTTGTAAAATAAATAAATAAATGATGGGGTAAGTCAAAAATGAAGGGCTGCATTGTGGAGAGTTGTATAATAATAAAATTGTTATTATTTTGGTAAAGAGCCAAGGGTTCGAGAACCTTTTATTATTATTATTATTATTTTGATACATATTGGAGAAATAGTCAAGAAATAAAAATAAAATATTAGAACAAGATATTAGGGAGTTACAAAAGTGGAGTTCCACACTTAGAATATTAGGGAGTTATAAGATTGGAGATTTCGAATAAAATATTAGAATTGTGGGGAGCTATGGAATTGGTGAGCCATAAAAATATTAGGAGAGCCGTGATTTTTGAGAGTTTGAAAAATGTTGGAGAGTTGGAAAAAAAATGAAGAGCTCTAAAATTAATAATAAAATATTAATGAGCTAAGAAATTGGTGAGCTATCAAAAATAATAATAAAATATTAGTGAGCTATGAGAATGGTGAGCTAACACATGAAGAGTTATGGAATTGGAGAACTTTAAGAAAAAATTAATAAAATATTGGTGAACCATGGAGTTGATGAGCTAAGAAAATAATAATAAAATATTAGCGAGCTATGAGAATGGTGAGCTAACACATGAAGAGTTATGGACTTGGAGAACTCTAACAAAAAATTAATAAAATATTGGTGAGCCATGAAGTTGGCGAGCTAAGAAAATAATAATAAAATATTAGTGATCTATGAAAATGGTGAGCTAACACATGAAGACTTATGGACTTGGAGAACTCTAACAAAAAAATTAATAAAATATTGGTGAGCCATGAAATTGGTGAGCTAAGAAAATAATAATAAAATGTTAGTGATCTATGAGAATGGTGAGCTAACACATGAAGAGTTATGGACTTGGAGAACTCTAACAAAAAATTAATAAAATATCGGTGAGCCATGAAGTTGGTGAGCTAAGAAAATAATAATAAAATATTAGTGATCTATGAGAATGGTGAGCTAACCCGTGGAGAGTTATAGCATTGGAGAACTCTAACAAAAATTAATAAAATATTGGTGAGCCATGAAATTGGTGAGCTAAGAAAATAATAATAAAATATTAGTGATCTATGAGAATGGTGAGCTAACCCGTGGAGAGTTATGGAATTGCTCGTGAAGAGTTATGGAATTGGAGAACTCTAACAAAAATTAATAAAATATTGGTGAGCCATGAAATTGGTGAGCTATGACATGGAGAGCTATGAAATTGGTGAGCTATCACATGTGGCTCTAACTCTAACACTTAGAAAAATTCATGAAGATTGGGAACGAGCTCTAAACATAATAATAATAATAAAATATTGGTGAGCCATGAAATTGGTGAGCTATGACATAGAGAGCTATGAAATTGGTGAGCTATCACTCTAACTCTGACACTTAGGAAAATTCATAAGGATTGAGAACGAGCTCTAAACATAATAGAAGAGCTATAAAATTGGTGAGCTAATGACATGGAGAGCTATGAAATTGGTGAGCTATCACATATGGCTCTAACTCTAACACTTAGGAAAATTCGTAAAGATTGGGAACGAGCTCTAAACATAATAGGAGAGCTATAAAATTATGAAGCTCTAACAAAAATTAATAAAATATTAGAGTTGTAAAATTGAGAGTCTAGTTAGCATCACATGGTGAGCCAAGAATTAGGAGAACCGCATTCGACTTTGATCCCTCACATGTTGGGGAGGCAGAACTGAAATCTGGTCCGCCCCTTGTTGGGAGCTAGGAACTGGGTGGCTTGAGGAGGCCATTGAGGAGAGTAACTCTATTCATATTGGTGAGCTAATGAAATGTGAGCTAATAAGATCAAAGAGCTGGTTTGAGGGATTAGAGAGAACATGAAGAAAAGTCGAAGAGCTAAAAATTAGAAGAGTTATTCTTATTTATTAATAAGCAAATAAATAATAATTATTTTTATTTATTCATTTGATTGATTGATTGATTATTATTATTATTATTATTATTATTATTTTTACTTTTTTTTTTAAAGTATAAGTGTGATTGATGAATACAAAAACTTACCTGTTGCAATTTGGGGTGATGCAGGTAGAAGTTATTTGCTCAGAATGAAGCGGAAAGCCGTTGTATGTTCGTCAAAGAAAGTGGCCAAAAAGTTGCCAAGCAAAGCAAGTGGGGAAGAGGCTGCTGAGGTGCCTTCTGTCGAGCACTGGTTCCGTGCTCCTTATTTTGGAGTCAAGGACAGATTCTGGCAATAGTTAGAGGATAAGAGGACTGTTAATCCATCTCAAGTTTTGTTGGAAGTACCCGAGGCAGAAGAAGGAGCATTGGGGGTGATAGCTCCCGAATCTATTATGCGGTTACACATAGAGTGCGGCCTCTACCCATATGCATTCCCAGCTCATGACAGTTATGCTTTTACCAAGAATGGTGGGGGTTTTGATACTTGGGCTGAGGAAGTGCTGACTAATCCTTCTTCTAAAGAGGTTTTAAAGAACGCAGGTGTGTATGGTGCTATAGTGGCAAGTGTGGGGTTGAATCTGAGAAGGGAGCCATCATGGTTGAGTGTGGCTTTTTCCCGTTGGAGTTCTAGTTCTCACACCTTGTTACTTGGTGGGTGGAATTGGCACCTACATTGGAGGATGTCTGCGCATTGACTGGTTTGCCTATACTTGGTGTTGCAGATCCACTTGCTAATACATCTGTTCCGAGTCATCTAAAGATTGTATCGATTTTGAAAGCCTCAATTTCAGAGGCAGGATTCTTATTGAGTAGCTACGATAAAGGAGGAGTGTATCTTGGGCCGCAGCGTCGGGAGCATTGTAAGAATACCTTTGGGGGATGGCTGCGATATTGGTATCGAGATTTGAATCCATCTCTAGCAGAAGGAACTGAGATAGAAGAAAATGGGGTAAATGGGCCTGGACATGAAAAGTATAAGCATAGTTCCACCTACCTTGCTGCTTTCCTTGCATATTGGTTGAGTCGGTATATCTTGGAGGGAGCACCCAACGATGGAGTAAACCCGTCTGTGTTTGATATTGTTGCTTATCTTGCGAGTGGTCTTTCGGTTGCACTTGGGCCACTATTTTTGGGGACTCTATACAAACGGCTTGATATGTTTCAGGTTGGAGCAGAGCAGTCGAAGGGTCAGTATGATGTTATTAGTTATGCATCGACTTCCTTTCTGCAGATGTTCTTGTATGAGCGATTTCCCAGGCTTGCTCCTAGACCGATGAATTTTGAGCCTGGAGAGGGGCGAGAGCGCCGAGCTACTAGGTGGTACAGGACACACATTCGGGGGCCGCTGATGGATATTTTTGATGATGAGAGTGAGTTTATAGCTCATTCATACGTTCCACCTGTGGTCGGGGTGGTTCCGTTTCGAATGTATGACTCGAGAGATTCTAAGGTGGCTTTTGATGGTCGACTGAGTAGTGCCGAGACAATGACGGCTTGTAGCTTCTTGTCATGTTCCTTGCCTTATTTTATAGGAGGAGCTTATGGCTCTATATCCTATAATCCGGCGAGAGTGGCTTGCCAATTTGGATTTGATCAGGGGGTCCCTAGTCCTAGCGTAGTCCTTCTTGTAGCTAATACTTTTGAGCAGTTTTTCTATCATACTCATCTTCCGAGGCTCCAGAAGTGTAGCAAGTTTATTCAGACGAGGGCTGATCGTGTAGGTGGGGTGACAGTTGGTTGGCAACATTATTGAAGGGAGACTTTTGCCGCCTTTCAAGAGTTCCTCGGGGGATATTGGGGACTTAGAGTTTATATGCATTCCATCAGATAACAAACTGTGTCAACCGGACGTGAAGGGCCGGACTGAATTGGCTAGGGGTGAGTTGTCTCGATTTGCACGCTTAGAGTTACTCTCTGATGTGTTGAGTCAGGCGAGGGTGGTTGGTACAGACGGTTTTCGAGGGGAAGTTGGCACAACCAAACGACACCTGAGCCAGCCTAGGAAGGAACCTTCTCAGAGAATGAAGGTTAGCTTTTATTCTATGTTTCGTGATCTTCTTTCTTGTTGTGTTTCCTTTATGTGCTTCTAAGTTGGGCGCTTTGTTTCTTCAGGTACAAAGGTTAGCTATCCATCATGATGTTTCTATGGCACCCAGGGTGGCAGGCGTGCTTTCTGAGGAGGAGAACTCTGCTGATGATTTGCTTCTGCGTCGGCAGTTGCAGAAACAAAGTAATGCTAATGGTTTTAGTGATTCCGAAAGTGAGGGTGAGGATGGGGATAGCTCAGAGGCCAATTTGAATGTGAGGGATGATGATGTTGTTAAAGTTACGTTCGAGCAGGCAGATGTTCCTCTTGATAGGGTGAGATCTGAGGTTGTTGCGTCATGTGGTGAGAGTAGAGTGACTTTTGCGCCTCCTCTATTGCAGTTAGGGCATCCGGTGGCACAGTCAGTTAGGCTTGGGGAGTCCGATGTTGATGACCCGACTGGTCGGTTGCCTTTGTCTGATGTTCAGTCTCACCTGCCTCCTGGTGGAGTCCCTACCACATCTTTATTTGGTGGGAGTAGTGGTTTTTCATCAGTTGATGCTCGTCTTAGTGTGCCTTCAGTTGTGTCTTCAGTTGGCGCTCAGACTAGCCTTCCTTTGGTGGATGTTCAGCCTGGTACTTTGCTTGCTTCGTTTGGAGTTGCTACTAGTTTGCCACTTGGTGAGAGTGGTAGTTATGTCCATGATGATACTATTGCTCCTGACGGTCGGGTCTGTTTACCTTTCTTGTATAGTGAGTTTACCGTGACCCGTCTTGATGGTGGTTGCATATCCTTGGCAGGGGCTGATGGCAAGGAGCAAGTCCTCGATCCCTAAGTACTGTTTGCTGGCGTGCGAGATGAGTGTTTGCCTAGACTGAGCTTTATTTTTGATCATAGGCCCAGCACTTTCATGCGTTTGGAGGCTATGTTCTTACGATGCTATTTGTTAGAGGCATTCTGTGATATGCTCAACGGGTTTCATGGTCTTACTCCGGAGACTTCTATTGATACGTTTCAGTCATTTCAGGCTGTTGTGGCTTAGTTTCAGTGGCGTGAGTTTGAGGTGAGCTGGCTGAGAGAGAGTTTGTCTCGTATGGAGGTGCAGGTGAAGAATCGCCATCTCAAGTTTGAGCTAGCGGAAATGGACAAGGCTTTGATGGAATCAGCGTCTTCTAGGGAGAAGACTGTGATGGAGTTAGAGTGGGCGACCAAGGCATTGGTGGATGTGGACTTGGAGATATCGAGTTTGAGAGAGAGGAGAGCCGTGGTAAAGGCTCAACTTATTAGTGTGGAATATGGGGCTTTTGACTTAGATAGCCAGATAGGTCCAAGTTAGACAAGCTGAAGAATTTCTTGTACTGGTTGAGCTAAAACCCCAAGTACTCTATATATTTTTGTTTTCTCTCTCTATCTTTTTTTTTTTTTTTTGGATTGACGACTTATTATAGTTACACAAAACGTAATGAGAATGGAATAGAGATAACAAATGATTGTTTATTTAACATAAGCATGAGCTGATGTCTTATATTGCCATTACATCAGTAATAGTAAATTTCTCAAGTGTGATTCCTTGCTCTTATCCTAAGGGAAATAAGCCTTTAGCCATTTGGCATTGATAGGGCTCAAGAGAGCGTGCGAGTTTGGTTCAGAAATTCTATAATAACCATTCTCGTTGGCCTCTCTTACTATGTAAGGTCCTTGCCACTTAGGAGTGAACTTGTGGGTAGAGGTTCCTCTCATGACATGAGGTGCAGCACGAAGTACCAAGTCACCTTCTTGGAATTTTCTGGGGCGCACCAAGGTATCATAGGCTCGAGCTATGCGACTTTGGTAAACTTTGAGGTTAGCCAGGGCCTTATCCCTTCTTTCATCAAGGATCTCCAATTCGGAGGATCTGGAGTCTGGAGTAACTTCACTTCGGAGGGCCATGCGAGCTGAGGGTATGGCAATTTCCACTGGAAGAACTGCTTCCGTGCCGTATACCAATGAGAATGGGATCATTTGAGTCGGCCGTCTTTTGGATGTTCTGTAAGCCCAGAGCGCCATTGGGAGTACGTGCTCCCAATCCCTTTGATAATCCTTGAGAGTCCGTGAAAGGATTCTAAGGAGTGTTTTGTTGGTCGCTTCTGTTTGCCCATTCCCTTGGGGATAGTAAGGCGTTGATTTATGGTGTGTGATGTCATAGGAGACAAGGAGTTGTCCGACTTGGCAGTTGACAAAAGGGGTCCCATTGTCTGAAAGAATTACTCTAGGTATGCTGAAACGAAATATGATGAATTCTCAGATGAAGTTGGAGATAGCAGCTCCTGTTGCCTTTTTTAGAGGGATGGCTTCTACCCATTTAGTATAGGTTTCTGTAGCCGTTACAATCCATATGTGTCCCCTTGATGGCGGATTCGGATGAAGTTGGAGATAGCAGCTCCTGTTGCCTTTTTTAGAGGGATGGCTTCTACCCATTTAGTATAGGTTTCTGTAGCCGTTACAATCCATATGTGTCCCCTTGATGGCATAGAGATGGGGCCAATGAGATCCATAGCCCACGTATGGAAAGGCCATGGTGGGCTCGAACTATGTAGATCAGTGGTGAGTGCATGAATGAGATTTCCATGGAGTTGGCAAGGTTTGCAGCATTTGGCGTACATTTTGACATCTGCCTCCATGGTAGGCCAATAATACCCTAAATGAAGAAGATGTTGAAATAGTTTCGCTCCACCTTGGTGTTTTAATCCGTGAGTAAGTTCCAAAACTTTATGGATTTCGGCTCCTAACAGGCAACATAATGGCTTTCCATCGAAGCCATGCCCGAAAAGTTGCTCTCCTTGCAAAAGGAATTTCGGAGCTCGCTTCTTGATTATTACGGCTGTAGAGCGTTTTGGTGGCAATGATTCTTCTTTGAGGTAATCTATGTATACCTAACGCCAGTCGGAGGTGATTTCTGTGAAGTTGCATTCAGCCTTTGGAGGGAATTCCTGACATTTGGTGCACTTCCCTTGAAGGTCATTCGCTTCCTTGGCCATGGTAGGCCAATAATACCCTTGTCGTTGTAGCCTCCTATAGAGGCTTATATCTCCTGTCCCACAGGAGCGGTTGTGCACCCCTTCTAACTTGGACTTGGCTTCGATAAGGTCAATGCATCATGCCAATAAACCACCGGGCCCTCTATAGTAGAGGACTCTTTGATAAATTGTTAAGTGTTTGGTCTCACTCAAAGGTAGTTTACCTGAGAGGGCACAGAGCTCATCGATGATTGGGGCTCTCCAATCAGCGGGTTCTTTTTCAGGGAAGATAGTTGTTACTGAACATGGCACGGAGCGTTTCAGGACTTCTATCTTGGTTGATTCTTCTGAGAATTCCACCTTAGAGGGCATCCGGGTGTCGATTGTTGGAGCGAGGAACGTGTTCTATCCTTACCGTGTTGAATTTGTTTGTCAACCTTTGGACGATCGTTCTGTATGCCAAGGGGGGCTCTTTGATAGCATAGTCTCTATTGGTCTGCTTGACCACCAGATTAGAGTCGCCTTTGATACATAAGAGACTTACTCCTAGATGGAGTGCCGCCAAAAGCCCCAGGATCAGGGCTTTATACTCTGTCTCATTGTTAGAGCATCGAAAATCCAGTTTATATGACAAATTGACTTTGGTTAGGTTTGGGGAAGTAAGGACTATTCTAGCTCCTCCCCCTTTGGAGGTGGATGATCCATCGAAACTCAGAATCCATTCTCCTTCAGCGTTTACTTCAGCAGCTTGCAACTCATCTCCTGGCAGCTCATCCGAGGGCGGCTCATGTTCTCCACTGCGGAAATGAGCCAGTAGGTCGGCTAGCGCTTGGCTCTTAATGGCCTTGGGAGCTTTACAGGTGATATCATATTCTGCTAGCGAGAGGAGCCAGCGGGCTGGCCTGCCGGAGAGAGCAGGTCTGGTGAGGAGGAATCGGATGGGATCGCTCCTGGTCATGAGATGAATGGGGTAAGAAAGGAGGTAATGTCAGAGCTTTTTAGCAGTGAAGACCAGGGCGAGGCAATGCCGCTCGATGGGGAAGTATCGAATTTCCATCCCTTGGATAACCCTGCTTATGTAGTATACGGGTCGTTTAAGTCCGAGCAAAGCTCCGACTGACTTCGGTGTGGAAGTGATGTAGAGGAGTAAAGGCCTTGCTAGTTGAGGAGGAGTCATGGAGAGAGGGGAGGTCAAAGCTAACTTCACCCCTTCGAACGCTTGTTGGTGCTCCTCATTCCAAGTGAATTTGACATCTTTCTTTAGCAATGAGTTGAAAGGTTGTGTTATTTCAGCCATAGCAGGGATAAATCTTCTCAGATAAGATGCCCGACCAAGGAAGGTTCTCAGCTCGTCTATACTCGTTGGTCGTGGCATATTTCTGATGGCGGCGACCTTTGCTGGGTCGGGGTTTATCCCATGGCGGTGAACAATGGAGCCAAGGAACCTGCCGGTAGTGATTCCGAATGCGCACTTAAGCGGGTTCATTCGAAGTCTGCATTTCTTGCAACGTTCAAAGACTTTTTGAAGGTCTTTGAGGTGATTAGCTTCTTCTTTGGATTTTACAACCAAATCATCAATGTAACACTCTAGGGTTTTGTGCAGCATATCGTGGAAGATGGCTGTCATAGCTCTTTGGTATGTTGCTCTCGCATTTTTCAATCCAAAAGGCATTACGGTATAGAAAAAGTTTCCTATGGGAGTGCGAAATGCCGTCTTGGGGGCATCCTCTAGAGCCATCTTAATCTGGTTGTAGCCACTAAAACCGTCCATGAATGAAAACATATGGTGTCCAGCTGCCGAATCAATCGAGGTGTCTATGTTTGAGAGTGAGAACTCATCTTTGGGGCAAGATTTGTTCAGGTCTCTAAAGTCAACACATACTCGAATCTGTCCATTCTTTTTTATGACTGGGACGATGCTAGAAAGCCATGTGGGGTGCTGGATAGGTTTGATGAATCCTGCTCCAAGCAGCTTTACTACTTCGTCCTTGATGTTGAGCTCTACCTCAGGCTTATAAATTTGACACCTTGCTTGACTGGGCGAGCCAGGGCGATGACGTTCAAGCGGTGCATGGTAACTTCTTTGTCTAGGCTTGGCATTTCTTCATATGTCCACGCAAAGACGTCCGAATACTTCTTGATTAGCTCGACAAGTGGCCCTCTCTATTCTTCTGGCAAATCTTTGCAAATGAAGATAGGACATCTGGGTTTTCCTTTAGGGGCTATGTTGATTTCTTCCGATTCTTGCTTTTGGGGCCGAGGGCCGTCTTGTAAGCATTCTGGAGCAGGCCTAACTTCTTGTAGTCCATCTTTCTTTGGGGTTGCAACAGAGTTAGTAGGGGCTTGGTCAAGGGATGAAGAGACTCCCTTAGATTCGACTCTTGAGCCCCCAGCTCTATCCAAGTGACTTGTTGATGGACCATTGAATTTGTCGAAATGCTTTTCTATTACTGGGAGAGCCATGACTTTCTTTTCCTTTCTGTTTCTCTTGTCTTTGCTTTTTTTTATTCTTTGCCCTTGGAGGGCGTTGGGCCAGTGTAGATAGAGTGCAGCAAAGATAATCTCTTTCATTTGCCACTTCGTCTGGCTGGGGGTTGGCATTGTTGACACTTGCCAACCCTAGAGACCGTTATAAACGGTATACCACTCTGCTATCTTCTGTTTGGAGCCTCGTCACTTTAGGGAGCTTTCTTGAGGGTTCTGATCTGGCGAACGTCTTTCTACGAGGTGGTGATGCATCTTCTTCTAAGAGGTCATCCCAATTTGGTATGGGAGTTCCTCGAAGCGGCAAGGGGGGCTCGTCCTCATCAACATGATTGTAAAATACTGCATCCACCATATGAGCTTCATCCACTCGAAAGGGTTTTTGAGAGCCAGTTATGGCCACTAACTCATTGTTGTAAATTACTTTGACACATTGATGGTTGGTGGAGGGGATTGCGGCATATCTATGGAGCCAAGTTCTCCCTAAAAGAGCCTGGTAGGTCGTCTCAGCCTCTATGACATGGAACTTAGTGGTGGAATGGATCGGTCCAACTGCTAAGTTTAGTTGGACATGCCCTAGGTTTTGATTTTTTGATTTCCAAAACCGGTGATGGAAATGGGTTGTCTGACTAGGTGTTTTTGTGAGATCCCGGCTGCCTGGAAAGTAGAATAGGGCATTACATTTAGTGAAGCCCCTCCATCCATGAATCCTCTTTGAAACTCCATCACATTGATGAACACTAGGACGTAGAGGGGACGATTGTGTGGGAACGATACTTGCTTGTCTGCTTCAGTAAAGGTTATTGCCAAGGAGTTATCTCGGAACACTTTCCTAACCGATCCGCTTACACTCATGCATGCCTCACCATTTTGCTCCGCAAGCCTTAGAAAGGCCTTGGTGGCTTCGAAATGCGTTGCTTCAGACAAACCGAATTGGTCGAAGAACCATTTGAACTTTGTTGATTTCTTAAGTGCTATCGCGTGCTGGGTCTCAAAGTCTGGACAAGTGGGAGCTGCGAGCTCAGAGAGCTCACACACCATTGGTTCTTCCGTCTCGTCATAATGCGAAAGCTTCATGACTGTCTTGCTGTTATCTTTGTGACGGGTGAGAGGATCTTTTAAGACGTCCTCTGTCTGGCGACGAGGTAGCTCCAAAGCGTTGTCAGCCATCATCTTTCGAACTAGGGATCTAAGCGCCCAACATTCAGCGGTGGGATGTTTAACGGAGCGGTGGTATATGCAGTAGTTCGCCCGAGCTTGATCTTTTTTGGTGACAGGTTGCCTTGGTTCAGGGAGATAAACTTTTCCATCTTCTACCCAGGCGTTGAGGAGTGCTTGTGGCTCGTCCACCGAGATAGGCAACGGTGGGGGAACTTGATCAAATTTTCTCTTTTTTGCTTGGAGATTTGTTCTTCCTCCATTAGAACCTCCCGCTACATATACGGCGTGGTTGCGCCTATTAGGCCTCCATGAGGAAGGTGGAGGTGCCGCTGCCTGCCATGAATGTGGCCGTGGAGCTTCCCTTCGTGCCCCCGATCTTACTGTTTCCCTTATCTTTCGAGCCACAGCACATTAGGCAGAAAAGTCAGGGAAGTGGTGATTGACCAACTGGAGCTTGTAAGTTGTGAGCATGCCTTCAATGCACATTGACACTAGTTGATGCTCTTCCATCGGGTCTTGAATGTCTACTGATTTTTCCCTGAAGCGGCAAACATAAACAAGGATGTTCTCCCCAAGTCGCTGTGTTTCCCTCATAAGATGAAGAGTGGATAGCCTTTCTTCAATGTAAAAGAACTTGATATAGAATTTTTTTACTAAGTCCTCCCACGAAGAAATAGAGCCAGCAGCGAGGTTGGTGTACCATGAGAACGCCCGATCTGTGAGGGACTTGGAGAATTCTCTCATGTAGAGGTTTCGGTCTTCTCGATGGGAACCAAGGGCATCGAGGAAGCACGAAACGTGGTCCCTAGCGTTCCCTTTCCGTCCGTCAAAACGAACAAACTTTGGTACAGTGTATCCTGCCGGATATGGGAGACTTGCGATATTAATAGGGTATGGGGAACGGAGATCCAGTTTTGGAGAGGTAGGGATGTGACCTTTGTTTTCCTGAAGGAGGTTGTGTATGTGTTCCTTCACTTCGTCCAATGTCAGGGGTTGGACTGAAGGAACCTGGTCAGATAGGAGAGCCGGAGAGCAAGTTGAAACCACCATGGCGGGAGTTCCACCGACCAAACTGACCGGTGGCAAGGGTGTATGCAAGGTTCTGAAAAGCGGTTGCGGTCACCGCAATGGTGGCGGTGACGCGATTGCGGTTGCGGGGTGTAAAGGCCGTAGTGTAATGGTTTCGGTAACCGAAACTGTGAATTTTTTTATTTTTCGCACAATTTGAAAAAAATTTATTGATATGCATATTTTTTTTCCATGATCATATTTATTGAGTTAAAAATAAATAATGATCAATTTTTGTAAAATTTTAAGTATGATCCAATATATTTCATATTTTTAAATCACTATAAACTGAGTTTTTTACATTTTATTTTAATAATTAATGACTTTATATTTTACAAAAAATTAATCACTAACTATTATATATAAGATAAATAATGACAAAAGTAAGAGAATAAATAAGAGCCTAAATATATATATATATATACATATTTTAACCAAGCCAAATAGATAATGACCACACTTATTATTATTATTATTTTCAAATAATATATAGATAGACACACACAAACAAAATGGTTTAGTGATAACGGCTGAATAGAATAGCATAGGTCTTATAGTTTCAACAAATCAATAACATGTTCTTCATCTTCTCTCTTCTCTCTCTCTCTCTATCTCTTGCTCCTCTATTTTCTCTCTTTATTTTTCCTCTTCTCTTTATCCCTCCTTCTCCATTTTCAGCTTTTTTTTGTGTGTTTTTTTCGAAAGAAACAATTTGGAACCGTTACGTAATGGTGCGTAACAGGCCGTTACGGCTGTTACAGCACCGTTATGACCGCTACGGCAGCAGCTACGACCGACACACCTGTGAATCTCAATCACACTGCAAAAACGACCATAACAGGTGGCGGTAACCGCCAAAATCGTTATGTAATGGCGTTACGTAACGGTTGCGGCCGCTTTTTAAAACCTTGGGTGTATGGCTTGGAGCCTGTAGAGGGTGCAGAACGGCTATCTGCACTCTTACTTGGTTTTGCAAGTTGTTTTGAAGGGTGGGATTAGCCTCTGAGCCATTCTGAGCTGATGGCAAAACTACATTTTGTGATGACGAAAGGGGGTTAGATGTTGATGGAAGTGTAGGTGCCCTTTGTAAGGCTAATAAGGCATCCATCAAGAGTTGTTGGTCCTGTTGGAGAGAGGTGACATTCTCAACCAAAGCACGGAGTTGTTCCGCTATGGCCGGTTGAGAGGATTGTTCCACCGGAAAGCCGTCGGGGTTGTGTTCTGAGGTCTCCACCAGAGCCTCCCTACCGCCACCTTGGGATGTCGCTATACCGGTTCCGGTATTCTTTTTGGGTGCCATGTGAAGTGGGCATCACTCTTCCCCAGTGGAGTATAATGTGGGTGATAGAGATTAGAGGCGATTGGTCGTTGACCTCTGGGAATATGGTAGGCACTTCAATGGCTTAAGATCACCGGAGGTGGAGGAGTAGGAGACCAAGGCAAGCTTAGAGAGGGAAGAGGTGGCAGTGAGAGACCTTAAACACTTAATGTATGTTATGTGATTCTTGTTGCTCTTGCTGTGTGTTTTGGGTTGCACTTATGATGCCGTTATATAGACTCCAGGAGTATTAGAGCCCAAACAACCTCAAGACAGGTGGCAAGTTCTCCTCAACTCGACAGGAGGGTGATATTAGCCCTACTAGCTGTGTCCTATGATTCAGGTCCTCGTGGCGGTTGTATCATAGGAACTGCAAGGGTAGGTATGATATCTTTTGAGGCGTATCATATGTGCATCAGATGTAAGTGTAAGGTCAACGTCTCTTTCTCTAAGCCAGGTCAAAGGGGGAGCTATCATTGCAGGGAGATAGCTACACAACCTTGACGATCCCAAGGTCTTAGCCTCCAATCCACAATCCTCCAATGATCCCAAGTGGGAGTGCCTAGGTCCTGCTCCTGACCTAGGCAGCCAAGAGGGTGAATGCATGGGTGAGCCAAGGGCTCATCTCAGTAGCCAAGTAAACATATGTGAGCCAAGAGTCTGGCTATGTTGTTATGGAGCTGGGTGAGTGGGTAGACAATACATTTCTTGAGTTATGAAGAGCTTTAAGTGAGCCAGCTCCATGCGGCCTTGTTTCATTATTGGTGGTGTGCATGCCCCCGCTTAGGCTAGGCATACAATCTCGACTCATCGTGATGCCTCAGGGGTCTGCCACGTGAATGCGTAATGGTGATGACATACTCATCGTGGTGCCTCAGGGGTCTGCCACGTGGATGTGTAGTGGTGCTGACGTGACGCCCGTTGGGCTCGCCACGTGCCAAGTATAGTATAGATACCCACAACACTCTTCTCCACACCTAATCTTGTTGTGTTTCTTGAATGTCATGCAAACCGAGCCCACACAACCAGCATTATACATCTCTCTTTCAGAAATCTTTAAAAGTTTTCCCCTAAATTTTAACGATTAACACTTCTCACACTATAGCACCCCTAAATTTTGAATTTTGAGAAATTAACACATATGACTCCCCCAATCCTCTGGCTCCTCCACCATTTTTTCCTTTCTCTAATAAGGAAAAGTACTCAAAAGTTGATTCTGTTTGAGGTTAATTCTTCTTGTTTTCATTTTCTTCCACACCAACTCTAGTTATTCCTGTTCTCAAGCATAGGCTTGCGTAAAGATAAAAGGCATTGCTTTCAAGTAAAAACCTTCATAAGACCATTTCCAACCCTTCACCAATTTCTTCATCTAATTTGATTCTAAGTTTGAGTAAAAAGCTTGATTTGATATAAACTACTCCAATCCTCTCATCAAAATCTTCTAAAAATTTCTCCTTTTATCCCAAATTTCACTTTTCATCAATTTTTTTTTTTTAAACTTTTAATCTCCAATGCTTCATCTTTTTAAATTTTCAAATCAAATTCAAATTTTAGGAAGGATTGGATGAAAAAAATGAGAGGATCAAAATTTGAGGGAAAAAGAGGTGAAGGATTGAAGATACGCTAAATTGATATGGCACATCACATATACTCCACATAAAGCTCACTAAAACAAAAGTTTTCCACTATTTCACTTTCTTCCACACACACATAGAGACCTATATATCTAGAGAGAGAGAAAGAGAGAGGACATAGGATAAGGGAACATGTTGAGAACATAGAACTTAGGTTTAGAAGTATCGACATCATCAGGCGTTCGAAAAGTGCAATTGTCCTCCCAAAAAAGCTGCCACCGAGGCTCAATATCATGGAAAGGGTAAGCCCTCCTCTGTTTCTGCTCTTCGATGACTTCTCTGCTCAATTTCTCACTCACAACAGTACCTCCATTACTACCCAACACAATTTCTTCTTCTTCCTCCGCCGCCGCGAATTGTGTGTCTACGCCGCTGGGTGGACAACAGGAATGTGCAGCATCGAAACGGAGGAGGTTGTGGAAGAGTGTGAATTTGGAAATGAGATTGTGATGCTTGTAAGTTCATTTTTGATGGTGTTGGTCTGAGATGTGAGGATTGGAGTGGATTGGTTGGGTTGAAGATTGAAGATTGAAGATTGAAGATTGAAGATTGAAGCTTGTGTGTGTGTGTGTAAGAGATAATGTTGATGTCTGGTGGTAAATTAAACCGATCGGCCCGTATGAGTTGGGCCAGCCCTTGGGAGGAAGTGTCACCATTGATCGGGTGAAATAGATATAGGGCAAGTATAAATTTTATTATATTTTAATCTCTTTTCTTTTTTTTTTTTTTTTAGGGTTTTTAATTGTTACACTTTAATCCTTAATTTCAGAGTCAGTTCAAAATCGATAACAAAAAGAATTGTGCGAGGTAAAACTTAAACAGTCACATTACACAATTATCATTTCGACAATCAAGCATGATACGTGACAGAATAATTGAACAGTGCTCCTACTGAAATGATTGAGCTCTGAAGTTGATTGAATAATAAGTAAAATAAGTCGAAGTAAGTTATTTATTATTACTTGTAATATTATAAAGACGAGACATGATCACATCTAAAGTGAAACAAAATAGAAAGTAATACTTAAATCTCTCAATAATACTCAACCGCTAATCATAAGTGAGCAAAACATTCAAAAGCAAGGTACGGAGTCATTAAACATGAAATTTTAAATCTACTAAAAGTTTTTTTAAGATTCCTAACTTACAAAACTTACGTATTAAAAAATACCTACTTAATGATGGGATTTTTATTGATAAATCTCATTTAGTAGTGTTCTAACCCAAGAAGTCCATGAAGTAATTTTTTAACCCACTTAGTCCCATGTATTTATACTTTTATTCCATAAAGTCATTTTTCTTGATTTACACTATTTTCTTAGACTCTTATGTCCTTATATTTAATATTATTATTTAATGTTCGGGGAGGAGAGAAGAGAAATGACCAAGACATAGGAAATTTCATACACAAATTAAATAACATTGACGTTATTCTTTTATAATATTATATAATGTGAATATATTTTTAATTGACAATACATTAAAAATAATGTGAACATTCTCTCTCATCTGATGTGAATATATTTTTAATTGACAACACATTAAAAATAATGTGAACATTCTCTCTTATCTGATGTGAACGTTGACAAATGTAAACATTCTCTCTCATCTAGTGTAGTGATGTGAACATTCACATTCGTATGTTTTAGTATGAATATTCACATCATGTAATTGACAACACAATGACAAAAATTCATTTCAAATTAATATGAATATAATGATGTGAATATTCATTTCAATTATATGATAATTGACAACACAATAACAAAAATTCATTTCAAATTAATATGAATATAATGACAGTCAACATTCACGTTCACGTCATGTAATGTGAACATTCACATTCACGTCATCTAATGTGAACATTCATGTCATCACGTATAACCATGTTTATATTCAAATGAAAGTTGAGGCTTGTGGTAGTGTAATTTGATGCAATGTTTATGTGAACCTTAACATCACCTTTATCACAACGTCATCTGATGTGAACATTCACATTCACGTCATCTGATGTGAACATTCATGTCATCATGTATAGTCAACATTTAGATGCATGGGAACTACCAAAACATAATGACAATCAATAATGTGACACCCCGATTCTACACTATTGGTTGCAGTCAAGGGAGAGTCACTAATGAGTCCTATGGTCAATAACCAAGTAAGATCCCAGATCGCCGGAGGAGTCAAATAGCCCCCCTTCTAAGTCCAGCTTTCTTAGACAGCGCACTACCCTTTTGACAGATCTTAAATGGTATTGACACAATGTCTCATAAGCAACAACAAGGTTCATACATATAATATAAATATATAACAACGACAATATACTTAATTCAAAAGATAGTTTCATTACATTACATTCCCAAAAGAAAACTTAAATCTTCATATGAGTCTTACAAAATATCCAAAAAGAAACTTCTAATTTTTCTAGGATAGCCAAAAGTCTTCGAAGGTTTCGGGCTCGACATCTCCAGCTAAGAATTCCTCTTCGTCACTTGGCATGATACGCCGTGAGCTTTGAATGCCCAGTAAACACACGTACACACCCATCCATTTTTCCCAATCCAATACACAATCACAATTATAACATCAAGTAGTAAAGCATGATATTCCAATAATTAAATAAATAAATAAATAAATAGTTAAGTTAGATGTCAGTAACTAGAAATCCCCCAAAGAGATTCTGTCCTCCCAACCACAAGAATTGGACGCGGATTATTTGGTATGCCCCCTCTTTTGCTGCCTTGTTGCAGAACTAACCTCGGATGCCTACCAACGGTTATATACCGTGTAGCGCCAACCGCAGGGCCTCAAAAGAGATGGTAAAAAATAGGGCCTTGCCCGAATCCCTCCTTACACCAAACCACCTGGGGTCCAAATACAACCGCTCCGTTCAAGGGTTCCGAAAACTACTTGCGCAAGACTTTAACTTTTAAATAGGGAACGCATCCCAACATACCATATACCACATATTCTCATCTTTTCATTACTCAAATGTTTGAAAAACCCAATACCCACCCAATTAGTTTCCCGTTGGATTAAGTGTTTTAAAACAAGGTTAGTTCAACATATAAAACATTAATATCCATATAAGCATGCATTCTTAAGATGAGAAAGGTAAATAACATAACCACAACACATATATTATCAGGTTAAGACATGATTATAAGCTACAACAATCTCATGAACTCGAAGGTACAAAACATCCATACCTAACAAATTTTCCAGATTTAGCATCGCATAAAGATTAAAATGAAAGAGCTATTTTAGATCCTTTATCGGGCTTGGCCTTCCTATGATTTGTAGAGGATTCAATCTAGTTTCTAGAACATTTTTCGGAATTGGGGTTGCTCTTCCAGATTCTAAGTTATTTAGAAAATATTTCAGCGCTGTCTAGGGTCTGTCCAGAATCTGCCCAGATCTGTCGACTGTTACGAAAACTTGATTTTCTTGCAAACCGCTCAATGTTTTTCGATGAAATCAATTTTAGTTGAAAGCTAACTTCTAAAGGAAGGTTTTGACATAAAATGGAGTTTCAGAATATCTTTGTACATTTTTCTGGAATTTTCGAAAATTGGCTGCAAAAACAGGTTCTAAGGTAGAATGCCCAAATTAAGAAGATTTATGAAAAAGGGGGTTCCACTAGGGGAAAGTTTCATTCCTTTTGTGAAGAAAATATGCTAACTATTACATGTTTAACTTAGAAAATCTGTTTGAAAGAGTGCCTTTGAAAAGTTAAGAGATTGGTACAAAAGAAGACGATTTTGTGCCAAAATGGGTAAAACACAAGAGAGATGAAAACAATACTCAAATCATGATATTTTTAACATAAGAACATGATAATAATAGATCTGAAACATCACTTAAAATCTTTAAAAAGAACATGCATTAGAAAAGAGAATGAAGAGAAGGTTGTGTTGGTGGCTTACCTTCTAGCTTTGCACAAGAAACTCTCTTCTTCTTCCCTCTCCTCCTCTAGAATTCTCTTCCTTGCTCTCCTCCCTCTCTGTAACGAAAATGTGTATGTGAGTGAGTGTGTTGTGTGTATGTTTGCAAGCTAAGGAGGGTGTGGTATATATAGGCAATTTGGAGTAAAAGGACATAAAAGGCCTTTAGTTGGAATTGGATGGAAAGCTAGGATTTTGGTTGGTGTCAAAAGGGATAGGAGTAACTAAGGTGCTAAATCATAGGTTTTGGCATCAATTAGTTGATCTTTAGTTGAAAGGTAACTAGTTTTGAGATTTGCAACCTAGGTCTAGGTCACTAGGTTGTGTTTTTTCCTAGAACATCATGATGGTGGTTCTTGAAAATTGGCTCCTCTCTTAGGGAAGTGTGAGGGGGTTATTATTTAAATCATTTTAGGTTCTAGGCACACTCCTCTAGGTGTATATATATATATATAACAAGATTGATGACACTTCAAGGTACAAGGTATAAATACTAGTTTGGGCAAGTTTTGAATTTAAAAGAAAAAGTGAGGGCTTGGAGTAAATACATGTAACTTATGTAGAATTAAATTAGGTTAGGGATCCTAATCCGATTAGGGAAATTCTTGTTTTGATAAAAAAAAAAAAAAAAAAAAAAAAAAAAAAAGGTAATGCTAACCGACAAGATTTGAATTAATTCAAGTAAACGAGGGGCTAAATATATATATATATAATTCAACATTAGGGTCTGAAAAGTAAATACATATTTCAGGGGCCTTACAAAGAAAGAACCATGTTTAATTTTTTGTGTGTAATATATGTCAACATTAAATAGTGGTGTGTAGTTAATGCATTTTTTTGGAGTAAAGATATGGGGAATAGGAATGGTCATGGGAACTACCAAAACATAATGGCAATCAGCATTAAATATTAACATTAATGGGGGCAAAAGAGATTGAGGGTGTTTTGGTCTTCTTACCTCAAATAGGATCTAATGGAATAGTCAAAGAGAATATGGGTTAGATGGAATAAAACTCTTAGAAAGGGGATTTATCAAAAAAAAAAAAAAAAAAAAAAAAACTCCTTTAATCATCCAGTTAGAGAGTCATCTATTAGTTTGGTTTTTGCAAATTCATTAAGTAAAGTCAAACAATGCGTTTATATTCGTTTATATTTTTTGATAACCATGTGGTAATTTTTCCCCACACAAGGTATTTTGAAATTTTACATAAAATGGTCTTTAAAATATACATTTTGTATTATACAAAAACAAAGAAATGAAGACAGTTTCAAGCACATGTATTTTTCCCCCCCTGGGGAGTTTGTGTTTGTCTATTTCAAATTGTTACATTGATAGGTTTTGTGCAAAATCCCAATACGTATTCGCCCATATTTAAAACCTCATAGTGAAAACAATGCTGCATTATATTAAATACTGACCAAATTCCTCCTTGAGTTTCCTTTTATGCTCCAAAGTCAAGTAGAAGCATTGGTCATGAATTGGATGAACAACCTAAATCAAAGCAAGAAGCTTTCTCAGAGCTCAATACATATTTGACGTGGCTAAGTTGAACCTTCATTAGTTAAAAATTACCTGTTCAACCGGAGAACAAAAAGTGTGCCTAAATTCAATAGAATGCGTCCTGAGATACTCTTGTAACTTTGGTACATCTTCCCTCTTAAAGATGTCCCACAGTGCACCGGCCGTTTCATCTAATACTCCTTCAAGCAAAGCTGAGCGTCCTTCATGCTCGCCTACTGGATCTGTGATTACTTCACTAGTTTCAGATGGCGGTTTCACGTCTGTCTCATTACCTACGTGCTTAATATTGGAGGCATCCAATTCACGCTTTTGTTCACTAATGCCATTACAAGGTCTGGTGTGATCTTCATTCATCTCTCTAATGAGGCGCTCTCGTTCATGTTGAGCTTGGTGATTCTTTTTCAACTTTTCAATTGCAGCACGCTGTTGATCATCTGAGTATATTTCTGCAGTGTGCATCAAAATATTCACCTGCTCCAAATAAAAATTTGCAAGCTTATTTCTTCAAGTACAATGGTTATATAACATAATTACCGGAAGAACTGTCATCAAGAAACTTATGCATAACCAATTAATGCGAGAGACAAAAATTCGTAACCATTTAAGAAGTTCGTAACCATTTAAGAAGAAATAACCATGTAGAAACCCACATCACAACAAAATACAAACAAATCATCATTTCAGAAAATGCAAATGATATAATATAATTCTGACAGGTTGTAAAACCCTACTGCATCTGACATATCACAATGAAGCTTAGTTACAGAATCTCCTCTGCCAAGTTCTTCAACAATGCCATATGCAATATATGTCTTTGGACCTAAGTCGGGCTTTAGGGCACCTTGAGGCAATTTCACAGCAAGATTAAGAAAACCAGTCCTAGGATCCGTGTATCCCTGCAAAGGCAATGCACTAATAAATTCGTCACAGTGGCGTGGCAACAAATCCTCAAATTTTTCAAAAGGTGGCCAATCCTTAAGCTTGAGCATCTCAGACTAGAAATTTCCATATCTTCTTCCATCTGTATAACCTTTGAAAAAGTGCCGCGTATTTATCTCCACCTACAAATTGTAACAGAAAACAAGATTCAGAGAAAAGAAAACCATTTGGCAATTGCCGCCGATATTTCACATAGGTATGATTTGAAAGGAACAAGAGAAACATGTGAGACAATAAAAGTATATAGTAAGATATAGGACTTTAGTATTAAACCCAAAATGAAACCAATAGTATAATAGTAATACGACTATTGATACATAAGTTGTAATTTATATTCAAGACAGCTACAACATTAAGATCAAGAGGTGTGCAAGATGTTTCTGCACATTCCATCAAACAAATACTTCCTTTTGCAAAGTAGTGGACAAAAAATGACAATCAAAATGCCAGAAGAGAAGATAAGACTAACCTCACAACCAGCCAGGCAATCAATAGCCTTAACTTCTGACATTTTTGAACTAATCTTTGAATCCAAGTTTTCACAGAGTGCACGCCACATGACCATTGGCTCCCAGCTTAAACCAGTCGTCTGCTCAAGGACATCTCGAACAATCACTGGTTTCCCGTTTCCCCAATGCATCTGGAACTGCAAGTGCTCTTCCTCATTTATGGCTTCCCTTGAATTGGGGCAATACAAGTAGTTGTCATCATAGCCTTCCCTAGAAGCTGCTCTCATAATACATCTTGCTCCAGTCATCAAGATAATTAGGCCTCGTGATTGATTGCTCTACCTCACAATTCTTTGATATTTCTTTTACCTCCTTCTCTCATATAAATTCCAATCGGTTCAAAGTGAAGAGAACTAGGAGGATTTAGCGAATAAAGTTTGTGTGGGGTGTTGGAAAACGTGTAGAAAGCATGGATCTAGAGAAAAAGAGCACCTAGAGAGAGAGGGAAGAATTTCTAATGTGGGGTTGTGGAGAAATGAAGTGTCATGCCCTATTTTTAAAGACCCAAGCCAAAAAACCATTTTTGCCCTCAGCCTGCCATTGATGGCCGGCAAGGCACCATCGGTGGCCGGCAAGACACACCAGTGGCCGACATGTGTCCAAGAATCTCCTATGTGTCCTTGGTTCTGTTTTGTGTTTTTGGATTTCAAGAAATGAAGGGAATGTTCAGTGTTTGGTTTAGAATGTCCCTGCGAAGTCTCAGGATCACATTACCAGGGTATGATGTTCGTTGCTCATCAACATAAGCAAGGTGTATCCTTTGTAACTCATTGCAGCTCTTCCGAGAGGTAAATCGGAAGTTGCTAGTCAATCCATTGTTGCATAGAATGTGCATACCTCTATTGTTAGATAGAATATGTGTTTTTTCATTTTCTCATGGAACATGCATTTGCTAATCTCGCATAGAATATGCATTTTGTACTATTAATCTTGCATAGAACATGCATTCCAATGTTGCATAGAACATGCTCTGGTTCTCATTGCATAGAATATACTTTCGTTTTGTTTCTCGCATGTTTTGCCTAAAACATGTCTTTAACATTTTGTCATGATTATTCGTCTTGCATAGAACATGCACTCTTACTATGTTATGCTTGTTAAGTATCTTTCTTATGTAGGCACGATATTGTATGTACAGTTCATTCAGAGGAAATTTAGGTGAGTTCATTCTTGTCCTTCGATTTATCCCTATTTTGGTTAAAAACATTTGGACGTGTTCCGATGTTTATCACCACTCACTGTTTTGGTCACCACTCCCTGTTTTGGTTAAAAACAATTGGATGTGTTCTGATGTTTATCACCACTCCTTGTTTTGGTTACAAACATTTGAACACGTTCCGATGTTTATCACCATTCCCTTTGGTTAACAACAGTCAGATACGTCCTGGTGTTCACACCATCCCTTCTCTCCTTCCGCGTGTAACGCGTTGGGATCTTGTTCGACACCTCAGGTGCGTCTGACAGTTGTGTTTCTCTTTGCCTTTCCTGCATGATGCGTAGTTAGGTTCGCATAATTTTCTTACTTCCTTTCTGCATGAAATGTGGTTTGGCTTGTGATTCTCACGCGTGGCATGTTTACTTGCTTCTTTTCATGTTAGAGGTTGCTGTACCTTACTTCGGTTTGTTTGACTGTAGCATTTCTTTGCATAACATTTGCATCTAGATGTTTCATTATAGCCTCATTGCATGATCATAAGTTATGTTCTGCATTGTGCATATCATTTGCATCTTGCCCCAGAACTACGCTAGTTGGATTCCTTGCAAAGGGATATGTAGGCAGTCTGCGGGCACAACCATTCTTTGTCTTGCTTAATTATTTGTCCAAGTCTTCGGCCTTGTCAAAAGTGGGTCGTCTCTGGGCTTTAACATTCACTCACGTCATTTCATGACTCCGAGTTCTATCAAAGAGGGGCAACTGTAGACACCCCATTTTTAACCATCCTCAAGACTTGGATATCCGATGGTGAGTCTGATTGCTAACCGAACGCTCGAAGTCCGCTGCAGAATGCCACAGGTTTGAGCTTTCCAAACCCTGCATCCTTTTTGTCTCATCTTTGGACCATGCTTAGGTCTTTTCAGAATGAGGTTGTTGATGGCCTGTCTGCCATCCTTGAAGGTTGCCAGCCATTGATGTGCCTTGCCGGCCATCAATGAAGCCTTGCCGGCCATCAGTGTTTCCTGCAGATATTTTGTGCCAGCTGTTTGCACAGGTTCATGCATCTTCCAGCATGTGTGTGGCTGGATCTTTGTGAGGGGAATTTGTATTTTCTATATATAGGACCCCCCTCTTGCATGTGGGGGGGTTAGAAAAATTTGAAGACAAAAAAATTCTCTCTCTCTCTAGATTTCTCTATCTTACAATTTTGTGCCTTGAAGTTTGTTTTCTCTACACTTTTGCATACACTTTCTTGATAGAAGTTACTTCTCTTTGGGCTGAGGTTCCTTGAGACTTGATTTGAGCTCTAGAAGGAGGTTTGGGCTTGGATTGTTGCCTATTTTGTGCCTTAGCTTCAAGAGGTATAACATTTGTTATTTAAGCTTGCTTTCAATACTTGTTTTGCCATATTTTTCTGCTATTTTGGGGTTGGTTTTGACAAGTAAAAAGTTCTATTTGTAAGGCCCAAAAGTGGTGGTTTGAGCCCTTTTGAGTTAGGGGGTTGTCCATCCCTTTTGCTCTTAGCTTGTAAAGCTTTTATGCCATCTTTTCATCACTTTCAAAACAACTTTTTTGGACATTTTAACCACTAAATCTCAAAGTTTTTTTAGTGGTAAAAACCTTGTTTTGAAGTCCGAAATTGGAGGGGTTAGCCTCCCCTCCTTGTGTCTTGTTTCCATGCCTAGTTAGCTTCATGAGTTAGCATTTTTTTTAGCTTAACTTAGCTTAAGTCCAGCATGTTTTTGCTTCTATTTTGACCTGTTTTGGCTCTATTTTGGGCTGGTTAATTCAGTTGAGGCTTGTATTGCATAGTTGTGGTGTTATTTCCTTCATTGGTTTGATGTTTTAATGTTTTAATGCTTTATTCATCAATGTTTTGAGTTGATAGCATGCATTAGTGCTATTTTGCACTTAATTTCATCATTTTAATCTCTGCAATCTCTCTCAAGTTTTCACTCTTTTGTTTGCTTTGAAAGTGGTTTCAAACCGCTTGTTTGCCTAAGTGTGGAATTGAGGTGTTGCACCTAATGGTTTAATCCCTTAGGGGGTTCATTACCAACAGTGCGATGCCACTTTCATGCCCAAAGCAACTCATTGTTTGAGCCATCTTTCCATTAGAGGACATTCTCTTTTAGACGTAATTGATTAAAGAATTAATCGGTAATGTAAAATTAGTAAACAAAATTGACAAGTAAAAGAGGCAAGATAAGTATTCTTTGTGTTGCATCGCATGTGTTCAAATCGGACATTAGTTTGAACACAAATAAGACGTTTCATACTTAAAAGTAATGAAACATGTCATTTTTCTAGGTCTCCATTGCGCTTGATCATGCATGATATGGTGGTGGTCTTGTTTGTCATATTTGTGCATTTATCAAAATTGTACAACTTGGATCTTTGGCCATTATGCAATGAAATTACTTGATTGGTGGTTTTGGATCCGAGTGTGTCACTCCTTTGAGGTTTTGAGATGATAAGGAGGGGTACAGTACAAACAAACCCTTGGAAAAACCTTCATTTTGCTCTGTTTGTGCTTCGTTGCAGTATGGTGATCCAAAGCATCAGTGGCTGGCAGTGCATCATCAATGGCCGACAAGGCTTCATTTTTGGCTAGCAGTGCACCTCTATGGCTGGTAGATGGCCGGCAGTAGCCATTCATGGCCGATAGGACACTGGTGTAACCCTCAGCAAGGAATTGGTGAGGTGGAGTAGAAAGCTTCTGAAGTGTGTTCAACCCTGCAAACAAAGCCTCTTAAGAGCAAAACGAAGGGCTTTTCGGGGCGAGAACCGAGCGCATGCATCTTCCACTTCCCGAAGCAGAGCAATAGCAGCATAGTTTAATACCTTGCATGCTTAGTTAGTGTGAATTTGTTTCAATTAATTAGTTTACTAGTTGATTTAAGTGTTGTAATAATTAGTAATTAGTTTGCTAGTTATTCGTTTGATTTGTAATAATTAATCTAATTAGTTTAATTAGATTAGTTAGCTTAGCATAGCTTAGATTAGCTTAGCTCTTATTCATTCGGACCCTCCTTCGCGAGAGCGTAATGTTGTAATAAGTGTGCGTGCGTGTGTGTATGTCTTCCAACCCTACGTCTTTTTCCCTTTTCCTTAACCACTTTTGATGGTTAGTTTAGGAGCATCATATTTCAATTAGCATACCTTATGCTTGCATGTTTGCATCCATTCATTTGTCTCGCATGCACCGAGGCTCGGCGCATCATTCAAACTACATTGCAATTTCAATACTTCTTTGAATACATGCTTAGAGTGCATGATATCAAATTGTTGCAAATCATATATCATTAAGTAGCTGAGCCTATTTAGATAGCATATTCCATATGTTGCATTAGGCATCTTGTATAGTTAGAAATCATGCATTCCTTTCTAACTTATTTCTTTACTATCTTGGAGTACTAGGTGAGTTTTACGCTTTACCATATCGCATGAGTGTGAATGTTGTCATGATTAGCATACTTGCCATAAGGCTATGTGCTTAAATGCTAAACTGCGTGAATGCTTGTAGATGAAGGCTTGTTGTTTGAATTGGAACGATTCAATAAATGTGTGTTTTAAGCCCACTTTGTTGAGTGGCAAATCATGTTTTAAGCCCACCATGTTTGGTGGCAAATCCGTATCTTTAAGCCCACTTGCGGGTGGCAAATTCAAACCTTTTTCACAAACCAAACATGAGTTGAATTGTACCAATTCTTACAATTTTAGTCTATACTTGCTTGTACGCATCACATAGTAAGGTTAGATTAATAATCGGAATAAGAACATATAATGTTTATAAAATGTCATATCATGATTAGTAGAGGCCGATCTTTGATCGGGCGAGCGGGGGTGCTCAATTCATGACCTTTCCCTCTCCTACCCAAGTTCCCGAGCCGAGGCAACTTTGGTGATGACGGACACGTGGCCTTTGGCACAAGTCATAGGTTTCCTAAATTCCCCCAAAACAAAATATTTAGGTGGCAACTCTGTATCTGACAAAGCAGTCCAATTTGGCATTATTTGATTGAAAATTGATTTTTCAAAACGATTTGTCGGATTTTGACTCTTTGGTGTGTATCAATTTCACATTGCACTTGTGATATTAGATTTATAACCACAGGAGTCCAAACTATAAGGCTTTCTTTCGAGCTTCCAAAAGGGAGTGCAAAAAAGTCGAGCTACACAAGGTCCCCATGAAGTCAAACTATGTCCCTAATATACAGGTCGGCATGGTAATTTACTGAGTCACTCGTGCGCATAGGTGTAAAGTGTGTTGATTTAGTCAACCGATCAACTACCATCCATATGGCATCATTACCCCGTTAAGTCCTCGGAAGACCCACCACAAAATCCATCGTGACATGCTCCCACTTTGACTCAGTTATAGGTAAAGGTTGTAACAAACCCGTTGGCCTCTGATGCTCCGGCTTCACTTGTTGACAAGTAAGGTACCTCGACACAAACACAGCTACATCCTTCTTTATCCCTTCTAACAAAACTAGCAACTAAGGCTGTGATACATTTTTGTGCCTCACAGATGCACCACAAGGCGTGAATGGTGAAACTCTCGGAGTACCTCTTCTCGGCAAAACTTTGGCACAAAAAGACGGTCAAGATATCTAACACTCAAGTCAGAATACACGTTCAAGCCCTTCTCCACCTTTCCACTAGAGATCTTCTCCTGGAGGGTATCTACCTCGAGGTCACCCCTTTATGCTTCTTTAACTCTGCTCACCAGTGTAGGTTGTGCAACTACCAAAAACAAAACCGCCAATTGATGGACTCGCGAAGATGCAAGTCAAACTCACCAATAGTACCCAACATCTCCCATTCCCGGATGGCAATACTTGCCACACTGCTAGAAAACTTCCTACTAAAGGTATCGGCCATTACATTAGCACATTGGCCTTCCATGGATGATAGTGTAACTCAAAATCATAGTCTTCCATGAATTCCATTTATCTTCTCTGCCTCAAATTCAAATCTTTTTGTGAAAACAGATACTTCAAACTCTTATGATCGGAAAATATCTCAAATCTCTCACCATACAAGTAATGCATCCAAATCTTCAAGACAAAGATCACTGATGCTAACTCTAAATCATGAGTAGGATAGTTTCTCGTGTGTTTTCAACTGACATGAGTCATAAGCTACTACATTTCCTTATTGCATCAAGACACAACCCAAACCTTCCCATGACGCATCACATATACAGAATAGTCCAAGCCCCTCTCCGGAATAATCAATACTGGAGCAGTGGTAAGTCTAATCTTAAGTTCATGGAACGACTTCTCACAAGTAGGGCTGCAAACGAACCGAGCTGTTCGCGAACAAGCTCGAGCTCAGCTCGATTAGGCTTGGCTTGAGCTCGGTTTGGTTGCTTAATAAACGAGCTCGAGCTAGAAATTTAGGCTCGTTTTATTAACGAGCCGAGCCCGAGCTTGGTAAGGCTCGGCTCGGTTGGGCTCGCGAGCCTGGTATATATATATATATGTGTTATGAAATTAGGGTTCAGTCCTCAAATTTGGAAGCTGTTATGTGGTTTTCTCTCACCCAAAAAAAAAAAAAACCCTTGTTTCCATCCAAGCTTTTCCTGATTCAAATAAGTGTGAGAGATTTGGTCTCATCTCTATTTCAAGAAACGTTGTTCTACAAGCTTTGTCTGGTACTCCTCCTTTCTTATTTTCTTATTTTTCATCTCTATTTCAAGAGATTTGGTCTCATTTCATCTTTTTTTGCAGACAAATTTTGGGGCTACGGTCACAACATCGAATCGAACGAAGAACTGTGCTGAATATCAATGTTTCTTTGTTTTGGTAAAGATTTGGGACTAGAAGATAAATATGCTCTTCAATCCTTTGTGGTAAGTTTTCTATTCCTTACTTTTGTTCTTCAATCTTAGGGTTAGTTTTCTTCTTCTTCTTCTTGAGATAAAACACACCTCTTTGAGTTGGGATGCCTCTTTGAATCTTACTTTTAGTCTATTTTTTTTTGTATACTTCGATGCAATGTTGTTCCTATGTTTTTGCTTACTTTGATGAGTAGTTCTTGACACATCATGAAGCTGTTTGGTAAGCTTGAAAATAGGATGGAAGTTGTTCTTCACAAAAATGATGAAACTGTTTGGTATATTTAAATGGGATGAAAACAGAAGTCATTCTCTCAAGCTTTTTAGGCTTCACTTAATTTCACCAAAATATTTACTTCAAACCCTATTTAAATCTAGCATTGCCAAATTTAGATTTTTAAAATTTTCTGGAGATTGGAAAATATAGAAATAATAACAAATTCAAGAAAGAATTTTAGTAAGAAAAAAAGGGAAAGAAATTACACCACACATCAGTGATATCTTTTCAAAATAATTATTGTTTTATAAAAAAGTTTATGATTTTAATTATTAAAGTTTGTAAAAAAATTTGTTGATCTGAAATTATTTTTACAAACTGAATTGTTATTTTTTTTCATTTTTATTTGAAAAAGGGGTAAAAATGCTGCAGTGTTTACAAAAATAAAAAAGTTTGAAAATTCTATCAAGATTTTTTGGGGTATAAAATCAGTTTTGGAAAATACAATTCTAGTGTTTTCTAATCAGTTTTGGAAAATAATGGCTTACTTCTTAATCGAACCCAAAACTTTCCAATATTGAATGTCTGCTCTGTTTTTTGGAAGCAAAGGGTAGAACACAAGAGTGATTGAATCATCCCAATTACGAATACAAAATGAATTCTTAAGAATTTTTTTGCATACATAGCACTGCTATCTTTATTTATACAGCCATACGACCCTTTGTCACTCACATGTGACAATCCTTGGTGTGTTTGCTCAACATAACTCATACTCTTTCTAGGCATTCTCTTGTTGTAACAGCTATATCATGAGCCACTCCTTAACTGATGCACACATTGTTTTTCTTGCGATACCTCACGTGAATGCATTTGTTTCTGATTTCTTTGTACCATCACTTATCCATCTCAACATCAAAAGTCAAAAAACTAATGATAATAATTAAGAAAGTCCAAATGTTAATAATGATAATAATTAACACAAACCAATCAATACTAATGATAATAATGTTAAATTCAGCAGCAGATTCTTCTTCTTCTTCTTCTTCTTGACATTGTTTTTTTTTTTTTTGTTGAAAGTATCTCATTATTTTATTTCAATGTACCTTTCTTTCCTTTTATTTTAGTTTTCTTTCCTTTTGTAACAATATTAATTACATTTTTTAAGCTTCATATTTTGAAATTATTTCCCCCCCTTCTAGATATGTCAAATAGACAACTTCATCTCACTTCTCTAGAACAAGATTCGTGTACACCATTTTCTTCATTCGAAGAGTCATCCGTTAGTCCACTCATGGATAATTCTATCAATGATGTTGTGAATGATGTTGATGCTGATGTTGAGGTTGATGTTGATGTTGATGATATGATTGAAATAGAGGACAATGAAAGAGACAATGAAGAAGCTGTAAATGACAAAAACCCATTTGAAAAGAAGTCTAGAAAAAGGACATCCCAAGCTTGGAAAGAGTTTACTGAAGTAGTCCTTCCAGATGGTACGAAGAAGGCTCAATGTCAATGGTGCAAAACACAATTTGCAATTCATGCAACTGGTGCTACAACTCAACTTCTGAGGCATTTGAAGAAAAATTGTGTGGCACGTAAACTTGCAGAAAAGAAGCAAAAGGTTTTATCATTTTCTACAATTGGATCTGATAATGTGACCAATGCTTCTACCTTCCCATATGATCATGCGAAGGTAAGGGAAGCTGCTTCTCACATGATACTTTATCATGAGTATCCTTTTATAAAAATGGAGCATGTTTTGTTTAACAAGTTTATGAGGACTGCTACCCCATATTGGCAAAAGATTAGTCGTACAACAACAAAAAATGATTGTGTATCAACCTATGGCATTCAGAAGAAGAAGTTGAAAGCTTTTATGAAGAATGTTAACAGAATCAGTATCACAACAGATTTGTGGAAGTCGGGGCAAAAAATTCAATATATGGTCATTACAGCTCATTTTGTAGATGATGACTGACAATTACAAAAACGTGTCCTCAACTTTTGTAATGTACCACCTCCACACATCAGTGTTATCATTGCTGATGCCCTTCACAAATGTTTAGTTGAATGGGGAATTGAAAACAAGGTGGCTACTATTACAGTTGACAATGCTTCATACAATGACATTGCTTTGAGGGTCTTGAAAGAAAACTTTGCCATGAAGAATAAATTACCATTAGGCGGAAAACTTTTTCACATTCGTTGTTGTGCACATATCCTCAATATCATAGTGCAATATGGCCTTAGTGAAATTGAAGATATTGTTGATGGTGTTCATGAAGGTGTGAAGTATTTGGTTGCATCAGAAGCTCTTCTTCTTCAATTTAATGAAATTGTTAAGCAGTTGCAATTGCCTTCGAAGAAATTGATTTTGGATTGTCCTACACCATGGAATGGAGCATAAATGATGATGGCTACGACATTAGAGTTTAAAGATGTCTTCCCTAGGTACCAAGAGAGGAATTTGGGTTTTATTTATGTGCCTAGCCTCGAAGATTGGATAAAAGTTGAGAATGTGTATCAATTTTTGGCAATTTTCAATGAAGTTACAAATATCATTTCTAGAAGTGACTATCCAACTTCTAATTTGTTCCTTACAGAGGTGTGGAGAATAAAAGAGATATTGAAGGAGAAATCAGTGGATGACAATGAATATATTCGAGCAATGACTTCGAAGATGAAGGTCAAATTTGACAAGTATTGGGGTGAATGCAATTTATTGATGGCTATGGCTGTTGTTTTAGATCCAAGATACAAAATGATGCTTATTGATTTTTGTTTTCCAGAGATCTATCCAGAAGCTGAAGCTACTAGAAACATCTCTATGGTTCGTGAGGCTCTATATGAGCTTTACAATGAGTATGTTTCTATTCACACCTCATCAAATACTGAGAAAAGTTTTTTACACAACACACGAGCAACTGGTTCAAGTAGTTGTATGCAAGGTGTGGGAAAATCTGTTGTAACTGGAAAATCGAAATTTGAATCTTTCGTTAGAAAAGCAGACACCATTCTACCTGTGAAATCTGACTTGGACATTTGTTTAGAAGAAGGTGTTTATATTTGTAACGAAGATTCAGATTCCTATTTTGATGTTAGAGTGGTGGAAAGTAAATAATCTGAAGTTTCGTATATTGTCTAAAATGGCGTGTGATATATTATTGGTTCCTATCACTTCAGTAGCTTCGGAGTCTACATTTAGTGTAGGTGGTAGAGTCATTGATCCTTATCGTGCATCATTGTCAATAGAAACTATCCAAATATTGTTGTGTAGAGCTGATTGGGAACGTGCATTACATAGATTGAAAAAGACACCGGATGTAAGTATAATCTTTTATCCTATATAATTAAAGTCCCTTTTAATAATCAATTTATGTGAAAAGTAGAAGAAAAAAATAGATGAAATCAAATTTTTTTGTTTCTTTTCATAGGTCGACGAGCCATCTTTTAAAGAGATTTTGTTGCCTTAATGGTTTCTTTCTTGTAATTATGACATCTTAAAAAGGTATGTTTAATGTTTTTAATTTTTTTCATTAAATGCAAGAGTTGTTCATGGTAATTATTTTAAGATTTTACACTAATATTAATCTTTATCAAATGAACCATGGTTTTG
This sequence comes from Camellia oleifera, assembly GCA_022316695.1. NCBI lineage: Eukaryota > Viridiplantae > Streptophyta > Magnoliopsida > Ericales > Theaceae > Camellia > Camellia oleifera. Next base: position 95,791,643 of record CM039308.1, on the reverse strand, counting down.
AGAAGTGCAGTGCAAATGAACCAGATTTTTGGAGCTTTATCAACAAAATTGAAGGAAACTTTTGGAACTTTTGGAGCTTGGAGCTTGATTCAAGTGAACTTTTTGGAGCTTGATTCTCTTTTTGCTTACTAAGAGAAACTTGAAAGACTATTGTTCTTTTTTTTAAGCGATGTAATTTTATATATCGGAGTTGGGATATGGAAGTTCTATGTTTTGATTAGTCTAGTTTTAAAGTTTGAATGGTTTGTTTGCGGATTGCTATAATAGTTATTGCAATTGAATGGTCTGTTTGCAGATTGTGTTGTTTATGTTATTGATTTATTGTTCCATTAGGATGTTTTATTTGATTTTCAAGATTGGCAAATTTTTTTGGATTGTTGTTATTGATTTATTGTTGCATTAGGATGTTTTATTTGATTTTCAAGATTGACAGATTTGTTTGCACTGTTGTTATTAATTTATTGTTACATGAGGATGTTTTATTTGATTTTCAAGATTGGCAGATTTGATTTTGGCTCTGTTCATAGCTTAATTTGTTTGTGTGTTCGAGCTCGAGCTCATTCGTTTGTAAACGAGCTATGTCGAGCTGAGCTCGAGCTTTATAAATATCTAGCGAGCCGAGCTCGAGCGCAACTTTCATAACTCGACTCGAGCTCGAGCCGAGCCCGAAAATTATCAAATTCTATCGAGCCGAGCTTGAGCTTCACTGAACTCGACTCGACTCGGCTCATTTGCAGCCCTACTCACAAGTCTCATTCCACACAAACTTAATTCCCTTCCTCATTAGTCTAGTCAAAAGTGGAGCTAATTTAGAGAAATCTTTCACAAACCGACGGTAATACCCTGCAAATCCCAAGAAACTACGAATCTTAAAGGCATTCTTAGGTTGTTCCCAATCTTGCACTGCTTTCATCTTGGAAGAGTCTTTAGTCACTCCCTCCCCGAACACCACATAGAATTCACACTTCTTGAATTTAGCATACAATTTGTGGGCTCTAAGCAACTCAAGTACAACTCACAAGTGTTTCTCGTGCTCCTCCTTAGAGGATAAGTAAATCAAGATATCATCAACAAAGACGACCATAAAACGGTTTAGAAACTCACGAAAGATCTAGTTCATCAAATCCATAAAAATGGCAAGTGCATTGATTAACCCAAAAGGAATCACTAAGAATTCATGATAACCATACCGCGTACGGAATGCCGTTTTCTAGATATCCTCTTCCTTCACTCTCAACTGGTGATAACCCGATCTCAAGTTTATTTTAGAAAAGCAACAAGACCTCTTCAATTGGTCAAACAAATCATCTATACGAGTCATTGGGTACTTCTTTTTAACTGTTACATGGTTCAACTTTCGATAGTCAATACAAAGTCGCAATGTGTCATCCTTCTTCTTGGAAAAGAGAGTTAGTGCTCCCCAAGACGATGTACTAGGGCAGATAAGCCCTTATCTAACAATTCTTGAAGTTGAATCTTCAACTCACTCAACTTGGCGGGTGCAAATCTATACAGTGCCATAAAAATCGGTGTCGTGCCAGGCACTAAGTCAATAAAGAACTCAATCTCACGATAAGGTGGTAAACTAATGAGATCCTTGGTAAAGACGTCTGGGTATTCACAAACTACCCTCGGCAAGTCAATTCGGACTACATCACTCTTAACACCCAAAAATGTAGCAAGAAGGAGACTAAGTTCACCTCGACCACGTGGTTCATACACTAGCGATAAAGCTCTATTAACTCGGTCCCCTAAGAAATGAAAATAGTCACCGCTCGAGGTGCATACAATAACCCTCTGATGGTAGCAGTCTATAACAGCCTGATAAAATGACAACCAATCCATGCCCAATGTAACATCAAAGCTTAACATATCAATCAATGTAAATGCAAAAGGAAGTCGACGACTGGCAACCTCTATCTCACAACCCTGATACCCCTAGTCCAACACAACCTCACCACCAACTGGTGACTCTACTCTAAGTGGAGATGCTAACTGAGCCACTTCTAACCCCAATGCCAATGCAAAAGAAAACGAAATAAAAGAGTGGGATGCACCCGTATCAATCAACACATTGGCAATAGAATTGCATAACAACAAAGTATCACTCACAATTGAAGGCGCTGCCACTAAGTTTGGCATGGTAACAACATACATATGGCTTGTAGGTCTCTACTCTACCTGCTCACCCCTTAGAGCATAAGTCTGACGCACTGATTGAGCTGAAGAGGCTCCCTGATTGGCCCTCTAGGCCTATACTGATTGGGTAGGCTGATGACACTGTCTGTCTCAAACTATATGCACTAGGTATGCGACTCAATTGAGGGCAAAACCTCTTCATATGCCTAGACTGTCCGCATTGATAACAGGCAAGTGATTGCCCTTTTCCTTGACTCTGGCTTTGAGAACGAGCTGAAGATGGTGCACACTATTGCCCTCTTCCTCTCTACAGGCAAGCTGGAGACTTGTCACCTAATTGGCTAGTCTTAAAACAAGTGAAACCTCCCTGATTACCTCTCTCTGAACCCGAACTCGACACATGAAAGGTGAATCTAGATTGTGTAGCCTGGGACTGCTGTGGGTTAGAACCCCTCTACCTCTTATTGTCCCAATCCTCCCCCTGAACCTCCTGACTCCTCTGCATGGAGCTCATCATTCTCTCTTGCTCAGTCTGAATCATAGTCTCTAAGTGGGCCGCTGCCTCCACAAGACGACCGTAATCCCTAATCACGGACACGGCCACCTTGAAAAGGAGTCCAATCCTCAACCTCTTCTCGAACTCCAAGCAACGGCGTTCCTCTGTCGCTACCAACTCTGGTGCAAACCTTGACAAATTAGTAAAGGTAGCCTCAAACTTAGCCACCAGTGTGTTAAGCTGCTTGAGCTTTAGGAACTTCTCCTTAACAGTGAGAGGCAAGAACTTGTCATAAAAAGTGTTGACGAAAGCCTCCCAAGTCACCCTAATGTGTCCATACGCAAACTTCCACCATTGACCCGCATCTCTCTTCAGTTGGAAAGATGCCAAGGTCACCCTTAGCCCATCGTCCTTGATACTAAGTATCTCAAACGTCTTCACCATCTGTTCTAACCACTCATCTGCCTTCAGTGGCTCCTTAGGATCACCCAAAAACTCATCTGGGTTTGACCGGAAGAACTCTCTTTTCAAGAATGACGGCCTTGTTTCAGCAACTTGGGCCTAGACTTGATTCTTAGCCTTAAGAATGCCCATAGATTCCTGCAAAGCTTTGGCCATTTCACGGGCTAAAGCGCCCATGGCCTGCTGATCCACTGGTTCAACCATATTGGCCTGGCCAACCCCTTCCTCTTGTGCTACAATCTCATCCTATAATGGCATTTCCTTCCGTCTAGGCCTGCCACCCCTACCACCACGCCTACGTCCTGACATCCTAATGAAGGTAACACAAGAGATTAGCACATTTACAAATGTGTCGAAACTAACTCACTCACGTCCTAAGGCAATGGACAATAGTAATTCACTCCACATAAGCATGTAGTCACATAAACACATATGACTTTCCTTTCTAGATAATGATTGTCCCGCGACATTACCAGAGTTCCAATTAGAAATAGCAGTGATCAAGTGCTCTTCTAACAAGACTTTTAGAAACTCGTAAACTCAATCAATATCTTAGAAATTAAATCTTATACCCATATAATCACATAAACATGTTATCACAAAGTATATCATACACACAAGTATCTTTATCAGGCGAGATGTACCTATTGTGGTAAGGACCACTTCTCACGTACCCAAAGTATTCAAATCTGGTACGCTCTGATACCAAGTTGTAACGCCTCGAAAATAAATACAATAACCCATTTACAACATTAATAAATTACAGCAATTATGAAGTAATTGTCTTCTATTGAGTCCAATTGAGTTTACAAAAGAGTAACATATGCAGATATACATTCAATACCCTATCCCTAAATCTATAGCATATGATACATAGTAGAATGAGCATCAAGCAAATAAAAAATAACCTAAAGGCTTTCAACTTTCTAAGATGATGCTTGGTTACAACAAAAGTGGATTTGAATCCAATACAGTTAAAGCCCTTGACTTGTACAAAAATAAACACAATAACTACATAAAATGAAAATCTTGCTCCAAGTCCTCCCAAAAGCTATTGCATTAGTGGAGGCATGTCATCAGCATCTGAAAATGTTTTTTCCCATAGAGGGTGAGCTAAAGCCTAGTAGAAATAATCCAACACAGAATATGAATCTTAATAGAGTTATAAGGTGAATACATATGTAATACTTGTGCCAAAACGTTTTATATCCCTTTCAAACCATGTAATGCCAGGTTTATATCATAATTAAAAAAAAACACACAACATTTTCAATAAAAAATAGGGTTGTGAATCATAACTTTGACAACCTTTCACGGAAATTTTGTCCGTAGGAAATCTTAAATCGGCACCCATGTAAACGTAGGCTATACAAGCACTACTATTGCCATTTCACAAAAAATTTGTCCGAGGGATCGGTACCGATGTATACGCGCGGTTTTTAGGACTTTCACCATGGACACTTAAGCCAACTTACTTCAACGAGACAATACATACTTCCCAAATTCACCCATTTTCTCAAAATGATAAACATTTCCAATGTATAAATATGAAATAAAGCTATCCTAATTTTCAATTCTCCTAATTTTCATGCAATTTCTACAACAATCATAGCTATCCTCTACCGATAGCCTAAAATAGATATCTCTAAACAGATAAACAATTTCCAATAAGGATAAACTTTTCAAATTTCAAAGTGCGAGTGATAATACATACCCAACTCCACCATCCTCCTCAATATCAACCCAATTCCATATTTCCAACATCAATTTCATTATTTATAAAATCAACATTTGAGACATTTAGGGCAAAAACCCTTTTTCTTCCAAAATTAATCCCTTTCAAATCAACTCAACTTTATTTTCAACACCACAACCATTTTCGAGGATCCATTTGAAAATCCCTCTTTTGATCTTTAACCAAAACCCTAAATTTGTTTCAAAAATTCTTAAACTCACAACGTTGTTAAGAAATAGCAAATAACTAAGCTAAAACTTATAGAAAGTGCGAAGAATCCTTACCTCAAGTTTAGAAGACGAGAGAGAGAGAGGGTGAGAGAAAACTCAAAGACGCCGAAAATCAACTTTGCTCTAATCAAAAGAAAGCCCATGACATGTTTTACCTTTTTAACAAAGGGACACGGGTGAAGAACTCGATAGATCTAGGTGTATTTGTATAGAGAAGTACAGTTTTAGAAAGAGAGAGTGTGTAAACCTAGGGTTTTTGGAATGTTGAGAGAGAGAGAGAAAGAGAGAGCAAAATGAAAAAGTGATTCAAAAGTGGATTCTTACGAACTAATATATGGACAAATCGCTTAAGTGCAAGAAGTGTTGCTTGAGTGAAAAGACACAATAAGTTGCACCACTCGAGCGCAAGAAGCTTCGCTCGAGCGAAGAATACTAACTCTTAAAAATTTTACAGACAGAAGACTACTGCTCAAGCTCAAGGATGGCCGCTCGAGCGCAAGAGTGTTCGCTCCAGCGAAGAATACCACCTTCTAGTAGTTTTGTAGACCTACAAAAGTACTAAGAGTTCACAAGGACTGCTCAATCGCAAGAAGTGTCACTTGAGCGAAGGAGCAAAATTTAGGGCAACAACAGTTTGAAAAACAAGTTGCCAACATGTTCTAAACGCAACTAACATATCCCAATAGCCAAACTCAAAGAGAAATAAGGGGAAGCAAGACAAGAATAGCTATATAAGACAATGAAACCCGGATCCAAAACCTCGAATGGGTTGGGTCTAAACCAAAATTGCTATAATAATAGTTGATATATATAGCGATTCTAGTTTAGACCTGAACCATTTGATGTTTTGGATCCGAGTTTCATTATCTTATATAGTTATTCATGTCTTGTTTCCCCTTATTTCTCTTTGAGTTGGCTATTGGGATGTGTTGGTTGCGTTTGGAATAGGTTGGTAGTGTAGCTCGACTTTCTTCGCGCCCCCCTTTCGGAGAGATCGAATTGGTCCTACAGTTCGGACTCCTGTCACGGTTTTGAATCTAATTTCACAAAGTGCAATGTGAAACAGATAAACACCAAAGAGTCCAATCCGGCAAGTCATTTTGGAAAATCAGATTTTGAATCAAATAATGCCAAAACTGGATTGCTTTGCTAGATTACAGAGTCGCCACCGAAATATTTTATTTTGGGAAAATTTAAGAAACCCTGACCCGTGCCAAAGGCCACGTGTTCGTCATCACCAAAGTTGCCTCGGCTCCAGAACTTGGGTACCCGGAGGGGGGGAAGGTCATGAAATGAGCACCCTCGCTCGCCCGATCAAAGGATCGGCCTTTACTAAGCATGATATGTTATTTTATAAACACGTGTTCTTATTTCGGTTATTAGCTAACTTTATTATGTGATGCACACAAGCAAGTATAGACTAAAATCGCAAAAATTGGAACAAATCAACTCATGTTTGTTTTCGAAAATGGTTTGAATTTGCCACCTCAAGTGGGCTTAAAACATGATTTGCCACTTCGCAAAGTGGGCTTAAAACTCACATTTATCGAATTGTTCCAATTCAACTAATAAAGCCTTCATCCACAGGCATTCATGTAGTTAATCCCTTAAGCAAATAGCTTCATGGCAAGCATGCTAAACATGGCAACACTCATACTCATGCAAGTATGCTAAAGCATAAAACTCATCAAGTACTCCAAGCCAAAACAAAAGCTAGTTAGAAATATGCATCATCCTAACTATACAAAATGCCTAATGCAACACATGCAATAATGCAATTAAATAGGCTCGGCTATCTAATCATGGTATATGATACAATTTGATAACATGCTTTGAAACACGTATTCAAAGAAGTATTGAATTTGACAATGCAGTTTGAATGATGCGCTGAGCCTTGGTGCATGCAATACAAATGAATGATGCAAACATGCAAGCATAAGGTATGCTAATCAAAACATGTCCCTAATCTAACCATCAAAACCGGATAAATAAAAGGGAGAAAGACGTGGGGTTGGAAGACATGCACACACGCACGCACACTTATTACAACATTATGCCCTCGCGAAGGAGGGTACGAAGGAATAAGCTAAGCTATACTAAGCTAAGCCAATTACTACAAAAACGAAACTAATTAACTATCCTAGCTGATTAATTATTACAGTAGAAATAAATTAACCAACTATTCTAAGCTAGCTAAAATATTACAAACCAAATTAAACTTATTAATTACAACACTTGAATTGAACAATTAGCTACGCTAACTAACTAGAGAAATTTAAATAAAGCTAGTAAACGGCCTCTGAGGTGAGGGAGATGCATGCTCGGTTGGCTTCTTTCCAAAAATCCATCGCCTTGCCATCGGTTGCCTTTGTTTGCATGTGATCTCTGAACAACGTACCAACTTCCAGAATGCCTCTACTCCAACACAGGAACATATTTGCACAAAAATTGACTGGTGGTCGGTCGGCCACCTTAACTAGCCAGTCGGCTAGTTTAAGTGGCCGATTAGCTACTTCAGATGGCCGGTCGGCCACCCCTTTTTCCAGACTTCTGTTCTTGCTGCAATAGAGAGCAACAGAGGCAAAGCAATGCATTTTTCAAAGGATGTGTGTACTGCCACCCTCCTTATCATTTCTCAAGGTAAAAAGAGTGTAGCACTTGGCTCTCAAGCCATCAACCAAGCACTTTCAATGCATGATGGCTGGAAAACCAAGCTTGTACAATTTCAATAAATACACAAAAACAAGACTCTAGACCACTACCTTGTCATGGATGATCAAAGGCAATGGAGACAAAGGAGATTGGCTCATTTCATCACTTTGAGTATGAAATGCTCCAATCTACCTTGTGTTCAATATAACGTCCGATTGAATACATACAATGCAAACACAACATGCTTATCTTGTTCAAGTTTTACTTGTCATGTTTTATTTACACATTTTACATTACCAAACCATTCTTTAACCGGTTAAGTCTAAGGTGAGTATCCTCTAATGAAAGAGGGGTCAACCAAAGGATGATTTCAGACGTGAGAGAGATCATGCCGTTGGTTAGTAGAAACCCTCAAAAGAGGATTAAAACCATTAAGCACAAACCTTAATCTTAATCTTAAACACAACCTTAAGGCTAGCCAACCCTCAAAGCAAATGAAAAAGTGAAGAAATGAGAGAGGTTGTAGATATTTTAGTGCTGAAATGGTATGCAAAATGATACTACAACATGCAAGCAACTTATGCACAACATGTTTAAAAGCCTAACTCATTAAACTAGTGAAGAGCACTACACTAGAGGCATACAATACAAAGCTTAACTGACCAAACCAGCTCAAAATAGAGCTAAAACATGCCAAAATAGTGGCTAAAACATGCTGAGATTGAAGCTTGAAAGACTAGAAAAACATGCACGTATGTTAGCTCGCAAACAAGGCTCATGACACAACTCTCAAAAGCAATGAAAGAGCGAAATAAGCGAGAGTGTGACAAAGCTATATACACTGAAATTACATGTTAAATGACATTACAACTTGCAATCATTTCAAGCAAAACATGTTTAGAGGCCTAAAACACTAAACTAGTGAAGGCATTTGCACTACGACCATGCAAGACAAGGCTCATATGACCAAGATAGCTCAAAACAGAGTTAAAGCATGTCAAAACATTAGCAAAAATGTGCTGGAGTCAAGCTAACACAAGCTAGAATAACGGGCTAACTCATTAGGCATGCTAGACTAGCAAGCATAATTGCACTACAAGTACAAAGAGCAAGCTTCAAGTGCACCAACCAACCCAAAACAGAGTTGAGACAAGTCAAAACAAAGCCTAAAACAAGCTGAGATCAAGTCACAAAAAGGTAGAAAAACATGCTCACATGTTAGGCCATCTACAATTGCAAACAAGAAACAAGGAGGGGAGGCCACCCCGTCCTATTTTGGACCTCAAAACCAAGTTTTTACCACTGAAATTCCCCTAGAATTCAATGGTTAAAAGGCCAAAAAAGAGTTGTTTTGAAAGCTTTGAAAGATGGCACAACAACTTCACAAGCAAGCTACAAGAAGGGTGGACCACCCCTAACTCCAAAATATCCTCAAACCACCATTTTTAAGCCTAAAAAACAGAGGTTTTTGTAGTTGAAAACTAGGCCAAAAATAGTTTGCAAAGGTGGCAAAACAAGTGTGCAAAATAAGCTTAAAGAAGGTAAGTTTTATATCTTTGAAGCAAAGCACAACTTAGGCACAAATCTGAGCTTAAAACACATTCTAAAGCTCAAGGGAGGCTCCAAGAGAGCTTCAAACAACCTCAGCCCAAAGATGAACCACTTTGATTAAGGGTTGATAGGTTAAAGTTTGATGTATGCAAACTTCTAAGCACAAAAGCTCTAGAGAGAGAGAGAAATTTAGAGAGAGAAGATTGTAGAGAGAGAGGCTCCCCAAAATATTTCACTCCTAAATTGTTCTAACCTCTCAAACCATAGAGAAGGCTCTCTATATATTGACAAATACAAGCTCAGGTCGAAAATATCTAAATTAGGACAGCTGAAGTAATGTGAAAACAGCTGAAGGAGAAATATCTGCCAAATATCTGAGTTTTGGACACAAGTGGCCGAATGGCCACTTTTTTGGCCAACTAGCCACCCCTGGTGGCTGACAGCAAAAATCTGCTCTCCAGGTCCAACTTCAAATGAGCATATCTCTTTTATCTGGACTCCTTTTCAGGGCATTCTTGGGCCTAAATTGAAGCCCCGGAAGTCTTATTTCCTATGGTGGTAGCCTCACATCAAAATTCCAAGTGTGATAAGAGATATGCTTCTTTTAGTGAAGACTACTCAGTTTTGGCTCAACCGGATTCATGCCTAACTTCTGCTCAACCAGTTTGCTTCCCTTCTGTCCTTTTTTCTTCAACCCCAAACTCCTAAATAAAGTGTTTTGAAAGATTTTTCAAAGATTTCACCTCTCTTTCATTCATTTCCACTCTGTCCTTGCTCGGTTTACCGAAAAGTGCAACATTTAACGAAATGCAAGCCTCGAAACATCGTAGAATCATTTTCAAAAACTATTTTGAAAGAGAGGGTTTTAAAGTCTAAAATCATTTTGGTCAAAATGGTTTTGGTCAGCAAACAGGGTGTGAGGTTTGGGATTTGAAGCTCCTCTTGCCGAAGAAATCGAACCTTTGCACTGCACAACTTTCATCACCAAATAAGCAATTAGTGACACCCAAGTCTTAAGGGCGGTCAAAAATGGGGTGTCTACAGTTGCCCCTCTTTGACAGAGCTCGAAGTCATGAAGTGACGTGAGTGAATATCAAAGACAAGAGACGACCCATTTTTGACAAGGCTGAAGACTTGGACAAATAAACAAAATGCAGAGGCTGAAACAAATGGTTGTGCCCGTAGGCTACCTATGTATCCCTTTGTAAGGAATCAAACCAGCGTAATTTAGGGGCAAAATGCAAATGATACACAATATAACAAAACAATACAGACGATATGCAATGCAACGAAACAATGCACATGATATACAATGTAATTGAATTATCAAACCACAAGCAGTGGAAAACCACACAAATATTATAAAGAGATGGAGATGCAAAATCAAACTACGTTTAACATATAAAAGGTACCGGAACCCTCAAACCACAATTCTCTTAGTGGAATAGTGTAACAAGCCCACCCGGGGGGGGGGGGCTCGCTACAGTTCGGACTCAAATTTGTCACAGTTCTAAATCTGAACCAAAGAGTCCAAATTCGACAAATCGTTTTGAGAAAACAGATTTTTGAAAGAAGTGCCAAACATGGACTGCTTTGCCAGATACAGAGTCGCCACCTAAATATTTTTTTAATGGGGGAATTTAGGAAACCTTGACTCGGTGCCAAAGGCCACGTGTCCGTCATCACCAAAGTTGCATCGGCTCGGGAGCTTGGGTACGATTGGGGAAGGTCAGCTATGAGCACCCCCTCTCGCCCGATCCGAAGATCGGCCTCTACTGTGATATCTTGTTTTGAAAACATTACATGCCCTTATTACGGTTATTAGGCTAGAATTACTATGTTATGCGCGCAGCAAACAAGTATAGACCGAATCGCCTAAATTGGAACAAAACATTTCATGTTTGTTTTGAAAATGGTTTGCTATTCGCAAGTAGGCTAAAATGCAGGTTTTGCCACCCTCGAGTGGGCTTAAAACTCATAGTTTTAATGCATTATTCCAATTTAGGTAATTCAACCTCCATCCACAGGCATTTAAGCAGTTATATCACATAAGCAGCTAGCCTCATGGTAATCATGCTGTCATGGCAACACTCACACGCATGCAGTTTGCTAAAGCATAAAGGGCTTACCTAGTACTCCGTGCCAAAACAGAATTTAGTTAGTAATCACATGTATGATCCTAGTTCATGTTTAAAATGGCTTATGCAACACATGCAAAGATGCAATCTCGACAAGCTCGGCTATCCTAAACATGGCATGTGAAATGCTGCAACTAACAAGTACTCAACTTGGAATTGAAATACAAAGTGCAGTTAGCATGATGTTCCGAGCCCGGTGCATGCAAGACAAATGAATGAATGCACGCATGCATAGCATAAGGTGTGCTAAAGTAAATATGCCCTAATACTAACCATCAAAGCAGGTAAGTAAAAGGGAGAAAGAAGTGGGGGTTGGAAAACATGCACACAAGCACCTACACTTATTACAAATACGCCCTCACTCGGAGGGACCAAAAGAATAATACAATTTAACTAACTGAGAAGATAATTAAATATTACAGACCATTAAATTAATTAAGCAAATTAATTAATCTAAGAAAGCAGTAAACAACAGCCTCAGTAGAGGGCTCAGTGCATGCGCGCTCGGTTCCGCCCGGAAATCCACCGCCATGCTCAAGATGCCTCTGTTTTCCTTGCTCTGCTCCCTTGATGACTGCCAAAGTCTCAGGGTTTGCTCTCTGGATACTAGGGAACACCACCGGCTGAAAGAGAACACCACTGGCCATATAGAATGGTCACCGGCCACAAATTTGATCCATCGGCCAACAATGATGGCCGGTCAGCAATGAAGATAGCCGGCCGGCCAAATCTTCCTGCAGAATCTGTGTTTGACAGCAGCAGAGGGCAAGACTTGGCATGGCAATGCATTTCAAGCAATGTATGCACCAATCACATCCCTTATCATGTTTATGACTCAAAGGGACATGGTTCTCGATTCTCAGACCACCAATTGCGCATTTCAATGCGTGATGGCCCAAGAAACCAAGTATGCATTTTGATATGGAATGAAATGCACATAAGCAAACAATGGGGCTTAACCTCTATCACAAGCAATTCAAGAGGCCAAGCATGCATGCAAATGGAATGCAACCTAGACATGTTGGCTAATATGCAACATGGCAATACAAGGAAGCATACAAAGCATGCAACAAGCAAGGGGATGGACTTAAACTAAATTAGGCAGCCCTCAAACAAGCCTAAAACAGTGGCCAAAGTGCTCAAACATGAGGGCCAACACACACACACATGCACATGTTAAGGGGCCATCACTTAAGCATAAAATAAGCAACCTCTAAGCACACTTAAAAGAGCCTAAACATGGACAATTAGCATGCACATTAAGCTCTGAAATCATGTCAGAAATAGTTTCAAACCAACTAAGCAAAAGCAAACCAAGCATGCAACATGGTCCAAAACTCAAGGCTAACAAGCCAAAATGTAAGGTAGCTATACAAAGCATGCCATGGTCGACCAAAGCAACCCAAAACAGACTTCAAGCATACCAAAACAAACACAAAAGCTTCACTAAGCTTGGCCAAAATCATGCTAGAATAAGGGTCAAAAACCTAAAGCATGTTAAGGCTTAAACATGGCATATTAAGGCTTAAACATGGCATTACAAGGCATGTATGCTAGGCAAGCATGGTGTACCAAAACCAACTAAACATAAAGCTATATTATGACATAATAAGCATGAAAATCAGTCAAGGCATGGCCAACATGAACCTAAACATGGTGCTCACTAAAGAGGCAAAAATGGTCCTTTTCAAGGACAAGGAGAGGGGGTGGCCCTCTCCTTCCTAGGACCTCAAGGCATCATCCTCACCTCTGAAATCCTGAAATCCCTCAAGATTTCAGTGGTGAGGAGGCCCAAATGCAATGGTCCCAGAGTCCACTCAAAATGGCACAAAATGGGGGCCTTTCAAGGCTTAAGAGGGGTCAAATAACCCCAAATGCCAAAGCACCCTTAACCAACTATTTAGAGGGCTAAAAAATAGAACTTTTTTATGTTATACACTAAGCCCAAAAACAGTTTTAAGGTAGGCAAAAATACAATGCAAAAATGGGGAATAAAGGGATAAGTTTCTTACCCTTGAAGACCCTCTTCACCAATGGAGCTCCAGTAGCTTCTTTAGGTTGAAATCAGTCTAAAACCTCCAAAAATAACCCTCAAGGGCCTCAGCTCCAAGGAATGGTGTAATGGTGGGTGTTTGTGAGCAATACTAAGCCTAAACACACACAAGACAAAGAGAGGGGGAGCCAAGTGCATGCCAGCTGCACCAAAATATCTGCAAAAGCAGATGCACAGTAGTCGGCCGACCAAAGATGCAATTGACCAAAAAAAGATAGCCGGCCGGCCATCTAGAGTGCCGACCGGCCAAACATTTGGCCGGTGGAAACAAAACATAGCTGGTGGCCTCAAGCCATGGCCGGTGATGGGTGGGGATGGTCAACAAGCCCTACCCTGCCCCTCAAAGGAAAAACACAAGTGTTTGGTGCAAAACCAGACACAAAACAGTCGAGTCGAGAGATCCTGAGGTAAGGCGCGTAGCCGAGACCTCTAGGAACTCAAGACGAACACAAACATGGATGATCGCCGAGTGTTCAAGAGGTGACGTCCAAGTCTTGAGGACGGTCAAAAATGGGGTGTCTACAAATAGGCATGTGCACATGCAGAACTATGTGTTTCACAGCAAGAATACAACTAATTGGGTGGGATGATATAAGTGAGGAATGATCTACGGAGGAAAGGTTGTGATCCTAAATGCTAAATGCAACAAAACAAAGTATAATGCAATGGATGCAGTGAATAAGGCACGCGGCCAAACCACATTTTACCTAGAAAAGGTATGGACACAAAACAGACCACGTCTAACACAGAAAAGGTGCCGACACCCTCAGACCACAATTCAGAGCTATGCTTTAACGTGAAAAGGTATGAGCACATGCCAAACTAAGCTTAATATGGAAAGGATGCAGACAATAAAATAGTATGATGCAATAGATGTAACAGATAGTGCCGTAGATGCAAAGGGTGACATACTCCAACCATGCCGGAATTATGAGAGGAGGAAAATAAATTCCAAACACGCCGAAATCATGTGAGGAAATGAACACTCTAACCACGCTGAAATCATGAGAAGAGGTCCTAAGACAACCGCTAGGAGCGTGTTCCACGTATCCCGAGAAAAATTCCAAACACGCTGAAATCGTGTGAGGAAATGAACGCTCTAACCACGCTGAAATCGTGAGAAGAGGTCCGAAAACAGCTACTCAGGTACGCATTCCACGCAACCTGAGATAAATTCCAAACACGGTGAAATCGTGTGAGGAAAAGAACACTCTAACCACACTAAAATCGTGAGAAGACATCCAAAGAAAAGCAATCAGGAGCGCATTCTGCGCAAGATGAGATAAATTTCAAACACGCTAAAATCGTATGAGGAAAGGAACGCTTTAACCACGTTGAAATCGTGAGAAGAGATCCAAAGAAAAGTAATCAAGAGCGCATTCTGCGCAACCTAAGATAAATTCCAAACACGCTGAAATTGTGTGAGGAAAGGAACGCTCTAACCACGCTGAAATCGTGAGAAGAGATCCAAAGAAAAGCAATTAGGAGCGCGCTCCACGTGTCTTAAGATAAATTCTGAACATGCTGAAATCGTGTGAGGAAAGGAACACTCTAACCACGCTGAAATCGTGAGAAGAGGTTCGAAGAAAAGCAATCAGGAGCGCGCTCTGCGCAACCTGAGAAAAGCACCGGGGGACAACGATCCTAAATGCTACTCAGCGTAAAAAGATAAATGATACAAGATAACACAAGATGCAAATAAATGCAATACGTGTGATGATACGATACATGTTACAAGCAATGCAGTGCATGATGCTTAGGGAATGCAATAAACAAACAAAGCGGTGCTTTAAAAAGCACCTCATGGGGTAAGTAGCGATGAACCACCCTACTCTAACGGGGATCTCCCCCCTTGTGTTCTTCGAATTCTTACCTTCAACTCACAGTTAAAAGGTCCTAAAATACTGATAATGAGCGACATTTGCATATAGAAGCCACGGATGCTGCTTTTCTTCCTCTTTGATCATATTCGCAACTTTCCCTATTCTCCAATGGGGTGACAGACTAGGTTGGTTCAGTATCCAGAATTGAGGCACATACACGCTACCTCAACCTATGGGGCTGCCATACAGATTTCAAATAGAGGATACACCCCTGGGTATTTAAACCAGACTTTAGTCTCGGAAATTCCAAACCTTTGTGTTCTAGGCATGGCCAGTCGAACTCTAGTTTCCACTGTCGCAGTTGGTCTCCTCGGAACTCATTGCAAACACAACCAAGATGTCTCTGGCAGGGAATAGTACTTAGAGAGAACACTTCTGATCGCCATTCTGGCTTAAAACAGGCTTGAGCTTGAGCTTGAGCTTGAGGTAGAGGTACACTCATACTTCGGAGCATTGACAAGGCCTGAAGAGGTACATCTGGAATGAAATCTCAGAATTAGCTGAAAGTGAAACACACTTAGATGCTCCGATTTTCCTTCTTTTCTTTGACTTTCTAGTCCAGAACCCATATAGCTTCAGATAGGTCCTTGTTTTATTATTCCCACATGACCTGGGTTGAACCCTACAGTTTTATGAAAGAACAAATCTTGTTTTGCACATATGCGAAGAACAACACAACACTCTGAGCACAAAACGATTTATTTTTGAAATTGAAATTGAGAAACGGGTTCTTAACTGGGCATTTAGCCTACGATCGACTACATCACAAAATGACTCAACAAAGGAAAACAAAGGTAAAATAACCTAAACACATCTATTGACACTGGAAACGACTCAAAACAAGAATCGAGACAAACCAAAAACAACAAACACAACATTTGGATATTCTGTTATCCATCGATGGGAGACCGCTCGATCCACGAGGAGCTTGTTCCTCCGAATATTGTTTCCCACGCTTTGTCATTTGTGATCCTCACATCACTATGGCACTCAATCTCTATTTCTCTGACCAGCCCTTTCCTCACTTTTTCTCTCAGCGCACATCTCTCTATTCTTTAATCTCTCTTCTTTTTTATCCCTCCCCTGGATGGTTGATCGATAAGCAGGAAGTTATGGGATCTTGCCCCTAGCATTCTGATTGATGCTCCTTCTTTGGCTCACAACTCGTGAACTTTCCCACCGATGGGTTGCATTACAATTGGGTGTGCAGCAGATCCGCAACTAACATGGGTTGACGACGCCCTTGACCAGTTTGGATGTGATCAGACCTGTCCAACTGAGGGAATGGAAGACCTTGCTCCATTTTCAATTCATGTTTCACACTTGGCTTGATACCTTGCTGCTTGGAGGATATGAGAGCTTTCAGCCCTTTGTTGTTAGCTTCAGTTGTGCCCATTCTGGCGAGTACGGCGCCCTTTCTGGCAAGCATGGTGCCCTTTCTGGCAAGTATGTTGACAACGGGGAAAAGACAGAAAACCTAACTCAACTGTGCCCCTAGTTCATCATTTTGACCATTTTTGGTTTTGGCTTTCTACTAAAACAATTTTAACCAACATGAGAGTTAGATTAACATGCTTGTTCGATTTTCTGATTTGAAATAATGCAAGCCAGATTATGAGCACTGAAAATTTCCCTTTCTTTGGGTCCAAGAAATGGTCCAGTTTTGGAAAAATGGAATAATTCGAGAGAATTATTCAACCTCATTAAAAATCCTCAAAACTATTTTTGCAAATGGCCATTGCTCAACCAACATAGAATTTACTCTTGAGATGCACAACCTCAGATTTGAACTTGAATTGTCTTGCAGCTGAATCTTTCTAACGGAATAGGACAACCAAATTTGAACGAAGACGAGCCAATTTGTACATGGATAAGATAGTCGAGTTGAACAAGGATAAACCAATCAACATGGATGAGACCAACAGGTTGAAAATGGTTGGGGCCGGACTTCAGGATGAAATTGCCTACGTATCCCAAAGATGGAAATCAGGCCGTACGTAGTTTCGGGCTGAGGTTCATTTGGGTGTTGAAACTCTCCTTTTGCGCTCTAACTTTTGCCAAGGCCGCCCTTCTAGGTTTTCAACCTTGCGAGCTCTTTTTTTCTTTTCTTTTCATTTCTTTTCCTCTTCTTTTATTCTTTTTGTTCTTTTTCTTTTTCTTAATTTATTTTCCATTTTTTCTGCTCTTTTTTTTTTTCATTTTTTTCATTCTTGTTCTTTTTCTTCTTTTTTCTTTTTCATTTGCTCTAACTTTTGCCTGGGTCACCCCTTCTGGGTTTTCGGCCCAGCAAACCTCTCAAGGATAAAAAAGTTTAACTTGTCCATGTTGATCGGTTTTGAGATCTCAAAGCCATTTGAATCCAGGAGAATGGCCGTTGTTCACTGATAATGTAGAAGTCCATCCAATGGGGGCTGAATTTGCCCCTAGTGTTATGTATAGGAACTCGGTTGCCCTTTAGCAAAAATTTTCTTCTTTCAAATTCTGGAATTTGGCTTTCTTGCCAGTCTTAATTGGTTTGCGGAATGACCCATCCTTTGAATCTTTGAGCACATCTGACATTTTTGCCCCTAGTTCAAGGGCTACTTCTGATCTAATTTTGCAAGCTTCCTTTGATCACACCTGAGCTTCTTGATCTGACCTTTTTGCCCCTAGTTCAAGGGCTACTTCCGATCCGGCCATGCAAGCCTTATGTTGTGATTGATCGTTGAACATTCTGAGTAAAAGTTCAAGGTTTGAAAGCAAAAGGGGTCGAGTCTTGAGGCCGAGAGCGATCCTATGCTGCGCAATCTCATGATCAATTCCATGCATGTCTTTGCAGGACCACGCAAAACATTTTTTGAAATCTTTTAAGAAAGCGACTAGTTGCTCACGCTGAGGACAATGTAGAACCAATCTGGATCAAGCCAGGATCCTTCTCAGTACTCACATTAACAAACATGATCTCATTCATTAAGGGCTTAGCACACCTTTCTTTCTCTCAATCGATCAAATTTTCACAAATGCCGAGGAATTTCTTCTTCTTGGTTTTCATCACAGTGTTCAAAAAGTTTTGAAAAACTTAGGTCAATGCAATGACTTCAAAGCACAGAAAAGTAGGTGAAAATGCACTGCAATTTCATTCAGACCTTTTGGCACAACTGGCTCCATGGCAGAAACAGACGCAAAAGGGTGAAAATCACTGTTGTTTCATTCAGATCTTCTGGTGTAACTGGCTCAATGACAGAAACAAACGCAAAAGAAAGAGTGTAAAAGAAAAACACAAAACAAGATAGTGATATCCAAGGTAACACCCCCGAAATCACCCGACTCTAACATAACAGGACTGACTTGATACAACAAGACGACTCGACTGACTCCGTACAAAAAGACTGATTCAATACAACACAACAAGACTGACTCAAAACCCAAATTAGAAAGTACAATAAACAGCATTTTCAAATTGCTCAAAACAGTGCGTGCTATCCACTACTTCTGGAGTAAAATGAGCACCATCAGCAGGTGGTTCATCCCCCGATCACATAGTCACATTATCCCCCAAGTTCATCGATCCAGTGCCGATAGACTTTGCAGGACCTGGTGTGACGATGACCTCATTGTCAATCAAATCTTGTATTTCATGGTGAAGACGAAAGCAACTGTCAGTGCCATGACTAGTTTGTTGATAGAAGGCACAGTATTTAGCAGCATCATGCTTAGATGGAAGGGGATTCGGGAGAGGCCGAGGCTCAAAGGGTTTGAGATGGCCGTTTTTGATCAACACACCCATGGCTTTGGATAAGGACATATATAAGCAGGGCGAAGACCCTCTAGCCTCGGGGTTGATGACTCGAGGTTTGTGGAGTTGGATTGGATGAGTTGGATGTACTGGCAAAGGGGTTGATAGGTGCTGACTGGGTTTGCTGATCTCTTCTGAGTGTAGGATTGGAGCTGAAAGGGGTGTTTCTGGTACAACATCCATTTTCCTAGCCTGCCCCTTGATTCCGAATGCTCTCATCCTGAGTGGCAAAAGTGTCATCCACAGTTTTTGCAACAAACTGCGAGCACTTGCTATTTGTTCAATCCTTCAACCTTCAAAGCCTCAACAGCCCGCAGAAGGTGTTCATGGGGACTAATGCCTGCCCCTACCTTGTTCTGGCTATTTGCCTCCATTTTGCCAAGGGATTAGGTCTCTATATCAAAGCGGAGCCCAGTTATTGTCGATATGTCATTGCCCAGACCTGAGATAGTTATAGGTTGGCCACTTTCAACCGCAGCTCGCCCCAAGATTAGGGAGCCTTTTGGCGTGAAATTTTTGGCATGTGATGTGGTCGATGACGGAGCCAATATCCCAAAGGCTAGATCTGCCACTGTTTTCTGAAGATCTTCAATCATTCTCATCAGCTTAGAAGTAGTGGGTTCATTGGTTTGAGATGATTGGGGTTTGAGTGCATCCATCATGCACAAGTCTTTGGTTTCCGGAATGAACACCTCAGGCTTGGGTAGATGGGCCGGGGTGATGTATATGCTGGGATTATAGATAGACGGGAGTGTATGGATTAGATTAAGATGGGGAGGTGACGGGTCAGTAGTAGCCCAAGGTCCTTTTGGTGGAGCTATGGTCTCTTCGTCAATAAAATTCTGAATCTTATGACGAAGGCGGATACAATGGTTTGTATCATTACCGTGCTGTTGATGATAGGCACAATATTTAGCTGGGTCATATCTTGGTAGAAGAGGATTTGGAAGGGGTTGAGGTTCTAGGAGCTCTAGGTACCCTTCTTCTCACAGCATTTTCAAAGCTTGAGAGAGACTCATGTAAAGAGGATGAAAATTTTAGGCTTGGGGCCGATTTGAAGTGGTTGGTTTTTGGCCATTGAAGGGAGTGGTGATAGTGTCCACTTCTGAGCATTTCGTAGCTGTGCTTCCATCAGTAGTAGCATTGGAATTGGGAACAACATTCTTCTTCAAAGTCTCATTATCTTCCACAAAGATTTTTTGTCTGAGGGCATCCTCGATTTGAACCACCATTTCATGAAGGTCTAGAAAGGTAAACAGAGGTAGAACAATCATCTTTTGCAGCAACTCGCCACGCAAATTTTGAACAAGCATCCTGATCTGATCCTTGTCAGAAGGCCTTGTAGTCACCATCGAGGCCTTTACTCTCCATCTCATTACGAACTCTGTGAAACCCTCCTTTGGCTCTTGGCGGATGACTTTGAGATCACGAGTTATGACCTCGATCTGTGTGTTGTAGGAGTATTGAGCAATGAAGGCCTCAGCCATCTCTTCCCAATTCTGTTTCATAGAGTCCTCCAATTTAGCATACCAGATTACGGCTATCCCAGACATGGTTCAGCCGAAGAGAGACAACTTCTGGGCTGGGGTCAAACCCATTGGCCTCAGGGTATCAGAAAATAGGCGGAGATGCACCATTAGGCCTTCAAAGCCATCGAAGTGGTCGATATGCGGCATTTTAAACCGCTCCAGTAAGGTAACTGCAGATTCAGTATACCCGTCCTCTAAATCCGGAATGGAGTTCACTCCTTGTGCTCGTTTGAATAACTTCTCCAGTTTATTGACCTTAAGTGCAGTTGGGTCAACCTCAAATTCAAACGGAGCTTCGATTTGATAGACAGGAGCTTTAAAGGCCTGTTCTGGGATTGGCTCCGTCGGATTGCCTTGAGTCTCTTGGACATTAGCAGTATGGGCAGTGGCTCCGGGTGTCGGGTTACTCGTAGGAGGTGTATGAGATGCAGAAGCCACAGCCAGTTATGGCTGTTGTTGTTGTAGCCGAGTTATCACTTCGGCCTGACGAGCTATGACTTCAGCCTCAATTGTCTATTGCAGGTGTTGTATCTGTTCTTCCACATTGGCTGGGGGATACTGAGCCACGAGAATGGGTGATTAATCTCGTGCTGAGCTAAATGCAGATAACTGTTCCCAGACCAGACTAGACCCGGGTGAACTGAGGGGTGACTGTTGTAGAAACTGCACTGGTGAATTCTGCCTGAACCTCCTTCGTCTTGTAACCGGTGGGGGTGAGGTAAACACAAGTTGCTTCTGAACCAATTCCAACCTGACAAAGTCTATCGATACAAGTCCAGAGTATCCGGGGGATATTAAAGCCTTCTGAAGCTATGGTTCCAGGACCACTTTGCAAAAGAGAAAACAGATAGCACCTCAGCCTGATTTCATTAGGACAGATATGAGCATAGTTGAATAACTGCGCTCTCTACTAAATTCTGCCCCAAAACAGATACCACCTTGGCAACTGATATGCACATCCCTGTATAGTTTCACTGTAAAGCACATACCAGTTAAAGAGATAAAACACCCCTATGATGGGGTAGGGTTACCTTGTACTAGTTTCATCAGGAGCTAGGGGTTCACTATGCAAACATGCGGTTTCATACAATCTTGTATTTGGGTGAGCAACATGTCCTAGTTTGGAACAATCTCTAAGGCTTCCAATATGCAACTAGGCCGATTGGTCAAAAAGGGTGCCTCAGCAAGACCACCAAATATACCTCTCACTCCTAACACCGAGAAGTGGAAGGAGGATCAAATGGTACAGTGGTAGTCCCGATCCAAGGGTTGTGTTCCCATCGTGGCAGAGCCCGCAACCGGTCAGCCTTTTGGCAAGCTTTTCCAAGCAAGCCTCCTGCAAACCGCTCAGGAATAGAAGATGGAAAACACTGTGACTTAGGCGCACCAATGCAAATGCAATGCAAAGAAACACATTAGTGTAGATAAAATAACATATCATGAGTTCGAGTCAAGTTCTCTAAATCCCCAGCAGAGTCGCCAGAAACTGTAGCTCAACTTTCATCGCACCCCCCTTTTAGAGAGCTTGAATTGGTCCTACAGTTCAGACTCCTGTCACGGTTCTGAATCTAATTTCCAAAAGTGCAATATGAAACTGATAAACACCAAAGAGTCCAATCCGGCAAGTCATTTTGGAAAATCAAATTTTGAATCAAATAATGCCAAAACTGGACTGCTTTGCCAGATCACAAAGTCGCCCCTAAATATTTTATTTTGGGAAAATTTAGGAAACCCTAACTCATGCCAAAGGCCACGTGTTCGTCATCACCAAAGTTGCCTTAGCTCGAGAACTTGGGTACGGGGAGGTGGGGAAGGTCATGAAATGAGCACCCCCGCTCGCCCGATCAAAGGATCAGCCTCTACTAAGCATGATATGTTGTTTTATAAACACGTGTTCTTATTCCGGTTATTAGCTAACTTTATTATGTGACACACAAAAGCAAGTATAAACAAAAATTGCAAGAATTGGAACAAATCAACTCATGTTTGTTTTCGAAAATGGTTTGAATTTGCCACCCTCAAGTGGGCTAAAACGCATATTTGCCACCTCAAGTGGGCTTAAAACATGATTTGCCACTTCGCAAAGTGGGCTTAAAACTGACATTTATCGAATTGTTCAAATTCAAGTAATAAAGCCTTCATCCATAGGCATTCATGTAGTTAATCACTTAAGCAAATAGCTTCATGGCAAGCATGCTAAACATGGAAACACTCACACTCATGCAAGTATGCTAAAGCGTAAAACTCACCGAGTACTCCAAGCCAAAACAAAAGCAAGTTAGAAATATGCATCATCCTAACTATACAAAATGCCTAATGCAACACATGCAATAATGCAATTAAATAGGCTCGGCTATCTAATCATGGTATATGATACAATTTGATAACATGCTTTGAAACACGTATTTAAAGAAGTATTGAATTTGACAATGCAGTTTGAATGATGCGCCGAGCCTCGGTGCATCATTACAAATGAATGATGCAAACATGCAAGCATAAGGTGTGCTAATAAAAACGTGTACCTAATCTAACCATCAAAAGCGGATAAATAAAAGGGAGAAAGACGTGGGGTTGGAAGACATGCACACACACACGCACACACACTTATTACAACATTATGCCCTCGCGAAGGAGGGTCCGAAGGAATAAGCTAAGCTATACTAAGCTAAGCCAATTATTACAAAAACGAAACTAATTAACTATCCTAGCTGATTAATTATTACAGTAGAAATAAATTAACCAACTAGCTACGCTAAAATATTACAAACCAAATTAAACTTATTAATTACAACACTTGAATTGAACAATTAGCTATGCTAACTAACTAGAGCGATTTAAATAAAGCAAGTAAATAGCCTCGGAGGCGAGGGACACATGTATGCTCGGTTGGCTTCTTCCCAAAAATGCATCGCCTTGCCATCGGTTGCCTCTGTTTGCACTTGCTGTGATCTCTGAACAATGTACCAACTTCCAGAATGCCTCTGCTCCAACACAGGAGCACATTTGCACAAAAATTGACTGGTGGTCGGTCGGCCACCTTAACTGGCCGCAATGTTGTTAAACCCAGATTGGACAGGCCGGTCGAACCGGTTGGATCGGGAACCGGGCCTTGTTCTGGTCCGGTCAACCCCGTAGAACCGGAGAAGGAGCAAAACCTGCCTAGAAATGGAAAACCGAAAGACCCGGCGGTCGAACCGGGAAAACCGGTGACCTGGACTGGGTTTGGTGGGTTGGACTGTTGAATTTTTTTTTTTCCTTTCTTTCTTTTCTTTCTTTCTTTCTTTCTTATATATTTATATATATATTTTGTAAATATATTTCAAAATTTTGACTAAAAATTCTTACTTCAAGAGTCTCCTCTCATAAGGAAGAGTCTTATTGGAAGTTGGAGAAGATTATGAAAGTCTATTCTTATTTATAGGAAAAGATTTTTCAAAGAGAACCTACAAAATTCTATGTGGGATTCAATCAAATTATTTAAAACATATTGATTGGAGGGAGAGTTGAAAATTTCATTTCCTTCAAAAATTAAACCTAACATTCAATTAATTTGTTTGGAGGGAATGTTTAAAAATTTTAATTTCTTTAAAACAAGTGACCTTTTTTTTTTTTTATCAATTATGAATTTATTAAATATTATTAATAAATATTATACAACAATTTTTATTTTTATTTGAGTATTTATATATTTTTTTATTTATTTATAATTTTTAATTATATAATATTAATTATGACGTCACGGTTCGACCGCTTTGACTCGACGGTTGAACCGGTGACCCGTCCACCTGATCCCTTTTCCGGTTTGCTCACCAATCCGATTTTCAAAACATTGACTGGCCGGTCGGCTACTTCAGATAGTCGGTCGGCCACCCTTTTTTCCAAACTTCTGTTCTTGCTGCAACAGAGAGCAACAGAGCAAAGCAATGCATTTTTCAAGGGATGTGTGTACTGCCGCCCTCCTTATCATTTCTCAATCTCAAAGGAATGTAGCACTTGGCTCTCAAGCCATCAACCTAGCACTTTCAATGCATGATGGCTGGAAAACCAAGCTTGTACAATTTCAATAAAATGCACAAAAACAAGACCCTAGACCACTATCTTGTCATGGATGATCAAAGGCAATGGAGACAAAGGAGATTGTCTCATTTCATCACTTTGAGTATGAAATGCTCCAATCTACCTTGTGTTCAATATAGCATCCGATTGAACACATGCAATGCAAACACAACATGCTTACCTTGTTCAAATTTTACTTGTCATGTTTTATTTACACATTTTGCATTACCAAACCATTCTTTAACCGGTTAAGTCCAAGGTGAGTATCCTCTAGTGAGAGAGGGGTCAACCAAAGGATGATTTAAGACATGAGAGAGATCATGCCGATGGTTAGTAGAAACCCTCAAAAGAGGATTAAAACCATTAAGCACAAACCTCAATCTCAAGCTTAAACACACCCTTAAGGCTAGCCAACCCTCAAAGCAAATGAAAAAGTGAAGAAATGAGGGAGGTTGCAAATATTTTAGTGTTGAAATGGTATGCAAAATGATACTACAACATGCAAGCAACTTATGCACAACATGTTTAAAAGCCTAACTCATTAAACTAGTGAAGAGCACTACACTAGAGGCATACAGTACAAAGCTTAACTGACCAAACCAGCTCAAAACAGAGCTAAAACTTGCCAAAACAGTGGCTAAAACATGCTGAGATTGAAGCTTGAAAGACTAGAAAAACATGCTCGTATGTTAGCTCGCAAACAAGGCTCAAGACACAACTCTCAAAAGTAATGAAAGAGCGAAATAAGTGAGAGCGTGACAAAGCTATATACACTGAA
Source organism: Camellia oleifera (assembly GCA_022316695.1). Classification (NCBI taxonomy): domain Eukaryota; kingdom Viridiplantae; phylum Streptophyta; class Magnoliopsida; order Ericales; family Theaceae; genus Camellia; species Camellia oleifera. Next base: position 95,766,166 of record CM039308.1, on the reverse strand, counting down.
ATTACATGTTAAATGACATTACAACATGCAATCATCTCAAGCAAAACATGTTTAGAGGCCTAAAACACTAAACTAGTGAAGGCATTTGCACTACGACCATGCAAGACAAGGCTCATATGACCAAGAAAGCTCAAAACAGAGTTAAAGCATGTCAAAACATTAGCAAAAATGTGCTGGAGTCAAGCTAACACAAGCTAGAATAACGGGCCAACTCATTAGGCATGCTAGACTAGTAAGCATAATTGCACTACAAGTACAAAGAGCAAGCTTCAAGTGCACCAACCAACCCAAAACAGAGTTGAAACAAGTCAAAACAAAGCCTAAAACATGCTGAGATCAAGTCACAAAAAGGTAGAAAAACATGCTCACATGTTAGACCATCTACAATTGCAAACAAGACACAAGGAGAGGACGCCACCCCCTCCTATTTTGGACCTCAAAACCAAGTTTTTACCACTGAAATTCCCCTAGAATTCAGTGGTTAAAAGGCCAAAAAAGAGTTGTTTTGAAAGCTTTGAAAGATGGCACAACAAATTCACAAGCAAGCTACAAGAAGGGTGGACCACCCCTAACTCCAAAATATCCTCAAACCACCATTTTTAAGCCTCAAAAATAGAGGTTTTTGTAGTTGAAAACTAGGCCAAAAACAGTTTGCAAAGGTAGCAAAACAAGTGTGCAAAATAAGCTTAAAGAAGGTAAGTTTTATATCTTTGAAGCAAAGCACAACTTAGGCACAAATCTGAGCTTAAAACACCTTCTAAAGCTCAAGGGAGGCTCCAAGAGAGCTTTAAACAACCTCAGCCCAAAGATAAACCACTTTGATTAAGGGTTGATAGGTTTAAGTTTGATGTATGCAAACTTCTAAGCACAAAAGCTCTAGAGAGAGAGAAATTTAGAGAGAGAGGATTGTAGAGAGAGAGGCTCCCCAAAATATTTCACTCCTAAATTGTTCTAACCTCTCAAACCATAGAGAAGGCTCTCTATATATAGACAAATACAAGCTGAGGTCGAAAATATCTGAATTAGGACAGCTGAAGCAATGTGAAAACAGCTAGAGGAAAAATATCTGCAAAATATCGGAGTTATGGACCCAAGTGGCCGACTAGCCACCCCTGGTGGCTGACAACCCACATTTGTGGCCGACAGCAAAAATCTGCTCTCAAGGTCCAACTTCAATTGGGCATATGTCCTTCATCGGGACTCCTTTTTAGGTCATTCTTGGGCCTAAATTGAAGCCCCGGAAGTCTTATTTCCAATGGTGGCAGCCTTACATCAAAATTCCAAGTGTGCTAAGAGCTATGCTTCTTTTAGTGAAGACTACTCAGTTTTGGCTCAATTGGATTCATGCCTAATTTCTCCTCAGCTAGTTTTCTTCCCTCCTCTCCTCTTTTCTTCAACCCCAAACCCCTAAATAAGGTGTTTTCAAAGATTTTTCAAAGATTTCACATCTCTTTCATTCATTTCCACTTTGTCCTTGCTCGGTTTACCAAAAAGCACAACGTTTAACGAAATGCGAGCCTCAGAACATCGTAGAATCATTTCAAAAACTATTTTGAAAGAGAGGGTTTTAAGGTCTAAAATCATTTTGGTCGAAATGGTTTTGGTCCACAAATGGGGTGTGAGGTTTAAGATTTATAGCTCCTCTTGCCGAAGAAATCGAACATTTGCACTGCACAACTTTCATCACCAAATAAGCAATTAGTGATGCCCAAGTCTTAAGGGCGGTCAAAAATAGGGTGTCTACAAGTAGCATGTTTTTCAAGCTGTTGCTGTCTAAAATTTTTCCTCTTCGCTCGAACAACACTTCTTGCGCTCGAGCTGTCCTTATGTATTCTCAATATTTTTGCAAGTCTGCAAAACTAGAAGAAGTTGGCATTCTTCGCTCGAGCAAAGCTTCTTGTGCTCGAGCAGTGGTCTTCTATTTATAAAACTTCTAAGAGTTTGTATTCTTTACTTAAGCGAAACTTCTTATGCTCAAGCTCGAGCGGTGCACCTTATTGTGTCTAGTCACTCGAGCGACAAATCTTGCGCCCGAACGAGCGCGCGTATATCAGCTCGTAAAGTCTCTTTTCTAAGTCACTTTCTCATCTTTCTCTCTCTCAACATTTCAAAACCTTATTTTCTCTTACTCTCTCTCTCTAAAAATTATTTATTTGACTCAAATCCACCTAGATCCGTCGATCTTTTCACCCTTGTCCATTTATTAAAAAGAAAAAAAGATAGAGCTCGACGAGGGCTTCGTTCTAATCGGAGCAAAGTTGGTTTTTGGCGTCTTTGAGTTTCCAAATCTCTCTCTCATCTTCTAAACTTGTTGTAGGGATTTTTCACACTTTCTATGGGTTTTAACTTAGTTATTTGCTATTTCTAAACAATACGGTGATTTTGGAGATTTTTTAAACAAACCTAGGGTTTTTGGTTAAGGATTAAAAGTGGGGATTTACAAATGGATTCTTGGAAATGTTTGTGGTGTTGAAAATGATGTTGAGTTGTGATGAAATTGATGATTTTGATACTTGGGATTGATTTTAGAAGAAAAAATGATTTTGCCCTAAATACCTCAAATGTAAATTTTGATATAAATAATGAAATTAATGTTGAAAAAGTGGAATTGGGTTGATGTTGATGAGGACGGGGGAGTTGGTTATGTATTATCTTTCACGTCTTGAAGATTTGGAAAGTTTATCTTTATTGAAAATTGCTTATCTGTTTAGAAATATCTGGGCTATCGGTGGAAGATAGTGTAGACACCTTATTTTTGACCGCCCTTAAGACTTGGGCGTTACTGATGGTTTACTTGGTGGTAAAAGGTGTGCAGGGCAAAGGTTCAATTTCTTCGGCAATGAGAGAGACAAATCTCAACTTCACACCCCATTTTGGACCAAAGCTATTTTGAATGGTTTTTAGACCTTAAAACCCTCTCTTTCAAAACATTTTTGAAATAAAGTTTCTACAATGTTCTGAGGCTCACATTTTGTCAAATAATGCGCTTTTCGATAAACTGAGCAAGGACAAAGTGGAAATGAATGAAAGAGAGATGACATGTTTGAAAAATCTTTCAAAACACCTTACTTAGGGGTTTGAAGTTGAAGAAAAGAGGAGAAGAGGGGAGAAAACAAGTTGGAGAAGATGTTCGGCATGAATCCGGGCGGAAGAGAGTCGAGCAACCCTCGCTGAATCGGGCCTATTCATCTGCATACTTGGATTTCAGCTATGAGGCCACCACCATTGGAAAGATTACTTCCGGGGCTTCATTTTGCACTCAAGAATCTCCTAAAGCCAAGTCCGGGTGGGGGAGATATGGTTCGTTGAAGTAGGGGATCAGTCCGATTGGATCGAATCTGCGCGGCTTCACCAAAAAGGGCATAACTTTTTTCACAGGAGGAATTTTAATGCAAGGTTTGCGGAATTGGAAATCTAACTTCTGGGGCTTCACTCTGGACACATACCGGACACTTTTTGGCCTTGGCAGCACCTACCAGCCATCAATTTGGCCGGCCGGCCAAATAAGTAGCAGGCCGGCCAAAAAAAGTAGCCGGCCGGCCAAATATTTGGCCGATTACCTCCTTTTCAGGCCGATACCACCTCTTTTCCTTTTTCAAGCATAATTCATGTCAGCTGTGCCAGCTGGAGTGCACGGACCCTCTCCCCCGTGCATAAGTGTGGTTGTTTTGCCACTTTTGCACCCTTTTGGTCTAGCTTCTTGAGGAAGCTTGGACCTTTGTCTTAGCTTCCTCAAGAAGCTTGCCAGCTGTCCCAGCTTCCTCAGGAAGCCTTGGCCCCCTTGCCCCCTTTGACCCTTTTCTTGTTTAGCTTCTTTGAGAAGCTTCAAGCCATTCCATTGCCTATATAAGCAAACCCTCTCCTTCTTTGAGATGGTTCAGCAAAAACCAGCCCTAATATATACATATCTGATATATATCATCCTCTCTCTCATATCTCCCTCTCTCTCTACTTTTGTTTGTGTTTGAGGGCCTAAAGGTGTATTTTCTTCTTAGTTTTGCACTAAGTCACCAACTACTACACCATACTTTGACTTGGGAGGTCTTGAGGGTTTGTTCTTGGAGCTTTGGGTCGGTTTTGATCAGAAGAAGAGGGCTGAGGTTGCTGTTCTTCAAGTGTTCTTCAAGGGTAACACTATTTACTCTATTTCCCCCATTCTTGCACTAGTCTTTAACCTGTCTTGCATGCTGTTTTGAGCTTAACTATAAATTGAAAAAAGTTTTGTATTTGCATGCTTAAGATGTTTGTTTAAGACTATTTTGGTGTTGGGGGTCATCTCCCCTCTTGCATGCTTGTTTTGGCCTTGTTTTGTGCCATTCTTTGAGACCTTCGAGCAAGCTCTTGCTTGGCCTCCTAGCCACTAAAATCCAGTTGATTTTTAGTGGTAGGTTTGTTGTTTTGAGGGCCAAAATCAGAGGGGGGTAACCCCCTCATCTCCTTGTCTTGTTTGATGGTCTTTTTGGCCTTCCAAAGGGACCCTATTTTGCATGCTTTGAAGTCACTTTCTAGGCATCATTCTGAGGGCTTTGAGGTCTTCCTTGGCTCTGTCCAAGGCCCTTTTCGCCATTCTTTATGTCCTTTATGCATGTGAGGAGAAACCCTCCTCAAGGCCTTTCAAGAGGGCCTTTCATTGTATGCTTTATTGATCAATTTCAAGCCCTTTTTGGTGAGTTTTAGGACTATCATAATTCATTTCTAGAGTTGGTTTGGCCTTGTTACATGTCCATCATATATGTGCTTAATAATCCCTTGTATGGCCCTTTAAAGAAGCTCATCATTTTTGCACGCATTGGCTGCATTTCATTGATTATTTGGGAATATTTTGACATGTTTTATTCACTATTTTTGGCTAGTTTGATGACTTCTCATATGCTTCTTACACTTGCCATGTAAACCATGTTTGCTAGTCAAAGTTGCATGCTATTTTGGTCCATCATGCTAGCATCTTTTGGCCATGCTTTAAACTAGAAATGTGCATGTTTTGGGACTGCCTTGGCTCTGTCTTTGTGCTTCATGGTCAAATAGTGCTTGCTTTGCATACTTGTGGTTCAATACACGTGCCTAGCTTTGGGGTTTCGGGGCTTATTTCATGCATCTTGGTTGCCTCATTTTCATCACATGGCCACTGTTTTGGGCCTAGTTGAGGGCTGCCCAAATTAGTTTAAGTCCACTCTTTACATGTTGTCACATGTCTTACACTTTGCATGTTTTGATTGCATCATGTCTTGCATGTCCACTAGCTTGCATACTTGTTCATTGTTTGCTTGTTTGAATTGCCATATTGCATACTAGCTCACATGCCCAAGATGCATTGCATTGGCATGCGTGCTTTGCCTCTTGACTTGGGTATGATAGAGGTTGAGCTCATTGTTTGTTTATGTGCATTTCATTCCACATTGAAAATGCACACTTGGTTTCTTGGGCCATCACGCATTGAAATGCGCGATTGGTGGTCCGAGAATCGAGTACCATACCCCTTTGAGTCATAAACATGATAAGGGATGTGGTGGTGCACACATTTGCTTGAATTGCATTTCCATGCCTTGTTTTGCCCTCTGCTACTGTCAAAACAGGATTTTACAGGAAGCTTTGGCCGGCCGGCCATCTGCAGTGCCGACTGGCCATCCATCAGTGGCCGATGGCTTCACAAGTGGCCGGTGACCACTCACTTTTGGCCGGTGACCATCCCACACCCAATGTCCAGAGAGCGCAACTTGGGAATTGTGCAATTTTCAGAGGAGCAGAGCAGGGTAAACAGAGGCAACTTGTGCATGGCGACGGATTTCCGAGCAAACCCGAACACGCATGCATTGGACCCTCTTCCCGAGGCCTTTTACTACTTTCCTTAGCTTAATTAATTTGTTAATTAATTAGGTGGTCTGTAATTATTTAATTAGCTTGTAGGTTAATTAATTTGTATTATTCTTTTGGTCCCTTCGAGCGAGGGCGAATTTGTAATAAGTGTGGATGAGTGTGTGTATCTTTTCCAACCCCCACTTCTTTCTCCCTTTTACTTACCTGCTTTCAATGGTTAGTACTAGGGCATATTTATTTTAGCATACCTTATGCTATGCATGCGTGCATCCATACATTTGTCTTGCATGCACCGGGCTCGGCACATCATGCTAACTGCACTTGTATTTCAATTCCAAGTTGAGTACTTGTTAGTTGCAGCATTTCACATGCCATCTTTATGACAGCCAAGCCTATTCTAGTTGCATCATGTATGTGTTACATTAGCCATCTTAAGATGAACTAGGATCATGCATATGATTACTAACTAGTTTCTGTTTTGGCTTGGAGTACTAGGTAAGCTTTTTTTTTTTTTGCTTTAGCATACCGCACGCGTGTGAGTGTTGCCATGATAGCATGATTACCATGAGGCTAGCTGCTTATGTGATATAACTGCTTGAATGCTTGTGGGTGAAGGTTGGATTGTTTGAGTTGGAACAACTCATTGATATCCGTATTTTAGCCTACTTGCGAGTAGCAAATTCCAAAGCGTTTTCCAAACAAACGGATATGCAATGCTTCGTTCTAAATTAGGCGATCTAGTCTATACTTTTGTGTTGTGCGCATCACATAGTAATTCTAGCTAATTAACTGGAATAAGAACACATAACGTTTTCAAAATCAAATATCATGGTTAGTAGAGGCCGATCTTCGGATCGGGCGAGCAGGGGTGCTCATAGCTGACCTTCCCCAATCATACCCAAGTTCCTGAGCCGAGGCAACTTTGGTGATGACGGACACGTGGCCTTTGGCACTGAGTCAGGGTTTCCTAAATTCCCCCATTAAAAAAATATTTAGGTGGCGACTCTGTATCTGGTAAAGCAGTCCATGTTTGGCACTTCTTTCAAAAATCTGTTTTCTCAAAACGATTTGCCGGATTTGGACTCTTTGGTTTAGATTTAGAACCGTGACAAATTTGAGTCCGAGCTGTAGTAGACCCACAAACGAACGGAACGGGGAGTCATCCTCCCGGGGCATTCGGGGACGTCTACAGATAGCTATGATTGTTGTAAAAATTGCATGAGAATTAGGGGAATTGAAACTATTTTTCTCATTTATTTGCATTGAGCATTATGTCACACCAATACATTGAAAATATTTATCGTTTTGAGAAAATGAGTGAATTTGAAAAACTTATATTGTCTCATTGAAGTAAGTTGGCCTGAGTGTCCATGGTGAAAGTCCTTAAAAACCGCATGTATACATGGGTGCTGATTCCACAGACAAAATATCCATAAAATGACAATAGTAGTGCTTTATAGCCTACATTAATATGGGTGCTGGTTCACAATTTCCCATGGACGAAATTTTCGTGAAATGTTGTATTTGTTTGAGGTTCCCAAAGTGTGATTCACTGTCCTGTTTTCGATTGTAAAAGAAATGATTTATGAATTATGATATTAACCTGGCATTGCATGGTTTTAGAAATAGATATAAAATATTTTGGCACAAGCATTACATATGCATTCACCTTATAGCTTTGTTAAAATCCATATACTGTGTTGGATTATTTCTACTGGGCTTTAGCTCAACCTATGTGGGAAAAACATTTGAGGTGCTGATGATATGCCTCCGCTAAGATAATAGCTTGGGAGGAATTGGAGCAAGAGATTTATTTGGTTGATTTTGTATATGTTTTGTACAGGCCAAGGGCCTTTAACTGTATTGGACTTAAATTTCACTTTTATTGTAACCAAGTACTATCTTGGAAAGTTGTAAGCCTTTAGGGCATTCATTATCTGTTTTACTTTCAAATCTTATCTCTTGTGGTAACATATGCTATAGATTGAGGGTTAGACTGGTGAATGTATATCTGCATATGTTACCTTTTGCACAAGCAATTGGGATTAATGGAAGACAACTATTTCATCGCATGTTATTATGTAATTAATATTGTGGATGGTTTATAGTAATTATTTCGGGGCGTCATAACTTGGGAAGTGGTATACTATGTGATAACAAGCTTGCGGGTTTGATACTTTGGGTACATGGGAAGTGGTATACTATGTGATAACAAGCGTACCGGGTTTGATACTTTGGGTACATGGGAAGTGGTTATTACCACAATGGGTTTATCTCGCTTGATAAAGATATTTGTGTGCATGGTATACTATGTGATAACAAGCTTGCGTGATAATATGTTTATGTGATTATATGGGTATGAAATTTAATTTCTAAGATATTGATTAGGTCTACGAGTTTCTAGAAATCCTATTAGAAGAGCACTTGATCACTGCTATTTCTAATTAGAACTCTAGCAACGTTGTGGGACGATCATTATCTAGAAAAGAAATTCGTTTGTGTTTATGCGACTACGTGCTTATGTGGAGTGAATTACTTTTATCCATTGCCTTAGGACGTGAGTGAATTAGCTTCGGCACATTTGTAAATGTTCTTTTTTGTTACCTTCATTAGGATGTTAGGATGTGGATGTGGTAGTAGTAAGTGTGGTAGGCCTAGACGACATGAGGTGCCGTTACCGAGTGAGATTCCGACGCAAGAAGAAGAGGTTGGTTATGCTAATGTGGCTGAACCAGTTAGTTAGCAGACCATAGGCGCTTTGGCCCGAGAAATGGCTGGAGCTTTGCGAGAATCTATGGACATTCTCAGGGCTGAGAATATAGTCTAGGCCCAAGTTACTGAAGTTGGGGCGTCATTCTTGAAGAGCCACTTATAGCGGACGAATGGTTAGAACAGATGGTGAAGACGTTTGATATGCTTGGCATCGAAGATGATGGGCTAAGAGTGACCCTGGCATCCTTCCAGCTGAAGCGAGATGTGGGTCAGTGGTGGAAGTATACGCATAGGCGCATTAGGGTGACTTGAGAGGCTTTTGTCAACGTTTTCCAAGACAAGATATTGCCTCCCACTGCTAGGGAAAAGTTGAGGGATCAATTTCTGAAGCTCAAGTAGCTTAGTTTGCCAATAGCCAAGTTTGAGGCAGCTTTCACTAGCCTCTCTAGATTTTCACCGGAACTCATGGCGATTGAGAAGGGCGTTGTATTGAGTTCGAGAAGAGATTGAAGACCGGATTTCTTTTCAAAGTAGATGGGTCGATGATTAGGGACTACGGACACCTTGTGGAGGCGGCAGCTCATCTTGAGACTATCGTTCAGGCAGAGGAAGAACGGATAAGGGGCTCCAAGAGGAGTTAGGAGATTCAGGGAAAAAGTCGGGACAGTAAGAGGCAGAGGGGTCTCGCCCCACAGTAGTCCCAAGCTACACAGTCTAGATCTACCTTTCCTATGCTGAGTTTGGGTTTAGAGGGAGGCAATTAGGGAGGCTTTTCTTGTTTTAAGTGTGGCCAGTTGGGTCACAAGTCGCCTGCTTGCCCGCAGAGAGGAGAAGGGCAACAGTCTACACCGTCTGCGGCTCGTTCTCAGAGCCAAAGTTAAAGAAGAGGATAGTCGCCTACCTATTAACAGTGTAGATAGTCAAGACATGTGAGGAGGTTTTTCTCTCAGTCAGGTGGCACACCTAGTGCGTCTGGTTCGAGGCAGACACAGAGCCACCAGCCTGCACAGTCAGCATAAGCCTCGAGGGCCAATTAGGGCGCCTCTTCGGCTTAGTCAATGCATCAGACTTATGCTTCGAGGGGTGAGCAGGTGGAGTAGAGGCCTATAAGACGTATGTATGCTATTACCATGCCAAACATAGTGCAAGTGTCTTCAGTTGTGAGAGATACTTTCTTGTTATACAATTCTATTGCCAATGTGTTGATTGATACAAGTGCATCCCATTCATTTATCTCTTCTGCATTTGCATCGGCATTGGGGTTAGAAGTGGCTCGGTTAGCATCTCCACTCTAGGTAGAGTCTCCTGTGGGTGGTGAAGTTGTTTTTAGACCATTTACATTGATTGATATGTCGAGCTTTGATGCTATATTGGGTATAGACTGGTTGTCATCGTATAGGGCTGTCATAGATTGTTACCGTCATAGGGTTACTATATGTGCCTCAAGTGGTGATTGTTTTTATTTCATGGGGCACCGAGCTGAGAAAGTTTTGTCGCCAGTGTATGATCTGCGTGGTCGGAGTGAGCTTAGTTGTCTTCTTGCAATCTTCTTGGGTAATGAGTGTGATGAAGTTAGAATTGAGTTACCGAGAGTAGTTTATGAATCTTTCACGAGGATCTCACTGGTTTACCACCTCACCATGAGATTGAGTTCTCTATTGATTTAGTATCTGGCACGACGCCGATTGCTATGGCACTGTGTAGACCGCCCGAACGTCCCGGCTCCGCGCGCGACGTCGCGAAATCGTTTTGTTCTTAGCTACTATAGTTCGGACTCGTGTCACGGTTCTGAATCTAATCTCACAAAGTGCAATGTGAGACCGATAAATCACCAAAGAGTCTAAATCTGGCAAATCGTTTTGGAAAATCGATTTTAATAAAGAAGTGCCAAACATGGACTGCTTTGCCAGATACAGAGTCGCCACCTAGATATTTTATTTTGGGAAATCTAGGAAACCCTGACTCGTGCCTAAGGCCATGTGTCTGTCATCACCAAAGTTGCCTCGGCTCGGGAACTTGGGTATGAGAGGGAAACATCATGCAATGAGCACCCCCGCTCGCCCGATCAAAGATCGGCCTTTACTAACATGATATGTTGTTTTTGAAAACACATGTGTTCTTATTCTGGTTATTAACCTAAAATTACTATGTGATGCACACAATATACAAGTATAGACTAGATCGCCTAAGCTGGAACAAAACATTTCATGTTCATTTGTTTTAAAACAGTTTGAAGTTTGCTACTCGCAAGTAGGCTAAAACGAGGATTTTGATGAATGGTTCCAATTCAAGCAATCCAACCTTCATCCACAGACATTCATGTAGTTAATCAACCAAGCAATTAGCCTTATGGCAAGCATGCTAACATGGCAGTCACTTACATACATGCAAGGATGCTAAAGCATAAACACTCACAGTGTACTCCAAGCCAAAATAAAGAACTAGTTAGAAATCATACATGATCCTAGTTCATGTTAAGATGGCTAATGCAACACATGCAAAAATGCAACTGAGATAGGCTCGGCTATTCTAAGATGTCATGTGAATGCAAGAATTGACAACATGTATTCAAATTGGTATTGAAATACAATGCAGTTTGTATGATGTGCCGAGCCCGGTGCATGCAAAACAGATGAATGATGCACGCATGCGAAGCATAAGAATGCTAATTGAAAATGACCCTAAAACTAACTATCAAAAGCGGTTAAGTAAAAGGGAGAAAGAAATAGGGGTTGTGTAGACGTCCCTGAATGTCCCGGGAGGGAATCCCGTTTTGTTCATTTGGGCTCACTACAGTTCAGGACTCAAATGTCACGGTCCTGTATCTAATCTCGCGGAGTGCAATACAAGACCGATGAATCATCAAAGAGTCCAAATCCGGCAAATCGTTTTTTGAAAATAGATTTTTTTGAAAGAAGTGCCAAACATGGACTGCTTTGCCAAATACAGAGTCGCTACCTAAATATTTTATTTTGGGAATTTAGGAAACCCTGACTCGTTTGCCTAAGGCCACGTGTCCGTCATCACCAAAGTTGCCTCGGCTCGGGAACTTGGGTACGATTGGGGAAGGTCACTTCGTGAGCACCCCCGCTCGCCCAATCAAAGATCGGCCTCTACTAACCATGATATCGAGTTTTGAAAATATTATGTGCTCTTATTCCGGTTATTAGCCTAGATTTACTATGTGATGCGCACAGCATACAAATATAGACCGGATCGCCTGAATTGGAACAAAACATCTCATGTTTGTTTTTGAAAGCGGTTTGCTACTCGTAAATAGGCTAAAATGTGGATTTGCCACCCCCAGGTGGGCTTAGAAAACAAGATGATTTGCCACTCTCAAGTGGGCTTAAAACTCACAGTCAATGCATTATTCCAATTCAGATAATCCAACCTTCACCCACAGGCATTCAGGCAGATATGTCACGTAAGCAGTTAGCCTCATGGTAAATATGCTATCATGGCAGTCACTCACACGCATGCAAGGATGCTAAAGCATAAACATTTACCGAGTACTCCGAGCCAAAACAGAAACTAGTTAGTAATCAATGCATGATCCTAGTTCATGTTAAGATGACTAATGCAACACATGCAAAATGCAACTAAGATAGGCTCGGCTATTCTAAACATGGTATATGAAATGCAACAGGTAACATGTATTCAACTCGGAATTGAAATACAATGCAGTTAGTATGATGCACCGAGCCCAATGCATGCAAGACAGAATGAATACAAACATGCGAGCATAAGTATGCTAATTGAAACGTGCCCTAAACTAACCATCATAAGTTGGTAAATAAAAGGGAGAAAGACGTGGGGTTGGAAGACATACATCACACACACGCACACTTATTACACAATTGCCCTCGCTCGGAGGGTCCGAATAAATAATACAGATTAACTAATTAACTAATTGACTAGCTAATTAATTATTACACAACCCTTAATAAATTAACAAATTAATTACAAAAAGAAGGTGGCCGCAGCCCTGCCTCGGAATGATGGGATGATGCATGCTTGATTCGCCTCGCCCGAAAACTCGGTACCATGCCACTGTTGCCTCTGTTTACACTGCCTTGCTCCTCTGAAATTTATGAAAGTTTACAGAATCCTTCTGAATCACTCCCTGAATGTTGTGGAATGTCACCGGCCATAATTCAAGTCCACCGGCCATGAGGATAGGCTGATCGGCCAAATATTGAACCACCGGCTGGACACTGATGGTCGGTCGGCACTAAAAGTGGTCGGCCGGCCATTTCTTCCTGCAGAACCCTGTTTTGACAGCAGCAGAGGACAGACAGTGCATGGTATGGAATTTTCAAAGCAATGTGTGCATGGCCACTCTCCCTATCATGCTATGGACTCAAGGAAGTGTGGCCCTCGGTACACGGGCTACCAATCATGCATTCCAATGCATGATGGCCAAAGGTACCAAGTTTGCAAATCAATGTAAATGCATGTGACAAAACAAATGAATGCTTCACACCCTCTCATGTTGAAATCAAGGGCATCGGCGACCGAGGGGTGAGGCACGTTTCGTCACTTCAAGTACGAACGCACCTCATTCCTCATGTTTGGTTTGACAGCCCAAACCAAACGCAATGTAATGCATGTATGTGATATGGCTCAAGTGTACAAAATGGCTCAAGTATGCAATATGAGTCTAAGTGAGCAAAGCATGCCAAATGCAATGCAAACTAAACATGCAAATGTGCAATGCACCAAGCATGCAAGATGCAATGCAATGCAACATAACATGCAAATAATATGGCAATGCAATAGATATACAATACTATGATGTGACCTAGATAAGCAACTATGGAAAAAGGATAGGCATGCAACAATGCACAAATGCATGACCCATGGACTTATACTAAGATGGAGGAGCCTCAGCCACACCGCAAAACAGTGGCCAAAAGCTATGGAAATGATAGATAAATGCTCATGCAAACATATACACCAATGGGCCTAAAGCTAAGGCACAAAAGGTAACTTTCAAGAACACTCAAAAGATGATAAACATGGACACTAGACCAACATGTTAAACTCTGAAAGTGTATAAAGGATGATGCCAAATCAACCATGTTATGCAAGTAAGGCATGCAATAATGACCAAAACTTGAAGCCAACAAAGGGGGTCCAAACCATAGCTATGTCAACCAAACCCCAAAGGACCAAAATGGCATAAAACAGTCCTAAGGCACTCCAAAACAAGACTAAAGCATGCATAGATCATGGTCAAAACATACTAAGAAATGAATGCAAAACAAAGGGGGATTTAAGGCCACAAAGAGGGCACTCTACTACAACGACCCCAACCGCATATGGCATGGCCTAATTAATGCAAAATAGAGTTTTAACATGCAAAAATGAGTCCCAAAACCCACCGATATGGCAGCCCAAAGCCTCAAACACATAGGCATGCACAATGACTCATTTTAAGGCATAAAAGAGCATCTCTTCAGAGCATGGAAAGGATGATGAATGCAAGCATACAAGCATGAATTATGGACTGAAATAGCATGGGAAATGATTCCAAATCACTGAAACAACCCAACTAAAGCATGCTAATGACTCACACACTCAAGGCTCACAAGCCAAAATGCATGATGGCTATACCAAACATGGAAAACATGATCAAATCAGTACCCAACAGACCTCAAGCATGATAAAATATGACCAAAAGCTTCATGAAGTCAAGCTAGAACATGCAAGCATGGAGGGGCAAATGCATGGCACGCGTTATGACAATAAAGCGGATTACTAGACAAGTGTATGATGCATGTAATAGACCATCAATCTGACCAAAAACAGAGGTATAAAATGACCAAATGACACCCAAAAACCTCTGAAATGGAGCTAAGTAAAGTTAAGCATGTATGCTACCCTTATGAGCCAAAAACATGAACAAATGAGACACAAAGGGAGAGGGGTGTCCATCCCTTATACAAGACTTCAAGACCCCTTCACCACCACTGAAAATCCACTAGATTTCAGTGGTGAGAAGGCCAATACACAAAAGGTTCCAAAGCTCAACAAATATGGCACAAAAGGGGCCAAACAAGGCCTAAGAGGGGGAGGTCGACCCCCAACACCAAAATAACCTTAATAAAACATCTTAAACATCAAAAAATAGAACTTTTATCAGTTATACACAAAGCTCAAAACAGCATGCAAAGTGGGTTAAAAGCTAGTGCAAGAATGGAGAATATAAAGTAACTATGCTCACCCTTGAAGAACATTTGAAGAACAGCAACCTCAGGCCCCTTTTTTGATCAAAACCAGCTTAAAAGCTCTAAAAACAACCTCTCAACACCTCAATAGCCAAGGTATGGTGTAACACTAGGTGCCTTGGTGCAAAACTAAGAACAAAACACACTTTTAGGCCCTCTAACACACACAAATGTAGAGAGAGAGAGAGAGAGGGAGATATAGAGAGAGAGTGGTATAGATATGATATATAACTCTAATTTTTTGAACCTCTCAAAGGAGAAGAGAGGCTCTCTTATATAGACAAGGCAAGGGCTCAAAGCTTCTAAGGGAAGCTAACAAAAAAAGGGTCAAGGGGGATCAAGCTTCCTAAGGAAGCTAACTCAAAGGTCCAAGCTTCTTGAGAAAGCTAAGACAAAGGTCCAAGCTTCCTCAAGAAGCTTGGGCAAAGGATGCAAGCTTCTCCAAGAAGCTTAGAACAAAAGGGTGCAAAAGGGGCAAATACTCCATACACGTGTATGGAGGACAAGTCCGTGCACTCCAGCTGGCACAGCTGGCATGCACCATGCATGAAAAAGGCAAAAAGGAGGTACCGGCCAGAAAAAGAGACAATCGGCCAAATAAATGGCCGGCCATCCACACAAAATGCCGACCGGCCACCACCAATGGCCGGTGGAAAGAGAACACGGCCGGTGGCCTCAAGCCAAGGCCGGTGGGTTTCATGGGTAGCTAACAAGCTACTCTCTACCCTCAGAAGCAAAATCCAACAAGTGTTTGTCCAACCAAGCAGAAGACAGTCAATTCGAGAGATCCTAATGCAAGGCGCATAGCCGAGACCTCCGAGAACTCAAAACGAACACGAACATGGATGATCACTGAGCGTTCAAACAGTGACGTCCAAGTCTTGAGGACGGTCAAAAATGGGGTGTCTACAGGTTAGAAGACACGCATCACACACACGCACGCTTACTACAACAGTACGCCCTCTGGCAGGAGGGTCCGAATAAAAAGCTAACTAGCTAATCTAAGCTAATTAAACTAATTATTACATCACAAAACTAATTAACTAACAAGCAAAGTAATTATTACAAAATAAAGCTAATTAACTAACAAGTTAACTAACTAGTTATTACAACACAAATTGAATAGTTAAGTGCGTTAACTAATTAAGTAAAGAAGCTAAGTAAAGCAATAAAACAGGAGCCTCAAGGCGAGAAGTATATGCATGCTCGATCACCTCGTTCGGAAATCCATCGCGATGCCCCGATTTGCCTTTGTTTTCAATTGTTCTGAGAACCTTGCACCAAGCTCCAGAAACCTTTTGCTCCACCATGGGAACCTGCAGGAGGGTGGTCGACTAGTTATTGATGTAGGAGACCACCTGCCGACCACTTTTCTTTGCTGCAAACCAGAAAAAGTGGTCGGCCAGCCACTTTTACTGGTTGGCCGACCAGTTTTTGCTGCCAGACTCCAATTTGATGCAACAGAGAACAAGAAGGGGCATGGCAATCTATTTGCAAGAGATGTGTGCACGACCACCCTCCCTATCATTTCATGAGCTCAAGGGAGTGTGGTTCTCGACCCTCGGGCCACCAATCACGCATCTCGATGCATGATGGCCGAGAAGCCAAATTGCACAATTCAATATGAAATGAATGCACACATAAACACATAAAGCCTTGACCTCTATCATGTATGATCAAGAGGGTCGGTGACCGAGAATTGAGGCACGTTTCATCACTTCAAGTATGAAACGTCCCTCGTTTCTCGTGTTTGGATTAACACCTAATCCAAACACAAGGCAAGCAACAACATAGCCTACACAATGCGATGTAAGATGAGCATGCAAGCAACAACATGGCATACACAATGCTAAGAACAACATGGCATACTCAATGCAATGTAACATAAGCATGCAAGCAATATGCAAATAAACATGCTAAATGGAATGAAACCGAATGTGGACAGACCTCAGCCATGCCCAAAACAGTGGCCATAATGACGAAACTAAGGCATGAAGATCAAGACAAGCATGCTCAATGCAATAGCCCATCAACTAGGCATAAGAGCACAACTCTCAAGAGTGCTCAAAGAGTGACAAGCATGGAGGTGTAACAACACTAAGTGCACTGAAATAAGCTATGAAATGATGCTAAATCACTCAAATAATACAAGTATAGCGTGCTAGGGTCCTTAAAGCATGAAGCTAGTAAAGAGGACTACAAATGGGGCATGTAATACATGGCACAAAAGCATGAACCAGCCACAAATAGAGCTCAAGTAGGTCTAAACAAAGACCAAATCATGCTAAGATGAGAGCTCAAAAGTCTAGGCATGCAAGCATACAAGCTAGGCCATAAGCGAAGCAACAATGTATAACCCTTAAAGGCATTCAAAGCATGAAAGAAGTGGGAACATAGCAATGCTATAAGCTCTAAAATATCATGATAAATGATGCCAAATCATTTACATAATGCAAATGAAGCATGCTATGGTGCTCAAAGCTCAAAGCTAGCAGCTAGCATAAGCATTTGTACTACAACTATACAAAACATGAAGCATATGGCAAAGGCAACCCAAAACAGTCTTAGGACATGCCAAAATGAGTCTAAAACATGCATGGAAGGAAGCCAAAACAAGCTAGCATGAAGGATCAAAACAACAAGCATGCAAGGCCAACAAGGAGGATTACACTACACCTAGCAAGACCAAGCATGACATAACTTAACCAACAAAAATCAGAGTTATATCATGACAAAATAACCCCAAAAACATACTGAAATGATAGCTCGCAAGCTTAGGCATGAAGGCATACGCAATGACTCATGTTTAAGGCATAAAGGACCAACCCTTCAAAGCATGGAATAAGTGAAAGATGTGAGTGCATGAACATGAAACATGCACTGAAATCTTACAACAAATGATGCCAAATCATTCAAATAGGCCAAGAAATGCATGCTAGTGGACTTGATACACAAAGCTAACAAGCTAGAATGCATTATAGCTATATAGAGCATGACATGCATGACCAAAACAACACAAATCAGAGCTATACATGGACAAAAGCTTCTTGGAGTTAAGCCAAAATCATGCTAAAATGATGGTCTAAAGCATGATACACATTAGGCTAATTTATGGAATTGCACTACAAGTGCAAGGAGCATGCATGGGGCTATCAAACCAACCCAAAAGAGATCTAAGGCATGTTAAAACAACACCAAAAACCTGTTGAGATGGCCCCAAAACAAGCTAGAAAGACATGCTACTCCATGAAGCACACAAAGTTAGTTTGTAAGATTTACACTACAAGTGTACTAAGCATGCATGAGGTGACAAAACCAAATCAAAATAGTGGTATGCCATGCGAAAATAACCACAAATACATGCTAAGAACAAGCCAACATAAGCTTAACAAACATGCTCAAACATGAGGCATACAAAGCAAGCATTCAAGAACACAAGGAGAGGGGACCCTCTCCTATTTAGGACCTCAAAACACTATTTCCACCACTAAAAATCCTCTGGATTTCAGTGGTGAAAAGGTCAAAACAAGGTGATCCCAATAGCTTAAAAGGAAGGTTCAAAACAAGGCCAAACAAGGCACAAAAGGGGGTGGACCACCCCCAACACGAAAGGGACCTTAAACAAACATGTTAAGCATGCAAAATCAGAACATTTTTCAGTAGAAAGTCAAGCCAAAAGCATCATGCAAGTAGGTTCAAAAGCTTAAGAAAAAATAAGGGTTTAAGAGGCTAGTTTCTCACCCTTGTAGAACAACTCTGGAGCAACAACTCCAGCAAAACTAGTCCAAAAACTTCAAAAACAACTTCAAGGGACTTCAACTCCAAGAGTATGGTGTTTCACTATGTGTTTGTGTGCAATAGTGTGATGAATATGCATTTTCAAGCACAAAAATAAAGAGAATGTGGAAGATAGATACAAAGATGTATGTATATCTCTCAAGGCAAATTTTCTGAACCTAAGGGCATAAAGCCATCCCTCCATACACGTGTATGGAGGATCAGTTCTGTGCCCTCCAGTTGTTACAGCTGGCTCCAAAATATCTCCAAAAAGGTGCTAGAAAGCTGCCGACCACTTGAAGTGGTCGGCCAGCTACTTCTACTGGTCGGCCGACCAGTGGAAGTGGTCGGCCAGGGAAGAAAGTGGTCGGCCATGGGGGGAGATGGTCTGCAGCATGAAAGCAAGGCAGTAGTGTGGTGGCCGACCAAAAAAGGTGGTCCAAAGACTAAGAAAACCAGTTGGCCGACCAGAAAACTGGCTGGCAGGAAGAAAAGTGGTCTCCAAGGAGAAAAACAGGTCTCCCACCCTTATGCCACCTTCCAAACAAGGAAAACAAGGTTTGTACCAAAAACAAAGCAAAAAGGATGTAAGACGAGAGATCGAGAGGTAAAGCGCGCAGCCGGGAGCCTCGAAAACTGGTCTACGAGCATCAAAAGTGGTCTACGACCACAAAAGTGATCTCCCAGACCACAGTGGCCCTCTAGGCCAAGGCAACAAGGCATGGTTCAAAAACCAAGCCAAACGGAGAACGTTAAGCAGTTCCAAGACAAGGCGCGCGGCCGAAAGCTCCGAAAACCGAAAACTAGTCTCCAAGCAGGAAAAGTGGTCTACGACCGCAAAAGGATGGTCTACAAGACCTCTCCCTCCCTCTAGGGAAGAGAAAACAAGATTCAGTTCACAAACCAAGCCAAAGCACAAAGGGTTCAGAGGCCTGGAGGCAAGGCTTTCAGCCAAAAACTCCAGAAACTCGAAACGAGCTCAAACATGCATAATCACCGAGCGTTCAAACGATGACGTCTGAGTCTTTAGGTCGATCAAAAATGGAGTGTCTATAGTTGCCCCTCTTGGAAAGAACTCGGAAGTCAAGAAGTGACAGGAGTAAATGTCAAAGCCCAGAGACGAACCATTTTTGACAAGGACGAAGATTTAGACAAACAGGCAAGATGATAAAGAGATGCGCCCGTAGGCAGGGGCAAAATGCAAATGACATGCACAATGCTGAACATAACTTATGATCATGCAAAGAAAGCTGTAATGAAGCAATTATACACAATAAATGCAACAGTTTAAGCGAACGAATTCAAACCAAACTACAACTCATGCAGAAAGGATGAAAGAGAATTATGCAATTCTCACTGCGTCGAAACTTCTTTTGAATGAACCGTACACACGATATCGTCTGGTCGCGCCAGTTTCAAATGAACCGTACAAACAATATCGTGCCTGTATAAGAAAGAAACTCAATAGGTACAATGTCGTTAGCAACATATGTTCAACGTGACATCATGGTATAATTCCAATATGAAATAAACGCAAAATAGCGCGATAAAATGCATGCTCAATGCAAGTAAGGTGCACAAAATAGTATGATGCGCAAAATAGCGCGATAAAATGCATGCACAATGCAAGTAAGGTGCACAAAATAGTGCGATGAAATGCATGTTCTATGCAAGTGATAAATGGACATGCAGTAGATGCAAAGGGTGACGTACTATAACCATGCTAGAATCATGAGAGGAGGAAAAACAAATCCCAAAACAACCAATCAGGAGCGTGCTCAACACAGCCTGAGATAAATTCCAAACACGCTGAAATCATGTGAGGAAAAGGACACTCAAATTACGCTGAAATCTTGAGAAGAGGTCCAAAAACAACCGCACAGGTGCGTGCACGACGCAACCTGAGACAAACTCCAAACACGCTGAAATCGTGTAAGGAAAGGGGACACTCAAACCACGCTGAAATCATGAGAGGAGGTCCAAAGCAACCAATCAGAAGCGTGCTTAACGCAACCTGAGACAAATTCCAAACACGCTGAAATCATGAGAAGAGGTAAACAAATTCCAAACACGCTGAAATCGTGAGAAGAGGTAAACAAATTCCAAACACGTTGAAATCGTGTGAGTAAGGAACAAACTCTAACCACGCTGAAATCACGAGAACAGGTAAACAAATTCCAAACACGCTGAAATCGTGTGAGTAAGGAACAAACTCTAACCACGCTAAAATCACGAGAACAGGCAAACAAATTCCAAACACGTTGAAATCGTGTAAGGAATGAACAAACTCTAACCACGCTGAAATCGTGAGAAGAGGTAAACAAATTCCAAACACGCTGAAATCGTGTGAGGAAGGAACAAACTCTAACCACGCTGAAATCATGAGAAGAGGTAAACAAACAATCAAGAGCGTGTTCCACGCAACCTGAGAAAGCCCCGGAGGACAACGATCCTAAACGCTGTGCAGCGTGAACGGATAAACGATACAAGATAACTGTAGACGCGCCCGCGTAGGGCCTTAATGTGCTACAGTTCGGACTCGAATTGTCACGGTTCTTAATTTGAACCAAAGAGTCCAAATCTGGCAAATCATTTTGGAAAATAGATTTTTGTAAAGAAGTGTCAAACATGGACTGCTTTGCCAGATACAAAGTCACTACCTAAATATTTTATTTTGGGGAATTTAGAAAACCCTGACTCGTTTGCCTAAGGCCACGTGTCCTTTATCACCAAAGTTACCTCGGCTCGGGAACTTGGGTACGATTGGGGAAAGTCAGCTATGAGCACCCCCTCTCGCCCGATCCAAAAATCTACCTCTACTAACTATGATATCTAGTTTTGAAAACTTTATGTGCCCTTAAACCGGTTATTAGCCTAGCATTACTATGTAATGCGCATAGCAAAACAAGTATAGACTAAATTGCCTAAGTCGGAACAAAGCATCGCATTTCTGTTTGTTTGGAAAATGGTTTGAATTTTGCTACTCATGAGTAGGCTAAAATACAGATTTCGATGAATTATCCCAATTCAAACAATCCAACCTTCACCCACAGGCATTCAGGCAGTAATATCACGTAAGCATATAGCCGTATGGTAAGCATGCTATCATGTTAACATTCACACTCATGCGAGATGCTAAAGCATAAATACTTACATCATACTCCGTGCCAAAACAGTGAACTAGTTAGTAATCATATGCATGATCCTAATTCATGTTAAGTGGCTAATGCATCGCATACAAAATGTCACTAGAATAGGCTCGGCTAATCTATGAATGGCATGTGAGATGCGACAGATAACATGTATTCAAGTTTGATTTGAAATATTATGCAGTTAGCATGATGCGCCGAGCCCGGTACATGCAATACTGATGAATGATGCACGCATGCATAGCATAAGGTATGCTAATTTAAATATGTCCTAGTACTAACCATCAAAGTAGGTAAGTAAAAAGGAGAAAGAAATGGGGGTTGGAAGACATGCACATACGCACCCACACTTATTACAAATTTGCCCTCGCTTGGAGGGGCCAAAAGAATAATACAATTTAACTAACCTACAAGCTAATTAAATATTACAGACAATTAACTAGTTACGCAAATTAAATAAGCTAAGAAAGTAGTAAACAGCCTCGGGAAGAGGACCTAATGCAATGTGTGCTCGGCTCCGCTCGGTAGTCCACTGCAATGCACAAGCTGCCTCTGTTTTCCCTGCTCTGCTCCTCTGATCATTGCACAAATCCCAAGGTGCACTCTATGAACCCTGTGGGATGCCACCGGCCATGAGGGAGTGGTCATTGACCACTGGTTGAGCTCTCGACCACCAATTGTTGGTCGGTCGGCACTAAAGATGGCCGGCCGGCCAAAGCTTCCTGCAGAATCCTGTTTTGACAGCAGCAGAGGGCAAAACAAGGCATGGCAATGCATTTCAAGCAAATGTATGCACCAACACATCCCTTATCATGTTTGTGGCTCAAACGGGTATGGTCTTTGATTCTCGGACCACCTATCGCGCATTTCAACGCGTGATGGCCCAAGAAACCAAGTTATGCATTTTGATTTCAAATGAAATGCACATCAAAAAAAAAAAATAAATAAATAAAACCCAACCTCTATCATACTCAATTCAAGAGGCAAGGCAATACATGCCAATGCAATGCAATCTAGGCATGTGAGCTAACATGCAACATGGGCATGAGAGCAAGTGTGCAAGCTAGCAAACATGGAAAGTGTAATCTTAACCATGCAAACATGCAAGATGCAACATGGACAACATGTTAGGCAACTTAGCCAAGAGAATGCGTGCCAAATGCAAAGCGATTGAAGCATGCAACACATGCAATAGGATAAGTATATGACAACACACAAGGTGAGCATGCGACAACATGCAAACGATGGACTTATATCAATTTGGGCAGCTCTATACTAGGCCCAAAACAGTGGCCAACATGCTAAGCAATGAGAGGCAAAACACACACAAACATGCACATGTTAAGACCTAAACACTTAAGCATATGGAGACAACTTTTAAGCACACTTAAAAGAGGATAACATGGACATATGGCGTACATTATAAGCTCCGAAATCATGCTATAAAATGATGCCAAATCAATCTAAACAAGGCAATCAAAGTATGCAAACAAAGTCCAAGGTCCAAGACTCACCAAAGAGGTATTGAACTGCCCTTAACAAAACCAGACATGGCATGAATTGAATGACCAAAATCAGAGTTTTAGCATGTTAAAACAAAGCTAAAAACACAATGACGTGGCATCCTAGAGGCCTAAACATGATGGCATGCATGAAGGCACAAACATGGAGCATAAGATGACAACCTTATAAAGCATTAAAGGGACATCAAATGCAAGCATACAAGCACACCATGAGGACTGCAATAACATGACAAGTGGTTCCAAACCACTGAAATAGTGCAAGTAAAGCATGCTAGTGGGGTCAACACTCAAGGCTCAAAAGGGGGATTACATGGTAGCTATACAAAGCAAATCATGGACGACCCAAATGACCCAAAACAGACCTCAAGCACATCAAAACATGCATATAAGCTTCACAAAGCTATGCCAAAAACATGCTAGGAACAAGGCTCGAAGCACAAGGCATGTTAAGGCAATTCATGACATTACATGACATGTATGCAAAGCAAGCATGGTGTGTCTAAACCAAGTAAAAATAGAGGTAAAACACGGCAAAATATTACCAAATACCTACTGAAGCATGGCCAACATGGTCTCAAACAAGGTGCCCACACATGAGGCTTAAAATGGCAAGTTTAAAGACAACAAGGAGAGGGGATGGCCCTCTCCTTCTTAGGACCTTAAACCACCATCCTCACCACTGAAATCCCTCAAGATTTCAGTGGTGAGGAGGCCCAAACAAAGTGGTCCCAGAGCTCACCAAAATAGCACAAACAAGAGGCCAAACAAGGCCTAAGAGGGGGTAAACAACCTCAAAGCTCAAAACACCCTTAAACAACTATTTAAAGCACTGAAAAACAAGACTTTTATTAGTTATATACAAAGTCTAAAAAAAGTTTCAAGATAGGTTAAAAAGCTATGCAAAATGGAAAAAAAGGGGTAAGATTGTTACCCTTGAAGACCTCCTTCAAAAATGGAAGACCAGTAGCTTCCTTAGGTCCAAACCAATCCAAAAGCTCCAATAACAAGCCCCGAATGCCTCAGCGACTAAGGTGTAGTGTAATGGTAGGTGTTTGTGCACAAAACTAAGACTAAACACACCTAGAACACTTAAGAGAGGGAGAGAGATAGAGATAGAGTATGAACAAACCCTAAACCCTAAAACTCAAAGCTTTGGAAATTTTTATGTAACCCTAATGGAGGGAGAAGAGGCTCCCTCTTATAGAGATTCACTCTTGCAAAGCTTCCAAAACAAGCTAAGCAAGAGTGAAATCCCTCCATACACGTGTATGCAGGGGGGCAAAGTGTATGCTAACTATCACAGCTGGCATAAAAAATATCTGCAAAAGCAGATGCATAGTGATCAGCCAGCCAAAAATGCAATTTGACCAAAATAGATGGTTGATCGACCAAAGATAGTGCCGACTGGCCAAAGATTTGGCCGGTAGCAACAAAACACAGCCGGTGGCCTCATGCCATGGCCGGTGATGTGTAGGGATGGCCAACAAGCCATTCCCTGCCCCTCGAAGGCAAAACACAAGTGTTTGGTGCAAAACCAAACACAAAACAGTCGAGTCGAGAGATCCTGAGGCAAGGCGCGTGGCCGAGACCTCCGGGAACTCGGGACGAACACAAACATGGATGATCACCGAGTGTTCAAACGGTGACGTCCAAGTCTTGAAGACGGTCAAAAATGGGGTATCTACAGTTGCCCCTCTTTGACAGAACTCGAAAGTCATAAGGATGACGGGAGTGAATGTCAAAGCCCAGAGACGACCCATTTTTGACAAGGCCGAAGACTTAGACAAATCATGCAAGACAATAAAGATATGAGCCTGAAGGCGGGGGCAAAATGCAACTGAAAATGCAAGAAGCCGAACATAACTTGTGATCATACAAAGAAAGCTGTAACGAAGCACATACAATGTGTAGTGAGGGTGCAAGAGAATTATGCAATTCTCGATACGTCTCACTCGGAGGATACAATACCTGTGCGGCTCATTTGGTTGCACCAGCTTCAAATGAGCCATACATACAATATCGTGCCTGAAAGAGAAAGAGAACTCAACAGGTACAATATCGTTAGCAACATGCATAACAATGCAATCGAAAGCTACGCGACAACGCGAATGTCCGAGGTAACACCCCAAAATCACCTGACTCTAACAAAACAAGACTGACTCGATACAACATGACAGACCCCAACTGACTCAGTACAAAAAGAATGACTCAATACAACAAAACTGACTCAACACCCAAGTCAGAAAGTAAAATAACCAGCATTTGCAAATGCTCAAAATAGCACGTGCCATACGCTATATCTAGAGTAAATTGAGCGCCACCCACAGGTGGTTCACCCCCCGATCACATCACATTATCCCCCAAGTTCACTGATTCGGTGATGATAGACTTTGCTGAGCTTGGTGGGATGATGACCTCGTTGTCAATCAAATCATGTACTTCGTGGCGAAGACGAAAGCAATAGTCGGTGCTATGACCAATTTGTTGATGGTAGGCACAGTACTAGGTAGCATCATGACCGAGTAGAAGACGACTAGGGAGAGGTCGAGGCTCGAGGGGTTTGAGATGGCCCTTTTTAGCAAGGATTTGAAAAGCCTTGGGCAAAGGCATATAGAGGGCATGGAAGACCCTGCAACCTCGGGGCAGATACTTCGAGGTTTGCGGATTTTTCCTAGGTGCACTAGCAAAAGGGTCAGTAAGTGCTAGCTTGGTTTGCCGATCTATTCCGAGTGTAGGATTAGAGCTCAAAGGATCATTTATGGTACGACGGCCCTTCTCCTGGTTCTCCCCTTGCTTTGAACTGCTCTCATTCTGAGTGGCGAAAGTGTCATCCACAATTTTTGCAACAACTACGAGTACTTGCTATTTGTTCAATCCTTCGGCTTTCAGAGCCTCAACAACCCACAGAAGGTGTTCATAGGGATCAATGTCTGCCCCTACCTTGTTCTTTCTACTCACCTCACCTTGGTCGAAGTTTTGGGTCGCTATATCATAAAGGAGCCCTGTTGTTGTCGACATGTCATTGCCCAAACTTGGAGTGACTTCAGGTTGACCAATTTCGATTACAATTCGTCCCAAGAGTGGGGAGTCTTCTGAAGTGAAATTTCTGGCATGTGATATGGTTAATAGTGGAGCCGATATTCCAAAGGCTAGATCAGCCACAGTTCTCTGAAGATCGTCGATCATTCCCATCAGCTCAAAAGTAGTGGGCTCACAGGTTTGAAATTATTGGGATTCCAAGACTAAATGTTTAGTAGGTGCCCCAGATGGGCGTTGCATTTCAGCATTGGTCTCACCCTGCATGGCGATTTCCTAGTTTAATGTCATTGCCATGACCATAATTTCTTCTGAACTCTGCATCATCATGAGTCTGCTGAATTGAACAGAGGTGATGTGAATGGTGACTAACGGATTAGATGAACTGGTGAGCCTTGACTGGCCTTTCTCTGCCTTGCCTCAGCGAAGGAAAACACTGGTTGCTCTGAATTGAATCTCTGACCTGACAAAGTCTATCAGCACAAGTCCAATCTACTCGGGGGAAATTGGAGCCTTCTGAAGCTATGGTTCCAAGACGACCTTGTAAAAGAGAAAACAGACAGCATCTCGTCTTGATTTCACCAGAACAGGTATAAGCATAGCAGAATGACTGTGCTCTCTACTGAATTCCGCTCAAAATTCTGCCTGAAAACTGATACCCTCAGGTAAAACTGATTCCCCCAAAATACTGATGCCCTCAGGCCTGATACCCAGACTTGCAAACTGATACATGCATTCATGTAAAGACAAACTCTAACAGCAAATATCATGCAAGTAAGAGCCAAAACATCCCTATGCTGGGGTAGGGTTTCCCTATCCTATTTTGTCAGGAGCTAGGGTTTCAATACGCACGCAGCGGTTCCAAACAACCTACAATCGAGTAAGCAACCTATCCTAGCTTGGAATGGTCACTATGGATTCCGATATGCAACTAGGTCGAATGGTCAAAAAGGGTGCCTTGGT
The DNA here is from genome assembly GCA_022316695.1 of Camellia oleifera. Lineage (NCBI taxonomy): Eukaryota > Viridiplantae > Streptophyta > Magnoliopsida > Ericales > Theaceae > Camellia > Camellia oleifera. The sequence continues at coordinate 95,738,959 of CM039308.1, read as the reverse complement.
AACAACTGAGGTTGGTGTTCCCATCATGGCAGAGCCCGTAACCGGTTCGCCTTATGGCACGCAACCTCAGGCAAACCGTTCAGGAATAGTAGACGGCGAACGCAGTGACTTAGGCGCACCAATGCAAATGCAATGCAAAGAAACACATAAGTGTAGTCAAAACAACATGTCATGAGTTTGAGTCAAGTTCTCTAAATCCCCAGCAGAGTCGCCAAAAACTGTAGACCGCCCGAACGTCCCGGCTCCACGCGCAACAGCGCGAAATCGTTTTGTTCTTAGCTACTACAGTTCGGACTCGTGTCACAGTTCTGAATCTAATCTCACAAAGTGTAATGTGAGACGGATAAATCACCAAAGAGTCCAAATCCGGCAAATCATTTTGGAAAATCGATTTTAATAAAGAAGTGCCAAACAAGGACTGCATTGTCAGATACAGAGTCGCCACCTAAATATTTTATTTTGGAAAATCTAGGAAACCCTGACTCGTGCCTAAGGCCACGTGTCCGTCATCACCAAAGTTGCCTCGGCTCGGGAACTTGGGTCGGAGAGGAGAAGGTCATGCAATGAGCACCCCCGCTCGCCCGATCAAAGATCGGCCTTTACTAACATGATATGTTGTTTTTGAAAACACATGCATTCTTATGCCTGTTATTAACCTAGAATTACTATGTGATGCACACAGCATACAAGTATAGACTAGATCGCCTAAGTTGGAACAAAACATTTCATGTTCGTTTGTTTTAAAACAGTTTGAAGTTTGCTACTCGCAAGTAGGATAAAATGAGGATTTTGATGAATTGTTCCAATTCAAGCAATCCAATCTTCATCCACAGGCATTCATGCAGTTAATCAACCAAGCAATTAGCCTCATGGCAAGCATGCTAACATGGCAGTCACTTACATACATGCAAGGATGCTAAAGCATAAACACTTATAGTGTACTCCGAGCCAAAACAAAGAACTAGTTAGAAATCATGCATGATCCTAGTTCATGTTAAGATGGCTAATGCAACACATGCAAACATGCAATTGGGATAGGCTCGGTTATTCTAAGATGTCATGTGAATGCAAGAATTGATAACATGTATTCAAATTGGTATTGAAATACAATGCAGTTTGTATGATGCGCCGAGCCCGGTGCATGCAAAACAGATGAATGATGCATGCATGCGAAGCATAAGGATGCTAATTGAAAATAACCCTAAAACTAACTATCAAAAACGGTTAAGTAAAAGGAAGAAAGAAATAGGGGTTGGAAGACATGCATCACACACACACACGCCCTCTGGCAGGACGGTCCGAATAAGAAGCTAACTAGCTAATCTAAGCTAATTAAACTAATTATTACATCACAAAACTAATTAACTAACATGCTAACTAATTATTACAAAATAAAGCTAATTAACTAACAAGTTAACTAACTAGTTATTACAACACAAATTGAACAGTTAAGCGCGTTAACTAATTAAGTAAAGAAGCTAAGTAAAGCAATAAATTAGGAGCCTCAAGGCGAGAAGTATATGCATGCTCGATCACCTCGTTCGGAAATCCATCGCGATGCCGCGATTTGCCTCTGTTTTCAATTGTTCTCAGAACCTTGCACCAAGCTCCAGAAAGCTTTTGCTCCACCATGGGAACCTGCAGAAGGGTGGCCGACCAGTTGCTGATATGGGAGACCACCTGCCGACCACTTTTCTTTGCTGCAAACTAGAAAAAGTGGTCGGCCAGCCACTTTTACTAGTTGGCCGACCAGTTTTTGCTGCCAGACTCTAATTTGCTGCAACAGAGAACAAGAAGGGGCATGGCAATGTATTTGCAAGATATGTGTGCACGACTACCCTCCCTATCATTTCATGAGCTCAAGGAGTGTGGTTCTCGACCCTCGGGCCACCAATCACGCATCTCGATGCATGATGGTCGAGAAGCCAAATTGCACAATTCAATATGAAATGAATGCACACATAAACACATAAAGCCTAGACCTTTATCATGTATGATCAAGAGGGTCGACGACCGAGAATTGAGACACGTTTCATCAGTTCAAGTATGAAACGTCCCTCGTTTCTCATGTTTGGATTAACACCTAATCCAAACACAAGGCAAGCAACAACATAGCCTACACAATGCGATGTAAGATGAGCATGCAAGCAACAACATGGCATACACAATGCTAAGAACAACATGCAATACTCAATGCAATGTGACATAAGCATGCAAACAATATGCAAATAAACATGCTAAATGGACTGAAACCGAATGTGGATAGACCTCAGCCATGCCCAAAACAGTGGCCATAATGATGAAACTAAGGCATGAAGATCAAGACAAGCATGCTCAATGCAATGGCCCATCAACTAGGCATAAGAGCACAACTCTCAAGAGTGCTCAAAGAGAGACAAGCATGGAGGTGTAACAACACTAAGTGAACTGAAATGATGCTAAATGACTCAAACAATACAAGTATAGCATGCTAGGGTCCTTACAACATGAAGCTAGTAAAGAGGACTACAAAAGGGGGCATTCAATACATGGCACAAAAGCATGAACCAGCCACAAACAGAGCTCAAGTAGGTCTAAACAAAGACCAAACCATGCTAAGATGAGAGCTCAAAAGTCTAGGCATGCAAGCATACAAGCTAGGCCATAAGCTAGGCAACAATGTATAACCCTTAAAGGCATTCAAAGCATGAAAGAAGTGGGAACATAGCAATGCTATAAGCTCTAAAATATCATGATAAATGATGCCAAATCATGTACATAATGCAAATGAAGCATGCTATGGTGCTCAAAGCTCAAAGCTAGCATAAGCATTTGTACTACAACATTACAAAACATGAAGCATATGGCAAAGGCAACCCAAAACAGTCCTAGGATATGCCAAAATGAGTCTAAAACATGCATGGAAGGAAGCCAAAACATGCTAGCATAAAGGGTCAAAACAACAAGCATGCAAGGCCAACAAGGAGGATTACACTACACCTATCAAGACCAAGCATGAGATGACTTAACCAACAAAAATCAGAGTTATATCATGGCAAAACAACCCCAAAAACACACTGAAATGATAGCTCGCAAGCTTAGGCATGAAGGCATACGCAATGACTCATGTTTAAGGCATAAAGGACCAACCCTTCAAAGCATGGAATAAGTGAAACATGCACTGAAATATTATAACAAATGATGCCAAATCATTCAAATAGGCCAAGAAATGCATGCTAGTGGATTTGATATACAAAGCTAACAAGCTAGAATGCATTATAGCTATACAGAGCATGGCATGCATGACCAAAACAACACAAATCAGAGCTAGAGCATGCTAAAACATGGACAAAAGCTTCTTGGAGTTAAGCCAAAATCATGCTAAAATGATGGTCTAAAGCATGATACACATTAGGCTAATTCATGGAATTGCACTACAAGTGCAAGGAGCATGCATGGGGCTATCAAACCAACCCAAAAGAGATCTAAGGCATGTTAAAAAAACACCCAAAACCTACTGAGATGGCCCCAAAACAAGCTAGAAAGACATGCTACTTCATGAAGCACACAAAGCTAGTTTGTAAGATTTACACTACAAGTGTACTAAGCATGCATGAGGTGACAAAATCAAATCAAAATAGTGGTATGCCATGCCAAAATAACCTCAAATACATGCTAAGAATAAGCCAATATAAGCTTAACAAACATGCTCAAACATGAGGCATACAAAGCAAGCATTCAAGAACACAAGGAGAGGGGATGACCCTCTCCTATTTGGGACCTCAAAACACCATTTCCACTACTGAAAATCCTCTGGATTTCAGTGGTGAGAAGGCCAAAGCAAGGTGATCCCAATAGCTTAAAAGGAAGGTTCAAAACAAGGCCATACAAGGCACAAAAGGGGGTGGACCAACCCCAACACAAAAGGGACCTTAAACAAACATGTTAAGCATGCAAAATCAGAGCTTTGTTCAGCAAAAAGTCAAGCCAAAAACATCATGCAAGTAGGTTCAAAAGCTTAAGCAAAAATAAGGGTTTAAGAGGCTAGTTTCTCATCCTTGTAGAACAACTCTAGAGCAACAACTCCAGTAGCTTTTACTAACCAAAACCAATCCAAAAACTTCAAAAACAACTTCAAGGGACCTCAGCTCCAAGAGTATGGTGTTTCACTATGTGTTTGTGTGCAATAGTGTGATAAATATGCACTTTCAAGCACAAAAATGAAAAGAAGGTGCAAGATAGATACAAAGATGTATGTATATCTCTCAAGGCAAATTTTCTGAACCTAAGGCATGAAGGAGGAGGCTCCCTTATACAAAAAATCAAGCAAGAAGCTTGTTGAGGAAGCTAAGGGCATAAAGCCATCCCTCCATACACGTGTATGGAGGATCACTTCTGTGCCCTCCAACTGTTACAGCTGGCTCCAAAATATCTCCAAAAAGGTACTGGAAAGCTGCCGACCACTTAAAGTGGTCGGCCAGCTACTTCTACTGGTCGGCCGACTAGTGGAAGTGGTCGGCCAGGGAAGAAAGTGGTCGGCCATGGGGGGCGATGGTCTGCAGCATGAAAACAAGGTAGTGATGTGGTGGCCGACCAAAAAAGGTGGTCCAAAGACCAAGAAATCTAGTTGGCTGACCAAAAAACTGGCTGGCAGGAAGAAAAGTGGTCTCCAAGGGAAAAAACTGGTCTCCCACCCTTATACCACCTACCAAACAAAGAAAACAAGGTTTGTACCAAAAACAAACCAAAAAGGATGCAAGACGAGAGATCGGGAGGCAAGACGCGCAGACCACAGTGGCCCTCTAGGCCAAGGCAACAAAGCATGGTTCAAAAACCAAGCCAAACGGAGAATGTTAAGCAATTCCGAGACAAGGCGCGCGGCCGAAGGCTCAGAAAACTGGAAACTACTCTCCAAGCGAGAAAAGTGGTCTACGACCGTAAAAAGTGGTCTACAACCACAAAAGGATGGTTTACAAGTCCTCTCCCTCCCTCCAAGGAAGAGAAAACAAGATTCGGTCCACAAACCAAGCCAAAGCACAAAGGGTTCAGAGGCCTGGAGGCAAGGCTCTCAGCCAAAAACTCTGGAAACTTGAAATGAGCTCAAACATGCATAATCATTGAGCACTCAAACGATGACGTCTGAGTCTTAAAGTCGGTCAAAAATGGGGTGTCTACACACTGTATTGATTTGCATTCACCAAATTGAGTGAATTAAAGATTCAACTCTAGGAATTGCTAGATAAGAGTTTTATCCGCCCTAGTCCTTCGCTTTGGGGAGCACCAACTCCCTTTGCCAAGAAGAAAGATGGTGTATTATGACTTTGTATTGATTACCGGAAGTTGAACAGGGTAACTGTTAAGAACAAGTGCCCATTGCCTTATATAGACGACTTGTTTAATCAGTTGAAGGGGTATTGTTGTTTCTCTAAGATAGACTTGAGATCAAGTTATCACCAGTTAAGGGTGAGGGAGGAGGATATCCAGAAGACGGCTTTCTGTACGCGGTATAGCCATTACATATTCCTAGTGATGCCTTTTGGGTTAACCAACGCACCGGCCATATTTATGGATTTTGATAAAACGGATCTTTCGTGAGTTCCTAGACTGTTTTGTAGTTGTCTTCGTTTATGACATCTTGATTTACTCACCCTCTGAGGAGGAGCACGATGAACACTTGCGAGTTTGTGCTGGAGTTGCTTAGAACCCACAAATTGTATCCTAAGTTCAAGTGTGAATTCTGGTTGAAAGAAGTTAAATTCCTAGGCCATGTGGTATTCGAGGAAGAAGTGACTATAGACTCTTCTAAGATAGAAGCAATACAAGATTGGGAACGACCTAAGAATGACTTTGAGATCCGTAGTTTCTTGAGGTTGGCCGGGTATTACCATCGTTTTATGAAGGATTTCTCTAGATTAGCCTCACCATTGACTAGACTGGCGAGGAAGGGAATTAAGTTTGTATAAAATGAGACTTACGAGAAGTCATTTCAAGAGCTTAAGGTTAGACTTACACTGCCCCAGTGTTGATTATTCCAGAGAGGGGTTTGGGTTATTCTGTGTATTGTGATGCATCACAGGATAGATTGGGTTGTGTTTTGATGCATGAGGGGAAGGTAGTAGCTTATGGCTCACATCAGTTGAAAACACATGAGAGGAACTATCTTACCCATGACTTAGAATTAGCAGCCGCAATCTTTGCTTTGAAAATTTGGAGGCATTACCTTTATGGTGAGAAGTTTGAGGTGTTTTCTGATCATAAGAGTTTCAAGTATCTATTCTCACAAGCAAAAGAGGTGGATGGAGTTTATAGAGGATTACGATTTTGAGTTGCATTAGTATCTAGGAAAAGCCAATTTAGTGGCTGATGCCTTGAGTACAAAGTCCTTTAGCAGTGTAACGAGTATTGCCATCCAGGAATAGAAGATGTTGGGTGCTAGTGGCGAGTTTGACTTGCATCTTGGCGAGTCTGTTGAGTCGACAACATTGTTTTCGGTAATTGCACAACCTACAATTGTGAGCCGAGTTATAAAAGCACAGAAGGGTGATCCTGAGGTGGAAACCCTTTGGGAGAAGATCTTTAGTGGAAGGTAGAGAAGGGCTTAAACTTATATTCTGACTTGAGTGCTAAATACGTTGACCGCCTTTTTGTGTCAGAGTCTTGTCAAGAGGAGGTACTCCGAGAGTTTCACTATTCATGCCTTACGGTGCATCCAGGAGGCATAAAAATGTATCATGACCTTAGTCACCAGTTTTGGTAGAAGGGGATGAAGAAGGATGTAGCCATGTTTGTGCCGAGGTGCCTTACTTGTTAACAAATGAAGGCCGAGCATTAGAGGTTAGCGGGTTTGTTGCAACCCTTGCCTATAGCCGAGTGAAAGTGGGAGCATGTCACGATGGATTTTGTTATGGGTCTTCTGAGGACTCAACGGGGTAATGACACCATTTGGGTGGTGGTTGACCGATTGACCAAGTCAGCACACTTTGTACCTATGCACACGAGTGACTCAGTAGATTATCTAGCCGGCCTTTACATTAGGGACATAGTTCAACTTCATGGGGTCCCTATGACTATTGTTTCGGATAGAGATCCACGTTTTACGGCTTAGTTGTGGCAGAGCCTGTAGAATGTCTTGGACACTAGGTTGACTTTTAGTACCGCCTATTATCCTTAGATTGACGGGCAGTTAGAGCGTACTATTCAAATCTTTGAGGATATGCTTCAAGGTTGCATCCTTGTCTTTAAGGGGTCATGGGAGAGGTACTTACCCTCAGTGGAGTTTGCCCATAACAATAGCTTCCAGTCTAGTATTGGCATGGCACCGTTTAAGGCCTTGTACGGCCGACCGTGTAGATCTCCTATGTGTTGGGCTGAGATGGGTGATACACCTATGATAGGCCCAAAGTTAGTTCGAGAAATAATGGAGAAAGTGGCACTTATCCATAAAAGGTTGGTTACGGCTCAAAGTCGTAAGAAAAGCTATGCTGACTGTAGGAGGAGACCGTTATCCTTTGAGGTGGGATATCACATTTTCTTGAACATATCACCTAGATGGGGTTTGATGAGGTTTGGAAAGAGTGAAAAGTTGTCTCCTAGGTTTATTGGGCCTTTTGAGATCCTAGAGCGGATTGAGAAGGTAGCTTATCATTTGGCCTTGCCATCACAACTTTCCGGGATTCATGATGTGTTTCATATTTATATGCTCCGGAAGTATGAGCTGGATCCATCATACGTATTAGATTGGACGGAGTTAGAGGTAGACGAGGGTGCCTCGTATGAGGAGAGACCAGTTAGAGTTTTAGACACTCAAGACCAAGTCTTGTGAGACAAGATGATTCATTTGGTAAAAGTGTTGCGGCGATACCATGGGATTGAGTAGGCCACTTGGGAGTGTGAGGCTAAAGTTAGTGAGAAGTATCCGGACCTATTTGTTGATGTTTGAACATGTATTGAAAACGTTGTTGTGCTAGTGTAATATAAACATTGTATATGTTTTGGGAAAGTGAATTGTACATTCAGTATTGAAAACTTGTTTATCATGTTGATGAGAAGGGGTGACTGATGGATAGGTCATGGTGATAAATGTAAATTACTATCAATGTTGTAATTAGTTTAAGCATGGTTTTAATCTTTAGTTTAAAATTTTGGGGACGAAATTCCTTAAGGGGGAAGGTTATAGCGATTCTAGTTTAGATCTGAACTATTTGATGTTTTGGATCCGAGTTTCATTATCTTATATAGTTTTTATGCCGTGTTTCCCTTTATTTCTTCTTGAGTTGGCTATTGGGATGTATTGGTTGTGTTTGGAACAAGTTGGTAATGTGTTTTTCAAACAGTTGTTGTCCAGAATTTGGCCTCTTTGCCCGGACAACACTTCTTGCGCTCGAGCTGTTCTTATGTATTCTCAGTATTTTTACAAGTCTGCAAAACTACTGAAAGTTGGCATTCTTCGCTTGAACGAAACTTCTTGCGCATGAGCAGTGGTTTTCTGTCTAGAAACTTCTGAGAGTTTGTATTCTTTGCTCGAGTGAAGTTTCTTGTGCTCGAGTGGTGCAACTTATTGTGTCTAGTCGCTTGAGCGACAGGTCTTGCGCTCGAGCGAGCTGCATGTATATCAGCTCATAAAGTCACTTTTTTTAGTCACTTTTTCATCTCTCTCTCTCTCTCTCTAAACATTTCAAAACCCTATTTTCTCTCACTTTCTCTCTCTCTCTCTAAAACTTATCTATTTGACTCAAATCCACCTACATCCGTCAATCTTTTCACCCGTGTCCCTTTGTTAAACAGGTAGAGCTCGAGGAGAGCTTCGTTCTAATCGGAGCAAAGTTGGTTTTCGGCGTCTTTGAGTTTCCTACTCTTTCTTTCGTCTTCTAAACTTGAGATAGGGATTTTTTGCACTTTCTATAGATTTTAACTTGGTTATTTGCTATTTCTAAATAATACAGTGATTTTGGGGATTTGTGAAACAAACCTAAGGTTTTGGGTTAAGGAATAAAAGGGGGGGGTTTTCAAATGGATTCTTGGAAATGATCGTGGTGTTAAAAATAAAGTTGAGTTGTGATGAAATTAATGATTTTGATACTTGGGATTGATTTTGGAAAAAAAAAAAAAAAAAATTTTGCCCTAAATACCTCAAATGTAAATTTTGATATAAATAATGAAATTGATGTTGAAAAGTAGAATTGGGTTGATGTTGATGATGATGGTGGAGTTAGATATGTATTATCTCTCACGTCTCGAAGATTTGGAAAATTTATCCTTATTGAAAATTGTTTATCTATTTAGAAATATCTGTTTTGGGCTATCAAGGGAGGATAGGTATGATTGTTGTAGAAATTGCATGAGAATTAGGGGAATTAAAATTGTTTTTCTCATTCATTTGCATTGAACTTTATCTCATGCCAACACAATGGAAATATTTATCGTTTTAAGAAAATGGGTGAATCTGGGAAACATGTATTATCTCGTTAAAGCAAGTTGGCTTGAGTGTCCATGGTAAAAGTCCTAAAAACAGCACATATACATGGGTGCCAATCCTGCGAACAAAATTTCTGTAAAATGACAATAGTAATGCTTGTATAGCCTACGTTTACATGGGTGTTGGTTCACGGTTTCCCGCGGACGAAATTTTTGTGAAAGGTTGTATTTGTTTGAGATTCCCAAAGTGTGATTCACTATCCTATTTTCAATTGTAAAAGAAATGATTTATGAATTATGATATTAACGTGGCATTGCATGGTTTTAGAAAGAGATATAAAATATTTTAGCATAAGCATTACATATGCATCCTTATAGCTTTGTCAAGATCCATATACTGTGTTAGATTATTTTTACTAAGCTTTAGCTCACCCTATGTGGAAAAAACATTTCAGGTGCTGATGATATACCTCTACTAGGACAATTTCTTCTTCCTCTCATTTGGGCTTCTACACTTGAGGTAGGGATAATCTACACCTTAATATGGCTTTTAACCTAGATATGTGTTGTTGTGTATAGATGATGGGATTTGAGGGTAATTTTGAGTGAACTATGGTTTGGGTTCAAAAATTTAAAAGAGGGGTTTTCCATATTGATCTATAAAATGACAATGGGGCCTTGTGTATGAAGTTTCTCTAGTGCTATAATGGTGGAATCTAGCCATTAGGTTGAATTTGAGGAAAATTGGGAGATTTGCCCTAATTTGTATTAAATAATTATTTTATATAAATAATGAAATTGATATGGGAAATGTGAAATTGGGAGGATGTGTGAATGAATGGTGTAGTTGGATTTGATAAATCACTCATCTATGAAAATTTTGATAAATTATCTGTTTGATAAATTGTACATCTGTTTAGAATTATCTGTTTGGGGCTATCGGTGGAGAATAGCGATGATTATTGTAGAAACTGTATGAGGACTAGGTGAATTGAAACTGGTCATTTGAATTATGTCATTGAATATGAAGGTTTGATTAAACCTTTGAATATGTGATTTGGATAGTCGTTGTATATGACAACGCCTTTAAATACATTGTATATGTATCTTTGTTTTGGAGGAGATAGGTGATGTACTCCATTGTTTGGGAGGAGATAGGGGATGGACTCCATTTTAAATTAAGTTGGCCAGAGTGTCCAAGGTGAAAGTCTCGAAACCTTATATGTGTATATTTGGGTGCCGATTTCCTTGGACGAGAATCCATAAAATGGCAAGAAGATTGAAGTGTTTCAATAATGAATGTTATTGAAATATGAATGAATGAGTTGTAGTCTCATTTGGGATTGTTTAGACGATAAGGAACTATACTTATACATTGATTTGAAATGAATGAATGGAAAGGGATTAAGATGTGGTTATCAATATTGAATGGTAATGGGGAGAATGTAAGTTGGCCTTGAGTATTGGACTTTTATCTGACATTTATATCTTAGTTAAATCTCATATATTATGTTAGTTTGTCTCTACTGGGTTTTGACTCACCCTACTTGGGAAACCATTTTTAGGTACATGTGACATGCCTCCTCCAATGGCGTAGCTTGGAAGGACTTAGGAGTTGGAGGCTTTGTTTTGTTACTTTTGTGTTTAAATGTTAATTCGAGCCAAGGACTTTACATGTATAGAGATTAGGACTCTTTTGTTGTAACCAAGTGATATCTTGGAAAGATGTAAACCCGTAGGGCGTTTATTTTGTTGTAATCAATTAGTGTTACATGTTGTAGTTTCAAAATGAACACTTATGAAAGTATAATGCATGTAATATCTCTTGTAATATAAACTCTGATGAATGAAAGTATAACATTTTCTATTATGTTCATGAATCTCATGGGTTGGATTATTTACTTTTTTTTTAGGGCGTTACATCTGTACATGTTTCTTTGACCTGTATTGTACCCCTCATTTTTCCATTAATCTAAATTTGTTGATGTATAAGTGATATGATTGATTGATGATAAGAGAATATATGTGTGTGTGTGTGTGTGTGCGTGTGTGTGTGTGTGTGTGTGAGAGAGAGAGAGAGAGAGTGTGTGTGTGTGTGTGTTACCTTAAATATCCTATTTGATTGCCACATTATTAGGTTTGAAAATTGAGTCTAATTTTTGCTCTTGAATAGCAATGTTGTTTATAATTTAATAAAGAATACATATTTTAAGGAATGAATATTTAGCTCATTCCAATTATAGTAGTAATATAAAATAAGAAATAATCCATATTTAAAATTTAATTTTAAGAACATAAATGAATTTATAGACCAATAATATTGTGGCACATATTAACAAAAATAAAACAAAATCAAAAAAATAAGAAAAAGAATTTCAAATTTCAGCATTGAAAAAATGACAACATTTTTTTAATTGTAATAGTATATAGATATAGATATATAGATATAGATGTGTTAGCCAATAGCATTTTTCAAAATTATTTTTAATTCAAAAATTACAAAATTTAGTAGAAATTTTGAAGCTACCACAAGGAATTATTAGTACTTTTATAATTATTACATTAATTTATTTTTAATTTATGCATGTTTAATCTCTCCTTTTGAGTTTATTTCTTTCCAAAATAAATTACATGCATACCAATAGGAATATATATTTTCCTTTTAAAAGTCATAAATTATGGAATAATGGAATTTTATTTTTATAGGTAAATTAGAGTTAAGCATTAAGAGATTTCTAAATTGTTTAAAAATAAGAAAATTAAGAAATTTGGTATTAAATTTTGGAGCTCTCATAATTTTGCTTATTGAAAACACCCTTTCGTATAATATATAGTATTGATAGATAGATATTAAGGAAAATGATATTCTTAGTGAAAAAAAATCCTTCTAAGAGCATCTCTACCAAAACCTTCAAAATTTGGTGTACCAATTTTTTTTTTTTTTTTTTTTGAATGGTGTATTTCAATTTGACATAGAAACTCTTTACCTGATATCTTAAATCTATTATTTTATTATTTTTTAAAAATAAAATTATTTTATTGAGTGGACTCAACATTTAACATCAACATGGAGCATGTCAAACTTGTCATGTCGAGTTCATGCCAAACGCCAACTCAACATTTGGCATATCAGGTGAACTTTGTTCATGTCAAAATAGAGTTGTTGGATTCGACAAACTCTTATTCTAAAATTATTGGGTTATTAACGAAAAAGCCTTTTAAGAATTCTCAACTCTCATTCTAAAATTATTAATTTTTTAATTTAAAAAATAAACTAAAAAAACTCTTAACTGGTTTATTTATTTAATTATTTTAAAAATTTTAATTATCTCTTAATTTATTGATTTTAAATGTGAAAATAACAAAAATATTTTATAATATCTCCATTCTATTTTCTCTCACCAATTTTCAAAAGAAAAGATTAAAACCTATATTTCTTCTCTCTTCCCAAACTATTTCAAATATATATATATATATATATTTATAAACAAACCTAATTGTTTAAAAATGTGATATACAGTTTCCTTGCCTCTAAAGAGATTATATATCCTGGAAAAGAGCACAACACTTTTATCATCTTTTTTTTTTTTTGTCCAAAAAGGTTAAACATTAGTCCATATACAAAAAAATTTATTTATTATGTTTTTTTTGGAGGGGGGTTTGACGTTTCTCAAGTTGTTATCTCAACTTGAAAGAGCGTTTAGGTTTGGTAGACCTATTTTGGAGGCGATTTTGATAATCTAAACCATTCACATTTTAAGACTTATTGAGTAGAACATTCACATAAAAAAATTAATTATCTATGTATTGAAAGAGAATTTGAGTTTGTTCCCATCAAAAAATAATAAAATATAAAAAACTCACTACAAGAAAATAAACATTTGGCAACCAAAACAAATTTAGTCGCCAAAAATATAACTTTTGGTGACTAAAAAAAAAATTAGTCGCCAAAGGTTCACAATTCAACTACTATTTGAATTTAGTCGAGATATATTGTCTTTTTGGCGACTAAAACAAAATTTAGTCACTAAATATATAGTAATTGGCTACTAAATAATAATTAGTTGCCAAAAGTTTATATTTTACGCTACTTATTGTAGGTTTAGTCGCTGATTAAGGTTAATTGCCAACAAAAATATAGTTTAGTCGCCAAATATTATGGACATTTTTCACACCTTTTGGTGACAAAAAATTTAGTAGCCGTATATTTAATTTTTGCCAACGAAAAAAAAAATTAGTAGCCAAATGATACTTTTGGCTACCAATATATTAGTCGCTATTAATTAATCATTGGCTACAAAACAGTTTCAGTCGTTATTCAGCACTATTTGGCGACAAAAAAATAATTTAGTCGCTAAAGGTTGAATTTTTTTTTTTTAAGAGGAAAAGCAATTGATTTTGGCGCCCTATATATATACACTGTATGTTCTGTCTCTCACACATACGATATACACTGTTCTATGTTAAACACTTTTTACTCTCACCAAACCTCACCCCCTCTCACACACACGATATCATTTTGTTTATATACGTATTACAGGTTGCATGGAATATAGACAGGTTGTGGAGAAATTATAATTTTGCAATAAAACATAATATCATGTTTTTGGTGACTAAACAATTAGTAGCTAAAAAGAAATTGGGAAAATACTTTGGGTTGCTAAAAGTTTTGTAGCAAAAATAAAAATAAAAATAGACATTTGGCGACTAAAAGTTTTGTAGGAAAAAATAAATAAATAAATAAATAAATAAAATAGACATTTGGCGAATAAAAGTTGTGTAGCCAAAAGAAAATCAAACATTTGGCGACTAAAATATTTCATAGCTAAAAACAAAAGGTAAAGAATAAAAACACTTTTGCCGACTAAAAATTTAGTAGCCAAAAATGTGGAACTTTAGGTGACTAAATATTTAGTAGCGAAAACAAGACCTTTTTGCCGACTAAAATTTTAGTAGCCAAAAATGTGGGAGTTTAGGCTACCAAATATTTAGTAGTCAAAACAAGAACTCTTTGTCGAATAAAATTTTAGTAGCCAAACATGTGGGACTTTAGGTGACCAAATTTTTAGTAGCCAAAATAAGAACACTTTGCCGACTAAAATTTTAGTAACTAAAAATGTGGGACTTTAGGCGACTAAAAGTTTGGTTGCCGAAAATGTAACACCCGCATCCTTTAATCTATTGGAGAGTGTATTTAATTCCCTTATTTTCAACTTTTGGGAGTCTTTGGAGTTGTTGAATGTTTGTTTTGGAGGAGTATAAATCGATTTAAACTTGTTGGGTTTGTTAGTTCACGTTTGCTCTTGTCAAAAAGTTGTTTGGGAACTTAGAAATCTTGTTCTGGGGTTGACACCAATCTTGGTGGTGTCGACACTTGCCTTTGTTGTTGGCCTCAAGGGTCGACACCAGTCTAGAAGGGTCAACCCTTGTATGCTGCAGAATCTGGAAGTTGTTTGCTGAAATTTAGTGTCGACCCTTCCTGTCTAAGGATTGACACCTTGCCTGTTGCACAGATTGCTTTTCTTCCTGAAGGGTCAACACCTGCATGTAATTTTCAGTTTTTGGGGCTGGTTTGGGCCCTACTTTTTGTGGGTTTTTGACTTGTTCTTTTCATTTGACTTTGGGGCTATTATTCTATTATTACCTTGCTACTATAAATAGGTTTCAAACATATTTTCATTTCACTTTTTCTCCTCTTTCCTCTCAAACCGTGAGTTCTCTTCTCTCTCTCTAAACTCAAGTTTTTGGCACTAAGATCTCTAGATCTATTCACCTAGAGTAAACTTTTTTCCATGGTCCTTTGAGAAAAAGCGTAGATCTTGTCAAGGGCTTCCTTTTGGTCAGAATAGTTCGTGGTTTCGTCGCCGGTGATTTTTGGGTCGTCATCTCCTTGCTTCAAGAGGTAGGGGTTTCTAGTTATCTTTCAATACCCTCATTTATAGATAGATTTGTGGTATTTTCTTTATATAAATACAAAAGTTTACATTTTTATGCATATTGTGATGAATCATGAGATTGAGGGTTAGGGTTTGAAGAGAGTTGGGTTTATTTGTTAGGTTATAATCTTGGGTCATGAGTTTGGGTGTAAAAGTAATAGAAGGGTTGGAATAAAATGTATTTTTGTGAAAAGCTTTAATTTCTCTTAAAAACCCTTGTTTGGCTCATGAAGATGGTTAATGGTTTTGCTTCAATTGATGGTAGAATCATGAAATTGAGGTGTTAAATTACACATGTACACGTTTAATTGAAATGTTAAAGAGTTTGAAAATTTTAGGTAAAAGTTGCAATTAAACTCTTAATGTTGATGTTTTAAATTATGTTATAATTTGAAATCAAACTTGGGGGAAAATAAATTACTAATGGATAATATAAGCTTTGTGTTGAAATGGTTGTGTTGAATTTTTTTGTGTATTATGTGAATTGTATTGAGTTATGTTGTGTTGAGTTGAGTTGAGTTGGGTTATGTGGAGTTTGGTTGAGTTGTGTTGTGTGGAGTTGAGTTGAGTTGAGCTGTGTTGAGTTTGGTTGAGTTTTGTTGTGTGTTATGTGAATTGTATTGGGTTATGTTGTGTTGAGTTGGTTGAGTTATATTGTGTGGAGTTGAGTTGTGTTGTGGTTGGTACCCGCGCGAGAAGTTGAAAAATGGTTTTTCGGTGCCCACGACCATCTGTATAATAGCCAGTAAATGTGGGGGATGTTTTAAAAATTGGAAAATGATTTTTCGGTGCCCACGACCGTCTGTATAATAGTCGGTAAATGTGGAGGTGGTTTGAATTCAAGATGCCCAATTGTCCTGTCTAGGCTTATCGCTAGACAAATGTGGGAAAAATATTTTTGGGTGTCCACACAGTCTTACCGTATTGTAGCCGGCGAAAGTGGAAAAATGATTTTGAGTGTCCACACAGTCCTGCCGTATTGTAGCTGGCAAAAGTGAAAAAATGGATGGTTTTCGAAAAAAAATTTGGGTGCCCACGTCCTGCCGTTTAATAGCCGGCAAATGTGGGGGATGGTTTTAAAAAGTTGAAAATGGTTTTCGAAAAAAGACATGGTTTTTGAGAAAATGATTTTTGGAAGCTCACTTCCCGCTGTATAATAGCCGGCAAAAGGTGGAATATGCTATGAATTGGGTGCCCGCTATCCCGCCGTATCAAGTCGGCAAAAGGTGAAATGTGTTGTGAAGTGTGTTGAGGTCAGTGATGATATGTGTGATTTGTGATGAACTTGTGAAATTACCATTTGATGTGTAAATTGGTATGGAATGGGAATGCATATAGAAATTATTTGAAATGAATGGATAATGAAATGGTAATTGGATAAGGGGTTGGTGATTTAGGACTCACCGGGTTGTTTGTATCTATAGGGAAAAATTAAGAGTTTTGTTTTGTGATTAATTGAGAAAGTGAATTAAAAGAGTTTATTATCCTTGTTGTGTGAGTAATTTTCCGATCACACTGCCAACTCAGTGATCAGCTTGAGAGAACTGGCAGAATAGATGACACCTGGCTAACCTGCAACAAAAAGAGAAGATTCCGGCGGTGGTTCTGCCACCCGGGGGTACTCCGACGATCAAGTCAATATATCTCAAAGATAATCAAGTTCTAAATTCACTGCTCAAAGCATAAATTGCATACCTTAGACACATGGTGTAATCACCCAGAATTGTTTTTTTTTGTTAAATAGTCAGTGCATAATTTAATTGAGCAAATTTCTGAATTTGAGTGCTGTGTAAATTCTGTGCAAAAACAGTTTGATTTTGTATTTTTTAAAAATAGTTACCGGTCTCAGAAAATTATGAAATTTTTGTATGTTGTTCACATACGAGTCTAGCACGTTGGGTAAACATTTCAGAATTTATTGATGAGTATTTATTTTATGAAAATTCACGGACTGATTAGTGTTCAGTTTAATTTACAGCAGAATTTGAAAGTGAATTTTGGATGTTTAGTCCTTTTTAATTATATGATTGGTAGTAACCACCTTGGGAGTTGCTATTATTTATTATATAGGGGTTATAATAAATATTTAAAAGTTAAATTTATGGTGTGTACCATACGGTGTAAAATTATATATTTTATAAAGAATGAAACTTGTATATATTGTGAAATGAGCAAAATATTATATTTTGTGATGTACAAAATTGTTATATTTTTGTGATGAGAAAAAATTATATCATTTTATAATTTATATTATAAATTTTTGAGATATTATTACAAAAATTATATTTTTGAGGAAACCAAATTTTTGGGAGACAAACCCATGTGAGTGGCCCCCTTTTTTGTCTCCTTATCATCATTTCCCTTCCTTTTCCTTTCTTTTCCTTCATCAATTGAGCAGAGAGCTCTTGCCCTCAACGTCTCTTTCTTTCTCTCTTCTCTCTCTCTCTCTCTCTCTCCTCCTCCATTGTTACTCAAGCTTTGAGCTTAGAGTGGGAGTCCTTAGAGTGAGATTTTGCAAAAGTGTTGTAAGTGAAAATTGGAGAGCTCGTCGTAATCTTCGCAATGGTGTTCTCGGATTCATGATCAGGCGACGTTTGCATTTTCAGATTTATTTTTCTTCATATTTGAGGTAGGGACTTTCTTCATATTTTTACATTAAAGCTATATTATGGTTTTTTTGAGAAAATATATCATTGTAAGAGGTATTGCATATAGATATATTTTCAGATTTTTGTTTGGTAATTTTTGGAAGAAAAATTATGTTGAAATGTTAAGAATGTTGGTATTTTGAGATTGATTTTAAAAAAAAATCATTTTGTGTTGTTAATTTTGTAAACGAAATCCGAAAATAGAATTTAATAGTTGTATGGATTATATCTACATCATATTATGGTTAGATAATTTATTTAGAAATTAAGGTGGAAATATTTATCCCATCCTTGAGTTTTGGAATTTATTTTTGAGAAAAATAAATTGATATTGAGGAATATTGTATAACTTGTTAAGTAGGGATTTTTCTTATACTTCTTTATGCACTTTTGCTTGATTACATGGAGTTTAGAGTGGTATATAATTTAATTAGAATTTTTGAAAAATTTGTGTTTTATTTGCTTAAAACCCAAATTGCGAAAGTGTAAACTTGGAATATGTTTGTAAGGTTATGAAAGAGTTATGTTTTTAATTTGAACAAAAACGAACTTCGATTCGATTGGTTTTGAAATTTTTACCGGTTTGTGGCCAAAAGAGCATTTTTAAAGAAAACAAAGAAATTACGTTTAACTTTCAGGGCTTTCAATCAAAATAGGATGTCATAGTTAGATAATGCTTGGAGAATGAGTTTGGAAAGAAAATGATGTTTTCTTGGGCATTAACGATATTATTTTACTTAATGTATTTGTTGGAATAAAACCGACACGGTTAGAAATGGACCTTGAGAGGTTACCGGACGTAATTGTGATATGAAAACTAGTGTAGTTGTTCATATTTGATAAAATGTGGAATATGATTGGTTTCTAAATGTTGGGAATCATGGGAGATTCTAAGTTATAGTTATATGTTGGATTATATACCCATGTTGTTATCTTTTAATTAATATGTTAGAGATAACTATTTTGGCTATCGGTGAAAATTTACCATGTTGCATTTAAATGAGGATTTTGATCAAAGTGGTAATGTTTAATAAGTAGGGATACCCTATTCCTCTCTATGAGCTTGTCTTTAAATTTTAGCATTTTGATATGTTGGGGGTTGTTGGGTAATTTTGAGAAAGTTTGGGCCTTTGTGTAATTTTACAAAAGTTGGGATTTTATTTATAATAAACCTATATGCATGTTTGGCATAGAGAAATGGAATTAATGTTGAAACATTGATGAAAATGGAACCTAAAAGGTTGTAATGTTAATTATGGAAAATGCCCTAATTACATTGTTGAATTAATTTGTGAAATTAATTTGAGAAATGAGAAATTGAAATGAGAAGAATGGAATTGGGAACGTATGGGATTAAAGGGTGTAGTTGGATCATTCATCGCTCACCTAGTTGAAATGTTGATATAATATCCATTTTGTGCATTTATTTTCTGTTTAGAAATAACTGCTTTGGGCTATCGGTGGAGGATAGTCTTGATTGTTGTAGACAATGCATGATGATTAGGCAAATGAAAACTAATCTATGGAATGTGTCATTGAGTATGACGGTTGAAAGAATGCATTAACTTTATGAATGGATTGATGATGTGTATAATAATTGTTTATATGCATTGTGTTGTGTTGGAGAAGATAGGGGATGTACTCCACGATTTAGGGGAAGATAGGGGATGGACCTCTAAACCGGATGTTGTTTGGGAGGAGATAGGGGATGGACTCCGTAGATACAGCTCATATGCTTATCTTTGGAAGTGTGATATAGCTCATATGCTTATCTTTGGAAGTGTGATATAGCTCATATGATTATCTGTTGATGTGTTGATATAGCTAGTATGCTTATCTATTGTAAAATGGGAAAATGTTTAATTTGAGTCTTTATCTCAATTGAAATGGAAGTACTGTTGATATGAGATGTAATCTCTCTTAAAGGGTATGGCCAGGTTCTGAGCCAGGATTATGAATTAAGAAATAGAAATTGTTATGAAACATGGATACATTTGTCATGTAATCAAAATGGATTTGATGAATTGTTTAATGATTCAATTGATAATGAGATAATTGAATGGATTAAAAAGAATGTCATGTTATTATTGAAGCATGTTTATTTATTTAAGTTAACTGGTTGTGGTTAATTAAATAAAATGGATTTAAGAGATTATGTGATAAAACCTTTTGATTTTGACATGATATAATTTCATGAAAATTTATAAGTATCTTTGTACTCGCATATCTTTTAATGTTTTAATATGGGATAGCGGTGAGTTTTGCTCACCCCCTGCCTGTACATGTGTATAGGGAATGCTTTTCGGAATTGAAGATCAAACAATGAGTTTTACCATTTTATAAATGTAATGTAGAAATGGATTGTACTACTTCATTTGTTGTTTGGCTGAGTGCTATCTTTTTGTAAAGAGTAGTGTCCTCTCTTTTATTGTAAGCCTCAGGACATTTTTTTTATTTGTATGTAAATGTCATTGTTGTATAACGAGAGGGAATATGTATATTTAATTATTCATCCTTTCATCAAATGATGAAATGTTATTTGTAAATGGACTTAATTAATGAATATTGGTAAGGTTATCCGAGTAATAAAATATGGGGCGCGACACATGGAGGTGCCTCCCTTTTATAGTTTTACTCAATCCTAGTCCCACTAGAAGTCTGACTTCTATGGACTCCCATTTAGTGCTTACTTTGGACTCTACAAGAGATAAGGATAGACTCCCTAGAAATACTATCCTTATCCATCTTGAAGTCTTTCATTATTCTTAGACTCTTGTCCCTTATCTGCTCATCTCAGATTCCGATATCTTCGAAGGTCACCTCGGCAACACCGAGATCACCTCAGCATAACGGCCAGGACACGTGGCACCTCGGCTGACAGGTCGGCGTCACCTTGCCACGTGTCGGTACTCAAAAAATATATCCTCACACTTGTGATATGTTGAATTATGATTGATAACACACGTGTGGATAGTATGTAGTTGTGATATATTGAATCATAGTTGATAATGCAAGTGTGGATGTGATGTAGTTGTCAGATAAGTAGGAATTGATCGTAGAATAACAATTATTGAATATAAAATTGAGGGGTTACAGCAAATATGAATAGATTGGTGGGAATAGCATGTATGTGAGATGTTTTGGAGTATTAAGGGAACTTGAACTTAAGGTTATAGAGTTTTAATAAATGTAATTAGTAAAAAGGGAGAATGGGAATAAAAAGAGGAATATTAAGATGGAAATTAAATGAGAAGTATTTTGAAATGGGTTAATAAATTTAAAATGATGTTGTTCCTGAAACATATTCGTTTTCAAAAAAGATTTATGGTTTTCTAATAAAAAAAGATAGTTTTGATGGTTGAAGATTTTCTTTAAATGTTCAAATAAATTTTGAAAAAAAGGTACTCAACGTATAATATTTTGAAATAACAAAACATTACTTTATTATATAGTATCACCATGCATGCATGATCATTTCTATCTATAGGATGGTTATTGTTTTAGAACTATGAGATTCCTACTGGGCAATTGTGCTTATCCCTTATTGTTTCATTTTTTTTTTACAAGAAGAGAATCCAAATTGATTGGTTGGAGGATTAGGAAGTTTATGTATCTCTTATGTGTAATTTCATTTTACATTGATGTTTGTAATTATTTATTTGTAACTCCGTAGTGAGAGCTTGGCATGTATTATTATTATTGTTGTATTAATCATGAGAGAAAACATGCACTATCATGTTTCTATTATTCAAGGGTAATAGATATTTTTAATTAATAAAAAAAATAGACCTAAATTTCAGGCTCTTGGTAATGTTTCTGGATAATTAAAATTTGGGGCGTTGCAGAAAATGTACTAATTTAATTTAATGTCCAACCTTTTGGCGACTAAAAATTTAGTCAGAAATTGAATACATTTGGCGACTTTAGTCGCTAATGACCTTTACCAACAATTCTTCGACGACTACTTCTGCGACCAAATAATTTAGTCGCTAAAACGCTTTGGTGACTAAAAATTTAGTCGCCAAAAATAAAAATTCTTGTAGTGACTTGTGTATTTTAACTATTACTCCGACTCTACTTTTCTAATTAAATGATGGATTAATAAATATATTTCAAATCAATCTTATACTTCTAAAAGCTCTTAGAGTTGATCCACTATAAAATTATAATTTGGTTATTTAAATATTTATAGTTGACTCTTATCAAACATTAATTTAATAAAGTTATAGTTCCTATCGCGAAATAATGATTGACTCTTATCTAACATTAATTCAACCAGGTTATAATTCCTATCGCAAGATAAAATTACTCATTAAATAATGTAACATCATAATCATTTTTGAATTTTAATTTACTCATAATTTAAAAATCCCAATTCAATAGTCCTAATTCAATGATGGGAACAAATTTGCAACTAGAAGATGTAATGACTATTAACTTTCAATATAAATTAGCTATGATTTAGATTAGTTCACTTAAATGAAATTTGTTATTCTTACTTTCCAGAATTACCATTTTTTGCCCTCTTAAATTAGCATTTCAATGTACTTGCAAAAGCATCATAACATATCCCATTCCAAAAAAAAAAAAAAGAGACAATGTCAACACATTTAAAATTACTGTGTGAACACATTCATTTTTCTTTTTAATGAATATTTCAATGTACTTTCAAAAGCATGATATGATATAATAAACATATCTTAGTCCAAAAAATAAATGATGTCTACACATTTAAAATTACTTAAGAAATGAAAACTAAGATAGAACAGCATTGGCCCAAAATGGGCTTGCATAAACCACTTGTCTTGGTACCTTAACGAGGATAATAAAAGTCGAAATACATTACATAACAGTTGAATATCCTAAATAATATAGTATGGCAACACCACGCCATGTCCGAGCTTAAAGCAAATGGAAAAACAAGTACACAGCAACAAGCAGACATAAGTTATAATAAATAATTAAAAAAAAAAAGCATTAAAAATAAATTGTTCAACTAGTTCACAAATTTTTTCCGTTGTACCCCCCAAAAAAAGAAAATCACAAAATCAAAAACTAGTATTAAAAAAGTCAGTCTTCCAACAAGAACCATCCCCAATCATTCCCACAATGATGCATCTTCAATGAGAACCAGAAAGTGCCCCCATTCCACCCGTGTTACTACAAAATGCACATCAATGCATTAAAAATCACACATAAAAGTAGCAGCAACAGCATGCAACAACAAACTCACCTCTAAAGCACATAATCAATATGAGCACAACATGGAAAACCATACAACAAAAACACATAAATGAGCATGTAAACCTCACCATGAATTAATACAATGTTATAATTGACAAGGTCGACTATCTATTTGGCATAACATACTTTATGCAAGAATTTGACAAAATAGTTTAAGAATTTGGATAACATGGATTATAATGACATTATATGTTCATAAACATTGTACAAAAAGTAATTTGGTTAGAGCATGAGATATAGATTAAAAAGGAAAAAGGAAGAAAATTACCTAGTTCTGGCAAGCTTAACTTGAACAATCAGCTTGTCAAGTTGTTCCAAATTTTCAAGTATCAAATTAATTTAATTGCAATTCATGGGGACAAAAAAATGCCAAGGAAGAAGCTAAAAAAATGATGAACTTACAGCACTATGCCATCGAAGGACTTGATAGCAATTCCATCAGGGAGATAATATTCGGAAGACAACGACTTCACACTCAAACCGAGTTCTCCTCCCTTTACGTGCTTGGAGACACAGAACTGATGAACAACAAGCACGAAACGGTCACATCCAGCAAAATACTCATAATCCTCCCATTTTAGGCAAAATGTTTCATCATGCAAGTGAAAGAAGAGTGGTGGAAAACATGGATCATCACTTAAAACCAACAAAACCTTACTATCAACATAGTGAATGTAGGAGTTGCGGTGGAAATAGGCAAGGCCATCCTCTCTACAATAGTGGGAGGGACCTCCTGTATAATCGTATACTTTGGCCAACTTCGTGACACTCAAACAATAAGTTCTCCAACCTGGAATACTGCAAACACCATGTTCAAAGTCCATGATTCTATCAAACATGAGAACATTCACCTCGGCAAAGTCCTAGGTTTTGAAAAAGAACTGAACCCTATGGCTAGAAGGAGAAGAAGAAAACTGAGAAAGAGTATTAAAGGAAAAAAAAAAAGATTCATTGAAATGAACATGCCTAGACAAATACACTAGACCTATAAGAGGATCTATGTAACACCCCGACAATAATACAATAATTCAACAGTAAAGACTAATACAACATGACATAAACAGAGTATTAGACTTTCATTAATCATAGTCAATTTACAAAAGGGGCACATGCATTACACATTCATAAGCTCTACTCTAAATCTCTAGCATGTGACACCAAACTAGATGATCAACGAAATAATGCCCTATGGGCTTACAACTTTCCAAGACAATGCTTGGCTACAACAAAACAAGTCAGAAGCTCAACACAAATAAAGTCCTAGTGTAGACACCCCATTTTTGACGGCCCTTAAGACTTGGGCGCCACTGATTGATCACTCAATGACGAATGTGTACGCTTGTCAAATGCTTGACTTCCTCAACAAGAAACCTCAACCTTGTCCTACAGACCTTATGCCTTGTTTTGGACCAAAACTGTCACGACTCAAACCCGTCCCTATAAGTTTAGCATCATAATCGGCCAGTAATCCTTGGATTACCAAAGACCTTTGAACAGAATAACTTATAATTAGGGGCTGCGGAAACAAATATGGAAACATACATAGTCTATTGAGCTGTAGAGACATATGGGATAGAAATTTAAAACCTTTATACACATATACATGTTTTCATACTGTAGTAGTCTTATGTTACATTCAATACAGATATAGCCAAAAGGGACCTAGTCAAATATACAGATAACAGAAAACTTGTTCATACTTCAAAAGAAATCAAAGTCTTCTATGTTTACAAAACATGACCACAAGACGTATGGAACCTCCACGGGAGGCACAAAGGCTAGCTGACAAAAACTCTCCAGGTGGTCATCACTGAGCCTAGTCACGTACCTGATCACTTGTATATATATATATAAATGGTGAGCGAAGCCCAGTGAATAATAACAAAGTAAAGAATTTAATGAATGATGGCCCATATCAGATTTCAAACAAGAAACAAATTCATATTCACATACTTTCCAGAAATCATCAGCAGGTACTTGTGGCACATCCATTTAGCTATCATGACATATCAAATTTGCATAGTCGGTACCGACAATCATAAAGGTCCATATCTTGCGCACAAGTAGCCATGGTATTGTTACCCCCAGACGAGGGCCGCGTGAATATAGGCTTCGGTATTGTTACCCCCTAGCAAGGGCCACGTGAATATTGGCCACGGTATTGTTACCTCTGAGCAAGGACCAAATGAACTAAGGATGCCACAAATACATTTCAGAAAAATGGACATTCATTCATGATTCATAAAATAGCATTTGAGAAAACAGATCGTACCATATTAGTCAGAAAATACTTATAATTAAACATAGCTTTATAGAGTTATTACTCACAAATGGCTCAAGTAAACAAACAGAGTAAACAGATCAAGTAACTTGCGGCGCGTAACCTACACAGATACAAAACGAATACGTACAGAATTACACACTCGAAATCAATAATTTAGTTATCTCTTATTTTGGTCTGTTTTACTTCTATTCCTCATTATTCTAACTTAATTAGGGCTTAGCAATGCCTAGGATGCAATGAGGATGCCAAAATGTGATTCAAAACACTTAGTCAAATTTGCTGAAAACAAGGGTCCTGCTTGAGCGAACATACAAAGTGTGAGTAGTCGCTCGAGCGTAGATTCCCTCACTTGAGTGGTCTATAAATTTTGCAAAAGTACTGATTGTGTGAAATTTCCGCTCAACGACCGCTCGAGCGTGTGACTGAGGCGCAACTCTTGTCGCTCGAGCGGTCTACAAAACATGTAAAATTCTTGGAGCATACAATTTACACTCGAGCCAACTATTGGTCGCTCGAGCGAAGGTGCAAAACATAGAGTGGTCGCTCGAGCGCAAGATCTATCGCTCAAGCAGAGAGGCAGAATCTGGAATTTCCAGATAGATTTGCCCAGTGCAAAACTCAATTTCAAAGCTGTAAATCATGGTCTTTTGGGCCAAAAACTTGAGGAAACTTATATAAAGTTTGGAAAACATGGTGAATTAAAGATCATTTCACAAAATCAATGCCCAAAAGCTTGCCAATTGTGCAAAACAATTCTTCATTTCTTTGAAAACATAACATGCATAACATGCAAGCTTTATCTTGACTTCAAAGCTTCCAAACCGTGATCATTTGCTATAAAATGGTATCAAATAAGATGAATTATCAAAATAATGGTAAGATGAACACATGCATGAGGGAATCCCTTGAAATCAAACTCAAATTGTGCTCAAAAGGACATACATGCGTGATATGATCTTCCTAACAACTTAATAGCTTAATTCTAGATTAACTCAACTTAACTCTTTTGAATTCATGGTTTAGGCATCAAAATTGTACATTCAAAGGGTTGAATTCTTACCTAGACTTCCCAAGGTGAGAGCTAGAGGCTTAATCCTTGAGTCTCCAAGTCCAACCCTTCTTCTTCCTAACAATTCCCTTAGTTGGGTTCAAATCTCTCATTTCTCTCCCTCTCTCGCATTTCTTTTCTTGTAGAGACTCAAAATGTGCTAAAGGAGGTGGTGAAGCACACATGGGAGCCTTATATAGGCTTGGTTAATGGTGAAATTAAATTATTGGTCAAGCTAATCAATGGGGCATAAAATTGTTCTAATTTAATCGTTCCGAACCGATTTTCAATTGAACCTACCATAATATTCTAAAAAGTCCAATTAACACATAAATTAAGTCAATTTCGTGATCAGATGCCGATAAGGCCTTTAATTCACAAGTTAAAACCGAAATTCAAACAGATATTTCTACATTAGATAGATATGAGCACAAATAATGTGACACATATGCAATTTCTTCAGAATTTCACCTTAATTACTTATTAGGCATAATTAATCATGGTTAAACAGCTAATCACAAGTCGGGGTTGTTACAAAAACAGTGGTTTTCCCAGTCTGAGCATCCAGGGACCTGCAGACCAACTAGTGCGGCCTATCGCCCACTAATGTAAAAAACCAGATATTTTTGGCCAGCTGTCTCCACGGATACATGCATCATTCCAGCTGTGTTTGTAAGGATATTTTCGAGGGTCTCTCATATATTTCTATATATAAGTGACTCTCTCTTTTGTTAGAGAGGTTAGAAAAATTTTGAGTTTGGAAAATTTTAGAGAGCAAAAGTTTGGAAAATTTCTCTCTCTTTTTTGCAACTTATATAACCTTTTCCTAGACACTCTAAACCAAATTTTGAGAGATCTTTGCTGAGGTGCTTAAGCTTGCATTTTAGCACTTGAGAGTGTGAAATAGTGGTTTGAGAATTCAAGGGATCATTCATCTTCAAGAAGTATACATTCTAGTTCTTTTGTACCATCTCTTTCTCATCTTTTCTTGTTGTTTTTGAGTTATTTTTCACCTATATTTTTGGGCTGAAACTTGTGGTTTAAGGCCATTAAAGGTAGAATGGTTGACCACCCTTCTTTGAACCTTGTTTCCTAGGCCTTTGCCCTTGTGTTTCCCATCTTTTCAACAACTAATTTTGAGGTTTTTTACCCCTAAATTTCAGAGTTTTTTCAAAGGCTAAAGTCATGTTTTGAAGTCCCAAAAATGAGGGGTTAGCCTTCCCTCCTTGTGCTTGTGTGCTAGTTTTAATCCCTCAATATTTTAGCTTCTTGTAGTTATTTTTGTCTTCATTCTAGCACTTTTTTTGACTGTTTTAGGACTATTTTTATTAGTTAGCTTCATTCATGCTTTGTATTGTATGCTTGTAGTGTAATAGTCCTCATAGGTTTGGTGTTTTAAACATTAGACACCAACCTATTTGAGTTGATAGCATTTACTTCTTGCTTTCCATACTTGTGTTCACCTCTAAGCATCTCTTCAATCTCTCTCATTTCTTGGCTTTTTCTCTTTGTTTTGAGAGTTGCTCCAAAAGGAGTGTTGTTTAAGCTTGAAGGGTTGATATTGTGCTTAATGGTTTAATCCTTTTGGGGGTTCATTATCAACGGCATGATCTCCCTCTCATGCCTAAAACAACATTTGGTTTGGTACTTCTCTCCATTAGTGGACTCAAAGCTCATTATTGGACTTAATTGACTAATGAATGGAAGGTAATTAAAATGGAGTAATAAAATTGGGGTTAAAATGAAGCAAGATAATAAAATGACTTGGTGTTCAATCGGATGTTGATTGAACACATGGAGACTTGGGTCATTTCATACTTGTTAGTGATGAAATGGTTCAAGTTTTCAAAGTCAACCACTTCGCTTGATCAATCCATGATAGGGAGGAGGTTTTGTTGGTCTTTTATTACCATTTATTGAAATTATATCCCTTGATTCATAAGTCATCACGAAATGAAATTATGTTGATTGATGTCTTGCGAATCAAGCCTACCCCTCCTTTGACTTGTTTGTTGATAAGGAGAGGTATGATGGATAAACATCTCCTGAAAATACTCTGTTTGTGCTTTGTTTGTTCTCTCTTGCAGCTGGAAAGAACCAACATTAGTGGCCGGCAAGCCACTATTTGTGGTCGGCCGGCCACTACTTCTAGCCTTGCGGCCACTTTTTCCAGCCAGGCAATGTCCCTTTTCCAACAGAGCAGAGCAGAGCAGAGTTTGGGATGGAAAAACAGTGCAATTTTTTAACTGTGCAACAGAAGCATTCCAGTAGCAAAATGGAGAGCATTTTCGGGTCGAAATCCACATCCATGCATGAACCATCTCTTGATTCTCGAGATCCGTTGAAATAATGTTGTAATATTAGTATGTTGTACTTAAAGTAGTAGACTTGTAACTAATTAGTTAAATTAGTTAGAATAATTAGTTAGTTGTGTTGTACTTAATTACTTAGCTTAAGTAGTTAGTTAATTTGTGGTGTTATAATTATTAGCTAACATAGTTAATTTATTTCATTTGGGTTGTAATAGATTAGTTAATTCGTAGTAATTAGCTAGGGCATTTATTCGGACCCTCCTACGCGAGGGCAAGCATGTAATAATATGTATGTCTTCCAACCCCACATCTTTCTCCCTTTTATTTACTTGCTTATAATAGATAGTTTAGAACACCATGTTTCTTTTAGCATTTCCTATGTTTGCATCCACTTGTCCTGCATACATCGAGGCTCGATTCATCATTCTAACAAGCATTGTCGTTTATTACTTCATTGAATACGTGTTTAAAACGCATGCGTTCAAATTGATTCACATGTCATAATTAGTCGAGCCTATTAATTGCATCATTGCATGTGTTGCATTAATCATGTTGCATTAGTTAGAGACATGCATGTTTTCTAACTCTTTTGTTTCTTTTGGCTTGCCTTGGAGTACGAGGTGAGTATTTGTGTGCTTTAGCATATCACATACGTGTGATTGTTGCCATATCTACCATGCTTGCCATGAGGCTAAGTGCTTAATTGATATACTTGCTTGAATGCCTGTGGATGAAGGCTAATTGCTTGAATTGGGATGATTTAATGAATTTACATATGAGATAACTTTTTCCAAGTGGTACATATTCAAAACAATTTTCAAAACAAAGATGAATCAAAGTGTTCCAATTTTTACAAATTAGTCTATACTTGTGTGCATCACATAGTAACAATAGTCTAAAAAATTGAAACAAGAGCATATAATGTAAATAAGAATCACATCATGATTAGTAGAGGCCGATCTTTGATCGGGCGAGTGGGGTGCTCAATTCATGACATTCCCCTCTCGTACCTAAGTTCCCGAGCCGAGACATTTTGGTGATGACGGATAAGTGGCCTTTGGCACGAGTCTCGGGTTTCCAAAATTTCTCAAAAATATTTAGGTGGCGACTCTGTATCTAGAAAAGCAGTCCATTTTTGACATTTTGATTCAAAATCGATTTTCCAAAAGAATTGTCGGATTTGGACTCATTTGTGTTTATCTATTTCACATTGCACTTGTGAAATCAAATTCAGAACCACGGAGTCTGAACTGTAGGGCTAGTCGTATCTGAAAGGAGCACAAAAGTCGAGCTACACCTAGGCTTGTACAAAAGTAAATACAAAATAACCAAAAGTGAGCTCTCAGCTCCACAATCCTTCCAAGCTAGGTCCTTGGTAGAGGTATATCACCAGAGAAAATCGATTTTACACATATAAGAAATATGCACATGTTCAAGGTCCAATGACAAAATCTTTTACAACTCTTTTTCCAAACCATGTTATACCAAACTTACGTCTCAATTGATTCTATCCCGATTCATTAGATATACCCAATTATTTAATCGATCAAATAGAGGATACACCTCACAGGTTTCCAACCAACATAATTATCATAGAGATACATTCACTGGCCATTTTTCGAAAATTTCGTCCGTAGGAATCGACACCCATGTGTATGCGCAGTTTTCGAGACTTTTACCCCGGATACACAGGCCAACTTAATTTATAGAGTCCATCCCCTTTCTCCTCCCAAACATGAAGTACATTTTCTTTCTCTTCCCAAATATCATACATATACAATGTATACACATCATAATCATATTCAATGATAATGATCAAGAGATTAGTTTCAATTTACCCGATCCTCAAGCAATTACTACAACAATCATGGCTATCCTCCACCGATAGCCAAAACAGATATACAATCTTTACAACAGATAAATTATCCAAATTTTCCATAAGTACGAGATAATACATGTCTACTTCCACCATTTACATAAACATTCATCTAATTTCATATTCCCAATATCAATTGCATTATTTATACAAGATACTTATTCAAGGCAATTTAGGGCAAAAATCCCCTTTTTTCACAATCTCATCCCAAACACCAAAATCTACCATTTCAACACAACACAAGCTCATATCTACTTCCATATTCATTTCCAATATGTACATTCAAAACCCCTCTTTTGATTTTAACCCAAACCCTAGGTTTGTTCAAAAATCACCTCAAATCTTACATACCAACAAATATTTGAGTTAAAACTCATAGAAGAGTGTAGAAGATCCATACCTCAAACTTAGAAGACCAAGGAAGCAAAGGAGAAACTTCAAGAGCGCCGAAACCAAGCTTTATTCGGATCAAAACGAAGCTCTAGCAATGCTCTATCTTTTTATCAAAGAGAGTAGGGTAGAGAGATCTTTAATCTAGGTGTATTTGTAGAAATAAGTGGTGTTCTAGAGAGAGAGAGAGTCGGTCTAGGGTTTTTGAGAGAAGAAATATCAAAAAGTGATGTAGAAAGGTGGTTTTGCGAACTGATATACGCGCAGCTCACTCGAGCACAAGAGTTGTCGATCGAGCGACCAAACACAAATAAGTCACCTCGCTCGAGCGTAAAAAGCATTGCTCGAGCGTAGAATACACATTCTCAGAAGTTTTACAGACAGAAGATCGTCGCTCAAGCACAAGAGTCCTCACTCAAGCGAAGAACACTACCCTTCTAGTATATTTGCAGGCCTGCAAAAGTATTGGGAGCTCATAAAGCTCGCTCGAGCACAAGAAGCCTCGCTTCAGCGAAGAAGCCAAAATCTGGACAACAACAATTTGAAGCAACTAGCAACCAACCTATTCCAAACACAACCAATACACTTTTGTGGGAGCCGAATATCCTTTTTATGTAGGAAAGCCAAGTGAATTTAAAGAAAAATCAGGTTATAAACTATACGCTCTAGCTTGGGGGGATCCAGATGCCTAATAACTAAATCGGCCGAAGAGTTAGCAGTAAAAAAAAGGGCTGAGTATGAATAGGCACGACAAAATGGCCGAGTGAGCAATTATACATTGGACTAAAGGTGGGCCCGACCCCCAAGATCAAGGACGAGTATAAATAAGAGGAGCATCAACCAAAGAGAGGTATGTGAGAATAGATTAAATAACTTGAGGTAGAAGTAAACTTGAGAGCCTACTAACTTGTCCGTCGAAGTGCTAATTCCGGCACCCCTAACCGGTGTGTTCATCCTATTTTTAGGTGGCAATCAGAGGATCAAGGACATCCTATTGGATCTTGGAGTATTTCCAAACCACATCTCCACAACTCCAAAACTCAATTTCAATGAGGAATAAGGGGGAAAAAAAAAAAGACAAGAACAACAATACGGAATCATGGAACTTGAGCCCGGAATACAGTAAGGGTTGGGTCAAAACCAGAATCGCTATAATCCAAGTATCTATATCTCCTTTGACAAATGAATGATAACCTAAAAAGATACAAGAGAGAGAGAGAGAGAGAGAGAGAGAGAGAGAGAGAGACTTGGGTTGAAGCTTATGAGATACATAAGGTTTAAGCCAAGGGAAACACTGACAACCAAAGACCCTTAACTAAGAATAATCAGGAACAGACTTGAAAAGAAACTCATAAGGAGACTAATGTGCTAACTGAGAAGAAGGCATTATATTGATCAAAAAAGTAGCTACAACAATAGCATCAAACTAGTACTAAATAGACATGATACAATAAGGCAATAGTAGTGTCAACTATGTGCCTATGCTTCTTTTCTGCAACACCATTTTGGGGTGGTGTATAATGACAAGAATGCTGATGAATAATGCCCTCAGAGCAAGAAAATGTTTTATTTTATTATTAAGAAACTCAGTACCACCATCTGTTCTGAGAATCTATAACGAGGTATGAAGTTGTTTTTCTATATATGCTTTAAATTCCACAAATTTGGTGTAAACTTCACATTTATAAGATAGGGGATAGAGCCAAGTGAATTTAGTATAATCATTCACTAAATGAACATAAAACTTGTAAAAAGAAGTAGATTGAAAAGCTCCCCATACATCAGTATGAATTAAGAAAGAGGTTGATTGCAAGTGGAATTAGACAACTGAAATGGAAATGTATGGCTTTTAGCAACATAGCAATCAATACAATCTTGAGATGCTGATTTATTAGAAACAAAAGACAAATGCTTCTTAAGATAATGAAATTTCAAAGAACTGGGATGACCAAGCCTATTATGCCATGTTTCTTCACACACAAGAGTTGAAGAAGAACCAGAATTAGTACTAAATTGTGCTTGTGCCTATGAAGAAGGTACAACAGCAGATGAAAGGGAATGATAGAGACCATTGATATTAGTTCCTTTGTGAAGCACTCTCTTCGAATGCTTGTCCTGAATAGCAAAATTAGCATCATCAAATGTAATTAAACAATTGTTATCCCTTGCTAATTTTTGAACATAAATCATATTTGAAAAAATAAAGGAAGTGTGAAGAAGATTGTTTAATTGGAAAGAATGGTAAGGAGTAGGTAAAATACCCCTGCCAGTGTGTTGAATGGGAATGGAATTGCCATTGCCATTGCCAATGGTAATTTGATCTGCACCTTGATACAATTTATAACAACTTAGATTACTCATTTCATTGGTGATGTGATCTATAGCTATAGAATTAAGATACCAAGGCATTGGCATTGGCATTGGTGAAGAGCATGAACCAAAAACAACAGGGCTAGAAAAAGCAACAAATGCTTTGAATTAGATGAGACAGACTGAGAGGACTGAAATTGAGAGCCCATATGATACCAGCAATCAAGAGCTATGTGACCAAAACCACCACAGATCTAGCATTGTGCAGAAAAAGATCTGCTTCAACCTCGAAAGGAATAAGTAAAGCCTTTAGTGTTGCCATAACCTCGAGACTGAAATCTACCTCCTTTGCCTCCTCTATATGATCCTCTTCCTTTGAAATTAGCACAATTAGAACCACGAGACTAAAAATTAGATTGAGTGCCTTCAATATAGGCAAAAGCATTTGTAGGTTCAGAAGAAGAAGGCTTCTTGAGTTTGGATTCCATATGAATTTCTGCAGAACAAAGGAGAGTGACACTTCTTCCATGGTAATAAAACCTGATCTAGCTCGAATGGAAGTTGCAAATGTATCATATTCATCTGGTAATCCATTTAAAGTGATTAACACTAAATCCTCATCTTTAATCATAACCAAAACAAGAGTTAATCAATCAACAATTTCTCTGATCTTAGCAAGATATTTAACCATTGACTGAGTTTTGTTACACACTATTTAATTTGGTCTTCAACTGATATACATGAGATCTGGAGAAAGAGGTGTAACGTTTATGCAAAGCAAACCACACCTCAGAACAACGGAGAAACTACAGCATAGTAGAGTAGATAGATGGAGAAAAAGTTATAGTAATACAACTTAACAAGTGTGCATCAACAAGATTCCATTACACTCATTCAAGATTAGAAACACTTTTTCCTGATGCATCAATATTGTGAATGGTGGACAAGAGATTGTATCATCCACATAACCAAGGAGATTCGTAGCTCGAAGGATATTTTGCCATTGAGCTTTCTAGATCGCGAAATTTGTTGCATCAAGTTTGACAGTGACAAACGAAGACAAATTAAAACTTAATAAGAAAAGATTTGAAGGAATCAAAGAGATTAAGAGCTTGAAAGTGCAGCAATGGTGGATGGCAAAGCCATGAATCACTATGTTCGTTAGAGCTTAATGCTCTGATACCATGAAGAAATCAACATTCAATCATTTCATTTCACAATAGATCAATACAATCTTTACATGATATGTATATATACATAAGGCAGTTACAACTAATCTACCTCCACTCAACTAACTGATATACGCACACATACTCTAGCAAACTCTTACGTTGTGTTTGGTTAGGAGATTTAAAAAATGATTTAGAAAGGGAAAGAGAAGATAGGTGAAATGTGAATAAAATATACCTACATTTTACCTTATTTCACATACCTTTTCCCTTTTCCTTTCAAAATCCCTTCCTAAATCCTCCAACCAAACACAGCGTTACTCTAACTAACTAACCAACTATAGGCTTAAGCTGATGATGTGGTTGCAACTGCAACACAGATGATGATGATGATGATGAGCTACTGTAGCAGGCCCGCGGGGGAGACCTCGCTACAGCTCGAACTCGATTTTGTGTCACGGTTCTTAATCTGAACCAAAGAGTCCAAATCCGGCAAATCGTTTTGAGAAAATAGATTTTTTGAAAGAAGTGCCAAACATGGACTGCTTTGCCAGATACAGAGTCGCCACCTAAATATTTTATTTTGGGAAATTTAGGAAACCCTGACTCGTTGCCTAAGGCCACGTGTCCGTCATCACCAAAGTTGCCTCGGCTCGGGAACTTGGGTACGATTGGGGAAGGTCACTTCGTGAGCACCCCCGCTCGCCCAATCAAATATCAGCCTCTACTAACCATGATATCTAGTTTTGAAAACATTGTGCATTCTTATTCCGGTTATTAGCCTAGATTTACTATGTGATGCGCACAGCATACAAGTATAAACCAGGTCGTCTGAATTGGAACAAAACATTTCATGTTTATTTTTGAAAGATGGTTTGCTACCCGTAGGTAGGCTTAAAATGTGGATTTTGCCACCCTCAGGTGGGTTTAGAAAAGATGGTTTTGCCACTATCTAGTGGGCTTAAAACTCACAGTTGATGATTTGTCCCAATCCAAATAACCCAACCTCCACCCACAGGCATCCAAGCAGGTATATCACATAAGTAGTTAGCCTCATGGTAAGCATGCTATCATGGCAGTCACTCACACGCATGCAAGGATGCTAAAGCATAAAACTCACCGAGTACTCCAAGCCAAAACAGAAACCGATTAGAAATCCATGCATGATCCTAAGTATACAAAAATGCCTAATGCAACACATGCAAAAATGCAACTATAGCAGGCTCGACTATTCTAAACATGGCATATGAGATGCAACAACTATCAAGTATTCAACTCGGAATTGAAATACAGATGCAGTTAGTATGATGCGCCGAACCCGGTGCATGCAAGACAGATGAATGGGTGCAAACATGCTATCATACTATATGCTAATTGAAACATGCCCTAATCTAACCATCATAAGCAGGTAAATAAAAGGGAGAAAGACGTGGGGTTAGAAGACATACATCACACACACGCACAATTATTACAACATTGCCCTCGCACAAAGGGTCCAAATAAATAGTACAGTCCAAATATGTACAAATCCCTAATTAATTTACAAATTAACTAAGAAAAATAATAAACTGGCACGCAAGCCAGGGACTGTCTTGACTCTTCTCCAGATGATGAATGATGCATGTCCGGGTTGCCTTGTGCAGAAATCCACTGTGATGCCCCAATTAGCCTCTGTTTGCAATTGTTTTTGGAATGCGTGCCAAGCTCCGGAAGGCTGCTGATTCTTGATTTGCTGCAGCAGAGAGCAAGAAAGGGGCATGGCAATGTATTTTCACATATGTATGCATACCTCGATCCTCGTGCCACCAATCACGCATCTCAATGCATGATGGCCGAGGAGTCGAATTGCACAACTCAATATGAAATGAATGCACATATGAACACAATAAGACCTAACTCCATCATGGATAATCCGGAGTGTCGGTGACTAGGGAATTGAGACACGTTCCGTCACTCGGAGTACGAAACGCCCCTCGTTTCCCGTGCTCGGGCTAACTCCTATCCCGAACACAATGCAATATGCATGACATGCATGAAATGCAACTAAGATACAACCTAACATGCACAATGCTATGAAATGGCATACACGATGCACGAGGTAACATGGTGTAACATGCCCGGGGGGTACCCGCGCGCGTTAAACAGTTCGGACTCCCGAGATCTCTTTGATCTCAAGTTTCACGAGTGCAATGTGAAACATAGATGAGAGTCCAGATTTGGCAACTTTTAGTGAAAATCCATTTTATTGCAATTTTGTCAAAAATGGACTGCGTCATCAGAACTCAAAGTCGCCACCTAATATTTTGGGAAATTAGAAAACCCATGACTCGGTGCCAAGGCCACTGTTCGTCGTAACCAAGGATGCTTGGCTCGGAACCTTAGGTATGAGAGGGGAAGGTCAATAATGAGCACCCCCGCTCACCCGATCAAAAGATCGGCCTCTACTAAACCATGATATGACTTTTATTTTCTTTATATGTTTATGTTCTGATTATTTTAGTAAATCCTAAAATTTACTATGTGAAGCATACAAGTATAGACTAGTTTGCTCAAATTGGAACAATTCAACTTCATGTTTGTTTTCCGAAAAGGGTTTGAATTTGCCACTTGACAAAGTGGGCTTAAGACGTACATTTATTAAATTATTCCAATTCAAACAACAAGCCTTCATCCACAGGCATTCAAACAGTTTATCACTTAAACAAATAGCCACATGGTAGGATGCTAAACATAATAAGAAAATCATACACAAATGGGTGTAGACGCGCCCGTGGGCTTCACTCTACAGTTCGAACTCCATTTTGTGTTACGGTTCTAAATCTGAACCAAAGAGTCCAACTCTGGCAAATCGTTTTGAGAAAAAATAGATTTTGAAAAGAAGTGCCAAACATGGACTGCTTTGCCAGATACAGAGTCGCCACCTAAATATTTTTTAAATGGGAAATTTAGGAAACCCTGACTCGGTGCCGAAGGCCACGTGTCCGTCATAACCAAAGTAGTCTTGGCTCGGGAGCTTGGGTACGATCGGGGAAGGTCAGCTATGAGCACCCCCTTTCGCCCGATCCGAAGACCGACCTCTACTAACCGTGATATCCAATTTTGAAAACATTACATGCTCTTATACCGGTTATTAGCCTAGATTTACTACGTTATGCGCACAGCAAACAAGTATAGACCAAATCGCCTAAGTTGGAACAAAACACTACATGTTTGTTTTGAAAACGGTATGCTACTCGCAAGTAGGCTAAAATACAGGTTTTGCCACCCTTAAGTGGGCTTTAGAAAAGATGATTTTGCCACTAACTAGTGGGCTTAAAAACTCACGGTTTTTAATGCATTGTCCCAATTTAGGTAATTCAACCTCCATCCACAGGCATTCAAGCAGTTATATCACATAAGCACTTAGCCTCATGGTAGTCATGCTATTATGGCAACATTCACACGCATGTGTTATGCTTAAGCATAAAAACTTACCTAGTACTCCAAGCCAAAACAGAAAACTAGTTAGTAATCATGCATGATCCTAGTTCATGTTGAGTGGCTAATGCAACACATGCAAAGGTGTAATCTAGACAGGCTCGGCTATCCTAAATATGGCATATGGAATGCTACAAATAACACGTATTCAATTTGGAATTGAAGTACAATGCAATTTGTATGATGTACCGAGCCCGATGCATGTCAACAAATGCATGGATGCACGCATACATTGCATAAGGTATGCTAATTTTAAATATGCCCTAATCTACCATCATAAGCAGGTAAATAAAAGGGAAGAAAGAAATGGGGGTTGGAAGACATACACACACTCACCCACACTTATTACAATTATGCCCTCTCTCGGAGGGACCAAAAGAATATACAGTCCAAAAATAATACAGTCCGAATACAGAATAAATAAATTATTACAGAAATTTCTAATTATCAAATTAAATCAAATGTAAAAAGAAGGGGGCCTCAGCCCTGCCTCGGGATATGCGAATGATGCATGCTCGAATCCGACTCGCCCGGAAAGTCCGCACCATGCCACTGTTGCCTCTGTTTTACTGCCTTTTCTTCTCTGAAAACTGTCAAAGTCCCAGAGAACCTTCTATGAGCATTGCAGAACATCATCGGCTGGGAGGGATGGCCACCGGCCGTGTACAATAGTCACCGGCTGTCAATGATGTTATCTGCCACCCATATAGTGCCGGTCGGCACTATATAATGCCGGTCTGCACAAAATTCCTGCAGGAGACAGTTTTGACAACAGCAGCAGACAAGCAGTGCATGGCATGAATTTTTAGGCATATGTAAGCATGGCCAATGCTTCCCTATCATGTTTGGGACTCAAGGGAGCATGACCCTTGGTTCTTGGGCCATCAATTATGCATCTTGGTGCATGATAGCCTAAGGAACCAAGATTGCATTTCAATGTCAATATGCATGCAACACACAAATGAGAACTAAGTCCCTATCATGTCAAGATCAAGGGCCTTAGTGACCATGAGTTGAGGCAAGTTGCATCACTTGTAGTATGAACTCATCTCAACCCTTACACTTGGTTTGACACCCCAAACCATGTAATGCAATGCATGTTATGCAAACATGGCTCCATGATGCAACCTAATACTAAAATGCCAACATGCCAAATGTAATGCAACATGCAATGTGCAAATGTAATGCAAACATGGGCAATTTAGGCGATAGGACTAACATGTGGCAACACTTAATGAATCAATTAAGCAACAAACATGAGGCAAGCATGCAATGGTGGATTTAACTACAATGGGGCAGCCCTCAAACCAACCCAAAACAGTGGCAAAACACCCAAGATTGTGACCAATGTACATGCCAATATGCAAACCAAATGGGGCCAAGTCTAGGGCACCAAAAGGGAACACTCCTCCACCATTACCAAGACCACTCATGACATGAATTATGTAAGCAAAAACAGAGTTCCATCATGCATAAATACACCCAAAAACCTTGGTATGACAGCCCCAAAATGCTCTAAACATGCAAGCATGCACAACACCCTTTTTAAAGCATAAGAGACCAATACTTCAAAGCATGAAAGGCATGACAAATGGAGACATATAAACCTGGTATAGGGACTGAAATAACATATTAAATTATTCTAAATCATCTAAATAACCTATCCAATGCATATACATGGATCACATCCTCAAGGCTTACAAACAACAATGCAAAGCAACTACATTAAGCATGCCAAAAATGGTAAAACCAGTGGTCAAAAGACCTAAAACAAGACAAATCATGGCCAAAAGCTTCAATAAGTCAAGTCAAAACATGAGGATATATAAGGCTAAACCCATGACACATTTCTAAACAAAGTAGAGCATTACAAAGCAAGTGTAATATGCAAAGCCCAAACAGAAAAAGACCCTTCTACAACACTGAAGAGGGATAAAAAATATGACTACTTTCAGTAGATGACAACCCCCAAATCAGTATACAAATATGCCAAAGATGCTATGCAAGAAATAGGCCAACAAAGGGCTATAACATGAAGTATACAAAACATTCATCAAACAGCCAAAGACCCTTAATGAAACATGACAAGGGGGTCAAAATATGGCCACTCTCAGTTCTGATAATGGCCGAAAAACAGAAGAAAGATAAGCTAAACAAACATGCAAAAATGGGGACCAAAGAGGGGTAATGAAGCAAGTCATACATGGAGGTCCCCAACAGTGTTGAGCCCTTCTTCAATGTTGAAGAAGGGCTCAAAACAAGCCTCTTTACAGTTTACATCGAAGCCCAAAAATACTTTTAAATAAGGCTAACCAATGAAGCTAAAAAATGCAAGTTTACGGGAAATGGATGCTTACCCTTGAAGAACAGAAAACCAGCACCTCTTGGACCAATTTTAGGTGCTCCTAAGCTCTGCAAATGGCCTCCCAAGTGCTGGAATGGAGGATGGAGGTGTTGTGCTAGGTGTTGTAGGGCAAATGGTGCAAGAACAAAGGTGTTTGGAGGCTTGGATAAGATAGATATAGAGAGGGAGGTGGGATATATGTGTATATATCAGATATATCAGTATATCTTCTGGTTTTCTTGCTCAAAATCTCCAACCCTAAACAATGGAGGAGAAGTGCTCCTTAAATAGGCAAAGGCAAAGGTTCTTGGCTTCTCCAAGAAGCCAAATGAAATGGGTAAAGGGTGCAAAGGGTTTGTGGCTTCTAGAGGAAGCTAAAACAGCTAGCCAAGCTTCTCCAAGAAGCTTGGCCAAGGGTTCAACCTCTTAGAGGGAAAAAAGGGGTCAAAGGTGCAAAAGGGCTCAAAATAGAAACATATATGCACGGGGGAGTGTGCTGGTGCATTCCAACTGGCACAGCTGGGATGCACCAGCCTTGGAGGGTGCAAAGGGTGCAAACCGGCCAGAAAAATTGGTCGTCGGCCAAGATAAAGTGCCGGTCGACACTATTTTCTTCCGGTCGGCAAAATAGATTGCCGATAGATGATTCCAAGGTCAAAAAATAGCCGGTGGGTATGCAAATTGAAGCCCCGGAAGTTATATTTCCAATGGCGCAAACCTTGCATCAAAATTCCTCCTGCGCAAAAAGTTATGGCCTTTTTGGTGAAGCCGCGCAGACTCGATCCAAACGGGATGATGCCCAGCTTCAACCAATCATATCTCCTCCACCCGGACTTGGCTTTGGGAGATTCTTGAGTACAAAGTGAAGCCCCGGAAGTCTTCTTTCCAGCGATGGTGGCCTCATAGCTTAACTACAAGTATGCCGATGAATAGGCCTGATTCAGCGAGGGCTGCTCGACTCCCTTCTACCCGGATTCATGGCGAACTTCTTCTCCAACCTATTTTCTCCCCTCCTCTCCTCTTTTCTTCAACTCCAAACCCCTAAACAAAGTGTTTTGAAGGGTTTGCCTCTCTCCTTGCCGAAGGAATTGAATCTTTGGCCTGCACATCTCTCAACACCGAGCAAATCATCAGTAACGCTCAAGTCTTAAGGGCAGTCAAAAATGGGGTGTCTACAGTTGCCCCTCTTTGACAGAACTCGTAAGTCATAACAATGACGGGAGTGAATGTCGAAGCCCAGAGACGACCCATTTTTGACAAGGCCGAAGACTTGGACAGACAAACAAAATATAGATAAATAAATGGTTGTGCCCGCAGGCTGCCTACGTATCCCTTTGCAAGGAATCAAACCAGCGTAATTCAGGGGTAGGATACAAAGTGATGCACAATGCAAATGCATAACTTATGATCATGCAAAGGATGCTGTAAAGAAGCAATTATGCAAAATAAATGCAACATTTTAAGCGAATGCTATGCAAGCAAGTAGACATGAACCAAACTACATCTCATGTAGAAAGGATGTAAGAGAATTATGCAATTCTCATGAACATGTGCGTTCGATACACAAAAGTGAATGAAGTGTTATAGATACACTAAGTGGACAAACATGTGTGATGGATACACCAAAGTGATGAGAGTGTGATGGATACACTATATGAATAAAGTGTGATTGATACACTAAGCGAATACGTAAACGAATGTATGTGATGGATACACAAAGGGAGCATGTGATAGATACAAAAGGTGAACGTGTGTGGTAGATACACAAAGTGAAGCGAGTGTGATGGATGCACTATATGAAGCAAAGCGTGATGGATACACTGTATGAAGCAAAGTGTGATGGATACACAAGATGAGCATAGTGTGATAGATGCATAAAGAGAAAGTGTGTGATTGATACACAAAGCGAGCGTGTGATTGATACACAAAGCGAAAGTGTGTGATTGATACACAAAGCGTGTGATTGATACACAAAGTAAGCATAGTGTGACAAATACACAAAGCGAAACGAGTGTGATGGATACACTAAGCAAATATGTGATAGATATACTAAGCGAATGTGTGTGATGGATACACAAAGGAGGCATGTGTGATTGATACACAAAGCGAGTGTGCGTGATAGATACAAAGCGAGTGTGTGATAGATACACTATATGAACGAAGTGTGATTGATACACTAAATGAATGAAGTGAGCAAAGCGTGATGGATACACAAGGTGAGCGCAGTGTGATGGATACACAAGATGAGCATAGTGTGATAGATGCACAAAGAGAAAGTGTGTGATTGATACACAATGCAAGCGCGTGATTGATACACAAAGTAAAAGTGTGTGATTGATACACAAAGTAAAAGTGTGTGATGGATACACTGTATGAAGCAGAGTGTGATGGATACACAAGATGAATGAAGTGAGCATAGCGTGATGGATACACAAAAGGTAAACACAAAGTGTGATAGATGCACTAAGTGAACAAGTGTGATGGATACACAATAGGTGAACACGAAGTGTGATCGATGCACTAAGTGAACAAGTGTGATGGATACACAATAGGTGAACACGAAGTGTGATCGATGCACTTAGTGAACAAAGTATGATTGATATACTAAATGTGAACACGAAGTGTGATAGATGCACTTAGTGAACAAGTATGATGGATATACTAAAGATGAACACGAAGTGTGATAGATGCACTTAGTGAACAAGTATGATGGATATACTAAAGGTGAACACGAAGTGTGATAGATGCACTTAGTGAACAAGTATGATGGATATAATGAATGTGAACACAAAGTGTGATAGATGCACTTAATGAACAAGTATGATGGATATACTGAATGTGAACACGAAGTGTGATAGATGCACTTAGTGAACAAGTATGATTGATATACTAAAGGTGAACACAAAGTGTGATAGATGCACTTAGTGAACAAGAGTATGATGGATATACTAAAAGTGAACACAAAGTGTGATAGATGCACTCAGTGAATAGAGTATGATTGATATACTAAAGGTGAACACAAAGTGTGATAGATGCACTTAGTGAACAGAAGTATGATGGATATACTAAAGGTGAACACAAAGTGTGATAGATGCACTTAGTGAACAGGAGTATGATGGATATACTAAAAGTGAACACAAAGTGTGATAGATGCACTCAGTGAACAGAGTATGATTGATATACTAAAGGTGAACACAAAGTGTGATAGATGCACTTAGTGAACAGAGTATGATTGATATACTAAATGTGAACACGAAGTGTGATAGATGTTCTTAGTGAACAAGTATGATTGATATACTAAATGTGAACACGAAGTGTGATAGATGCACTTAGTGAACAAGAGTATGATTGATATACTAAATGAGTATGTGTGTGATAGATACACAAAATGAGTGAAGTGTGATTGATACACTGAGTGAGAGTGTAATAGATACCCAAAAGTGAATATGTGCGTGATAGATACACAAAATGAAAATGTGTGTGGTAGATACACAAAATGAATGAAATGTGATTGATACACTAAATGAGTATGTGTGTGATAGATATACTAAATAAACATGTGAGAGATAGATACATAGGGCAAACAGAGTGTGATTGATACACAAAGCAAACATATGACATGAAGAGAAGAATGGTGTGATAGATACACAAAGTGAGTGAAATGTGATTGATACACTAAGGCAAATAAAGTGTGTTAGATACACTGAGTGAATGAAGTGTGATTGATACACTAAGGGAATGAGGTGTGTTAGATACACCATTCTGGCTTGAAGCAAACTTGGTCTTGAGCTTGAGGTAGAGGTACACTCATACTTCGGAGCATTGGCAAGGCCTGAAGAGGTACACACGGGATGTAGTCTCGGAACTTACTGAAGTTGAAACGAACTTAGATACCCGACGTTTTCCTCTTTTGCTTTTGCTTTGCAGTCCGGAACCATTATAGCTTCAGATAGGTCCCGGTTCTACTGTTCTCACATGACCTGGGTTGAACCCTGCGGTTTTATGAAAGAACAAATTCTGTTTTGCACAAATGTGGAGAATGGCACAGCACTCTGAGCACAAGATGATTTTTTGAAATTGAGAGATGAGTTCTTGACCGGGGTATTGAGCCTACGACTGAACACAGCGCGCTACGACTCAATGACGGAAAACAAAAGGTAAACAACCTAAACACATCGAGTAACACTCGAAACGACTCAAAACAAGAATCGAGATAAAACAAAAAGACACGACACTCAGACATGCACAGGGAGCCTGTTTCACCGGGTAGTGTTTCCCACC
Organism: Camellia oleifera; assembly: GCA_022316695.1. Taxonomy (NCBI): domain Eukaryota; kingdom Viridiplantae; phylum Streptophyta; class Magnoliopsida; order Ericales; family Theaceae; genus Camellia; species Camellia oleifera. The sequence goes on along the minus strand of CM039308.1, from coordinate 95,694,247 downwards.
CTTTCTCATTTGTGATTCTCACATCACTCGGCCCTCAAGCTCTATTTTTCTAAAAAAGTCATTTTCCTCACTTTTTCTCTCATCGCACGTCTCTCTATTCTTCAATCTCTCATTTTTTAAATCCCTCCCCTGGGTGGTTGATGGATAGATAAAAAAAATTACGGGCTCTTGCCCCTAGCATTCTGCTAGATTTTGTTCACAACAGTGAGTTTCTCTCACAGAGGGGTTGTGCTACAACTGGGTGTGTAGCAAATCTACAGCTAACATCGGTTGATGATGTCCTGCTGGGGAGTTTGGACGTGGTTAGATCTGTCCAGATGAGGAAATGGAACATCTTGATCCATTCCAATTCGTGCTTCGCACTTGACTTGATATCTCGCTGCTTGGAGGACGTGAAAGCCTTCAGCCCTTTGTTGTTGACTTCAGTTGTGCCCTCTTCTGGCAGGTAGAGTGCCCTTCTTGGCAAGTATGTTGATGATGGGGAAAAGACAGAACACCTGACTCAACTGTGCCCTTAGTTCATCATTTTGACCATTTTTTTTTTTTTTTTGTTTTAAAACAATTTTGACCAACATGAAAGTTAGATTAACATGCTTATTCAACTTTTTGATTTTGAAAATCACGCAAGTTAGGTTGTGAGCACTGAAAATTTTCCTTTTTTGGGTCCAAGAAAATGGTCCAGTTTTGGAAAAGATGGAATAATTTTCGAGAGAATTAGTCAACCTCAGTAAAAATTCTCAAAAACTATTTTTGCAAACGGACAATGCTCAACAAGCACGGAACCTACTCTTGAGATGCGCAACCTCGGATCCATAAGCAATGGAAAATTGCCCCTTGCCTGAAGGATACTGCATGGCAACGGAAAGTTGCCCCTTGTTTGAATGGCATCACAGTGCATTAAATGGCAACGGAAAGTTGCCCCTTGTCTAAATGGCACCGCAGCGTATTGAAATCAATCCTTCAGAGTGACGATCACAACCGAACTCTCGAATATAGAGAAGGCAAAGATGATCAAAACCATTTCATGGACACAACTGAATTTGAAGTGTTTTAGGGCTGGACTTCAGAATGAAGTTGCCTACGTATCCCAAAGATGAGAATCAAGCCTTACGTAGTTCGGGGTTAAGGTACACTCGGGTATTTAACCTCTCCTTTTTATGCTCTAACTTTTGCCAAGGCGCCTATTGCAGGTTTTCAACCTTGCGAGCTTTGTTCTTCTTTCTTTTCTTTTTTCTATTCTTTTCTTTCCTTTTTCTTCTTCTTCTTTTTTTTTTTTTTTTTTGCATTTTTCTTTTCTTTTCTTTTTGCATTTCTGTATCTTTGAATTTTTTCTCTTTTTTCTTTTTTCATTCTTTTCTTTGCTCTAACTTTTGCCTGGGTCGCCCTTCTGGGTTTTCGGCCCAGCGAGCCTCTCAAAGGGTAAAAGTGTAGCTTTGTCCATGCCAAATGTTTTTGAGATCCCGAAGTCATCTGAATCCAGGAGAATGGGTGTCATTGATTTGCAGAAAGATCCACCTTTGGCTCTTCGAGCACATCGGATATTTTTGCCCCTAGTTCGAGGGGTGCTTCTGATCTAGCTTTGCAAGCTTCTTCTGATGAGATCTGATCTTCTTGATCTGACTTTGGTGCCTCTTGTTCGAGGGTTGCTTCAAAGCTGGCCACACAGGCCTCACATCATGATTGTCCTTTGAACGTTCTGAATCCAAGTTCAAGGTTTGAAAGCAAAGGGGTTGAGTCTCGAGGCCGAGAGCGATCCTAAGCTGCACAATCTCAAGAGCGATTCCACACATGTCTTTGCAGGACCGCGCAAAACATTTTTTTTGAAAGTTTTTAAGAAAGCGACAAATCGCTCGCGCTGAAGATAGTGTAGAACCAATCTGGATCAAGGCTAGGGTCCTTCTCAATACTCACATTAACAAGCATGATTTCATTCATTAAAAGGCTTAGCACGCCTCTCTTTCTCTCAGTTTGATCAAATTTTGCAAATCCCGAGGAATTTCTTCCTCTTTTTTTTCAACACAGTGTTCAAAAAGGTTTTAAAAAACTTAGGTCAAGGCAATGAGTTCAAGGCACAGAAGAGCAGGCAAGGAGCACTGTCATTTCATTCAAACTTCTGGCACCACTAGCACACGGCGAATAAAAACACAAGAGTGTGAAAATCACTGCTGTTCCATTCAAATCTTCTGGTGTAACTGGCTCCAAGGCAGAAACAGACTCAAAAGAAAATAAAAAGACAAACACAAAACAAAATGGTGATGTCCGAGGTAACACCCTCGGAATCACCCGACTCCTACATAACAGGACTGACTCGATACAACAAGACAGACCTTAACCAAAAAGACTGACTCAAAACAAAGAGACAGACTCAAAACAAAACAATAAAACTGGCTCAATACCCAAGTCAGAAAGTACAAAACTAGCATTCGCAAATGCTCAAAGCAGTGCATGCCAAACGCCACATCTGGAGTAAACTGAGTGTTGCCCGCAGGTGGTTCATCCCCTAATCATATCGTATTATCCCCCAAGTTCACTGACCCAGTGACGATAGACTTTACTGAGCTGGTGCGGTGATGACGTTGTTGTCAAACAAATCTTGTACATCATGGCGCAGACGAAAGCAGCTATCGGTCTCATGCCCGGTTTGTTGATGGTACGCACAGTACTTAGTCCGGTCATGCTTTGAAGGGAGAGGATCAGGTAAAGGCCGTTGTTCCAATGGTTTCAGATGTCCTTTCCGGATTATGACCTCTAGAGCCTTTGACAAAGGCATATGAAGTGGGGTGAAAACCCTCTTGACTCGTGGTGGGTATTTGGTTTTCTGTGAGCTACTTCCGGACGCACCGGTGAATGGGGTAGCTTTTTGTGATGTGGTGTTGGTGACCATGCCCACTTCAGAAGATCTTGCAGCTGCATCACCACTGGTGGTCGCATTCGAACTGCGGGTAAACGCCCTCCTGGGCTGCTCCTTTTCCTGGTCAATAAGGCCTTGCTTTATAGCGTCCTCGATTTGTACTCCCATCTCATGTAGATCTGAAAAGATGGGGAATGGGAGAACAATCATTTTCTGCATGAGCTTGGGTTGGAGGTTGCGCACAACCATCCGTATTTGATCCTTTTCCGTTGGCCTAATGGTCATCATTGAGGCCTTGGCCCTCCACCGAGTTACAAAATCGGAGAAACTTTCCTTCGGCTCCTGCCTAGTCGTCTCGAGATCGCGGGTTGTAATCTCAATTTGTGTATTGTAGGAGTATTGATCGACGAAAGCCTCGGCCATCTCATCCCAATTCCTCTTAACATCGTCTTCCAGTTTCGCGTACCAGATGGCCGCCACACCTAATAGGGTTCGGCCAAATAGAGACAGCTTCTGTAGTCTGGTGAGGCCCATCGGCCTTAAGATATCTGAAAACAGCCTCAGGTGCACCATGGGGTCCCCGGACCCATCAAATCGGTCAATTTGAGGCATCTTGAACCAATCTGGCAACGTCATAGCTGCGTCCGTATACCCATCCTCGATGTCGGGAATAGTCCTGACTCCCTGGGATTTCTTAAACATTTTTTCCAACTTACTCAGCTTCAGTGCTGTGGGGTCCGCTTCAAACTCAAAGGGAGAGTCCGGTACATTGATAGGCGTGGGTGCCTTGGATAGTTGCGGTAGGATCGGGGGTGGAGCTGGCCCCGTTGGAAGGTCTGTATCCTCTTGGACATTTTGTACATTTGGCGTCTCCCCAGGTGCTGGAGCTCCTGCTAGGGGAGGAACTTGTTGTGAAGCAGACGCGCCGCTTTGCTGTTGTAGCCTGGTGATGAGCTCAGCCTACTGAGCCATGATTACAGCCTGCTGCTTGGAGAATTTCGCTTGGCGGACAGCGTCTTGCTGCATGAGTTTCATAGTTTCCTGCATCTGACGCATCATTGCCTCCACCCCTGACGTATTCTGTTGATCCATCTGACTAACCTGTTCACTGGAGGGGTGGATAAAGGCCACTGATCTGGTAACTGCTGAACTGGTGATCTGTGCCTGACTAGCCTTCTCTAGCCCGAATTACCCTTGAACTGAGTCTCTGACCTGACAAAGTCTATCAGTACAAATCCAATGTACCCGAGAGATAGTGGAGCCTTCTAAAGCTATGGTTCCAAGACTACCTAGCAAAAGGGAAAACAGACAGCATCTCAGCTCAACTTCACCAAAACAGATACGAGCAGAGCTGAACGACTGTATTCTATTACTGATCACTGTTCCCCGAAATCACTGCCCCAAATCTGAATCTGATACCCGCAGATATAACTGATTCTCAAAATACTGACACTGGTGCCTGCAGGCCGGATACCCAGACTTGCAAACTGGTATATGCATTCCCTGTAGAGATACACTCTAAAAGCACATAGCAAGTAAATGAGAGCCAATACACCCCTATGTTGGGGTAGGGTTTCCCTGTCCTATTTTGTCAGGAGCTAGGGTTTCACTACGCACACAGCGGCTTCAAACAACCTAAAATCAGGTAAGCAACCTGTCCTAGTTTGGAATGGTCACAATGGATTCCGAATATGCACTAGGTCGAATGGTCGAAAAGGGTGTCCCGGTAAAATCGGGGTTTGTGTTCCCATACTGGCAGAGCCCGCAACCGGTCAGCCTTATGGTCATGCCTTGACAAGACAAGCCTCCAGCAAACCGCTCAGGAATAGCAGATGGCCAACACGGTGTCCTAGGCGCACCAATGCACATGCAATGCAAAGAAACACATAAGTGTAGTCAAAACAAGATATCACGAGTTCGAGTCAAGCTCTCTAAATTCCCCAGCAGAGTCGCCAGAAACTGTAGACGCGCCCGTGGGCTTCACTCTACAGTTCGGACTCCCTTTTGTGTTACGGTTCTAAATCTGAACCAAAGAGTCCAACTCTGGCAAATCGTTTTGAGAAAAAATAGATTTTGAAAAGAAGTGCCAAACATGGACTGCTTTGCCAGATACAGAGTCGCCACCTAAATATTTTTTAAATGGGAAATTTAGGAAACCCTGACTCGGTGCCGAAGGCCACGTGTCCGTCATAACCAAAGTAGTCTTGGCTCGGGAGCTTGGGTACGATCGGGGAAGGTCAGCTATGAGCACCCCCTTTCGCCCGATCCGAAGACCGGCCTCTACTAATCGTGATATCCGATTTTGAAAACATTACATGCTCTTATACTGGTTATTAGCCTAGATTTACTACGTTATGCGCACAGCAAACAAGTACAGACCAAATCGCCTAAGTTGGAACAAAACACTACATGTTTGTTTTGAAAACGGTATGCTACTCGCAAGTAGGCTAAAATACAGGTTTTGCCACCCTTAAGTGGGCTTTAGAAAAGATGATTTTGCCACTAACTAGTGGGCTTAAAAACTCACGGTTTTTAATGCATTGTCCCAATTTAGGTAATTCAACATCCATCCACAGGCATTCAAGCAGTTATACCACATAAGCACTTAGCCTCATGGTAGTCATGCTATTATGGCAACATTCACACGCATGTGTTATGCTTAAGCATAAAAACTTACCTAGTACTCCAAGCCAAAACAGAAAACTAGTTAGTAATCATGCATGATCCTAGTTCATGTTGAGTGGCTAATGCAACACATGCAAAGGTGTAATCTAGACAGGCTCAGCTATCCTAAATATGGCATATGGAATGCTACAAATAACACGTATTCAATTTGGAATTGAAGTACAATGCAATTTGTATGATGTACCGAGCCCGATGCATGTCAACAAATGTATGGATGCACACATGCATTGCATAAGGTATGCTAATTTTAAATATGCCCTAATCTACCATCATAAGCAGGTAAATAAAAGGGAAGAAAGAAATGGGGGTTGGAAGACATACACACACTCACCCACACTTATTACAATTATGCCCTCTCTCGGAGGGACCAAAAGAATATACAGTCCAAAAATAATACAGTCCGAATACAGAATAAATAAATTATTACAGAAATTTCTAATTATCAAATTAAATCAAATGTAAAAAGAAGGGGGCCTCAGCCCTGCCTCGGGATATGCGAATGATGCATGCTCGAATCCGACTCGCCCGGAAAGTCCGCACCATGCCACTGTTGCCTCTGTTTTACTGCATTTTCTTCTCTGAAAGCTGTCAAAGTCCCAGAGAACCTTCTATGAGCATTGCAGAACATCATCGGCTGGGAGGGATGGCCACCGGCCGTGTACAATAGTCACCGGCTGTCAATGATGTTATCGGCCACCCATATAGTGCCGGTCGGCACTATATAATGCCGGTCTACACAAAATTCCTGCAGGAGACAGTTTTGACAACAGCAGCAGTCAAGCAGTGCATGGCATGAATTTTTAGGCATATGTAAGCATGGCCAAAGCTTCCCTATCATGTTTGGGACTCAAGGGAGCATGACCCTTGGTTCTTGGGCCATCAATTATGCATCTTGGTGCATGATAGCCTAAGGAACCAAGATTGCATTTCAATGTCAATATGCATGCAACACACAAATGAGAACTAAGTCCCTATCATGTCAAGATCAAGGGCCTTAGTGACCATGAGTTGAGGCAAGTTGCATCACTTGTAGTATGAACTCATCTCAACCCTTACACTTGGTTTGACACCCCAAACCATGTAATGCAATGCATGTTATGCAAACATGGCTCCATGATGCAACCTAATACTAAAATGCCAACATGCCAAATGTAATGCAACATGCAAGGTGCAAATGTAATGCAAACATGGGCAATTTAGGCGATAGGACTAACATGTAGCAACACTTAATGAATCAATTAAGCAACAAACATGAGGCAAGCATGCAATGGTGGATTTAACTACAATGGGGCAGCCCTCAAACCAACCCAAAACAGTGGCAAAACACCCAAGATTGTGACCAATGTACATGCCAATATGCAAACCAAATGGGGCCAAGTCTAGGGCACCAAAAGGGAACACTCCTCCACCATTACCAAGACCACTCATGACATGAATTATGTAAGCAAAAACAGAGTTTCATCATGCATAAATACACCCAAAAACCTTGGTATGACAGCCCCAAAATGCTCTAAACATGCAAGCATGCACAACACCCTTTTTAAAGCATAAGAGACCAATACTTCAAAGCATGAAAGGCATGACAAATGGAGACATATAAACCTGGTATAGGGACTGAAATAACATATTAAATTATTCTAAATCATCTAAATAACCTATCCAATGCATATACATGGATCACATCCTCAAGGCTTACAAACAACAATGCAAAGCAACTACATTAAGCATGCCAAAAATGGTAAAACCAGTGGTCAAAAGACCTAAAACAAGAAAAATCATGGCCAAAAGCTTCAATAAGTCAAGTCAAAACATGAGGATATACAAGGCTAAACCCATGACACATTTCTAGACAAAGTAGAGCATTACAAAGCAAGTGTAAGATGCAAAGCCCAAACAGAAAAAGACCCTTCTACAACACTGAAGAGGGATAAAAAATATGACTACTTTCAGTAGATGACAACCCCCAAATCAGTATACAAATATGCCAAAGATGCTATGCAAGAAATAGGCCAACAAAGGGCTATAACATGAAGTATACAAAACATTCATCAAACAGCCAAAGACCCTTAATGAAACATGACAAGGGGGTCAAAATATGGCCACTCTCAGTTCTAATAATGGCCGAAAAATAGAAGAAAGATAAGCTAAACAAACATGCAAAAATGGGGACCAAAGAGGGGTAATGAAGCAAGTCATACATGGAGGTTCCCAAAAGTGTTGAGCCCTTCTTCAATGTTGAAGAAGGGCTCAAAACAAGCCTCTTTACAGTTTACATCGAAGCCCAAAAATACTTGTAAATAAGGCTAACCAATGAAGCTAAAAAATGCAAGTTTACGGGAAATGGATGCTTACCCTTGAAGAACAGAAAACCAGCACCTCTTGGACCAAGTTTAGGTGCTCCTAAGCTCTGCAAATGGCCTCCCAAGTGCTGGAATGGAGGATGGAGGTGTTGTGCTAGGTGTTGTAGGGCAAATGGTGCAAGAACAAAGGTGTTTGGAGGCTTGGATAAGATAGATATAGAGAGGGAGGTGGAATATATGTGTATATATCAGATATATCAGTATATCTTCTGGTTTTCTTGCTCAAAATCTCCAACCCTAAACAATGGAGGAGAAGTGCTCCTTAAATAGGCAAAGGCAAAGGTTCTTGGCTTCTCCAAGAAGCCAAATGAAAAGGGTAAAGGGTGCAAAGGGTTTGTGGCTTCTAGAGGAAGCTAAAATAGCTAGCCAAGCTTGGCCAAGGGTTCAACCTTTTAGAGGAAAAAAAGGGGTCAAAGGTGGAAAAGGGCTCAAAATAGCAACATATATGCACGGGGGAGTGTGCTGGTGCATTCCAACTGGCACAGCTGGGATGCACCAGCCTTGGAGGGTGCAAAGGGTGCAAACCGGCCAGAAAAATTGGTCGTCGGCCAAAATAAAGTGCCGGTCGGCACTATTTTCTGCCGGTCGGCAAAATAGATTGCCGATAGATGATTCCAAGGTCAAAAAACAGCCGGTGGGTATGCAAATTGAAGCCCCGGAAGTTATATTTCCAATGGCGCAAACCTTGCATCAAAATTCCTCCTGTGCAAAAAGTTATGGCCTTTTTGGTGAAGCCGCGCAGACTCGATCCAAACGGGATGATGCCCAGCTTCAACCAATCATATCTCCTCCACCCGGACTTGGCTTTGGGAGATTCTTGAGTACAAAGTGAAGCCCCGGAAGTCTTCTTTCCAGCGATGGTGGCCTCATAGCTTAACTACAAGTATGCCGATGAATAGGCCTGATTCAGCGAGGACTGCTCGACTCCCTTCTACCCGGATTCATGGCGAACTTCTTCTCCAACCTATTTTCTCCCCTCCTCTCCTCTTTTCTTCAACTCCAAACTCCTAAACAAAGTGTTTTGAAGGGTTTGCCTCCTTGCCGAAGGAATTGAATCTTTGGCCTGCACATCTCTCAACACCGAGCAAACCATCAGTAACGCCCAAGTCTTAAGGGCAGTCAAAAATGGAGTGTCTACAATGGGATGCTAAAGCATAAAAACTCACAGATTTACCGACATCCCTCGAACAACTACAAAACAAAAGTTAGTAAAATATGCATGATCTTATATACAGGATCCTAATACAATTCACTCATGAGATGCACTAAAGATTTGGCTTCTAGAATATGGCATGTAAATCATCTCAAAACATACGATAGCGCACAGAATCATGGGATAATCAATTGAAGCATAAAAATGTAAATTTAGCCAAATCTTATGCATGGATCATGGATGTAAAGCAGGGATATGCATGACATGTCAGATATATACATACACACAGTTAGGGAAAGCGATAAAAGAATAGGATAGAAAGAAGCGGGGTGGAGGAATTATTACAATACTTGAATTATTACAAATCCGAGAAAAATAAATAAAATAAAATCCTCACAAACACTCAAAATAAAAATAAAATAAAGAGCTTCTTCATTGGCACATTCCACTCCTTTTCGCATGTCCCGGGTTTCGCAACATCACATGATTCACATTTTCCAGATTCAAACGGCAAACCAAGGAACGGATTTGAAATCTGACTAGCATGGCTTATAGGGAAATCACTATTGGATGATGTGCAAATTTCCTGAGAGTGTAGAGAGAGAAGAGAGAGAGAGTTGGGTTGTGTAGTGGTGCTGGGTCTCTAGAGAGAGAGAGTGCCGTGTGCATGGGTGTGTGGGTTTGGTGTTTCCTATATGTGTGTGCATGTGAATTAGTGAATAGCCGTGTGCATGGGTGTGTGGTTTTGGTGTGTGTTTGGTGTTTCAGTGAGAGAGAGAGAGAGTTGGTATGTGTGTGTATTGAATGGGTGTCTCACGAGTGTGTCCTTTCTCTCACTAAACCGTGCATGTGTAATGCATGAGTGTGCCGTGTGAGTGTGTGTGCTGGGTCCTCTATCTATGGATGCAGGTGTGTGTTTCTGGGGGTGACTGTAAGCTGGTGTGACCATGTGTTAGAGGGTGGCCACGGTGGTGGTGGTGTTGTGAGGTGCCGTGTGTATCCAGGTGAATGCAGTGAATGGCCGTGGGTGTTTTAGTGAGAGAGGTGCTGTGTGTGCATGTGAGAGAGGTGCTGGTCTGTGGATGCTGGGTGGTCTGCTGAGAGAAGGGGAGGGAAAGAGAGAGAGATAGCTGGGTGTGTGCTCTGAGAGAGCCGAGAGGGAGAGAGTGTGAGGTCAGATTTGTGTGGGTGTATGGCCGAGCTTCCATGTGTGTGCCTCAGTCCATGGTCAGTGTGTGTGTGATCCGTGTGCATGCCGTGGGTCTCTCCCGTGGGTGTGTGAGTCCTTGAGGCTGTGTTAGCAGTCGTGTGTGTGAAGAGTGTTAGCCGTGGTGAGTGAGGTGTGTGTATGTGTGAAGCTGTGTGTGCATGATGAAGTTCCCCTCCTCCTCTCCAAGCCGAGAGGCCAAGAGAGGTGGGTGTATGGAGTCTTAGAGAGAGAGAGCTAGGTCAGCCCGTGTGTGTGGGCAGTGGTGTGTTCCGGTGGTGTGCCTATCAACCCGTGTGCCTGTGGGGGTGTCAATGTGTGTGTATGCATGGAAGTTGTTTTTTCAGCCGAGAGTGAGAGAGCTCCGAGAGAGTGAGAGAGCTTCTGTTAGAGAGAGAGAGAGAGCTGGGTTTGGTTTCTTCCTCATGTGTATGGCTGTGTGTGTTTTAATGGTGGCTGTGAGTGGTGGTGTGGTGTGATCGGGGAGAGAGAGAGAGAGCTTGAATGTGGGTCTCTCCCCATGGGTGTGTGATGCATCTCCTTCAAATGCCAGCCGAGAGACCGAGCCTAGTGCACGGGTCCTGTGTATAACAATCATGTGTGTGGGTGATAATTGATGATATCTTTTTTTTTCTTTATTCCTCCACCCGTGTCTCTGAGGCTCTGGTGAGTCCCTCCTCCTCTCTTATTTTATTCACTCCTTCCCTCATTAGTTGCATGTGTGATCCCTCCTTTTCTTTTTTAATGATCCAACCATGCTGTAAAGCACTCCCACTTAGCCGACCTCTCTTTTTTTTTATTATTATTATTATTATTATTTTTCTTTTCTTTTTTTTAAAAAATAGTTATCAATTATAAAACACACTTAAAAAATATGCAACACCTAATTTAATATGTACACACACATTATAAAACACTACAAATTAACAAAAATACTAAAATGCCCAAGTCTTAGGGGCGGTCAAAATAGGGTGTCTACACATGGCATACGCAATGTGCTAACATACAGCCTAGCATACACAATGCTATGGAATGAAATGGCATACACAATGCATAATGGACTTATACCAACATGAGTGGACCTTAGCCACACTCACATAAGAGGCCATTAGATGAAAATGAGACACTCGAAATGCGTGCACACGTGCACGCAAACCGAGGATCGACCCTAAGGCACCGAATGCCACTCTAACAAGACACATGGCAAGACATGGAATATGACATACTAGCATGCAAATTTCAGTAGCAAAAATTGATGCAAAACAACCCCGAAACATGGCAAAAGTGCACCCGATGCATGAAATGAAACCCGAAATCCAAAATTAGGCACATGGAATGACTTATAGCTATGCAATGCATGCATTATTTGAACATGAAGTATGAATACAGAATCAAGACAGCCCCAAAAAAAGCATATTTACAGTTTTAAGCAAGGCCAAACAGTGAACACAAATGGGGCTAAGCTAGCATGCAAAAATGGCCCCGAAAGCGAGATAATGAAGTAAGTTGCAGCTTTTGACCTTAAATAGAGAAGGGCCCTTCTACAATATTGAAGAGGGGCCCAAAATATGGTATTTTATAGTTTACAATGAACTACAAAAACAAACACAAGTATGGCTAAACTCTCATGCAAGAAATGGGCCAAAAGAGAGACAAAGAAGGAGGTGATGGCTGCCGGCTCCAAACAGATGAGGGCCCTTCAACAATGTTGAAGAGGGGACCAAAATATGGTATTTACAGTTTATGATCAAACCCAAAACAATGCACAAGCATGCTCAAAATACTATGCAAAATAAGGCCAAAAAGAGAGCTATAACACAAAGTACAAAAAGGATGTCTCAAACAGTAAAAGACCCTTAATGAAACATGAAGAGGGGGTCAAAATAAGGTCATTTATAGTTCTGACCAGAGTCCAAAAATGCAAGCACAAGGGGCTACCAAATCATGCAAAAATAAGGCCAAAAGAGGGATACAAAGGCAAGTGATACATGGAAGCCTCAAAAAGTTAAGATCCCTTCAACAATGTTGAAAAAGGGCTCTAAATAATCCACTTTATAGTTTACAACATGCCTCAAAACAATTTATAAACAGGCCTAAAATACTATGAAAGAAATGAGCATACAAGAGAGGTAAAGAAGCAAGTGCAACAAGGAAGCCTCAAACAGTGAGAAGCCCTTAAACAAACATGAAATAGAGCTCAAAAAAATACTATTTTCAGTTAGGGTCGGAGCTCAAATATGCAAGCACAAAGAGCTAAGATATGAACCAAAAAAAGGGTCAAAAAGGAGAGAAGAGGACTTACCCTTGAAGACCAACTCTTTGACAGCCTTTGGACCAAGAAATGTTGCCTCCTGATCTCTAAAAAGATCCTCCAAGTTTCTGGAATGGAGTGGTGGTGTGGTGCTAGGTGATGGTGTAGAAATGGGGTAAGGTTTGGGAGGTTTTGATGCTTGAAAGGGAGAGATGAAGGATGTATGTATGCAAAGCTCCAAAGCAAATTTTCTAACCCCCAAAACCAAAGCTGGAGGCTGGTTTATATAGACAAAAAGAGGGGGGAAATGAGGGGGAAACAGTTCAAGTTTCCCTCCAAAATGGCAGCCCCCCGGATACAAAGTCTGGGGAGAAATAAAATGTATTTTTGTGATGTACCAACTGTAAGGAATCAGGCCGGCCAGTTATCTAGGTTACAGGTGGCCGGCCGGCTCTCCCCATGGCCGGCCGGCCAGGGGTCAAAAGGGCCAAGTGCAATTACTAGCCGACCACCACAAATTGGTGGCCTCCTATGTGTTCTCAACACAACCCTGTAGTCAAAAATTGGCAACAGTGAACCAGGAGAGAGAAAAGGACACTTTTAGGAGGGGTTCAAAAGGGTCAATCACAATTACTAGCCGACCATATGATATTGGTGGCCTCCCAAGTGTGTACAACACAAATATGTGGTTTGGAGCTTGAAAAAGTGGCCTTAGGGTGGTCAACATTGGCTTTCAAGTGAGAAAAAACGGGCGACGGAGGGCGATAAGGAAATATAACTGGTTGCTGAAACAATTACTGGCCTCCCACCCTTCTACGACCTTTCTGGTGATGAAACAGAGGTCCCTGCCAAAAATGAACGCAAACCGATGCAAAATGAAGGTTCGGGGGCCGAAACGCGCAGCCTGGGGCCCCGAAAACTGACTGTTAGGCACCGAGAGTGGTGTTCGACCACGAAGTTGGTCTCTCGGACCACAGTGTCCCTCAAAAGGGAGTAAATAAGATGCATGCCAAAAACTGGAGCAAACGGAGGTGGTTAGGCAGTCCGAAACCGAGGCACTCGGCCCGACGGCTCCGAAAATCGGGAACCGGGCTCCGAAATGGGAAAAATGGCCTACAACCACGAAACGTAGCCTAGGGCCACTGAGAGATGATCTACGAGACCTCTCCCTCCCTTCAGGAAGAGAAAACAGAGAAAACAGAGCCTGGTTCGCAAACCGAGGCAAAGCACAGAAAAGCTCAGAAGTCCGGAGGCAAGGCTCGCAACCGAGACTCTGAAACTTCGGAACAAGCACGATATGCAACATCACCAAGTGCTCAATCGGTGACGTCTGAGTCTTAAGGTCGATCAAAAATGGGGTGTCTACAGCTACAACTACTATTTGATATCTTATCACATACATATAGAGGTGTTCTCAAGACTCCACTCTCCCCCCTCACTCCCCTCCCTGGGACTGTGGATGGAATTGTGGACATCTTTTGAAGGTCTCAAACATTTTTCAAATATAATATTTGAAGAGCGGTGAATTTATCTTATCAATATTATTTTGTTGTATATTATTTAGATTTTCAGGCAACCATTGTTTTAGTAATTGCACCAATATTTTGGATTGGTTTTGATTATTATTATTATTATTATTATTTGGTTTCATTCAATTCTCCCTCTTTTGATTTCTTTTTGTTTTCTCATTATGTAAAAACTACTGTACACACCCCATTTTTGACCGTCCTCAAAACATGGATGTTCTTGCAAGTACATCCAGTCACATGTTTGATTGCTCGTTCTCGTTGAGCACTCGAATTTCGCGGCGGAACGCCACAAGTTTGAGCTTTCCAAACCCTGCATCAAGTTTATCTCATTTTTGGGCCATGCTTAGGTCCTTCCAGCTTGTTATTTTGGATGCACTGCTGACCATGTTAAGGCACTGTCGGCCATGGACTTTGGCCTACCAGCCATTGATGTGCCCTACCGGCCATCAATGAGCCCCTACGAAATATCACTAATGGCCGGCCGGCCACCAGTGCATCAGTAGATATTTTCTGATATTTTCAGGCAGCTGTTTGCACAGATTGGAGCATTTGCTTGCACGTGTATAGTTGGATCTCTTTAAGGAGTTTTTGTATCTTCTATATATCGGATCCTTCCTCTTGCATGTGAGAGGTTGGAAATTGTGAAGACAAAAAAATTTCTCTCTCTCTCTCTAGAATCCTCTCTCTCTAAATATTTTGCCTAGAAGCCTAAATTCTCTACACTTCTACACAGAAACTCTTGATCAAACTTGATCATCTTTGTGTTGAGGTGGCTTGAGGTCTTATTTGAGCTCTAAAAGAGGTTTTTAGCTTGGTTTGACTTGCCTTTGTTGCCTATCTAGCATCTTGTCTTCAAAGAGGTAGAATACTTGTATTTTTAGCATAATTTAAATACTTGTTTGGCCATCTTTGCATGCAGTATTGAGGCTGATTTTGACCTTTGAAGTCTTTTTTTTTTATGATTTAAAATAGTGGTTTGAGGTTTGTTATGGAGTTAGGGGTGGTCCACCCTTTTTGTAGCTTGTTTGGTTAAGTGTTGTGCCATCTTTCAAAGCTTTTAAAACAACTTTCTTTTGGCCTTTTAACCACTGAATTCCAGGGGATTTTCAGTAGTAAAAACTTTGTTTTGAGGTCCAAAATAGGAGGGGGTAGTCTCCCATCCTTATGTCTTGTTTGCAAGTGTAGATAGCCTAACACGTGAGCATGTTTTTCTACCTTTTTGTGACTTAATCTCAGCATGTTTTTGCTATTGATTTTGCATGATTTAGCTCTTTTTTGGGCTGCCTTGGTCATATGAGCCTTGTCTTGTGTAGTTGTAGTGCAAATGGCTTCACTAGCTTGGCATTTTGGGCCTCTAAACTTGATTTGCTTGAGTTGTTTGCATGATGAAATGTCATTTTACATGTAATTTCAGTGTTTATAACTCTGTCACGTGCTCATTTGCTTTGCTCTTTCATTGTTTTTTTTAGAGTTGCTTTAGAGTCTTGTTTGTGGCCTAACATGTGAGCATGTTCTCCTAGCCTTTTGTATCTTAATCTAAGCAAGTTTTAGCCATTGTATTGACATGTTCTCACTCTATTTTGAGCTGGTTTGATCAGTTGAGCTTTATATTGCATATCTCTAGTGTAGTGCTCTTCACTAGTTTAGAGTTTTTGGCTTTTGAACATGTTGTGCATGAGTTGCTTGCATGTTGTAGCATCATTTTTCATGCCATTTTAGCACTGAAAAATCTGCAACCTCCCTCAATTCTTCACTCTTCATTTACTTTGAGGGTTAGTTAGCCTTAAGGTTGTGTTTAATCTTGGGATAGAGCTTGTGCTCAATGGTTTTAATCCTCTTTTGAGAGTTTCTACTAACCAAAAGCATGATCTCTCTCATGTCTTGAACCATCCTTTGGTTGACTCCTCTCTCATTAGAGGACACTCATCTTGGACTTAACCGGTTAAAGAATGACTTGGTAATGCGAAAATGAGTAAACAAAATTGGACAAGTAAAACATGACCATGATAAGCATGTTATGTATTTGCATTGCATGTGGTCAATCAGACGTTATATTGAACACAAGGAAGATTGGTCCATTTCATACTCAAAGTGATAAAATGAGCCAATCTCCTTTGTCTCCATTGCCTTTGATCACCCATGACAAGGTAGTGGTCCTTTGAGTCTTGTTTTGTGCATTTATTGAAAGTGTACAACTTGGATCCTTGGCCATCATGCATTGAAAATGCTTGATTGGTGGCTTTGGATCCAAAAATGCCAATCCTTTGAAGTTTTGAGATGATAAGGAAGGGCACAGTACAAACATGTCCTTGGAAAACCCTCCCTTTTCCTCTGTTTGTGCTCTGTTGCAGTGTGGTGATTCAGCACACCAGTGGCCGGCAGTGGCTCACTGATGATCGGCACTGTTTTATCCTTGGCCGGCAGTACACATTGTTGGCCGGTAGGTGGCTGGCAGCAGCCAATCGTGGCCCGCAGGCCACTAGTGCAATCTCTAGCATTGAACTGGTAAGATGGCAGAAAAGATCCTGGAATGTGGTCAAACCTGCAAACAGAGCCTCTCAAGAGCAAATCGGAGAGCTTTTCGGGGCAAAAACCGAGTGCATGCATATTCAACTTCTTGAAATAGTGCTGAGGCAGTGTACTTTAATCATATTATGCATGTTTAATTTGGATAGATTGGTTTTTGTAATTTAATTGGTTAGTTTCGCTAATTAGTTAAAGGATTGTAATAATTAAATAGCTTAGTTTAGCTATTTCTTTACTAGGTTTGTAATAATTAATCTAATTAGCTTAATTAGATTAGTTCAATTAGCTTAGCTTATTCATTCGGACCCTCCTTTGAGAGGGCGCAATGTTGTAATAAGTGTGCGTGTGTGTGTGTATGTCTTCCAACCCCACGTCTTTCTCCCTTTTACTTAACCACTTTTGATGGTTAGATTAGGGCATATTTCAATTAGCATACCTTATGTTTGCATGTTTGTATCCATTCATTTGTCTTGCATGCACCGAGGCTCGACGCATCATTCAAACTGCATTGTAATTTCAAATACTTCTTTAAATATGTGTTTCAAAGCATGTTATCGAATTGTACCATGTGCCATATTAGTAGCCGAGCCTACTAAATTCATATTGCATGTGTTGCATTAGGCATCTTGTATAGTTAGGATCATGCATCTTTCTAACTTTGTTTTCTTTCCTAGCTTGGAGTACTAGGTAAGTTTTATGCTTTAGCATGCTTGCAAGAGTGTGATTGCCATGTTGCCATGTTTCGCATGCTTGCCATGAGGCTATGTGTTTAAATGCTAAACTGCATGAATGTCTATGGATGAAAGCTTTGTTGTTTGAATTGGAACGATTCAACAAATGTGAGTTTTAAAGCCCACTTTGTTGTGGCAAATCATGTTTTAAGCTCACTTGAGAGTGGCAAATTCAAACCATTTTCGAAAACAAACATGAGTTGAATTGTTCCAAGTCTTGCGACTAGTCTATACTTACTTGTGTGTGCCACATAGTAATGTTAGTCTAATAACCAGAATAAGAACACATAATGTTTATAAAAGGCATATCATGATTAGTAAAGGCCGATCTTTGATCGAGCAAGTGGGGGTACTCATTTCAGGACCTTCTCTTCTCGTACCCAAGTTCCCGAGCCAAGGCAACTTTGGTGATGACGGACATGTGGCCTTTAGCATGAGTCAGGGTTTCCTAAATTTTTCCAAAACAAAAATATTTAGGTGGCGACTCTGTAATCTGGCAAAGAAGTCCAGTTTTGTCACTTTTTTATTCAAAATCAATTTTCCAAAATGATTTGCTGGATTTGGACTCTTTGGTGTTTATCAGTCTCACATTGCACTTTGTGAGATTAGATTCAGAACCGTGACAGGAGTCCAAACTGTAGGACCAATTCGAGGTCTCCGAAAGGGGGCGCGAAAAAGTTGAGCTACAGTTTTTGGCGACTCTGCTGGGGATTTAGAGAACTTGACTCAAACTCATGATATGTTGTTTTATCTACACTTATGTGTTTCTTTGCATTGCATTTGCATTGGTACGTCTAAGTCACAGTGTTTGCCATCTGCTATTCCTAAGCGGTTTGCCAGAAGCTTGCTTGGAAAAGCTTGCCATAAGTTTGACCGGTTGCAGGCTCTACCACGATGGGAACACAACCCTTGGATCTGGACTACCGCTGTACCGTTTGATCCTCCTTTCACTTATCGGTGTTAGGTGTGAGAGGTATATTAGGTAGTCTTGCTGAGGCACCCTTTGACCATTTCGACCTAGCTGCATATAGTAAAGCTATAGTAACGGTTCCAACTTAGGACAAGATGCTCACCCATATGCAGGACTGCATGAAACCGCTTGATTGAAGTAGTAAAAACCTAGATCATGTCAAAACTAGGACAGGGTAACCCTACCCCCCTCATAGGGGTGTTTTGGCTCTCTTTACCTGGTATGTGCTTTGCAATGAAACTATACAAGGGTGCTTCATATCAGTGGTATGGTTGTTATATGTTTTGGGGCAGAAGTTAGTATAGACTACAGTCACTCAGCTGTGATCATATCTGTTCTCGTGAATTAGGCTGAGGTACTGTCTGTTTTCTCTTTTGCAAGGTAGTCCTGGAACCATAGCTTCAGAAGGCTCCAATATCCCCCAGGTACACTAGACTTGTGTTGATAGAATTTGTCAGGTCGGAGATCCAGTTCAAAGGAAACTAGTGTTTCCTTCGCCGGTGGCAGGGCAAAGAAGGGCCAGACAAGGCTCATTGGTTCAACTGTTCCGACAGTCACCAGTTAGATTACCTTTGTTCAAATTCAGCAGACCTATGATGGCACAGAGTCCAGAAGAAGTTGTGGCCACGACGACGGCATCAAACCAGGGAGTTGCCATGTAGGTTAAGACCAATGCTAAAATGCAATGCCCATCTGGGGCACCTACAACACATCCAGTCTCGGGGCTCCAGTCGAACTCTGATCCACCTCTGCCAACTGAAGATTTTCAAGGTCCGGATCCCCGAGAAGGGTTGGCTCAAGCTCGAGTTTTCACACCTCTGGTGCAGCCTAATGGGGAGCTTCATTCCATTGATACTAATGATTTCGAGCCGACCTTGGTAAAAATTGCTAACCTTGAGAAGCAATTCAAAAAGGCATCGGGCCTTAATTCCATTCCCGACATTGAGGATGGGTACATGGAGGTTGCCATAAGACTTTCGGATATATTCAAAATGCCATACATAGACCGTTTCGATGGGACTGGAGATCCTATGGTACATATCCGGCTTTTCTTGGATGTTTTGAAACCGATTGGTCTGTCTAAGCCTCAAAAACTCTCTCTGTATAGGAGAACCTTGTTTGGTATAGCAGCCACTTGGTACGCCAAGTTGGAGGATACAGCGAAGCAGAACTGGGAAAAATTGGTTGAGGCATTTGTCGATCAGTATTCTTACAATACCCAAGTTGAAATGACCACCCAAGAGCTTGAAGCGACCCACCAGAATCCTACAGAACCTTTTATGGAATTTGTTACAAGATGGAGAGCAAAGGTAGCACAGATGACAGATCGCCCTTCTGAGATGGACCAAGTTCGGATAGTGGTGCAGAATCTTAAGCCTGATATGTTGCAAAAGTTGATAGTCGCTCCACTATTCACTTTCAAAAGTTTGCATGAATTGGGGATACAGATCGAGAGTGCATTTAATAGAGGGATTATTCCCAGAACGAGTGAACTAATAAGGAGGGTGATTTCCGGGAGTACTAATGCTGGCGGTAGCACTATTCCCAAACCCACTGAAATCAATACAGTCACCAAAGCTGACCCTTTTGCCAAATCAAGCCTACAAATAGCCAGCCCAGCCTGAGCTCAAGGCAGAACTTTCACTCTCCTTTATATGAGCCTAACCAGCGAACTAAAAGTCCTGGTGGAAAGAGGGTATCTCAAACCCTTTGATCCCCAACCTCTATCTGACCCACTCCCAGCCAGACATAACCCCGTCAAATACTGCGTGTATCATCAGCAGCGCGGTCATGGCACCGATTATTGCTTCCGCCTTCGTCATGGGGTTCAGAATCTCATTGACAACCGGACGATAGCTCCACCTCAGGCCACCACTGACCCGTCACCTCTAAATCTCAATCTAATCCATGCATTACCATACACTTACAACCCGAGCATATACATCACCTCGGCCCATCTACCCAAGCCTGAGGTGTTTATCCCAGAAAGCATGGACTCATGCATGATGGATGCACTCGAGCCCCAATCATCTCAAACCCGTGAACCCACTACTTCTGAGCTGATGAGAATGATTGAAAATCTTTTGAGAACTGTAGCAGATTTATCCTTTAGGATATTGGCCCCGTTATCGACCACATCACATGCTAGAAATTTCATGCCAAAAGGCTTCCCAATCTTGGAGTGGGTTGCAATTAACAATGGCCAACCTGAAGTCATCCCAGGTCTGGGCAATGACATGTCAACAACAATTGGGCTTCGCTCTAATATAGCGACCCAATCTCTTGGAAAAGTGGAGGCAAATGGCAAAAACAAGGTAGGGGCAGGCATTGGTCCCTATGAACATCTTCAATGGGCTGTTGAGGCTTTGAAAACCGAATGACTGAACAAACAGCAAGTGCTCACAGTTGTTACAAAGACTGTGGATGGCACTTTTGCCCCTCGGGATGAGGGCATTTCAAATCAAGGGGCAAGCCATGAAAAGGGATGTCGTACCAGAAACACCATTTTCAACTCCAATCCTACACTCGAAAGAGATCAACAAACCCGGTCAACGCCTGTCGACCCTTTCGCTGGTACATCCAACATAACCTTACAAACCTCGAAGTACCAACCCTGAGGCCAGAGGGTCTTCAATCCCCTCTGCATGACTTTGTCTGAAGCTCTCCAAATCCTCATTGGACAAGGCCATCTCAAACCCCTAGAGCCTCGGCCTCTCCTGGATCCTCTTCCAACTAAGCATAATCCTGCCAAGTACTATGCCTTCCATCAACAAACTGGTCCTGACACTAACATTTGTTTTCATCTTCGCCATGAAATTCAAGATCTGATTGATAAAGAGGTCATCGTCGCACCTGGTCCTGCAAAGTCTATCAGTACTGCATTGATGAACTTGGAGGATAATGTGACTATGTGATTGGGGGATGAACCATCTGCTGATGGCGCTTGTTTTTACTCCAGATGTGGTGGATGGCATGCACTATTTTGAGCAACTTGAAAATACTGTTTATTGTACTTTGTGACTTGGGTATTGAGTCAGTTCTGTTATGTTGTATTGAGTCTATCTTGTTGTATCGAGTCGGTCCTGTTGTGTTAGATTCAGGTGATTTCGGGTGTGTTAACTTGGATATTATTATCTTGTTTTGTGCTTGTCTTTTACACTCTCTTTTTTTGCGTCTGTTTCTGCCATTTAGCCAATTGTGCCAAAAGGTCTGAATGAAACGGCAGAGATTTTCACTTACTTTTCTGTGCCTTGAAATCATTACATTGACCTAAGTTTTTCAAAACTTTTCTAACACTGTGATGAAAACAAAGATGAAGGAATTCATCGGGATTTGCAAAAATTTGATCAACTGGGAGAAAGAGATGCATGCTAAGCCCTTAATGAATGAGATCATGTTTGTTAATGTGAGTACTGAGAAGGATCCTGGCTTGATCTAGATTGGTTCTACATTGTCTTTAGGAGAGCGCGAACGACTAGTCGCTTTCTTAAAAGATTTCAAAAAATGTTTTGCGTGGTTTTGCGAAGACATGCTTGGAATTGATCTTGAGATTGTACAGCATAGGATTACTCTCGGCCTCGAGACTCAACCCTTTTGCTTTCAAACCTTGAACTTGGATTCAGAATGTTCAACGGTCAATTACAATATGAGGCTTGCATGGCCAGATTTGAAGCAGCCCTTGAACTAGAGGCAATCAGGTCGTATGACATCAAAGGAGGCCCACCAGGCCAGATTTGAAGTAGCCCTTAAACTAGGGGCAAAAAAGGTCAGATGTGTTCAAAGCGTAAAGAAATTGGGACATTGTTCAAGCCAATGAAAATGGGCAAGAATGCCAAATCCCAGAATGGAGAAAAGAAGAAAATTCTGCTGAAGGACAATCGAGTTCCTATCCACAACGCTAGGGGCAAATTCAGCCCCCAATTGGATGGGTTCTTATATCATCAAGATCATTGAGTCAACACAGTCATTCCTCTGGATTCAGATGGCTTAGAGATCCTATGGTTATTCAACATGGACAAGTTAAACTTTTCTATCCTTGAGCGGCTCGCTGGGCCGAAAAACCGAAAGGGTGACCCAAGCAAAAGTTAGAGCAAAAGAAAAAAAAGAAAAGAAAAAGAAAAAGAAATGAAAAATGAAAAGAAAATAACTTGCAAGGTTGAAAACCCAGAAAGGGTAGCCTTGGCAAAAGTCAGAGCACAAAATTAGAGGTTAATACCCGAGCATACCTTAACCGAACTACGTAAGGCTTGATTCTCATCTTCAAGATACGTAGGCAGCTTCATTTTGAAGTTCAGCCGTAAACACTTCAAATTCAACTGTCCTATCCGTGAGATTAAACGGGTCATCTTTGTCATTTCTGTATCTAAGAGTTCGATTGTGATCTTCACTATGAGAGCTGGTTATAGTGCATTATGGTGCTATTCAGACAAGGAGCAATTTTCCATTGCGGTGTAGTGCTGTTCGGACAAGGGGCAATTTTCCATTGTTTTGGATCTGAGATTGTGCATCTGAAGAGTTAATTCCATGTTGTTTGAGCAGTGTCCATTTCCAAAAATAGTTTTGAGGATTTTTAATGAAGCTGACTAATTTTCTCGAAAATTATTCTTTTTTTTCCAAAACTATACCATTTCTTGGACCCAAAAAAGGAAAATTTTCAATGCTCGCAACCTAACTTGCATGATTTCAAATCAGAAAATTGAACAAGTATGCTAATCTAACTCTCATGTTGGTCAAAATTGTTTTTAGTAGAAAGCCAAAAAATAAAAAATGGTCAAAATGATGAACTAGGGGCACAGTTGAGTCAAGTTTTCTGTCTTTTCCCCATTATCAATGTACTCTCCAGAAATGGCACAACTGAAGCTAACAGCAAAGGGTTGAAAGCTCTCTTATCCTCCAAGCAGCGAGGTATCAAGCCAAGTGCGAAGCACGAATTGGGAATGGAGTTGGATATTCGGTTCCCTCATCTGGGACGATCACGCTCAAATTGGAATCTGACCCAGAATGGGGACGTTGAAAAAGCAATGTATGAGACCAATCAATTGTATACCTGGCCGGTGAGACGTACTGACTCATTTCAGTCAAGTTAAGCCAAGTGCATCATCAACCGATGTCAATTGCAGATCTGCTGCGCATCCAGTCGCACCACAACTCCTTTGTGGGAAAGTTCACAAGTTGTGAGTGAAAGAATGAGAATCTAGTAAAATACTAGGGGCAAGATCCCACAACTTCTTGTTTATCCATCAACCACCCAGGGGAGGGATAAAAATAAAAGAGATTAAAGAATAGAGAGATGTGCGCTGAGAGAAAAAGTAAGGAAAGGGTTTTTTCAAAAAACTAGAGATTGAGTGCCAAAGTGATGTGAGAATCACAAATGAGAAAGGGTGGGAAACAATATCCGAAGAAACAGGCTCCTCGTGAACTGAGAGGTTTCCCTCTGATGGAAAACAAACATTCGAGTGTTGTTTTTGTTATTTTTGTTTGTCTCAATTCTTGTTTTGAGTCGTTTCGAGTGTCAATAGATGTGTTTAGGTTGTTTTACCTTTGTTGAGTCATTTAGGTTGTTTTACCTTTGTCTTTCCCTTTATTGAGTTATTTTGACTGTGGTCAGACATAGGCTCAATACCCTGTTAAGAACTCATTTCTCAAATTCAATTGTAAAAATAAATCATTTTGTGCTCAGAGTGCTGTGCCATTCTCCACATTTGTACAAAACAGGATTCGTTCTTTTATGAAACTGCAGGGTTCAACCTAGGTCATGTGAGAACAATAGAAATAGGACCTATTTGAAGCTATATAGGTTCCGGACTGCAAAGCAAAAGAAAAGAGGGAAAATTTGGAGCATCTGAGTTTGTTTCAACTTCAGCAAATTCCGAGACTGCATTCCAAGTGGACCTTCTCAGGCCTCGCCATTCCTCTGGAGTATGAGTGTATCTCAATCCTTAGTTCAAGCCTACTTCCAGTCAGAATGGCAATCTAAGCAGCATCCGTTGTTTTCACATGCAGATGTTACCTCTCACCAATATGAACAGGATGTATCCTTTTTTGAGTTGAGCATGTTGCATAGTCCTCCGAGAGGCAAATCGGAGGCGCCAAAGTATATATTTGCTTCCCTTCTATTGCATAGAATGTGCACTTTCATATACACTTCTGTTGCATGCATGCCACGCATCGTTTATGATTCATGCATAGAATATGCTTGTATCATGCATAGAATATGCTTTCAAAGTCGCATAGAATATGCTCATGTTTCATGCATCATGCATAGAATATGCTTTCAATGTTGGATAGAATATGCACTTGATTCATGCATAGAACATGCTTTCAATTGGAACATGCATTGTCA
The DNA here is from genome assembly GCA_022316695.1 of Camellia oleifera. Lineage (NCBI taxonomy): Eukaryota > Viridiplantae > Streptophyta > Magnoliopsida > Ericales > Theaceae > Camellia > Camellia oleifera. Next base: position 95,669,641 of record CM039308.1, on the reverse strand, counting down.
ATGTATTACTTTGCAAACCAATCATTCTGTGCATCCACCGCACAATAACCTTATTCTGTGCATCTATCGCACAATAATCTTACTCAGTACATTTATCACACAATCATTTGTTTTGTTCGCACTATTTTGTGCACTTTGTATTACACTCGCATTATTTTGTGCAATTATCACTCACGCTTTTGTGTGCATTGCACTATCTTGTGCATTGCATAGAACATGCTCTCATACTTGCATAGAAAATGCTTGTATCTTTTGCATAGAAAATGCTTCTATTCTTGCATAGAAAATGCTCCAATTTTGCATAGAACATGCATCGTGCTATTTTGCGCACCTTACCTACACTTGTTAGTGCATTGTGTTCGCGCTATTTTGCGCACCTTACTTGCACTTGTTAGTGCATTGTGTTCGCGCTATTTTGCGCACCTTACCTGCACTTGTTTGTGCATTGTGTTCACGCTGTTTTGTGCACCTTACGTGCACTTGTTTGTGCATTGTGTTCGCGCTGTTTTGCGCACCTTACCTGCACTTGTTAGTGCATTGTGTTCGCGCTGTTTTGCGCACCTTACTTGCACTTGTTAGTAAATTGTGTTTGCGCTGTTTTGCGCACCTTACTTGCACTTGTTAGTTCATTGTGTTCGCGCTATTTTGCCCACCAAACACGCACTTTGTTGTTGCATTGTTGCATTGAATACGTATTCTTGATTACATGGCATTGAATATGTAATGGTTATTATGTTACATAGAACATGCATCGCCATCTTGCATAGAATATGCATATTGCATTGAATATGCGTCAGTGGTTATTTTGCATAGAATATGCTCTTGCTCACACCGCATAGAATATGCTTCAGTTTTGTTCCTTGAATGTTGTGCATGAAACATCTCCCTAACATTGTGCTACAATTATTCATCTTGCATAGAATATGCATTTGTATTGCATTGTACTGTTAAGTTTCTTTCTTATGCAGGCACGATATTGTATGTATGGTTCATTTAGAGGGATTCTAAGTAAGATCATTCCTGTCCTTTGTATACCTTGCTTCGGTTAGAAGCGTTTGGGTCGTGTGCCCGATGCTTATACCACCCCTTGGTTAGAAGTGTTTGGGTTGTGTTCCCGATGCTTATACCTTGTTTCGGTTAGAAGCACTTTGGGGTCGTGTGCCCGATGCTTATACCACCTTGTTTTGGTTAGAAGCGTTGGGGTCGTGTGCCCGATGCTTCTACCACCTCTCGGTTATAAGCGTTTGGGGTCGTGTGCCCGACACTTATACCACCTTGTTCCGGTTAGAAGTGTTTGGGTCGTGTGCCCGATGCTTATAGCACCTTGTTTTGGTTAAAAGCATTGGGGTCGTGTGCCCAATGCTTATACCACCTCTCAGTTAGAAGCGTTTGGGGTCGTGTGCCCGATGCTTATACCACCTTGTTTCAGTTAGAAGTATATGCGTCGTGTGCCCGATGCTTATACCACCTTGTTTTGGTTAGAAGCATTAGGATGTGTACCCGATGTTTATACCGCCCTCTGGTGTTTACACCCCTTTCTTTTCTCCTCTCGCATGTGACGCGCTAGGATGAGTTTTGTTTGAGCCTTCGAGTGCGCCCGACAGTCGCTCTTAGCCTTTCCTGCGTGAGGCGCAATTAAGACTGCATAATTTTCTTACATCCTTTCTACATGAAATGCGGTTCGATTTGTGATTCTCATGCGTGGCGTGTTTATTTGCTTACTTCTTTTCATGTATGAGATTATTATACCTTGTTGGTTTTCTTAAAATGTCGCATTTATTGTTCATAACACTTGCATTTAAATGCATCATTACAACTAAGTTATACTCTTGCATCATGCATACCATTTGCATTTTGCCCCAGCCTGCTGGCGCAACTATGTATTGTTATCTTGAGATGTTTGTCTAAGTCTTGCGGCCTTGTCAAAAATGGGTGGTCTCTAGGCTTTGACATTCACTCACGTCACTTTCGTGACTCTGAGTTCTGTCAAAGAGGGGTAACTATAGACACCCTATTTTTGACCGTCCTCAAGACTTGGATGTTCTTGCAGGTACATCCAGTCACACGTTTGATTGCTTGTCGGGCGCTCGAATTTCACGGTGGAACGCCACAAGTCTGAGCTTTCCAAACCCTGCATCAATTTTATCTCATTTTTGGACCATGCTTAGGTCCTTCTAGCTTGTTATTTTGGATGCACTGCTGGCCATGGACTTTGGCCTACCGGCCATTGATGTGCCCTGCCAACCACCAGTGCATTAGTAAATATTTTCTGATATTTTCAGCTATGTGTTTGCACAGATTGGAGCATCTACTTGCACGTATATGGTTGGATCTCTTTAAGGGGTTTTTGTATCTTCTATATATAGGAGCCATCCTCTTGCATGTGAGAGGTTGGAAATTTTGAAGACAAAAAAATTTCTCTCTCTCTCTCTCTCTCTCTCTCTCTCTCTCTCTCTCTCTCTCTCTCTCTAAATATTTTGCCTAGAAGCCTAAATTCTCTTACATAGAAACCCTTGATCAAACTTGATCATCTTTGTGTTGAGGTGGCTTGAGGTTTTATTTGAGCTCTAAAAGAGGTTTTTAGCTTGGTTTGACTTGCCTTTGTTGCCTATCTAGCATCTTGTCTTCAAAGAGGTAGAATACTTGTATTTTTAGCATAATTTAAATACTTGTTTGGCCATCTTTGCATGCAGTATTGAGGCTGATTTTGACCTCTGAAATCTTTGTTTTTATGATTTAAAATAGTGGTTTGATGTTTGTTTTGGAGTTAGGCGTGGTCCATCCTTTTTGTAGCTTGTTTGGTTAAGTGTTGTGCCATCTTTCAAAGCTTTTAAAACAACTTTCTTTTGGCCTTTTAACCACTAAATTCCAGGGGATTTTCAGTAGTAAAAACTTTGTTTTGAGGTCCAAAATAGGAGGGGGTAGTCTCCCCTCCTTATGTCTTGTTTGCAAGTGTAGATAGCCTAACACGTGAGCATGTTTTTCTACCTTTTTGTGACTTAATCTCAGCATGTTTTTGCTATTGATTTTGCATGATTTAGCTCTTTTTTTGGGCTGCCTTGGTCATATGAGCCTTGTCTTGTGTAGTTGTAGTGCAAATGGCTTCACTAGCTTGGCATTTTGGGCCTCTAAACTTGATTTGCTTGAGTTGTTTGCATGATGAACTGTCATTTTACATGTAATTTCAGTGTTTATAACTCTGTCACATGCTCATTTGCTTTGCTCTTTCATTGTTTTTTTTAGAGTTGCTTTAGAGTCTTGTTTGTGGCCTAACATGTGAGCATGTTCTCCTAGCCTTTTGTGTCTTAATCTAAGCGAGTTTTAGCCATTGTTTTGACATGTTCTAACTCTATTTTGAGCTAGTTTGATCAGTTGAGCTTTATATTGCATACCTCTAGTGTAGTGCTCTTCACTAGTTTAGAGTTTTTGGCTTTTGGACATGTTGTGCATGAGTTGCTTGCATGTTGTAGCATCATTTTTTATGCCATTTCAGCACTGAAAAATCTGCAACCTCCCTCAATTCTTCACTCTTCATTTGCTTTGAGGGTTAGTTAGCCTTAAGGTTGTGTTTAATCTTGGGATAGAGCTTGTGCTCAATGGTTTTAATCCTCTTTTGAGGGTTTCTACTAACCAAAGGCATGATCTCTCTCATGTCTTGAACCATCTTTTGGTTGACTCCTCTCTCATTAGAGGACACTCATCTTGGACTTAACCGGTTAAAGAATGACTTGGTAATGCGAAAATGAGTAAACAAAATTGGACAAGTAAAACATGATCAAGATAAGCATGTTATGTGTTTGCATTGCATGTGGTCAATCAAACGTTATATTGAACACAAGGAAGATTGGTCCATTTCATACTCAAAGTGATGAAATGAGCCAATCTCCTTTGTCTCCATTGCCTTTGATCACCCATGACAAGGTAGTGGTCCTTTGAGTCTTGTTTTGTGCATTTATTGAAAGTGTACAACTTGGATCCTTGGCCATCATGCATTGAAAATGCTTGATTGGTGGCTTTGGATCCAAAAATGCCAATCCTTTGATGTTTTGAGATAATAAGGAAGGGCACAGTACAAACATGTCCTTGGAAAACCCTCTCTTTTCCTTTGTTTGTGCTATGTTGCAGTGTGGTGATTCAGCACACTAGTGGCCGGCAGTGGCTCACTGATGGCCGGCACTGCTTCATCCTTGGCCGACAGTACACATTGTTGGCCGGCAGGTGGCCGGCAGCAGCCAATCATGGCCGGTAGGCCACTGGTGCAATCTCTAGCATTGAACTGGTAAGATGGCAGAAAAGATCCTGGAGTGTGGTCAAACCTGCAAACAGAGCCTCCCAAGAGCAAATCGGAGAGCTTTTCGGAACGAAAACCGAGTGCATGCATATTCAACTTCTCGAAACAGAGCTGAGGCAGTGTACTTTAATCATATTATGTATGTTTAATTTGCATACATTGGTTTTATAATTTAATTGGTTAGTTTCTCTAATTAGTTAAAGGATTGTAATAATTAAATAGCTTAGTTTAGCTATTTCTTTACTGGATTTGTAATAATTAATCTAATTAGCTTAATTAGATTAGTTCAATTAGCTTAGCTTATTCATTCGGACCCTCCTTTGAGAGGGCACAATATTGTAATAAGTGTACGTGTGTGTGTGCATGTCTTCCAACCCCACGTCTTTCTCCCTTCTACTTAACCGCTTTTGATGGTTAGATTAGGGCATATTTCAATTAGCATACCTTATGTTTGCATGTTTGCATCCATTCATTTGTCTTGCCTGCACCGAGGCTCGGCGCATCATTCAAACTACATTGTAATTTCAAATACTTCTTTGAATACGTGTTTCAAAGCATGTTATCAAATTGTACCATGTGCCATATTAGTAGCCGAGCCTACTAAATTCATATTGCATGTGTTGCATTAGGCATCTTGTATAGTTAGGATCATGTATCTTTCTAACTTTGTTTTCTTTCCTAGCCTGTGGATAAAGGTTTTGTTGTTTGAATTGGAACGATTCAACAAATGTGAGTTTTAAAGCCCACTTTGTTGTGGCAAATCATGTTTTAAGCCCACTTGAGGGTGGCAAACTCAAACCATTTTCGAAAACAAACATGAGTTGAATTGTTCCAAGTCTTACAACTAGTCTATACTTCCTTGTGTGCGCCACATAGTAATGTTAGTCTAATAACCAGAATAAGAATACATTATGTTTATAAAAGGCATATCATGATTAGTAGAGGCCGATCTTTGATCGGGCGAGCGGGGGTGCTCATTTCAAGACCTTCCCATCTCGTACCCAAGTTCCCAAGCCAAGACAACTTTGGTGATGACAACACGTGGCCTTTGGCACGAGTCAAGGTTTCCTAAATTTTCCCAAAACAAAATATTTAGGTGGTGACTCTGTAATCTGGCAAAGCAGTCCAATTTTGGTGTTTTTTTATTCAAAATTAATTTTCCAAAATGATTTGCTGGATTTGGACTTTTTGGGGTTTATCAGTCTCACATAGCACTTTGTGAAATTAGATTCAGAACCATGATAGGAGTCCGAACTGTAGGACCAATTCGAGCTCTCTGAAAGGGGGCGCGAAAAAGTTGAGCTACAACTACAACTCCCTCTGCATGCATTGTTACCTACCTTTTAATTTGCTTTTATAAAGTCAATACATCCATCCTTCATGCCTATACACCTATCCTTCATGTCATAGGAAATTGAAGTTGCACAACTTTTCTCTTCTCATCTATTTGCTTGAACATAATTTTCATAATACTAATATGGAAAGAGCTATCCAACAATGAACTCCATTATTATTACTATTATTACTATGTGTAAGTTCACTCATTTGAAGCAAAACAATGTTGATGAGTAATTCATTTTGCTGGTTTTTTTATAAATAAAAAAAATTAAATGGGGTGTTACATATAGAATTTTGCTTATTTTGTGATATACTTTTGTTCTTTTTAACTTACTGTTAAGAAGTGTGGTTTGCCATCGGGATTGTCTCAGCTTGTGTGCTCTTCTCTTAGCAAAACTTTTATTTAAAAATTTTATAATCTCTTTGTGGTACGTGTTTGTGAATCTTTGCTCAATTGTTTATGTGAGACATATTTTTTAGTTGTCCACGTGGCGAAAGTCGTTAGCTGATGTACCACGTAGATGGATCATGTTGTTGAAATATTATGTGATTCGATAAATTCGAATAGATGACAATAGTTCTAGATGGTTTGAAGGTCTCTAGTTGGATGGAGATGAGACTCTAAGAGAAGTTCATTCTAATCTGAATAAGAGGAATCCAAGATAGATGTTATCCTTATAAAGGATAGAGTCTTATAAAGTACGATCTGTAGGAGACGAGGGCACTGCTGACTATAAAAATAAGACACCCCATTGGTCAAAGGTACTCTTTTACTTGAGAGTTGTTTTCTTGTGTCGATATCTTGTGAGATAAATTGACTGACTTAATCATCAAAGTGCCTCCAACTGGATGAGGCCCCGTGGTGTTTGTTGTCTTCTTATGTACAGGTGTTAAGCTCTTCTGTTCTTCCAAGTGCTCTACGGCTAAATTCCTTAGAACTCGACAAGGAGATTTAATTTGGTTGTGAAGTCAAAAATTAACAAATTTCTACCTTTAGACGATATCATAATGTTCTTACCCTTTTTTAAGAATATATATTATAGTATTTTCAACACTTAAAAGATTGTAGAAGATATTAGTTGTGCAATTAAACCATGTTCAACCATGTATAGTTTTTAAATTAGATGTCTTAGAGCATATCCAATTCTTAATTTTTGTCTTTTCTTTTCTTTTTCTTTTTTTTAATCAAATTTAAATTTGATTAAAAAATGTTAAAAATTCATCTCCTGTCCATTCAAGGAGAGACATTTTTTCATCAAATTAGAATATTATAAATATTTAGAAATATGAAACATTGGAGATTATTTTTTTTTATCAAAATTGATGAAAAGAAAATTTTGAAATAAAAGGAGATTTTTTAAAAATACTTCAATAAAAATGTGAAGAATAAAATAATTCATATCAAATCAAATACTTTTATTTAAATTTAAAATAAAATTAAAAGAAAAAATTCACAAAAAAATTGCGATGCTCAAGTGTTGTTATATTGAAGAGACTACCCATTCCACTTTATTTCTTATTCCTTCAGCCCATTCTTAACTTCTTCAACTTTGTCTATGTTCTTATCATTCAACTTTAGTTGTGTTACATTGCATCATATTATTATATAAAATAAAATTATGTTAAAAAAAAAAAAAAAACGATGCATAGAAAACTAGTGCAAAATAAAGGAGAAACAAATGGCTGTCTTTGGTGTGAGTTTCAAATTATAATTCTACCCTTATATTTGAATATTATGTTTAGTTTGAGTTTTAAAATTATGATTCTAAATCAATTTCAAAACACATTTTGAAAACATATTTGATAAACCAGACAATTTTTAAAGGCATTTTGAAAACATGTTTAGTAAACAAGACAATTTTTAAATTTTTAATCTACCTGGATACCCAGCCGATCGTCCGATCGGTTGACCCGGACAGTACTTTTTCTTTTTTTTTTTCTTTTTTTGCAATTGTCTCTCAGTTTTCAAAGATTGTTTCGGTTTTTTCTACAAAATTCAAACCAAACACAGTGTAACTGTCCTTTGATCTTTATCGGAATCTATTCCTCCTAACTAGGGTTTATTCATCGTCATCTTCATCTTCATCTTCTTCTGTCTCTTTAGTTCTATTGTGTTGATGAAACAATTGAACGTGGACCTCCTCGATTCTCTGACAATCATGGATTCGGACTTCTCTCCAGGCGGTGGCCTCTCTGGGCCGGGTATTGACTTCGATTTCACCTTTGCCTTCAACGACAGCAACTTCTTGGACCGTGTGCTTCGGATCTAAAATCATACCCAATTTGCTCGAAAGAAATTGGTAACAGAAAGCAAAGAAGAGAAGACATCAAGGAAGAAATAGGTAACATACATACAAATATGTGTAACATGCCCGGGAGGGTACCCGCGCGCGTTAAACAGTTCGGACTCCCGAGATCTCTTTGATCTCAAGTTTCACGAGCGCAATGTGAAACGTAGATGAGAGTCCAGATTTGGCAACTTTTATTGAAAATCCATTTTATTGCAATTTTGTCAAAAATGGACTGCGTCATCAGATCTCAGAGTCGCCACCTAATATTTTGGGAAATTAGGAAACCCATGACTCAGTGCCAAGGCCACTGTTCGTCGTAACCAAGGATGCTTGGCTCAGAACCTTAGGTATGAGAGGGGAAGGTCAATAATGAGCACCCCCGCTCACCCGATCAAAAGATCGGCCTCTACTAAACCATGATATGACTTTTATTTTCTTTATATGTTCATGTTCTGATTATATTAATAAATCCTAAAATTTACTATGTGAAGCATACAAGTATAGACTAGTTTGCTCAAATTGGAACAATTCAATTTCATGTTTGTTTTTCGAAAAGGGTTTGAATTTACCACTCGACAAAGTGGGCTTAAAACGTACATTTATTGAATTATTCCAATTCAAACAACAAGCCTTCATCCACAGGCATTCATACAGTTATATCACTTAAGCAAATAGTCACATGGTAGGATGCTAAACATAATAAGAAAATCACACACAAATGAGATGCTAAAGCATAAAAACTCACAGATTTACTAACGTCCCTCGAACAGCTACAAAACAAAGTTAGTAAAATATGCATGATCTTATATACAAAATCCTAATGCAATTCACTCATGAGATGCACTAAAGATTCGGCTTCTAAAATATGGCATGTGAAACATTGCAGAACATACGATAGCATATAGAATCATGGGATAATCAATTGAAGCATAAAGATGCAAATTTAGTCAAATCTTATGCATGGATCATGGATGTAAAGCAGGGATATGCATGACATGTCAAGATATATACATACAGACAGTTAGGGAAAGCGATTAAAGAATGAGATAGAAAGAAGCGAGATGTGGGAATTATTACAACACCTTAAATATTACAGATCCGAATAAAAGAAGAGAGAGAAATAATAAAATAAAATAAAATCTCACAAAATACTCAAAATAAAAATAAAATAAAATCTTCAATCCAGCAAATCACTCATTGATGCCCATTTGAAATCCTGCAACAACCTCAGAAGGTCCCCAATGTTCCCCGCGTCTTTGACCAAACTATACACGATCTCCCACGCTAAAAGTAGCCGTGCATCCACTGAGTGGGCGGGAATTCGGCTGTCCTGCTACGTGCTCCACCAATTTGCTTCATCAACATGCAAGACAGTGCATGTGGCCCACACATCTCCCTCATACCAGTCATGACCACCATGGATGCTGGGGAAGGAGAGCTTGAAATGAACACCTACCTCTGCAGTGGACATGCATGCCCATGACATCAAATCTGCACCACCTATTTGAAGCTCACGAGGCCACAAAACCCCTGGCCAAGCTTCCCTCTCTCTCTCTCTCTCTCTCTCTCTACATGTTTGCTTCGGGAAAATTTCCTTCTGTGAGCTCGGCAAAACACACACCCATATTCACCTGGCCAAGCTTCCCACTTTCATGCCCACCAGAGAGAGGCCACTACCGTGCGTGTGTGCTATGTGTATGTGCATGGGTGAGTGAGTGGTGTTGGTGTGTGTCTCCTAGAGAGAGAGTGCCGTGAGTCAGTGTTGGTGGTGTGCTGCTGGGTTGGTCTGCCGTGGGTGTGTTAGAGGTGAGGTTGGTGGTGTGTGAATGACCGTGGGTGTAGTGTGTGAAGGGCCGTGTGAGAGTGGGTGTTTCCTGCATGAAGATGGAGGTGGTGCATGGTGAAGTGTGTGTGCATGCATGGAGATGGAGGGAGAGGTGTGTGTGTTGCTGTCATGGTGGTGGTGGTGTTGTGGGTTTAGAGAGAGGAGAGAGAGAGGCCGTGAGATGGTGCTGCTGTGTGTGAGGTTGTGAGTGACCCTCTCCCTCACCCGTGTATCTCTACATTTTTCTTAGAGAGAGAGTGTGTTGTGATGTTTTACAGTGTGTTTTGTGTGTTGTGTGTGTGTTGCTGGGTTTGGTGGAGTTGCTGTGAGAGAAGAGGGAGAGTTGGGTTTTTGGTGTGTTACAGTGGTGGCTGGGTTGGATGATGGATGGCTACGGTGGTAGTGGTGTTACGTGTGACCACCGTGGTGGTGGTGTGTTGTGCAGCCTCGTGGGTGAGGGAGGTGTGTGGTTAGAGAGAGAGAAGTTAGCTGGGTTTGCTCCCCCTTCCTTCCTCCTGAAAATCTGTGTGTTCTCTTTCCCCTGAAGCTGTGTCTCTCTTTTCCTCTCCTGTTCAACCCGTATGTCTGTGTGTGAGGTGGGTTGAGGGTGTGTGCTATGTATCAGTGAGGTGCCTCTGGGTCTCTCCTCCTCTCTTGATCAGTGAGTGTGTCTTCAATTTAGAGAGAGAGAGAGGCCTGTTCTCTGCCCTCCCGCTGTGTAGTGGGTGTCTCTTTTTTTGTATGGAGGTGCATGCATTTCTCTTTATTATTTTTTTTCTTTGTTGCCTAGAGCCAGCCCTCCTTTTCTTTTGTTAATGATCAAAAACATGTTGTAAAGCATTCCCACTTAGCCGACCTCTCTCTCTCTCTTTTTTTCTTGAGTAGACTTCTTTTTTTTATTTCACATGCTCACCAACTTTGCTATCACTAAAATTATTCTTCTCCCCCACCAAAATAAACACCATCATCATATATTCCTTGATCATAACCCCCCTCCATTTTTTTTCATTTTCTTTTATTTATTTTTTTATTTTCTACTTTCCTTTTTTTTTTTGTTTTATTATTTTCTCCTTTTGTATATTTTTTTTGTTTTCAATTTAGTTATCAATTAATATAAAACACACACACACACACCTAATTTAGTATGTACACACACATTATAAAACACTACAAATTAACAAAATAATAGTGATGGCCAAAAATGGGTGAGTTTCGGGATTAAAATTTTAATTTGATTTTTCTGGTGAGGGTGGTCAAACTAAAATGCCCAAGTCTTAAGGCCGGTCAAAATGGGGTGTCTACAATATGTTTGTGCTATTGTAGACTAATTTTTTGTTGATTTTTCTTTCATAATTCGTAAATTTATTGAGTTTTGATTGCTGATTTTTTATTTTTTATTTTTATTTTTTATTTTTTTGTGTGTGTTCTTCTTTATGACATTTTTTATGGGATTTCAATCACAAGGGATTTTTTTTTTTTTTTTCAATTGTCAATAGCCACTTGTTATTTGGGAAAAAAAAAATTATATTTATTTTTGATTTTTTTAAATATACAAATTATTTTTTAGACCAAAATGACGAATTGTTTGTTTGAATTGAATTTTAAAAAGAATTTGATTATGAGTTTTGAATAGAATTTTTAATAGAGTTTTGAATTGTGCGTTTGGTAATGAGTTATAAGTTTTTGAATTAAGTTTTGAAAATTCTTTTCAAAACTCATAACCAAACAATTTTTTTCGTTTCATATCATATCAAAAATTCAAAACTCTTTTTAAAATTCACAATCAAACAATTTGTATTTTTAAATCATAATTTTAAAACTCACAAATTCAAAATATAACTCTATTCTCAAATCACAATATGTTGTCGAATGTTACCAAACTTTTCTCAGGACGCATCCCACCATTTGAATTATTTGTTTCTTACACACAAAAATTTGCTCTAACATTTAAATCTACTATATATATTTGTATATATTATTCATGCTTTAATTATGAAATTGGCTTGACAAAAATCAGATCCAAGTAAAATAACCTTAAAAAAAATACAAGCAACAATTTAATAAAACTTAAGCTGTGTTTGATTTGTATTTTGAAATAAATTTTTAAAAAAATAAAAATTTGAAAGGAAATTTAGAAATTCTTTTAATTTATTTGATTATATATTTTAAAAATAATTTGAGAATTTATAATGATTTGATATTTTGTTATAATTAGATACATGTGTGCGAGAGAAAAAAATGATCGAGAATGAGAGAAGTGCTAAAAAAAAGTGATTAATTAATATATAAGAGAGTGATTTTGGAAAAAAATTTCAAAAAATTTCCAAGAAACAAAATTTTTAAACTTTTTTTCAAAAATTATATTTTGAGACTTAAAACCAAACAAGACCTTAACTTTTTTACACTTTAATTTCCACAAAAAATTCGCTCTAACATTTTAACTTGATATATATCTGCATATATTATTCATGCTTTAATTAGGAAATGGGCTTGACAAAAATCAGATCAAAGTAGCATAACCTTTAAAAAAAGACAAGCAACAATTTAATAAACTTAATTTTTTTGCACTATAATTTCCTTTTCAAGAAGTCTTACAATGGGTAAAGGTTACAAACAAATACACCAAAAGTCAAATAAAAAAATATGAAAAATACTTGACATTAAATTATTGTACACTTTAATTTCCTTCTCAACAAAGTCTTCTAATAGGAAAAAGTTACAAACAAATATACAAAAAGTTAAAATAAAAAATAAAAAAATCCTTGACATCCTCAAACCGATTCTGCAGTGCATCTTCTGTTCTTAATTCAAACTTGCAAATTCACATAAAATAGTTTAATTAAGGAGAACGTAAAAACACATGACTATAAGGAAACAAGTATCTTTAATAACTTATCCTACATAATCCTAATCTGTAAATCTCAATTACACACGTAAAAGATTTTTTTTTTTTTTTAAAAAAACTAATTTAAACATAGTATCATGCTTACTATACATCTGTACATATTATTCATGCTTTAATTAGGAAATGGGCTTTGACAAAAATCAGATCAAAGTAACATAACCTTAAACAAAATACTAGCAACAATTTAATAAACTTCATTTTTTTTTACAATTAAATTTCCTTTAAAAGAAGTCTTACAATGGGTAAAGATTACAAACAAATACACAAAAAGTCAAATCAAAAAATATGAAAAATACTAGACAATAAATTATTGTACACATTAATTTCCTTCTCAACAAAGTCTTCTACTAGGAAAAGGTTGCAAACAAATATACAAAAAGTTATAATAAAAAATAAAAATAAAAAACCTTGACATCCTCAAACCGGTTCTGAAGTGCATCTTCTGTTCTTAATTAAAACCTGCAAATTCACATAAAATAATTTAATTAAGGAGAATGTAACACATGACTAGAAGGAAACAAATATCTTTAATAACTTAGCCTGCATAATCTTAATCTGTAAATCTCAATTATACAGGTAAAAGATCTTAAAAGGAAAAAAAAAAAAAAAAAAAACTAAATTAAACATAGTATCATAATCATGTAAACTGATGGAGACCTATCTAATAGTTTACTCATGCATATTGTCCATAAGTGCAGTGTTCAAAAGATAAAACCGCCCATGAAAAACAAAACAAAAACAAAAAAAATCATCCATCGTTCACAACCTTGGAGCCCCATCAAAAGCGGCTTACAGCAATACAAACAAAACACAAACAAAACCAATCCATGGCCACCACGGAGTCCAGCAACACAGCATACAGCAGTATATATTGTTCAATTACAAAAAAAAAAACCATTAGAATATTGTTGACAAGCCAAGAAAACAAAAACCCATGGAAACAGAAACATCAACGGTTGTATATTCATCTGACAAGCCTCGTCCTACAAAAATTAGAGTATAGGTTAGCCAAGTAACAAAGCATAAAATAAATATATAAAAATTAAGACTCACATAAACGAATTCTCTAGTGTTCTGATTTGGATAGCAACCAGGTAGAAAAAACAAGGATAAAAATCCGGAATTGCAGCACGAAGCTTATTGTCAGTGTGCATGATCCGATGACATGTCTGTATCTATAAACCAAAACAACAATAAACAAAATAGTTAAATTTGAAAACACAAATCACAATAAAAATTAAAATATAAAAAAATATTTTTTTTAAAAAAAACCATGTTATCAGCATAGTGAATGTAGGCATTGCGATGAAAGTAGACAACGCCATGAGGTCTGCCATAGCGCGCGGTGGCAGCAGTGTTAAAATTATATACTTGGGCCAGCATCGGATCACTCAAACAAGTAGTTCTCCAATCCCGAACGTGGCAAACACCACTATCAAAATTCATGACCATATCAAAATTTGAAACATTTAACTCAGCAAAATCCCAGGTCTTGAAAAAGAACTGAACCCTATGGCTGCAATTAAAAAACAATGCATTTTTGTAGACGAAGTAAGCTGTGTCCCTACATGTTAAAAAAACAAAAAAAAAAAAAAAAAACAAAATACAATCAAATAAGAAAGTTCAAGAAAAAATAATTTGAATAACAAAAAAAATCTTAAAAAATAACAAAAATTATACCTCAATTCTTGACCGAACTTCAACTGGGCATCATAACATAGCCTGTAAAATAGGCTAAGCCCAAGGGGATACGCCTGATAATTGGTAGGTTTGTTAGTCGACACAACTTGTTCTACCAATCTTTTCAGAACTCTAATATCGTTCTTCAAACCTCCATCCAAATCAGTTCCTGGACAAAAAATATGAAAACATATAACCATACACACAAGAAACTAAACAACTAATTGTAAATGAATAAAACAATATAAATTAACATATATACCGTATGTCTTTTTGGTCATCAAACATAATTTTACTTGTTCGTCAGCAATGATTCTAACTCCCTTCAAGAGATTTCCATGGTACTCATTTTTTTACAACATTATTGTCAAGGCATCACCAATTTGCCTACATTAATAAAGAAACTTATAAAAAAAATCCTTAAATTGATAATAATAATATTTGAAAACATTAAACAAAAAAAAGAGATACAAAACATTAACCTGAAAACAGAACGAAAATTAGATCCCATTGAAATAATTTTCGACCGATCGCGACTATACTTCCATATCCTTATTCCAGGTTTGTTTGCCCATACAGAAAACCGATCAGGTACCCTCTCAGTCACAGATAATGTTTCCTTGTTCCGTATATTCAAGAAATAGGGTTTTAAAAGTAAAGGATGATCATAACTCCTTAACCTTTGGTGATAATCAAATAATCGAGTAAAGGATCTCCTCTTGAAAACATTAACAGAAATTTGAGTAGGACTACTAGTACGCTTGTTGTTAAATGCAATGCTTCCTCGCTTTCCATTTCGCAAATATAAAATTCGACCATACTAAATGAAAACATAAATATTATTAGTTCAATAGAATAGATAAAAAGATCAGAAAAACAAAAAAAAAAAACAAAAATGTAAGAACAAACTCTTCTGTGATGTCCTAAATCTGCCATTGAGAGAGAAGCAATGGCAAGCTTTGCAAACTTGAGAACAACAACTTGGATGGCTGAGAGAGAAACAGCAATTGCAAGTTTGAGTATAACTTGCTGGAGGGCAGCATATATATATATATATACAGAGTCTCACAGACAAAGTGTAGACGATTCATCTTCACCCCAACCTTCACCCGTTCAAATATTTTCACAATTTTGGCTAGACAAGTCAGAAGATTCAGAGCTTGGAGGGCAGCAAATATACATATACATCTCTTTCTTTTCTTTTTTGATTCAAAAGATTGCTCTTTCATACTTAAGGAAAAGATTTGCTACGTGAACAGAATCACAGCTTATTGTTTGAAGATTGACTGGTTTAGACGAGTCAGAAGATGCAGAGCTTGAGGGCAGCAAATATATACATATATACAGAGAGTCTCACAGAAAGTAAAGACTGCTATCTTTCTTTTCCTTTTTTTTTTGATTGCTCTCTTTCATATATATACTAGAACGGAAAAAATTTGTTCACAAATCGATGGTGAAGACGTGGGGAACGACTATAGTACAGAAAAGCGGTTTTTGGATACCATACCTAAATTTTTTTTCCAGCCGTTGGATTGTGCTATGCAATCTAGTCCATCCAATGTAAACAAGTCACAACAGATAAAACAACAGGTAGCTGGTGAAAAGTAATGAAATCTCCTGTCAATCTGATGAACGAATCTCATTCTTTTCTCTCTCCTTTCCTCTCCTGTCTTAAGGCGGTGTTTCCCATTCCAGCTAGGATTTTCTGCTTACTCTCGCTGGCAATGAAGGATCTGCTGAGGATTTCTTTCTGCTTATCATTTTAGTTTCATCTCTGTTTTTCATGAATATTTTTTTTTAGTTGATGAGAAACTAAGAGGAAATCAATCTATTTTATTTTGTCTTAGTTTTCTCTCTTTTAGTGGATTGTCATTGTAATTTAAGGCTTTGTTTTCATAGAATCTGTGTGGGTTTTTTTTAGTTGTTTTATTTAGATTATTTGGGATAAAAATAAATAAATTAACTCTTTGGTTTAGTGGATTGTTGGGGTTTATGAGTTACGGTGATTTATTACCTTTTGCTTGTACTGATGATATATAGCATTAGTCACTCGGAAACAAATAAGGGTTGCAAACCTGCAAAAATAGTGGGGAAGATGAATGCAAAAGGGGGCATTAAAAGCCTTCAACATCCATACATAGGCTCAATTTGGCACCAAGCTAAAAAAGTCAATTTTTTGATTTTTTAATTATTTTAGCAAAAAAATCAATTTTCTTATTCAAAAGAAGTCAGTTTTTTGCCAAAAAAGTCATCAAAAAAAAACTAAAAAGTCAAAAAGTTAATTTTTTACCAACTTCCTAAAACACTTCGAAATTTCAATTTAAAAATATTTTTAGGAGATGGAAAACTGATTCTGTTGATATGTGTTTCCTTTTTTCTTATGATTGGATAAATTGAATTTCAAACAATAATAATTAAAGTAAAATTTAAATCAGATTATAAAAATTAAAAATATATATATATATACTATACAAGACATATATATACATAAAACCAAAACAAACCAAAAGAAACACTCAATGTGGGGTTCGAACCCCTGACCTCAGGCTCAGCCTCTCACTCTTCAACCACTGAGCCTAACCATTGAACCCAAGCCATACCTGTGACACAAATGTACAAACCAATACCTATATTACATAGCTATACAATATATATACATATATGCACACACAACTCTCCCGCGTCTCTCTCTTCTTTTGATACACGCGTTTGACACGAGGCCCAGCTTTTGCGTCAGCTGGCCAACAAAAGCAGGCCTCGATTTGCAGGCTCTCCTCGGCTCTCTCCCTCCTTTGTCTTTCTCTCTCGACTTCTTCTTCTCTTCAGTATCTTCATCACTCTTCTTAACCGCTCTCTTCTTCTTCTCCATCTTCTCTATCGCTCTTCCATCGTCCTCCTTCTTCTTCTTTTTCTCTTCTGTTTTCTGCCATTCTTCTGTGATTTCTTTTTTCCTTTTCTTATACATGGCTTCGTCTCGCCCTCTCTCTCTATTTCCGGATCTTAATAATCCATCGAGCTCCTCTAGGCTAAGTGCCCCTGCTCTTACTCAACCCAGTCTTCCCACACTAACGGTTGAGCAAGTGATGGCTACTCAAAATGATATCGAGGCCAATCACTACACGTTGAGGTCCTACATGGAGACAGTGGCGGCGGTCACCAACCTGTCTCACCGTCTGCAGAGCAAGGCGTGTGAGGTATACCAGCTCAATGCCCAACTCTCCCTACTCCAGTGCATGTACAGAGATGCACGGGCAGAGATCTGTGCCTTGAAGGCTGAAAATAAGGAGCTGAAGGCTGAAAACACGGAGCTGAAAAGGCACTCCACCTCTATGGCCCGATTTGGGGGACCTTCGTACCTCTCCTTTGATGGTCGGCGGGGAGCCGACTCTGTCAACGGAAACACTGTGGTCGTTCTTGGTGGAAATACTGGAGCAGGGCCTTCGAGGGCTGACGACAAAAAGAGGAAGAGCTCGGCGACGGAAGAGCCGAGTAAGTGAAGTTGGCATGTGGCCGGCACCGGCGAAGAAGAAGAACAACAAGATCTTTTTTTTTTTTTAATTTCTTTTTCTGGACTTTGTATTTTTTTGTTTTTGTTTTTTTTGTTTTTTTGTTTTTTTGTTTTTGTTTTTTTTTATTTCTGGTTTTCTTCCTTTTTTTTTTGTATTTTCTGTTTTTTTTTTTTTTTTTTTTTAGAGTCTCTGTAATCGGGGATGTCCTCCCCTGATTGTATGAAAAGTTTTAGTTTTGTATCTCAATGGTGTGACTGGCATATCACTTTGAGTTTGAAAATACTTTTGTTTGATCGAATTTTAGATTGATTGAAATTGGAACTCTGAATTGGACATTGATCCATACTGACCTGAATAAAAATAAAGCTGACTCAACGTAAGAAAAACGAAGCCAAAATAATCCAAACATACTTATATACGCTGACTGGTATGAATACCTTAATTGGTATAAAATACACTAACTGGTATGAATACACACTGACATAAATACACTGACTGGTATAAATACACTGACTGATATGAAGACACACTGATATACACTGACTGGTATGAATACCCTGACTGGTATAAATACACTGACTGGTACGAATACACGCTCATATATACTGACGAGATGACTCGAGCGGGGGAGAAGATAGAATCACTGACTCTACCATGCCCCTAATTCATTGCCTTGAGTTTTTTTTATTTTTTTCTTGATTTTTTTTTTTTTTTTTTTTTTGTAAAAATGTTTTGATCAACATGAGAATTAGATTAGCATACTTATTCCATTTTATGTTTTGAAATCACGTAAGCTAAGCTGTGAACACTGAAAATTTTTCCTTTTCAAATCCAAGAATGGTCCACGTTTTGCAAAAATGGAACAATTTTCAAGAAAAATTAGTCAACTTCATTCAAATTAATCAAAACTTATTTTTGGAAATGGCCACTACTCAACTAACATGGAATCAATCATTGAGGTGCATAGCCCCAAGCCAGATAATCAAAGGTCTGAACCAAGCCAACCGAACCAAGCCAATCCGAACCGAATAAAATTGAGCAAAACTGGACCGGACCGAACCGAACCGCCAAACCGAATGGAACCGAACTGAACCAAGTTAAATCGAACCAATTGAACTGAGCAGAACGAAGATACACCAATCAAACACGGATAGGACAACCAAGTCAACTAAAGATACACCAATCAAACATGGACAAAATGAATGAGTTGAAAAATTATTAGGGCCGAACTTCGAGATGAAGCTACCTACGTATCCCAAAGATAGGAATTAGGCCATCGTAGTTCCGGCTAAGGTTCACTCGGGTATTGACACTCTCTTTTTGTGCTCTAACTTTTGCCAAAGCCGCCCTTTCGGGTTTTCAACCTTGCGAGCTTTTGATTTTTTTATTTTTGTTTTTCATTTTTTTCATTTCATTTTTTTTTTACTTCTTTTGAGTTTCTATTTTTTTTTGTTTTTCTGCTCTAACTTTTGCCTGGGTTGCCCTTCCGGGTTTTCAACCCAGCGAGCCTCTCAAGGGTTACTTTCACTGTAACTTGTCCATGTTGATTGGGGAATCTCTAAGCCAACTATAAGAATAACTACTACACTTGACCGGTAGATATGAGGATGTAGGGACTAGGTTGAATTGGGTTTGAATTTGCCCCTAGTGTTGCCCCTAGTGTAGTGGATAGCAACTCGACTGTCCTTCAATAATAAAATTCATTCTCTCAAATTCTGGGTTTGGCCTTTCTGGGCGGTCTTCATTGGGAAACGATTCAATTTTAACTCATCCAACCTTTTGCCCCTAGTTCAAGGGCTGGTTCAAATCTAAATCACATCTGACCTTCTTGCCCCTAGTTCAAGGGTTGCTTCCAATCTGAATCACAGGTCCTACAGAGTTGTGGCTAAGGTTCACTCGGGTATTGACACTCTCCTTTTGCACTCTAACTTTTGCCAAAGCCGCCCTTTCGGGTTTTCAACCTTGCGAGCTTTTCATTTTTCTTTTTATTTTTCCTTCTTTTTATTTATATTTTTTATTATTTTTTTTTTTTGTGCTCTAACTTTTGCCTGGGACGCCCTTCCTGGTTTTCGGCCCAGCGAGCCTCTCAAGGGTGATACTTTATTGCCCCTAATTCAAGAGCTGCCTCCATTTCAGCTATGCAAGCCTTACACTTTTGCCCCTAGTTCAAGGGCTATTTCAAATTGAAATCACATTCTCTACCCTGAGTTCAAGGTCTGTTTCCAATTTGGATCACATCATTGCCCCTAGTTCAAGAGCTATTTCCAATCTAAATCATATTCGACCTTATTGCCCCTAGTTGAAGGGTTGCCTTCATTTGAATCACATCATGGCCCCTAGTTCAAGGGCTATTTCCAATTTGACTATGCAAGCCTTATACTTTGATTGATCATGAAATACTTCAAATCACGGTTGCTAAGGAGGTCGGACCACGAGTCAAGAGGGATCCTATGCTGTATAACTAATTCCAGGCATGTCTTCGTAGGACCACGCAAAAACAGTTTTTGAAATCTTTTCACAAAGTGACTAATCACTCGTACTTTTACGAAAATAAGATAGAACCAATTTGGACCAAGCCAAGATCCTTCTCAGTACCCACATTAACAAAAATGATTTTATTCATCAAAGGCTTAGCACACCTCTCTTCCTCTCAGTTGATCAAAATTTGAAAATCCCGAGGAAATTCTTCCTCTTCGTTTTTATCAGAGTTTTGGAAAAAGTTTTGAAAAACTTTGGTCAATGCAATGATTTAAAGGCACAGAAAAGTAGGCAGACTCTATTTTTTTATATTTTATTTTTTTGAATTTTTTTTTTTTTTTTTTGTGTTTGAAAAGAGACTATGACTCAGCAATGACACAGACTCAAAAGAAAATGACAAAGAAGACCTAGACAAGACAGAAATGTCTAGGTTAGCACTCTCGAAATCAACAGACTCTGACTCACTAAAATGACTCGGGTCTGATCCCAACTCTACAAACTTGGTGGAATCAAACTTAGACTCAATACTCAATTCAAAATTCAGAATAAAACCATTCTCAAATTGCCAGTCAATGTGTGGGCCATCCGTAATATGCAAAATAAAGCCCGTGCAATCAACAGGTGGTCACTCCCCAATCACAGAGATGGTCGACTTTGTGGGATATCGACATTTTTTTTTTTTTTTTACAAATTTTTTTTTTGATTTTTATGTTTTTGTTATTTTTTTTTTTTTTGTTTTTGAAGTAATGGTGCTAAACTGAACAACCTGAACCACTTATTCGAATTTGAGAATCCCTGTATAGATCCAATACATTGCACATAACACATAGCAGGAAAGAGAACAAACACCCCTATGGAGGGTAGGATTATCCTGTCCTAGCTTTTGAAATGATCTAGGGTTCACTATTCAAACAAGCGGTATCATACATCCTAGAAATGGGAAAGCATCCTGTTCTAATTTGAAAGGTACTATACCTCACTATATGTACAAGGTTGGCTTTACTCTAGGGGTTGAAGTCAAGGTGACGTTACCAAAGAGTCCTTTGAGTCATAACCAATAAAGATCCCAGGAAATCAGAAGAGTCAAATAGCCTCTCTTCGGAGTCTGAGAACCTTAGATAGCAAAGCTAGATAGCAGGGCTACATAGCAAAGCTACCCTTTTGACAGATCTCAAAAGGTTACAACACAAGGCCTCTAAAGTATCGTAAAGATAGATGTAGTGTCACAAAAAGTGTGCCTGTGTTCCCACCAGTATCTGGGCAACACAGGAACTTTAAGTGCACCAATGCATGCAATGCAACAAACATATAATTGAAAATAAAAGTCATATCATGGAGTTCGAGTCAAGGTTTCATAAATCCCCAGCAGAGTCGCCAGAAACTGTAACATGCCCGGGAGGGTACCCGCGTGCGTTAAACAGTTCGGACTCCCGAGATCTCTTTGATCTCAAGTTTCACGAGCGCAATGTGAAACGTAGATGAGAGTCCAGATTTGGCAACTTTTATTGAAAATCCATTTTATTGCAATTTTGTCAAAAATGGACTGCGTCATCAGATCTCAGAGTCGCCACCTAATATTTTGGGAAATTAGGAAACCCATGACTCAGTGCCAAGGCCACTATTCGTCGTAACCAAGGATGCTTGGCTCGGAACCTTAGGTATGAGAGGGAAAGGTCAATAATGAGCACCCCCGCTGTAACAAGCCCGCGAGGGACCTCGCTACAGTTCGGACTCGATTTTGTTGCGGTTCTCAATCTTGAACCAAAGAGTCCAAATCCGGCAAATCGTTTTGAAGGAAAACAGATTTTTTTGAAAGAAGTGCCAAACATGGACTGCTTTGCCAGATAACAGAGTCGCCACCTAAATATTTTTAAAACGGGAAATTTAGGAAACCCTGACTCGGTGCCAAAGGCCACGTGTCCGTCATCACCAAAGTTGGTTCGGGAACTTGGGTACGATTCGGGAAGGTCACATCGTGAGCACCCCCTCTCGCCCGGTCAAAGACCGGCCTCTACTAACCATGATATCTGTTTTTGAAAACATTGTGAGTTCTTATTCCGGTTATTAGCCTAGGTTACTATGTGATGCTTGCAGCAAACAAGTATAGACTGGGCCGTCTGAATTGGAACAAAACGTTTCACGTTTGTTTGTTTGAAAATGGTGTGATGGTGCTACCCGTAGGTAGGCTAAAATGCGGATTTGCCACCCTCAGGTGGGCTTAGGAAAACGATGATTTTGCCACTATCTAGTGGGCTTAAAACAAACAGTCAATGTATTGTCCCAATTCAGATAACTCAACCTCCACCCACAGGCATTCAAGGCAGTTATATCACATAAGCATTTAGCCTCATGGTAAGCATGCTATTCATGGCAACACTCACACGCATGCAAGGATGCTAAAGCATAAAACTCACCGAGTACTCCAAGCCAAAACAAAAAAAACTGATTAGGAATCACGCATGATCCTAAATACACAGAATTGCCTAATGCAACACATGCAAAGATGCAAACTATAGCAGGCTCGGCTATTCTAAATATGGCATATGAGATGCAACAGCTATCAAGTACTCAACTTAGAATTGAAATACAGATGCAGTTTGTATGATGCGCCAAGCCCGGTGCGTGCAAAACAGATGAATGATGCAAACATGCTGTCATGCTGTATGCTAATTGAAATATGCCCTATATCTAACCATTGTAAGCGGATAAATAAAAGGGAGAAAGAAATGGGGGTTGGAAGACATACATCACACTCACACACCCTTATTACAGTTATGCCCTCGCGCAGAGGGTCCGAATAAATAATACAGTCCGAATAGAAGAATATTACAGTCCGAAATATACAGATTTCTAATTAATCTACAAATTAACTAAGAAAGCTGTAAACTGGCGCGCAGGCCAGGGGGCTGCCTTGATTCTGATGAATAGTGTATGCCGGACTGCCTCGGGTGGAAATCCACTGGGATGCCCCAATTAGCCTCTGTTTGCACTGTGTCTCGAAATGCGTGCCAGACTCTGGAAATTTGCTGATTCTTCATTTTGCTGCAACAGAGAGCAGGAAAAGGGCATAGCAATGTATTTCACAAATATATGCATGCCTCGATCCTCGTGCCACCAATCACGCATCTCGATGCATGATGGCCGAGGAGTCGGATTGCACAATTCAATATAGGATAAATGCAGATGGATGCTACAACAAAACCTAACTCCATCATGGGTAATCCGGAGTGTCGGTGACTTGGGAATTGAGATCCGTCCCGTCACTCGGAGTACGGAACGTGCCTCATTTCCCGTGCCCAAGCTAACGCCTATCCCGAACACAATGCACTATGTATGATATGGATGGAATGCAACTAAGATACAGTCTAGTATGCACTATACTGGGAAAATGAGATGAAAATGAGATGCCTCGAAAAGCGTGCACGCGGGCACGCAAACCGAGGCGATGGCATGAAATGCAAATCGGATAAAACCGAAGTGCCTCGAAATGCGTGCACACGGGCACGCAAACCGAGGCGATGACAAAATGGAAATCGGATGAAACCGAAGTGCCTCGAAATGCGTGCCCACAGGCACGCAAACCGAGGCGATGACAAAATAGAAATCGGATAAAACCGAAGTGCCTCGAAATGCGTGCACACGGGCACGCAAATCGAGGCAATGACAAAATGGAAATCGGATAAAACCAAAGTGCCTCGAAATGCGTGCACACGGGCACGCAAACTGAGGCGATGATGAAATACAAATCGGATAAGACAGAAGTGCCTCGAAATGCGTGCACACGGGCACGCAAACCGAGGCGATGATGTGAAATGAAAATCGGATAAGACCGAAGTGTCTCGAAATGCGTGCACACGGGCACGCAAACCGAGGCGATGATGAAATGCAAATCAGATAAAACCGAAGTGCCTCGAAATGCGTGTACACGGGCACGCAAACCGAGGCGATGATGAAATGCAAATCGGATAAGACCGAAGTGCCTCGAAATGCGTACACACGGGCACGCAAACCGAGGCGATGATGTGGAATGAAAATTGGATAAGACCGAAGTGCCTCGAAATGCGTGCCCACTGGCACGCAAACCGAGGCGATGATAAAATGAGATGGAAATGCAAATTGGGCTTATACTAACATGAGTGGACCTCAGCCACACTCTCATCAGATGCCGTCGGATAAAAAAGAAGTGCCTCGAAATGCGTGCACACGGGCACGCAAACTGAGGCGGTGATGTACAGGCATGAAAAATGCAGATCGGGCTTACACTAACATGAGAGGACCTCAGCCGCACTCACATAAGATGCCGACGGATGAAAATGGAGTGCCTTGAAGTGCGTGCCCACGGGCACGCAAACCGAGGCAATGCACTAAGGCATGAAATGACATGGAAAATGATATGCAAACATGCAAAACAAATTTCAGCAGCTAAATAAAGGGGAAAACAGCCCCGAAATGATACGAAATGATAATCAACGCATGAAATCATCCCGAAACGTGATTTTAAGTGCCCGAAATGGTCTACGGCTATGCTAAACATGCAAAATTGGCATATGACAGCAAAAACAGTGGCAAGGTAGCCCCAAAAGTAGCATCTTTTCAGTACTAAACATGGCCAAATTGTGAGCATAGATATGGCAACAATGGCATGCAAAAATGGGGGAAAAGAGGGGATTTATTAGGCAAGTAGTATATAGAAAATTCAAACCACAAAACTTCCTTCTAAAACTTTTAAGAGGAGCCCAAAATATGCATATTTACAGTGAATGACAACTCCAAAATCAGTATGTAGATAGGCTCAAAATAGCATGCAATATAATGATCTAACAAGGGCTATAAAGAGAGGTACCATGAGCAATGACCAAACAAATTAAGACCCTTAATAAAACTTGAAGAATAGACCAAAACAAGACACTTTCTAAGCCTGATGGAGGCTGAAAACAGAAGCTAAGCAAGCCTAACAAAGCATGCAATTTTACGCAAAAATGGAAGAATACAACATGAAGTACCAAAACCAATCATCAAATGGCCTAAGACTCTTAATAAAGCATGAAGGATGAACCAAAATAAGGCACTCTCTAGGCCTGATGAAGGCTGAAATCCGAAGCATGGTGAGCTTAAAAAGGCATGCAAAATGGGAGTGGAACAAGAATTCAAAGCAAGTGATATGTAGAGCAAGAAAACCAGGTTGAGCCCTTCTTCAATGTTGAAGAGGGGCTCAAAATAAGAACAATATCAGTATGTTTCATGCTCCAACTCAGATTACAAATAGGCCAAAACAATCATGCGATTTTACGGTGAAATGGAAGAATTTCAAAGGAAGTTCATGATAGAGAAGTCAAACATGGTTTAGCCCTTCTTAAATGTTGAAGAGGGGCTCAAAATAAGCCAACTCACAGTATATAGTATGCTCGAAATCAGATCACTCGAAAGCCAAACAAAGCATGCAAATTAATGGCCTAAAGAGTGGTATTGAAAGAGGTATATCATGGAGACACCAAACAGGGTTGAGCCCTTCTACAAAGTTGTAGAGGGGCTCAAAATAAGCACAAAACCAGTAGGGGTCAAAGCCCAAAACAAAAAGGAAATAGGGTAAAGAATTGCTGCAAGAAAATGCTAGAAAAGGGGAATTAGTGACTTACCCTTGAAGACAAGTCTTTTGCTTCCTCTTGCCTTGATGAAAGTTGCTTCTAAGCCTCTGAGGAACCCCTCCTTGCTGCTGGAAATTGAATGGTGATGGTGAGGCTTGGGGTTGGTGAAGGAATGGGCTAGGGACTTGAAGGTTTTTTAGGATTTTGGAGATGAAGATGGAGGCTATGGGAGATGAAGCCTTGAGAAGAAATTGTCTAACCCCAGCAAAGGAGGAGTTGGACCCTTTAAATAGGCAAGAAAATGGTGTAAAAGGGGAGGGAAAAGCACCCAAGCTTTCCCTCCCAAAATATCCCCCGGATGCCCGGGATATTTTGAAAAATATCCGGACAGCTGGAAAGGGCTGGAAAGCAGAAAGCTGGCCGGCCAGGTAACTTTCTGGGAGGTGGCCGGCCGGCCACCCCACTTGGTCGGCCAGCCACTCACCCTGGCCGGCCGGCCATAGCCAAAAATTGAAGTCCAAATTTTCTGGCCGACCACCATGCAATGGTGTCCTCCCATGTGTGTAGAATAAGGCCCCAAGGTCGGAAATTGGCAACACTGAAGCAGGAGCCACAACATAGAGCTTGAAGGAGAGGCTCAAAAATGAAACTCACAATTTCTGGCCGACCACCAACTTTTAGGGTCCTCCCAGATGTGTGGAACAAGGTTCCAAGGTCGGAAATTGGCAACACTGAAACAGGAGTCACAACATAGGACTTGAAGGAGAGGCTCAAAAATGAAATCCACAATTGCTGGCCGACCAATAGTTTTTAGGGTCTTCCCATGTCCCCTGATCACAGATATGTAGCTTTGGTTGGAAGAAAATATGCCCAGGGTGTTCAACATTGGCCCGGAAGTGAGCAAAACGGGCGCCGGAGGAGCGAAACTGGTTATCTGGGATAATTGTTGGCCTCTCACCCCCCAGTGATCTTCCTGGTGTTGAAACAGAGGTACCTGCCAAAATTGAACAAAGACTAATGAGAAATGAACGCTCGGGGCCCAAACCGCGCAGTTCGGGGTCCCGAAAATGGGTTGCAGGCACCGAAAGTGGCATACGGCAGCGAAGTGGGTATCTGCGACCCCAGTGTCCCTCGGAATGACAAAACAGAGGTTCCTGCCAAAAATCGGACAAAACCGATGCAAAATGAATGCTCGGGGCCCAAATCACGCAGTTCGGGGTCCCGAAAACCGGCTACAGGCACCGAAAGTGGCATTCGGCCACGAAGTGGGCATCAGAGGCCCCAGTGTTCCTCGGAATGATAAAACAAAGGTGCATGCCAAAAACCGGAGAAATCGGAGATGGTTGGGCAGTCCCGAACCGAGGCACACGGCCTGGCGGTCCCGAAAACCGGGAACCTGGCTCCGAAATGGGCAAAATGGCCTACGGCCACGAAATGTAGCTCACGGCCACCGGGAGATAGCCTACAGGACCACTCCCTTCCCTCAGGAATGAAAACAGAGAAAATCGAGTCTGGTTCGCAAACCGAGACAAGGCACGGAAGAGAGTTCGGAAGTCCGGAGGCAGGGCGCACGGCCGCGACTCTGAGACTTCTGAACGAGCACAGTATGCAACATCACCGAGCGCTCAATCGGTGACGTCTGAGTCTTAAGGTCGGTCAAAAACGGGGTGCTACACCCGCTCACCCGATCAAAAGATCGGTCTCTACTAAACCATGATATGACTTTTATTTTCTTTATATGTTCATGTTCTGATTATATTAATAAATCCTAAAATTTACTATGTGAAGCATACAAGTATAGACTAGTTTGCTCAAATTGGAACAAATCAATTTCATGTTTGTTTTTCGAAAAGGGTTTGAATTTGCCACTCGACAAAGTAGGCTTAAAACGTACATTTATTGAATTATTCCAATTCAAACAACAAGCCTTCATCCACAGGCATTCATACAGTTATATCACTTAAGCAAATAGCCACATGGTAGGATGCTAAACATAATAAGAAAATCACACACAAATGAGATGCTAAAGCATAAAAACTCACAGATTTACTAACGTCCCTCGAACAACTACAAAACAAAGTTAGTAAAATATGCATGATCTTATATACAAAATCCTAATGCAATTCACTCATGAGATGCACTAAAGATTCGGCTTCTAAAATATGGCATGTGAAACATTGCAGAACATACGATAGCATATAGAATCATGGGATAATCAATTGAAGCATAAAGATGCAAATTTAGCCAAATCTTATGCATGGATCATGGATGTAAAGCAGGGATATGCATGACATGTCAAGATATATACATACACACAGTTAGGGAAAGCGATTCACTACAAGAAGTTGGGTCTTGAATGACGAAGTTTTTTTTGTCTCTAAAGAGCTAATTTCGTCACTATAGATATTTGTGAGAAAATATTTTCGTCACCGGTTTCGTCATTGAATGTTTGTCACTAAAAACCATCGTGACGAAAAATAATTTCATCACCAATGAAATTACTTCAGTGACGAAATTTTTTGTCACCAATAAAATAACATTTTGTCGCCAAAAATTCTCATTTTCGTCACTAAATAATTATTCAATATCATATTTATAACTTTAGTTGACGAATAAATTTGTCACACATGTTGATCATTGATGAAGAAATAATTTCGTCATAATAAGATGTAAATGTGACGAAATTTTTCGTCTCCAAAAGTCATACATGGGTGACGAAATATATTTTGTCGCAAATATATATACATGTGACGAAATTTTTAGTCACCAAACAATAAAATCAATAAAAACTTTCATACATAAACTGTAATAAATTTTATCACAAAAAATATTTATTAACGACGAATAATCACTTTGTCATAATAACAAGTACAAATGACGAAACAAATTCGTCACTAAACTTGTTCCATATTTTATATTTCAATTTAAATTATTATTTCACAAATATCCTGCTCATATCCCAATAGCCTTTTAATTATACTAAGAAATCCACTAGCTATTATACACCACTCCACAAAAAAAATTCACTAAACAATTTATATTATAAATCAAAATATATCCATTAAACAAATTTAATAACAATCCATTAAGTATAACAAAAACAAACATCATAGCAAATTCCAAAATGAACTAACGTGGAGTCTACAAAAAAAAATCAACACGATCTTGATTTGCAACTCGAACTAAGTATCAGTTCAGATAAAAATAAATAAATTCAACACTTGATCTTGATTTGTAAGTATGCTTCCAAACGTCATCAAAACCAATCTATAAAGAAAATAAATAAGGAAAATATTAATATATTGTCAATTACATCTAAACTCATATATAAATAATTTTATTGTATAAACCAATTTAGTAGAAATGCATATAACAATCCAAAACTTCAAAGAGTTGAGATTATCCTTGATGATAAGTAACACGCATAATAGAAGATGCCAGAAGATGCCAAAAGAGTGCCGGAATACCATGTATCACTAGCCCTAATGTCAACAAGAACCAGAAAAAATGACAGAACCTGTTTCACACAAACTAATTAGCATTTTTATTTAAATCTAAATATTTTCCTATTTTATTTTTAACCTCAACGAGGCAAAAGGTCAAAACACAGCTTTCAGGTTTCTTTGGTCACCAAATTTCCTAGTGTTCAAGCTAGATTCTAACATAATTGGCATTGTGTAACAGACATCTTGACTAAATTTAATGTTGAATGTCCTCAGGTATGATTTCCAAGGCATTTCCCTCTCATTGTTCTAGAGCCGAAAGTTTAAATTCCCAAGAACACTATACCAAAGCCAAGTATGAACTAAAAAGGTCCAGAATTTGACATTCCTACATCATCAATATAATGATTATTTGAATATAAAATTCCAATATTTGACTTTGATCCACATCCATGATAGACATTATCTTTTCACAGTTTAATAAGTATTTCGTGGTCTTTGATGATACTAAAGCCTCTCTGCATAAAAATCGATACATAAGATTAAAATTTGTTGCCTATAGCTTGGACATATAGATTTTAATTTGATGAAATCTATCTAAGTTGATTAAATGAGCAACCTCATTCCAAATCTGTTGCATTTCAATAAGTGAGAAATCAAGTTGAACTATGCAGTAATAACTAAAATGCCTCTATTAGAGATACAGGGAACATATTATTATTTTGTACACATTAAGAATAACAGCAGTAGGAGGGCATAAAGAAAAGAAAACATATTAATGAACCCATATTAGCAATTAGTAGCCCATAAGAATCAAACAGTAACCAGAACCTAAACAAAGAAGGAATGAGAGAGAGAGAGAGAGAGAGAGAGAGAGAGATTACGTTAGGTGAAGGGCAATAAAATGCTTGCTTCTCATCCTCATTCGATGGACCAATTGTTCACCCATTTCAGTTATGGGATCATTATATTAACTGTCTATCATCTTTATAGAAAAACATCCTTGATAGTTAGTTGATTGGGCATGTTTGCCTGCAAGAATATAAAGCTATAATTGTGAAAGTTTGGAAATAATTACAAAGATGCTACATGGTTTATAGCAAAATGATTCTATTATTATATATCAATGAATAACACATACCAATTCTCTCAGAATGACCATGATGTTTCTGCACAATAATATCACGCTTTCTATACTCTACAACCTCATCATCCTCTTGGCATTATAGTAACTTAACAGCATTTGGAGCATTATAAGCGCAGGGATCTACAGATGGATCAGCACGAACAAAAATATGATGAGTGTCCAAGTCAGCAACTATTCTCAAACTTCTGCAGAACACCAAATATGGAGTTGAAGCCCTAATAGCAATCAAAAGGGTAATGATGTGTGGATCCAAGTTATTCAAAATCACATTTTTCCATTTTTTCCTTCAATTTCCGAGCAAGCAAACACATTAATAGAGAGATTGAAGCAACCAAATATAAAAAGAGAGCCAACACATACAGAAATTAATCCAACATATTATCACAAATTTCCACTCAATCACATATAATACCGTACCAAATGACTCCAAAATTTATACACAGGTATTTTTCTCACATTTGTCTTATTTTATTTCAACACTAGGACATTTTATCTTCCAATTTCAAATTTACCAGTTCTTGCCTCAACAAATTCAAACTTGCTGATAATCAATGAAACAGCAAATTTGAAACAAATCTAGGAATCAAAACTTTTCATTCAATCGAAACTAATACCAATCCACAGATGCTATATGTTGAACTCACAAAACAACAAAATTCATCAAATGTAGCAATAATTGAAGACTGAATGGTGACAGTAGGAACTAGTAGATTTCGCAAACAAAAAGAACAATATACAAACAAAGCAATTAATTTTCCAATTTAGAGTAGGTTCAAATGAATATTCGATGTAATAGAGTAACTAAATTCAAATCAACAATAAAATCTAAAAACTAGTAAAATCCATTAACTAAATTCAAATCCACTAAAATCAACTGATGATTAGTAAATAGTATGTATTTAAAGTCAATTCAAGCATGGAAATAGAAATATTGATAATACTTGATAAAATGATCATTCATCAAACAGTCCACAAGAATGGCTTTGTGCATAGAAATCCTTTTCATAACATTTCCAGCTAAAAAGCACAGGACCAAATCACCAAAAGTTCCTAATACTAACAAACTAGTTGAAAATTTCATAATAATATGTAAAATTCGAAACAATACTTTAATTCATCATACATAGGTATTATATACCAATTAAGCCAAACGTGCCTTACCTAGACTGGATTATAGATATCTATGAGTCTAAAAGTTTGATAACATCAGATGGATTTAATAGTGAGACTAAATATGGAATCACCGCAAGAAATACCAAGAACGTAGCATTAGGTGAGTCATACCTTCACATCATTAGATATGTAACCAAAGAAAAGGGACTAAGGAAGAACCTTATCATCTTGGGTATATAAGCAATCTAAGATTAGTGCTCGATCATTAGCATGTCGCACTTGCTTAAGCAAAACATGAACAGAATCCACACTTGGCTCTCCATGAGCTGTATCTAGCAGCAAAACTAGTTTATTTGTTAAAATAATTCGAATTATTTAATTTATCTGTAGTTATCTTATAAAAAGATTTCCAAAGACTCGAAATAGCAGAAGTAAGAATCAAAATAGAAACTAGGAATATGAATCCATGAAGAAACAGTAAGATACTTGTTAGCATCCTCGGTCTTCTTCCCAGCTATTCTTCCTTTGGATGCCCGCTGATAACTGTCAAGAGTGCAAGTTAAATTTAAAACCAATTTAATACATGAAAAATAGAATCAACTAACAAGATAAATTCATAAAAATACTCCTATGAATACTAACCTGAGAGGCAACATCAACTCTAATTTCGTCTAGGACCTGTCAAGTAAATAAATAAACTACCAAGTATATTTCTAGTTTAACGAGTATATTTCTAGTTTTCCACAAACATTAGCAGAAAAATGCAACAGAAGGCCCAATAGAAATGATGGCATTCTAAAAAAGCTCACCTAAACGTCTCATGAAATGTGTCTTACGTGAATAATAGCATTCAGTAGAACAGACACAAAAAAAGTTCAAAACAAAAATTCATGAAATAAGAATAATAGAATCATACAAATGCAGAAAAATCAACCAATTCACAGACCTCGTGGCCAGGAGGACTAATATGGAAAATGCAAAAGTTGTGGAGCAACAAAGAAGCTGCTTCAGGACAAAAGAACAATGCTTCAAAACAGGACATATCTACTCAAAAAGTTGCAAAATCAGGTACTATTACTTCATTAAGAAAATGCAGCGCATAAAGTTTGTTACTTTTTAAAACAAAATCATTCAAATATGACATATAATAATGGGTATTTTGGTTTGAAAAATAAAAAGGTATAAAATGCAACATCATTCTATATTAGTAGAGTTTATTTGAGAGAATTGATTGCTGTAAAAGATAAGTGCAAGGTTGTGTGTTTGAATTTTGGATTTGAATACATATTTTGCAGGGAAAAAGAAAACAAAATGTGAATGAAATTTAAGCTTCTTTTTTTTTTACATTTCCTTATCTTTTTTTTTCTTCTCAATAAATATCAATCAATATCCAAAATACACACCGATCAAGCACAAACTTGTTCATTGCAGTTTTATCGTAGTGGTGACAAAACTCTTGTTCTCATTAATCTGGGACTACATATTTCCTGAACTAACCACTAGGAAATTAATTAATCACTACTAGATAATGGATTAGTATATATAAAAACACTAGTAATATCAATCTGATTCACTTTTGGGAGTAAGATTAGTCCCGCTCATTTTATTTTGTTTTTTTATTAATCAAGAGTGTACCACATGAGTATTAGATATCACACTAATGCTCCAAAATTATTGAAAATTTTTCCACATGACCCTACTAATTTGTTAAGATGCACTTCATGCATTAGCAGTGAATTGCCTGAAATGTCCATCAACAAAACCCAATCATGTGAAAATAAGTAACAACCATGCATCTGAACAAGTAGGCCTAAACATCCAACACATTCAAAAACAATATATATATATATATTT
Organism: Camellia oleifera; assembly: GCA_022316695.1. Taxonomy (NCBI): domain Eukaryota; kingdom Viridiplantae; phylum Streptophyta; class Magnoliopsida; order Ericales; family Theaceae; genus Camellia; species Camellia oleifera. The sequence continues at coordinate 95,636,182 of CM039308.1, read as the reverse complement.
CTTAGGAAATGTGTCTGTGTATTCGATACATTGAATCTCCAAACATGAATTACAGTACTCATGCCATTCTCCAACCCCAAAACAAAAAGTGAAACAACAAAACAATGTGTTATGTAAACTTCCTATTGTATTTTCCTATCCTATCTCTTGTCTATCTCTTGAAATCACTTTATCTCTTGAAATTCACTAAGCCTATTTTCCTATCCTATCTACTGAAATTAATCAAATTTACGTATTTGTTAGTAAAACAATGTAAGGATAATGCTTTGTTTTTGTGATTCGCGTATAACAATCTAAAGTTTTGGCACATTTCAAGGCTGAATTCTTGCATATTTATTGCATAGGGAAAAGGCTATCATAAATCTTTTACCAAAAGCAATTTTAGTGCGAGCAAATGCTTACCAAGATTCAACAAGAGCTGATATTCAATTCAAGGAATACTTTCACTTACATTATCGATAGGAATGCCATTAAAACAAAGAAATTGGAGTTGAATTCAAACAAAAATGTAAATGCTACCTGTTGCTTCCAATGTGAAACCAAAGTTCTGAGCAGAAAAACAAACACAGCAGGGTCCTTGGGCTCAATTGTCATCTCCACGATAACACCTCCATAGTGATTATTCATACCAGTGAGTAGTTTGCTCATCTGCAACACTACATGTTGTGACAACATCGACCTGAAATTCAAGAATGCACTCCAAAATCGGACCTTGAATCTGCTTATGCCTAAAAAGTAACAAAAACAAGTACTGAAATTAGTTACTAAACCCTAAATTAACCCCCCCCTCTCCTTAAAAAAAAAAAGAGAAAAAAAACAGA